>CM038678.1:533628066-534306226 GCA_021605205.1 Aegilops longissima | reverse complement strand
GGTTGAGGACTTCATAAAAGAAATCAGAGAAGGGAGGAACCAACACGACGGCGACGCTGCTCGAGAAGAAAGGGAAGAAGGTGCTTTCCTCAGGCTCCGGCACGTCGGAGGCGAGCTGGAGCTCGGTCTCCCCCCACTCATTGCTCTCACCTGCCGTCAGCAGGCGCACGGAAGCGAGGCTCTTCTCCGTGACGGTGGGCGCCTCAAGGGCCGGCTCATACCAAGCAGGTGCTGAGGAAGTCCTGACTATGCGCGGTGCCATGGATCGCAGATGCAGGATGAAATTGGAGCGGATCTGGAGGTAGCGGTGGTGAGGAGCAAGAAAGGGGATCTGGAGTGAGGCGAGGAAGAAGCAATGAAGGCCAGTACAGCCTATGCCAGCCTTTTGTCAGGTCGAGCAGTTGCCGAGGCAGCGTGGGGAAGGGGAGACGCCCACGTCCAATCAACTGCCACGCGTCAACCGAGGCCGCAGGCTTTTGGGGCCTGCGGCGCTCTGAACTTGACCCTTGGCTTCGCCAAGCCAAGCCGAAGCGCCTTTGGGCCCGGGGCTCTTGTCGGTGTGCAGGAATGGGGTCGACTTTCCCTGCTGCGCCCTTGGCGTGGCTAATCCAGCAGGCCGTACGGCCCATCTTCATCAACAAGGCATCCAAGACTCTCGCGAGGGGCCAAGCCTCGCGAGGCGGATGACGCAAGACCTCCTCAGGAGTGGCCTAGTCAGGAAGGCTCACGAGGAGCGGAGATATCAAGGTGGGGCAAACCTCACGAGGCTCTCGTGACATGAGCCATGACAATCGACACCAGGCGGGCGCCAGCGCGTGCAGCGTCCTTGTTTCCTCTTTGGTGCTAAGGAAGCGGGCGCATGCGAGGAGTACCGAGGCATCAGGCAAAGGTTGCTATATCGGTGCAACGAGACCAAGACCAGGAGGACGGCAAGACGGAGGTCACCGTGGAGCCCAAGACGGCATCACCACCAGAGCCTTTTGCAAGCAAAGACCACTTTTGTCAGGATAGCTTGTACTAGCTGTCCCCCTTCAAATTTGCCCGCCGTTGTTGGCTCCCTTCCCGCTCAATATTTGGGAAGAGGACCAGGGCATATATAAGTAGAGCTATCCACCACAGTAGGGGGGAAGGATCAGTTCATCCAGCTCTCACCCGCTAAGACACCAAGCACAAGAACACCTCAACCTCAGGAGGCTCTTCTTCCCTGTGTACTATTCATCATCAGCCCAAGATGCAATCCACCACCACCACCTTTGGGTAGGGTATTACACCATAACGGTGGTGGCGAACCAAGTATAAATCTCGTGTCTTTACGTATTACTGAGTTTGTCGGAGTTCGCCCACGAGATCTTAGCGAGCTAGGAGTAGATCGGTAGGAGGAAGACTTCGCGCGCGGTGTTGAACCTTAAGGGTTCTTTGGAACTCCTCATCAAGCGGTAGGGGGAAGGATCTTCATGCGCACCCCAGTTGAACCTTAAGGGTTTTGCGGAACCCGTGATCCGACATTTGCGCGCGCGGTAAGTCGCCGAGCCTCATTCAGTCGGTCTGCACTCCGTTGCTTCGTCGTCTCCATGGCGGATGCTCGCCGTGTTCGCGCTGAGCGTCGGGCTGCCCTCGCCGCCCGTGTCGCTCAGACTGCTCCTGTCGGCGCACCACCTCGTCGTTCTCCGTCACCCGCCGCCAACGCCGCCACCAGCACGGTGGGGAACGAGCAGCAAGCATCCTCGCTTCACCCCTCAGTGCGGCGGGACGGCCGCACTGCCACTCCATCATTGACCCCGGTCGGTTCGTCGTCCCATGCTCGTCGCGCTCCCATGGACCCGCAGGCTGCACTGGGCCTGGCGCGTGAGCTCCTCTGCTACCACCCCGTCGACGCCCTTTACGAGGACTGGCTCGACCGCATCGCCGAGCTTGTCAGCACCGCAGGGGGATCCCCTGCGCCGTCCCTTTTGCTGCCCCGTCCTCCACCTGCCACGGGTGGCGTGGCTCATGGAGCGCCTCCACCGCCTCTGCCCCAAGACGGCGCCCTGGCGCCAAGGCGTGCGGCTCCGCGGCACGACCCACTGCGTCCGACGCCTGCATGGGAAGAGAGAAGCTGCCAAGAAGTCCCAAGCCCACGAGAAGCCGCTCATGTGCTCCTCGCGCCGCCTCGGCAAGACTTGCCGAGCCTTCACCCCTGAGCTGCGCAGCGTCGCCTGGCCGGGCAAGTTCAAGCCAGATCTGCCTCCTCGCTACGACGACACCCCGACCACGCGGAGTTCTTGCAGCTCTATGAGCTGAGCATCGAGGCAGCCAACGGCGACGAGAAGGTCATGGCGAACTGGTTCCACATGGCTCTCAAGGATGGTGCCCGCTCCTGGCTCCTTCTTGCCACCGGGCTCGATCTCCACCTGGGACGAGATGCACGACCGCTTCGTCGCCAACTTCCAAGGCACTCGCGGCCTTGCCGACATGGTGACCTTCGCCGAGTCAGCGACAACCGAGAGAGACCCTCCGTAGTACATCGGCGCTTCAACAACGTTCGCCTCAAGATCCCCAAGGTGGCGGACGAGGCCATCATCTCTGCATTCTCTGATGGCGTCCATGACGTCAAGATGAAGGAAGAGCTCGCCATCCACGAGGAGTTGTGCACATCCCTAGAGCTGATCAACCTGGCGACCAAGTGCGCAAGAGCTAAGGAGGGGCGTCTCTCCCTCCTCGAGCTCCCAACAGACCCGGAGGAGAAGAAGGCCAAGGCCAAGGACGTGAAACGCAAAGGATCAGCCGTGCTCGCAGCAGAGCCGGACACCAAGCGCGGTAGAGACCAGCCCGAGTCATCCAAGGGCAGTTGACCGTTCTCCGCCTTCCACAACCTGCATACCCACAACACCAGCGACTGTCAAGAGCTCAGAGCCATTCGAGAAGGACGCTTCGGCCAACGCCCCGAGCGCAGCGGACGGAGCTACGGCCGTGGAGGAGGACGTGGTGGCGGACGCTAGGAAGACCGTGGACCATGCCAGGAGTGGCGCGACCGGCCTCGTGAGGACCGCTGGCGTGGTCAGCCCCATGAGGATCGCCCCCAGGGCAACGCAGGCCTTCCTCCACTGTCGCCGCCACCAAGAAGGAATGACGACCACCATCAAGATGAGGGGGCTGGGGGCTTCCAGGAGCCGCGTGCTATTGCTTGCATCTTGGGCGGAGCCCAAGCCCTAGCCTTACAGCGTATCTTCAAGCAGTTTTCTCGTGAAGTGAATGCAGTCCTCCCCAAGCTTGAGGCCACGCGGCCGCTCAGGTGGTCCAAGTGCGCCATCACCTTCAGTTCAGCGGATCAGCTCAAGTGCGCGACCACCGCAGGCGTCCTCCCGATGCTTTGCTCCCCAGTCATCAGCAACGTGCAAGTTACTAAGACCCTCATTGATGGCGGCGCAGGGCTCAACATTCTATCCGTCGACACGTTCGACAACCTCCAAGTGCCATATGACCAGCTTCAGCCTACCAAGCCTTTCTCAGGAGTGATCGATGGTTCCACCACCACGATCGGGCAAGTCCGCCTTCCCATCACCTTCGGAGAACGCAAGAACTACCGCACCGAGCTCGACTTAGACGTCGCCCACATTCTCCTGCCGTACAATGCCATCCTTGGGTATCCAGCCTTGGCCAAGTTCATGGCGGTGACCCATCACAGCTACAATGTCCTCAAGATATCGGGAAGTGGCGGAATCATCACGGTCCCATGCGAAGAAAGAGATGCGGTGTGCTCCCTTGAGCGTGCCTTTCAAGCTGCAGCAATCGATGACCCAGACGGCAAGGGCGAGTGCCCTCCTGAGGCTACCCCCAAGAAAAATAAGCAGCTGCTCCATGCAGGACCTTAGGAGGGTGGCGTCACAACTGGAACCTCGTCAGGATCAGCGCCCACGCCAGGGGCGCCTCCCTCCATCGCATAGGAAGGCACACCCAGCACCCTCCTCGGGCAGGGCTCGGGGGCTCTCTTCTGGAGGGCCTCCGACCTTGCCAACATCACGAGGGAGGCGCTCGGGCACCACCCAGGCGTGCTTGGCACGTTCCCTCGAGAGAACACAGGCGAGGCGCCCACCACTCAGGAGTTCATCACTAAGACCACTCAGGAACTACAGGACGCAAGGCCCATGCGCGGCGATCGCCGCTCACCAGGCGCAGCTCCCCATCCAGGCAAGGATGCCGGGCTGCGCATCTGCATTTATGTTCCAGGGCTCAATAGGGCCACATCTCAGGAGCTCTTCTATCCTTCGCGCGTGGGACGCTATGAGGGTCCACCGCACAGCTACGTTCGCATGCCTTTCGGCCTGCCGAGCGTGTCGTCCACCTATCAGCGCAACTTGCGGCGCATCCTGGCGGCTCAAGAGGCTAGGCACCACGCCGTCCTGGCGGAGATGGAGACGGTCCTCAAGGAACCGCCTGGGCCCCCAGAGCCTCCCGAGGCTCAGGACCCTCGTGGCTCGTGAGGAGCAACTCCTTCGCCACGTACCTTCAGCTGCCCCGACATCTCTTAATCGACAGAACCAGGTGACATTTTCCAAGTTTGTTTAGCTGGGAGCGCCCCTTGGGCTGCATCATTCCCAGGCCGTGTGGGTCCGTCCCTGTGGCATGTATGTCAGGACCCCGATTCCAAGTCACATCGATCTAGCCGGTAACACCTCATATCACTTTGCGGCCTCACGCACGGTATTCCCACGGGTGTCGCCTTACCATGGCCCGGGACCGTTTGCGCCTTTTGGCTCACGTATATGATAGTGTTGCTAGCATCCATATGACGAAGAACCGGGCCGACATGGCTAGTCGTGAACCCAAGCGGCACTAACCCATGGGGACAGGCATACATGAATCACATCGAGCATGTCGGTCATCAACGTATGAATCGGGCTGTAGCTTTGGGCTAACAGGACTCGGTAACCCGGGCTGTAGCAGGCTAGGCAGGACTCCGGATATCACTGCGTGACATTTCCCGAAGGGATGACATAAGGGCAGTGAAACACATGCCGGCCAATCAAGTGTCCAAGCAGTAGTCTTTGGGCTAGCAGGACTCCGGTGAACCGGGCTGTAGCGGACTACTATCGCTCAGGAAGCACTAGACTACATTTCCCCATATGAGAGGCTGCCAAGGATAAACAACTAGATTGTCGGATCCCACACATACCAGGCATTTCAAACATACACACAATATGCTCAATATGTGTAAACACAACATGGCATCACAACATAACTCTATGACTCAAATATTTATTCATTAGGCTCCGAGGAGCGAGATATTACAAACATGGTTCTCATGTCCCAACACTCAGAGCATACAAGTCAAAGCACAAGCGGAAGCTAAACACGTCTGAGTACAGACAACTATAAAATGGAAAAGGCTGCGAAGCCTGACTATCTACCAGATCCTGCCGAGGGCACAAGATCGTAGCTGAGGTAACAAGCTAAACGTCGAAGTCCAAGCGGAACTACTAGCGAGACTGAGGTCTCTCTGCAAAACATAGAATAAGCAAACGTGAGTACAAATGTACTCAGCAAGACTTACATCGAACTAACTACATATGCATCATTATCAACAAAGGGGTGGTGGAGTTTGACTGCAGCAAGCCAGCTTTGACTCGATGGCTATCTGAACTACAAGCGCAAGTAACTCTTTTGAGGTGGCGCACGAGTCCACATATTCACCATATCAATACACCACTATGGATCCGCTCCCGTCTCCCCACGAGAACGCCATCCATAGCACTCACGCTTATCTTGCGCATTTTAGAGTATCCACTTTCACTTGTCTATGAACTGATATAGGCAACCGAAGTCCTTTTCGCGGACACGGCTATTGAATAGATCATATTAACCTGCGGTGTACTTCTTCACTGCGCTCTCACCACTTACCGCCGTTTACGACATGTACTCGGCAACCTTCAGCGGAAGCCCAGCGAGGGTGTCGGCCACGACCTACCTAAACATTCAAGTCTCTAGTCCAGGTTTATCGCCTATTCGGGTTCCATCATGAGGAGTCCGGCGAGGTTTCCACTAACAGCCCCGAGCGATGTGTGCGGGGTTCCCGAGACACCAAGCAGGCGAATCGGTACACAGGCCACGGTGTATCTACCGCAACATAGCCCACCCCTAGGGTCAGCGCACGCATCGGCCCCCAACACATATCCTACAAACACGAAACTAGTTGCAACTCACGGACGAGAGAACAAGGATGGTTAAGAAGTCGAGAGGGCACTTAAGCATTCAATGCGTGGTAGTAACTGGTCATGGATCACAAACACAGAACTCAGTTCACGAGGCCGGTTTCAATGAGACAACCCACCATGTACTCCTACATGGCCTCTCACGCTACCTTTACCAAATCGTGTTCACACACTTAGCTCACACAGTAGGACATGTTCACACACCTCCGATTCATTCCCGATGAATCAGACTGACTCAACTCCAAGCGATAGCAGGCATGACAAACAAGCATGAATGAGTAGGCACAACATGGCTCAAACAACTCCTACTCATGCTAGTGGGTTTCATCTAATTCTTGTGGAATGACAGGTCATCACGAGAGGATAAAGGGGTTCAGCTACCGCAGCAAGTAACACATGAGTCGTTGTTGTCCTAATGCAGTAAAATAGAGCAGGAGCGAGAGAGTGGATTATATCGGAATGAACAAGGGGTTTTGCTTGCAGCACTTCGAAGATAATATAGTTCTTCATCGGTGTCATCGAACTCATCGTAAATCACGTCGTCTCTTGAGAGGGACAAATACCGGCAACACAGAAGGAAACACAATCAATGCAATGCACAATATGATGCATGCTCATGACATGGCAATATGCTTGTGATTTGAGCTGATGCCACTAAAACCAGGTTAAATGAAGTTGGTTTGAATCAAAGATTCAAATTCAAACTCCACATGTAGTTATTTAAATGACATTCATTTCATTTGTCCTACACAGTAGCCATAAGTTGTTCTAACATGCATGAAAATGGTACAGATGGATAGATTGGATTTTTCTGATCATTTTTCATATATAATTTATCTCATTTGGAGTTACGGTTGAATTTATATGAAATTTTGAAGTTAGCACTATTTTCTGGAATTTTCTAAACCTTTTCTGATTTATTCAAATTTAAGAAAATAGTTACAGCGTCAGCATGACCTCACAGTGACGTCAACAAGTCAGGGGGCACTGTCCAGGTCAAATCTGACCGGTGGGTCCCGAGTGTCAGTGTCCTAGTAAATTAACAGAGGCTGTTAGTGCTAATTTTGTCCTAACTAAAAAATGTCAGTGAGGCATGGGCCCACATGTAAGTGACCCAGAGGGTCATTAGATTAGTGCCTAATGGCGTTCTCGCGGAGTTAGGCACGCGGCGAGAGTGCGGCGGCAAGTGCCGGAAAACCGCTGTGCTGCACCGATTGAGGCGGGTTTGCTCCTCGTGTTCTGAAGCGAGCTCGTCGACCGATGGTGGTGGCGGACCTATGGTGGCGGAGCCGATGTGGCGAGCTCAAAGCGGCGGCGGAGTTCGGGTGGTCGCGGGATCGGGGCTGCAGGGTGCAAGCGGCAAGGGGAGGCGCTTCGCGAGGCTCAGCGTGAGGCGGCAAACTTCGGTGGACACTTTTGGGACAAATAGTCACCGGGCGTCGTCGGTGGTAATCTGGTGGCGGAGTTCGGTCGTCGGCAAGCGACAACTGCGGCGTAAAGCGAGAAAACGGAGAGGGGAGGAGCAGTAGCTCACAGCGGTTGGCGGCCGTCGAAGCGAGCTCGGGAAGGCGGAGCAGCGAAGCGGCGAGGCCGATCTCCGGCGGCCGAGGAGGGGAAAAGCATCGGGGCGGCGCTTCGGGGCTTCTCCAGTCGCGTGAGCCGTCGGGGAGGATGAGGGAGGCACGGCTGGTCTCTAGGGCATGTTGGATGGGCGAGGGAGGGCCTGTGGGCTCGGCTATGGCGAGCGGCGGCGACGGCGGCTCTCGGGCGCATTCGGGAGAGAGCCAGGGAAGGGGAGAGGCCACGGGTGAGGGAGAGAGAGGTCAAGGGGGTGCGTGGCGTCGCGGGAGGCGTCCAGGGCGACGAGGGGGGGCAGCTAGGCAGGCAAGAGGTGGCGCGGCGAGCGTCAGGCACGCACTGTGCATCCGACTGGCAGGAGGAAGAAGACCTCCCTGCCCCTGGTGGGCTGGGCGGGCCAGATGGGCTGCCGGTGGCGTCGAGTAAGTTCCTCCTCTCTCTGTTTCCTCTGCTTTTTGTTTTTATTTGTTTACATTACGTGTTTTGAAATAATAAAATACTATTCCATTTATGAAAAACCTGAAAATATTCAGAGGCACATTTGAAAATATTCTCAACAACCTAAAAATACCTTCAAGATTATTTGGGCATTTAAATTATTTATAGGTTTTAAATTGCCCAAATGCAAATACTTTATGAATTAATCCGGTGAGCAAATGTGACATGAAAAATGTGCAGCACCTCTGGTTCTGGTTTAAAACATTTTTCCAAAAATGATGAACATTTTCTAAAGCCATTTGGATTCACTAAAAAATATTTTTTTGGTTGAACCTATTTGAATTCCTTTAATGCTAGGGTTTAGGCAATCCCCATCTCAATTTTCAAACAAGTTTAAACATGATGCATGGATCTTTGATGAACCTAATTACAATCAGATCTAGGGCTGTGACAACTCACCCCACTAAACAAGAATCTAGCCCGAGATTCAAGGCGTGAGTAAGAGAAAAGGAAGTCACAAAACTATCACAATCTTCATGATCCATTTGCCCTTCTCGAAGATGTTGGTTCATTGTTCCAATTGATCTTGACGTCCTTGATTTCGGGATCTTCATCCAACACGATGGCGACAGAAAGAGACTCTATAGGAGACGATCTCCTCGAAGATCGAGCACTCAAGATCAACTCGTGGAATGAGATGTTGAAACATCTCGAATTGAGGCACAAAACACATTGAGAGGGATGGAAGAACAAACAACGAGGTTTGATTAGTGGGCAACAATTCCACGCTTAGAGAGATGGTGGATGGTGTCAAAATGGCGAAGAAATAATTGCCAGGATTCCGTAACGGGCACCTTGGGAAAAGTGACGCAAAGAACTATTCCCTTAAGTGGCAAAAAGAATTACTTTTGATTCAGAGATCATTGAAACTCTTCATACCAGCCTAAGGCAATCACAATCGATCATTTGAAGGAGTTCAAAAGAATGACATACTCAGACTAGAATGGATGATGTGGACTACCTTGTTGAAGACAACGCAATGGATGATTTTTGCTTGTCATCGAAAATGGATGGGACCCATGGTAAGTCCACTTTGAAGATGATCCTAGACATCAATTACTGAGAAGGGCAGCCCATGGAAAATTCGCACGATGGGATGCAAGCTGGGAACAAAATGCAAATGTTGGGAAGGTTCCAACCATCATATCTGCCTGAGATTCAGATCTGGTTGGTGTTAGGATATTCCAGACTCATCGAGTCTAGAAAGAAAAATGAAAGTTTGCAACACAAATCGACGAGAAGATGTTGCGAGATTCTCGGGAATGAACTACGATAACAAGCTCAAAAACATGAGCTGGTTCTGCTACTAACATGTGAAGATGTTGTCCAAGACAAGAATGACCACATAGTAGTCTTATCATAAAACACTACCGAGTTCAGGTGGGGAACCATCATCTAGGGTAACGAAGTCTTGTGCATGACCTAGGATTTGCACAACAACTCCTTTTCCTTGAACAAATCAATCGGTGGCTTGGTGTGCTAGGGACACATGTAGAAGCGAAGGTTGCAAGTCTCGAACCACATAATACTTGCGCGTATGCATGACTGGATTGGGATGATTCCAAGGGAAACAAAACAAACCTTTCTCAAATTCACGGCGGCAACTTGCATCAGATGCACATGAATTAGAGGAAGTTACGACTTTCATCCAAACATATGCTTCATGAACGAAACACGAAGAAATGCTTACACAAGTTTCCAACACTAGGTTGATATTCAACATGACTCATGGGGGAGACAAAAGGCTGCTGATGGGCTCAACAACAACTCATCGGAATTTCCATATCACTGGACTTCCACCATCATGTGAACACGGTGATAGCATTGGTCGGACCAAAAGATGTAATGGTGTATGCTCGAGGGATCAACCACGAGTAAGACAACATTACGAGCATCGTTGGTACTGATTTGATTTGACGATAGCCCACATTCAAATCAAGGGTTGATAAGACAATAGGTCCAGCAACTGATCACAGGGACCAATCGATGAAGATATCATCTTTCTTCAACACACACTACACAAGAATATCCCTTTGGAATGAACTAAGTCAGGCAAGCTTTTATCTTCCAACTCTCCAAGTTGTTGTTTAGCTTAACCAACTAGCTTAGGGATATCCAACACAGATTCTTGGAGAAAGGATGGTTCACAAGAAACCAACTTGATCACGATCTCAACATAACAGTCAGGAAACAACCCGGTAACACTTCCAAGAAGATATTTGGAAAGTCACGAACCACCGGTATGTTACTAAGCTCGAGAACAATCTGGCTTTTCAAGGCAAGATGATATGAACAATAAGCAATGGATTCAATAATACTAACTCATTGTTCGGAGGGTGCACCGGAAATAGGGACTAGGTAGCACGATCAATCTTAGGATGATGATTTAATAATCAACATGCTAAGAATGAGGATATTGACCATTAGCTGCCAAGCAACGAGTTGCTCGGAGTATTGATTTCACACATCACAATTCACTGGTCGGCATTCTGGTTACATTAACACGGGACCGAGGAATGAATAATGATAGCGAGAAGTATCACTGCATCAAGAATTCATAAAAGAAGGTGCAATTCTCAAGTTCCTGACATAAAGTGGGTAATACTTCAAGGTAGAACAAAACAAAAGCTGAATTGGCATTTTGATCTGCGGAATACAACTGCTTTGACCCAATCCTGGATATGGATGAGGTACTGGAGTTTGTTTCTCCTAGTCATTCCGGAATAGAATGGCTTGACGGACCACATGAGTAAAAGGCATCGATGAACACGAATGCACACATACTCTTGGTTATCAACTGATAGAGAAGGGTCGGAATACAACTAAAGAGAACAACCCAAAGGAACATATAATTTTCTAAGTTGTGGATGCACAAATTAGTATGTCGAGCAAAGCTCAACATTTCTTCTGGATAATCCATGCAGAGAAGGTAGAATTGACAGAGTCACAATATAGAATGGAGTACTCCTCAAGAGCACCCTGGTTGTGATCTTTTGGCTCAAAAGAACTTCTGCCATAAGCAGTTCATGGTATTTGGAAGAAGGAAATACCACGGACCTCGAGGACTAATGCAAAGGTTAATAATAACCTAAGGGAGCTAGCAATTACTATCAACATGAAGTAGGGTGAATCTCGGGTTCAGAAACCCAGGACCTCGAGGACTAATGCAAAGGTTACTAATAACCCTGGTGGGCTGGGCGGGCCAGATGGGCTGCCAGGTGAGCGTCAGGTAAGTTCCTCCTCTCTCCTGTTTCCTCTGTTTTGTTTTATTTGTTTTACATTACGTGTTTTGAAATAGTAAAAATACTATTCCATTTATGAAAAACCTGAAAATATTAGGAGCACATTTGAAAATATTCTCAACAGCCTAAAAATACCTTCAAGATTATTTGGGCATTTAAATTATTTAAAGGTTTTAAATTGCCCAAATGCAAATACTTTATGAATTAATCCAGTGACCAAATGTGACATGAAAAATGTGCAGCACCTCTGGTTCTGGTTTAAAACATTTTTCCAAAAATGATGAACATTTTCTAAAGCCATTTGGATTCACTGAAAAATATTTTTTTGGTTGAACCTATTTGAATTCCTTTAATGCTAGGGTTTAGGCAATCCCCATCTCAATTTTCAAACAAGTTTAAACATGATGCATGGATGCTGATGAACCTAATTACAATCAGATCTAGGGCTGTGACAATGTATCCTTTTTCTTATGTCTTTAGCTTACCTTGCTGGGGGCGCCCCTCGGGCTGCATCATCCCAAAACCGCTCGGGCCTGACCCAGTGGCATGTATGTTCCCTGCATTTACCTAAGCCGGTATGCTTCCCATGCTTAACCAACCTATGTCTATTACGTGCTTGACTCTCGCCCCCCTCGGGGGCTACTCACGTTGGCACGGCGCTTGTGCATGGGTCCGTCCCTACAACGTCGACAAACCCGAGCGGTCGAGCTCTGGCTCGCGGCACGCCCCGCGCACGTCACCTCACCAGGCCCTCGGTGCCTCCTCTCCCTTAGAAAGCAACCGGTAGCACACCGGCAATGGAAGGCTGCGTTTCTCCTTGTGCTGGCTTGCAGGAATCTCATGAAGGTGACAGCAGGCGGTACCGCGAGCTCCCTTTTCTCCCATGCGATCCGCTTGCACGTTAAAAGGGGGCTCCTGAGCATCGCGTCTCAGGAGCTCTTACCGGCTCTCCAGCCCTCACCCCATGGCCGTGACCACGGCATGCAACTTGGCATACCAGCGGCGGCTGAGCTCGCTCGAGGGCCGGGACCTGAGGACGTAGAGCACAAAGGAGAACGTGGAGAAGAGGGGAAGGCACGTATGGGCCTGGCCTAGCTACGCGTTAACGAGTCGCATCGCCAGGAATCGACCCCAACCCGCCAAGATAAGTCTCGCGCTCAGACTGGCTAATCGTTGGATCCTAAGGGTCACGCTTGCTATAGCCCTGTTGTGGCCACGTCGCCTCCCTTTCTTGCCTTACCATGGCTGCTTGAGCGCTAAGGGGACCTCCTAAGCATCGCGCCTCAGCGGCTCTTACTGGACCTCGGGCCGCTCACCTCCTGGCCTTGACCACGGACGCGACACAGCATACCAGCGGCTGCTGCCTGCACTGGGACCGGGACCTGTCAGCGTAGAGCAACAAATCGCCGCGAGGTTGGAAAGGGGAGACCGAGCCTACATAGGACACGCGTTCGCAAATTTTCATAATAAGGAAGATATACATAAAAGACATCACAGACCCCTTACACGCCCCCACGGGGCACTACTTGATTCCTCGCAGGGAACAAAAGGCGAGAACTTAGAGGAATCTTATCTACGCGCTCCCACCGCTGACGCCATCATCAGCAGTGGGCCAGGGGATGCCGGCGCCAACCCCATCCAGATAAACGACGGCGGCGGCTGGACGTTGCAGCCTTGCTCCGGGACCGGCGAGAGCTCGGGGGCACGTAGTTGTCGTCACTCGTCTCAGGAGTCTGGTAGGGCTCAGGAGAACTGCTGGACTCCCAAGAGTTGCTGCTGCTGGAGGAGCCGCGGGCGAGACTAGCGTCGTCCTGGCGCACCCCTCCAGGGCAGCACTCCAGGCGGCGGCCCTCCACATCGAAGACCTTGAAGAACAGCAAGGAGGCGCCGTCATACTCAAAGTGGATCGCAAGAGCGCCCTCAGCGCGGCAGACCCGCGCAACCTCACCCCAACCGCGGGTCATGAAGATCTTGCCGGAGGAGACCACCTCAACCTTTGCTCCGGTCACCAGAGCATCATAGTCAGCATGCTGCAACCAGAGTTCTAGGGGCCCCCTCGGCGGCATCGCGTCGGAGAAGAACCGTGGGAAGCGTATCCATGAGCGCGGAGGCATCGGCGACCATGGCACGAGCTCGCGCGAGGAATCCGTGGCATGGATTCCAGGGGCGACGGCGCGTGTCACCACGGGGCGGTGGCCATGGCCACGGCGCGGGCGACGCCACTCGCCGTCTCCCCCTCCTGAGCCCCCGGATTGGGTGTACAAGGGCAACGGATACCCTGGAGGCGGCCGTTCGCACTAGGGCCTCGTCACCTCTGCCCTCATGACGACGTCGCGGCGGTGGACCGGCCTCTTCTTCGGCGGAAGCAGCCCTGGATCGTCGCAGGGAGCCTTTCCCTTCTCTTCAGCGGAAAACCTTCGGATCGGCGCCATCAGAGATGCTACTAGTAGAGGAGCAAGGAGGAACAAGCAAATGAGCTGGGAAGAGATGGGCGACGGGGCTCTGCCCCCCTCCTCATTTATAGCAGGAGAAGGCCAACCAGGGTCCCCCACGATCACAGGTAATGATGGTTTTCCTTTCATGTCGCAGGGACTTGTCAAATCGGGCAGTTGCCGAGGCAGCATGGGGAAGCGGAGACGCTCACGTCCAATCAACCGCCACGCGTCGACCAAGGCCGCAAGCTCTTGGGGCCCGCGGTGCTCCGTACTTGACCTTTGGCTTCGCCTCGAAGCCAAGCCCGAGCACGCCTTGCGCCCGGGGGCTACTGTCGGCGTTCTGGGAACGGGGGTCCCCAGACTTGCCTGCTTGCGGCCCACGGCGTGGCTGTGCTAGTAGGCTTGTACGACCCATCTTCATCGACGAGGCATTCAAGACCCTCGCGGGGGGCCAAGCCTCGTGAGGCGGACGACACAAGACCTCCTCAGGAGCATCCTAAACCAGGTTGGCTCACAAGGAGCGGAGAGATCAAGGCAAAGCAAACCTCACGAGGTTCTCGTGACGTGAGCCATGGCGATTAAGGCCAGGCGTGTGCCAGCGCGCGCAGCATCCTTGTTTCCCCTTTGGTGCTAAGGGGGCAAGCGCAAGCGTAGAGTACCGAGGCATCAAGCAAAGGTTTCCATATCGGTGGAACAAGACCAAGACCAGGAGGACGGCAAGACGGAGGTCACCATGGAGCCCAAGACGTTGTCACCACCAGAGCCTTTTGCAGGCGAAGACTACTTTTGTCAGGATAAGCTGTACTAGCTGTCCCCTTTCAAATTGGCCGTTGTTGGCTCCCTTCCCACTCAATATTTGGGAAGAGGACCAGGGCCTATATAAGTAGAACTAGCCACCACAATAGGGAATCCGGATCCTTAGCCACCCACACAAGCATAAGAACACCTCAACCTCAGGAGGCTGTTCTTCCCTTTGTACTGTTCATCATCAGCCCATGAGGCAATCCACCACCAATAACTGGAGTAGGGTATTGTCGGATTTCGGGTTCCGGCAGACCCTTGAGGTTCGAACACTGGGGTGCGCGCGGAGATCTCGCCCTCTACCTACCTGTACCCCGCTGCCTCGCTAGGATCTAAACTACGAAAGGAACAACACAAGAGACACAAGGTTTATACTAGTTTTGGCCACCATTATGGTGTAATACCCTACTCTAGTTTGTGGTGTGGTGGATTGCCTCTTGGGCTGATGGTGAGCAACAATACAAGGAAGAACAGCCTCGCGAGGGTCTGTTCTTGGCAGGCGATGAACTGCTTGGGAAGTTCGATCGCCTCTCTCTCTCTCTCTCTCTCTCTCTCTCTCTCTCTCTCTCTCTCTCTCTCTCTCTCTGTCCAAGGTGCATCTAGCTCTGATCCCATGTCTCTACTATGGTGGCTAGCTCTACTTATATAGGCGGAGGCCTGGGCCTCTTCCCAAATATTGAGGGAAGGCGCCAACAATTGGCCATTTGAAGGGAACATTTGGTACACTTATCTGACTAAAGTTGGTCCTCGCTTTGTCAAAGGCTCGAGTGGTGGCCTTGGCTTGGGCTCCACAATGACTTCCTTCCTGCCGTTGGGCTGGTCTTGGTCTTGTTGCACGAAATGGGCGCCTTTGCTTGATGCTCTCGCTGCACTTGCTCCTTTGCACCAAAGAGGAAAGGAGGACATGCGCGGGCTGGCGCCCTTAGTCGTCATGGCTTGCGTCATGGGCGCCTCGTGAGTACCCGCCTTGATCTCTCCGCCTCCTCATGAGCCAGCTGATGAGGCCGTGCGAGGAAGCTCCCTGTCGTCCGCCCAGCAATTGGCCCCTCGCGAGGTCTTGAGCTTGTGTTGGTGAAGATGGGCGCGATGGGCCCCCTTTGAGCCACGCCGCAAGCCGCAGCGAGCAAGTCTGGGACCCCGTTCCTAGAATGCCGATTGTAGCCCCAGACCCAAAGCGGCGCCGGGCTTGGCCGAGCAGAGGCGAGGGCCAAGTCTGCAGCCCATGAGCCCTAACAGCCTGCTGACCTTGGGCGCCAGCGTGGCGGTTGTTTGGGCGTATGGCCCTGCTCCCCATGACGCCTCGGCATTTGCACGAATTGACAAGTCCTCGCATGCAAAGCGGGTCATGATTACCTGCGATCGTGGAGGTCGACGGTTGGCCTTCCCCGACTATAAGTACGGGACGGCGCCTGCCCTTCCAATCCATCTCCTCTTGCTTCTTCTTCTTCTCCATGGCTCCGTCGAAGAGGTTCTCGGCAGCGGAGAAGGGAAGGCTCGCCAGTGGGCTGACTCTCCCCATGCAGCGGTCGAGGCCGTCCTCGCAAACACACCTGTGGCTCCGTGGTGGCTTCTCACGGTCGTGGAGGTGATCTCTGCTGTGGTGGCAGGCGGCAGGCGCTGCGGGGAGGGGCGCCCGGCCTTGCGACCCCTAGGCGCGCTTCCACTCGGCGGAGGTGCTGCGGAGTTCGTTGTGTGGTCGTGAGCCGACCCGGCTCCGGCTCGGCTTCCTCGCTTCCTCCTAGGTGAGCTTCCAGCTGGTGCTTTGGCGGCCTCGGCTTCAGGCGGATGGTTGCTGCAGTCGAGCCTCCACAGGCTTATTTGGAGGTCTCTGCAGCCGGGAGCTGGCCACGACCATGGTGGCAAACATTTGCCCTTGCTGTCTGAGCCCGTGATGCACCCTGCACTTTAAGTTCGACGGCGACGCCACCCTCTATGTGAGGGTGTTAGGGAAGATGGTCACCGCGCTGGGTGCTGCCACGAGAGCGAGCGCGCATGCCATGGGTCCAGCCCAGCGACGATGGAGCGACAACGCACACGCGGTTGGCGGCCTTCGAGGCTCGTCGAGTTTGCGACTCTTCTTGAACAGCGGCTCCTCCAGCGGTGGCGCGACCAGCCGCGCCGCCGCTGGAGGGGAGGTAGCGAGTCCGCCGCCGTCTCGCCCGGTGAAGCCGAGAGAGTCCGCTGAGCTCGAGGCAGTCCGAGTCTCTCCGCGAGTTGGTGTCGAGCGAGCAGCGCTGTTTTGTTCTTTTCCTTTTCCTGCGCAAAGAGACAGTAGTGTAGGGCCCCGCGTGGGCGTGCTTGGGCTATTGTTGTTAATTATCATACTGTTTCTGCTATCTCGGTATTATGCCTTTGTGCTACACGCCTGTGCGTAGAAATTACTTAGCTCGGGGGCGCCCGTCGTGGCCCTCGTTTCCCGAGTCCGAGGCCTCGTCGAACACTTCATGTCCTGCGAAAGTTAATCTAGAGAGGGAAAACCTCGAACGATAAGGGCAGAAAAACACTCGCGGGGGCGCTCAAGCTGCCCCCCTCGCGAGACCTTGCGCGAGAGAAATCGAGGTAGGAGGGCGAAAGGTCGAAGAGCCACAAATCAAAACGACCACAGCTTCGATAAAACTTCAAATGAGAATGAAGCCAACTGCAGAAAGCAAATGAAAAAGCCGCGTCCGGCACCTAATCTAGTCTTCGACGTCTTCTCACCAGCGCGGAACTAAGTGCTGCCCTTTGGGCGTGGGAGGAGCCCAGGGCTGAGGCCGGCGCTCTGAGACTCCGGGCGTGTACAGCCCCAACTCATTATTACGTGAGAGTGTCACAGGCGGCGAGCTTCACGGCGTTGGCCTTCTTCACAGCTCAGAGCCTTTCTTGCGGGGGAGCAAGCTTCACGGGCATTGGCCCTCTTCACAGGCTCTGGGCCTTTTCCAAAAAGATAGCTTCACAGGCATTCGCCTTCTTCACAGGCTTTGGGCCTTTCCAGAAAGATAGCTTCACGGGCATTCGCCTTCTTCACGAGCTCTGGGCCTTTTCGAAAAGAGCGGCTTCACGGGCATTACGCCTTCTTCACGAGCTCTGGGCCTTTTCGGAAAGACAGCTTCATAGGCATTCGCCTTCTTCATAGAACTCTGGGCCTTTTCGGAAAGACAGCTTCACAGGCATTCACCTTCTTCATGGCTCTGTGCCTTTTCGAAAGACAACTTCACAAGCATTTGCCTTCTTCATGTGCTGGGCCTTTTCGGAAAAGACAGCTTCACAGGCATTCGCCTTCTTCACGAGCTCTGGGCCTTTTCGGAAAGATAGCTTCACGGCTCTGGGCCTTTTGAGGTAAAACCTCGGAGGTCTTTGGATGTTCCACACGTTGGGTGGCACCCCCTCCACGAGTCTCCAAGCGTGCGGAGCAGGGCTGTAAACATGAACAACCTTGAATGGGCCCTCCCACATGGGAGAGAGCTTATGAAGCCCCTCCACAGAGAGAACCCGCTGAGCACGAGGTCCCCTACCTCAAGGGTTACAGGGGCGGATGTTCGGCGATGGTATCGTTGCGGTGCTTGTTGGTACCTCGCGCGCATAGCGCAAGCTTCTCGACGACGCTCCTCCCCAATCTGAGGTCCGTCCCCGCATGGCGTCTGCTGCGCCTCGTCGAGCGCCGGGACCCGTGCGGGCGACATCGACCTCGTGAGGGAGGACTGCTTGACTCCATAGACCAGGAAGAGCGGGTCTCTCGGTTGGCTTGGTTGTGGTCGTGCGGATGGACCACGATGCGGATTGAAGCTCGTTGTACCAACCTGCGCTTGAGCCTCAGTTTCTTCTTGAATGTTCTGGTTTGAGGCCCCTCGGGACCTCTGTGTTGGCCTGCTCGGCCTGGCCATTGCTTCGGGGGTGCGCCACCGGAGCGTAGCATATCTGCATTCCCAGGTTAGCACAGTATGTTTTGAAGAGGTTACTGGTGAACTGCGAACCGTTGTCGGTGATGATGCGGTTTGGCACCCCGAATCGGCTCACGATGCCCTTGACGAACTTGACCGCGAGAACTGCGGGGATGGTTCGGACAGCTTCCGCCGCCCACTTGGTGAACATGTCCACGGCGGCGAGAAGTGGCGATAGCCCCTGGCGCTCAAGGAAGCGGGCCCAGGATATCCAGCCCCAGTGCGAATGGCCACGAGAGGGTATAGTTTGCGAGACCTCCTGTGGTGATGGATCGCTTGGCATGGAATTGGCGAGCCATGCAAGCCTTCACTAGTTCGACGGTGTCGTTGAGTGCGATGAGGCCAATAGAAACGCTCCGGAATGCCTTGCCCACGAGGGTTCGTGAAGGCAGTGATGCCCACGATCTCCACCGTGTATATCCGCCAGCAGTTCTTTCCCTTGCTCCACGGAGATGCAGCGTAGTGACACATCATTGATCGCTTCGATAGAGCTCTCCATCCACGATGCGATCTGCGGTGGCTTGTCGTGCCACACGCTCCGCTTCCTCCTCCTTCTCCGGCGGGGTCCCTTGCGTTAAGTAGCTCGGAGCTCTGTGATCCAGCACCCTCACGAGGCTCCATCGTCGAGGAGGCGGCGCTCTGAGGCCGGGCCTGGCCGGGCTCTGAGGCAGGTGGTGGGAAGCTCCTCCCGAGCTGCGCCGTGTTTGATAATCTTGGCATGGCGAGGCTTGAAGATCCGCTCCTCGAACCGCGCGGGCTCACGAGGTAACCGCTGGATGCCCGTTTGGCGATGTCGTCGGCCTCTGATTGGTGCTTGGGGCACATGCTGCAACTCAACCCCTGAACTGCTTATCCATCCTGCGGACCTTCGCAAGGTAGGCTTCCATGTGCTCATCTTTTGGCTCATACACCTTGTTGGAGAAGTTGACGAGGAGCTGCGAATCGCCCTTGATGGTAAGGCGCTTCACCCCTAGGGCAGCTGCAGCCTTCAAGCCCGCTATTAGACCTTCATACTCCGCTATGTTATTGGAGACCTTTTCACCTTGCTGGAAACAGAGCTGCACAGCGTAGTAGAGCTTGTCCTGAGTGGGAGATATGAGCACCGCCCCAGCCCCAGCGCCATGTCTGGAGAATGCCCCATCAAAGTACATGACCCAGCCTTCTGGCGCGTCGCTTCCCGGGAAGAGGGACCGAACCTTGTCGGCCTTGAGGCCCGGCGCCTCCGTCCATTCTGCCATGAAATCCGCTAATGCGACCCCCTTGATGACCCTGGTCGTGCTGAATTCGAGCTAAAACGCTTGCAGTTCAATGTTCCACTCAGCGACCCTTCCGCTGGGTTAGGGCTCTGAGCACCCTTTCGTGGGGTATCTTGAGGCGACCTTGATGGGGTGGCCACGAAAATAGTTCCGCAGCTTGCGCGAGGCCACCAATAGCGAGGAGGAGTTTACGAGGCATGGGGTGCAGCGCCCTTGCGTCCCGTAACACCGTCTTGACGAAATACCTGGGTGCTCAACGAGGTTGGAGTGCAGTCTTCTTTGGCGCCCTCGGAGACCGTGGCGCCTCTGAGCGATGGAGCCTCCAGAGGCTGGTAGTCTGGGGTGGGACCTCTTAGTCCCAGTCGCTCCCTGCGGTGGCTGTTCCTTCTTAGCTTGTGTAGTGGTTTACGTGGGTCTTCCTTGTTCTGCTTACGCCTTGACACAGGCTCTTCTGCTGTGGTTTTGGTTTGCGCTCTTCCCTAACGCCACGTAGCTGCTTGTTGGCGGAGTAGGGAGTGGCGGCAGTAGAGCACCGGGGGTTCTGAGGCGTGGGGCCACCATGACCGGAGGGCTGGTCAGGTACCTCTTGAGATCTTGAAACGCCTTGTCGGCCTCTTCAGACCATTCAAAGGGTCCCTTCTTCTTCATTAGCTGGAAGAAAGGCAGCGCTCGAGCTCGAGGTTGGCGCCTATGGTGAAAGTGGCATCAGTGGACCCGTCCTCGTCGACGGGTATTTGCTTGGTCTCTGCCTTGTCTTGGGTGAACAATTGTTTCTTCTTGGTTGGTGCAGCCCCCTTGGGCTCAGAGGTCCCCACGTTGGTGGGCTGCACTAGCGCCGCCGTCTTGAAGGCGAGCTTGAGCACTCGCAGCGCATCTCTGGTGTTCCCCGGCATGGTGAGGACACCGTTGCTCCCGGGCATCTTCATGAGGTTGTACGTCGGGTGAGTCGCGGCCATGAACTGGGCTAGTGCTGGGTAGCCGAGGATGGCGTTGTAGGGGAGGCTGATGGGGGCGATGTCGAAGTCGACCAGCTCCGTGCAGAAGTTGTCGTAGGTGCCGAAAGTTACTGGGAGCTGGATTTGTCCTAAGGAGCTGGATGACCCGCCCCCGACGCCCGAGAAAGGCCGGCTGGGCTGCAGCCGCTCCGGGGTATCTGAGAGGAGGTTGAAGGCCTCAAGCGAGAACACGTTGAGGCCAGCGCCGCCGTCGATGAGTCTGGTGACGGCCACTGGCAGATGGTGGGGTGCCTGACATGGGGAGCGCACCAGCAGGCTGAGTTGGAGGGTGGTCCTCCGAGCTGAAGGTCACACTGGCTTTCGGCGCCGACCGGTCCTGGGGGGCTCCCTGCCGAGTGGAGGCGGCGCCGACCCGGCGGACGAACGGCTTGATGTGGTGACTTGAGGGCGGCGCCCGTGAGCCGCCCAGGAGGGCCGCGACGACCGGGGGTGCCGGCGCGGCGTGGTGGGTGAGGAAGAGGCCGCGAAGCTCTTCCCAAGAGGCCACAGAGGCCGCCGGAAGGTGGAGCGGCCACGCGCGCGGAGCGCCGGTGAGGGCCATGGGAAGCTAGTTGGCCATGACCCCGTCATCACTTCCAGCTTCGAGGACGGCCTCCTTGTACGCTAGCAGGAAGACCATCAGATCGGTCGCGTCGCTGTAGCACGGTGGCGTCGTCAGCTTGAACTTGCCCGGCCACCGCACCCGTTGCAAGGCCGGGGCCAGGCTCGAGCCCCTGGCTGTGGCTGGCGCTGGCGGTCGGAGCGGGCGGCGCGCTGCTCATCACGAGGTGGGTCGCGACGGTGGCGGAAGGGGAACTCCGGCGCACCCCTACCTGGCGCGCCAAATGTCGGATTTCGGGTTCCGGCAGACCCTTGAGGTTCGAACACTGGGGTGCGCGCGGAGATCTCGCCCTCTACCTACCTATACCCCGCCGCCTCGCGAGGATCTAAACTACGAAAGGAACAACACAAGAGACACAAGGTTTATACTAGTTCGGGCCACCGTTGTGGTGTAATACCCTACTCTAGTTTGTGGTGTGGTGGATTGCCTCTTGGGCTGATGGTGAGGAACAATACAAGGAAGAACAGCCTCGCGAGGGTCTATTCTTGGCCGGGGCGATGAACTGCTTGGGGAAGTTCAGTCGCCTTCTCTCTCTCTCTCTCTCTCTCTCTCTCTCTCTCTCTCTCTCTCTCTCTCTCTCTCTCTCTCTCTGTCCAAGGTGCATCCAGCTACTGATCCCATGTCTCTACTATGGTGGCTAGCTCTACTTATATAGGCAGAGGCCACAGGCCTCTTCCCAAATATTGAGCGGAAGGGCTCCAACAATTGGCCATTTGAAGGGAACATCTGGTACACTTATCCCGACTAAAGTTGGTCCTCGCTTTGTCAAAGGCTCACGGTGGTGGCCTTGGCTTGGGCTCCTAATGACTTCCTTCCTGCCGTTGGGCTGGTCTTGGTCTTGTTGCACGAAATGGGCGCCTTTGCTTGATGCTCTACTTTGCACTTGCTCCCTTTGCACCAAAGAGGAAAGGAGGACCTGCTGGCTGGCGCCCACTGGCGCCCTTGGTCGTCATGGCTTACGTCATGGGCACCTCGTGAGGTACCCCGCCTTGATCTCTCCACCTCCTCGTGAGCCAGCTGATGAGGCCGTGCACGAGAAGCTCCTGTCGTCCGCCTCATGAGGCTTGGCCCCTCGCGAGGTCTTGAGCTTGTGTTGGTGAAGATGGGCGCCATGGGCCCCCTTTGAGCCACGCATGAGCGAGCAGAGCAAGTCTGGGACCCCATTCCCGAGCATGACAGGTATTACACCTAGCAGTGGCCAGAACAGTATAAATCTTGTGTATTTTGTGGTGCGAGTTCGTCGAGTTCGTCCGCGAGATCTTAACAAACCTAGGGCGTAGATCGGTAGGGGGTAAGGATCTTCGTGTGCACCCCAGAGTTTGAACCTTAAGGGTTTTGCCGGAACCCATGATCTGACAGGCGCCACGACGCCTCATCAGCTCGGGCGCGTGTCGAAGCCAGGCGAGGCGGCGACAGCTGGGACGTGCTTCCTTGCCGTCCCCGATAAAGGGAGAGCTGCCGTCGGCAGCACATTAAATGTGTTTGTCCGATGGTGCCAGAGGATAGAGTCATCCACTGTACACCTTTCCACCTCTTGTGTGCCACTGTGGCGACCCCTTTTGCTTATAAAAGGAGGCCCGTAGCTAGCTCAAGAACCCAAGAACACTCAAATACATCCACCAAAGCAGGACTAGGGTATTACGCATCCTCGCTGCCCGAACCTGGGTAAACGATCTGTGTGCTTCCTATTAGACCCGCTCTTTGTACAACCCCGCGCCAGCCAACCATAGAAGGGATCCCAGTGATTCCATAGGTGTCAATTTCCCCCGACAACGCCCTTGATACATCTCCAATGTATCTACTTTTTCTCACGCTTTCCTCTTGTTTTCAACTCTAATTTGCATGATTTGAATGAAACTAACCCCGGACCGACGTTGTTTTCAGTAGAACTACCATGGTGTTGTTTTTGTGCAGAAATATAAGTTCTCAGAATGGAAATAAACTTTTTGAGGATTTTTTATATCAATAATAAGAATTTTTGGAACCAAGAACCACCGAAGAGGGGTCCCTGGGTGGGCACAACCCACCAGGGCGCGCCCCCTCTCCTGGCGCGCCCAGGTGGGTTGTACCCACCTGGTGGCCCCGCTGACAACCCCCTGATACTATAAAATCACATTATTCCAGAAAAAATCAGGGAAAAAGAATTATCGTGTTTCACGAGACGAAGCCGCTGCCAAGCCCTGTTCTTCCTCGGGAGGGCAGATCTGAAGTCTGTTTGGGGCTCCAAAGAGGGGGATCTTCGTTCTTCGTCATCACCAACCAATCTCCATCGCCAATTCCATGATGCTCCCCACCGGGAGTGAGTAATTCCTTCTAGGCCCGCTGGTCGGTGAGGAGTTGGATGAGATTCATCATGTAGTCGAGTTAGTTTTGTTAGGGCCTGATCCCTAGTATCCACTATGTTCTTAGACTGATGTTGCTATGACTTTGCTATGCTTAATGCTTGTCACTTTGGGCCCGGGTGCCATGAACTCAGATCTGAACCGTTTATGAGTTCGTCATTATATCCATGTTTTAGATCCGATCTTGCAAGTTATAGTCACCTACTACGTGTTATGATCCGGTAACCCCGGAGTGACAATAATCGGGCCCACTCCTGGTGATGACCGTAGTTTGAGGAGTTCATGTATTCACTATGTGTTAATGCTTTGTTCCGGTTCTCTATTAAAAGGAGGCCTTAATATCCCTTAGTTTCCAATATGGACCCCGCTGCCATGGGAGTGTAGGACAAAAGATGTCATGCAAGTTCTTTTAATAAAGCACTTATGACTATTTACGGAATACATGCCTACATTATATCGATGAACTAGAGCTAGTGCCATATCGCCCTAGGTTATAACTGTTACATGATGAATATCATCCAACAAGTTACTGATCCAATGCCTATGAATTTATTTATATTGATCTCGTTGTGTTACTATTGCTATCATCACTATTACACTTGCTACAAAATTACTGCTATCACTATTACTGTTACCGTTGCTGCTGTCACTATTATCAAAACTATCAAACTACTGTGCTACTGATCACTTTGCTGCAGATAATTAATCTCCAGGTGTGGTTGAATTGATAACTCAGCTGCTAATACCTTCAAATATTCTTTGGCTCCCCTTGTGTCGAATCTATAAATTTGGAATTAAATACTTTACCCTCAAAAACTGTTGCGATCCCCTATACTTGTGGGTTATCAACACCTTTTTCTGGCGCCGTTGCCGGGGAGTATAGCAATATTTGTTGAGTCACTTGGGATTATTATCA
This sequence comes from Aegilops longissima, assembly GCA_021605205.1. Lineage (NCBI taxonomy): Eukaryota > Viridiplantae > Streptophyta > Magnoliopsida > Poales > Poaceae > Aegilops > Aegilops longissima. The sequence goes on along the minus strand of CM038678.1, from coordinate 534,281,433 downwards.
TATTATCACTATGAAGAATCTGAAGGATCCAAAGACTAAGATTTATCCCTCTAAGACGAGGGGAGGTAAGGAACTGCCATCCAGTTCTGCTTTACATTCACCTTCTGTTATGAGTAAACTTGCAACACCACCACATGCTATGAATTCTACTATGTCACCAATTATTGATGATGTTGCTTCTACTATGAATGATGCTAGTACCTTGCTTGATAATGATGATGTGCCACTTGGTGATTCTCTTAATGAACAAATTGCTAGAGTAATACAACGTGATGTTGTTGAATCTGATGATGATCTTGAAACTGAAACTCCTGAAACACCTGCTAGAACTAGCCTTCCTAGATATGAATTTCCTAAGGTACCGGAAGGTTATGTTATGAGTGAGGAGGCAACTAGAGATATTCTTGCTTGCAATGATAGAGATGATCTAGAGAAATTACTATGCAAGCATAAAGAAAAATCTTTGAATGCTAGAATGAAATGTGATCCTAAGTTTGCTAATTCACCTATCTGTATTGCTGATAAGGATTATGAATCCTCTGTCGTCCCAGAGTTAATTACTTTGGTTGAATCTGATCCTTTCCATGGTTATGAAACTGAAACTGTTGTGGCACATCTTACTAAATTGAATGATATAGCCACCCTTTTTACTCATGATGAGAAAACTCGCTATTACTTTATTCTCAAATTATTTCCTTTCTCATTAAAGGGTGATGCTAAAGCTTGGTACAATACCCTTGCTCCTGGTTGTGTGTGTAGTCCCCATGATATGATTTATTACTTCTCTAAAAAATATTTTCCTTCTCATAAGAAACAAGCTGCCTTACAGGAAATATTTAACTTTGTGCAAACTAAAGAAGAGAGTCTCCCACAAGCTTGGGGGAGGCTTTGCTAGTTGCTTAATGCTTTGCCTGATCATCCTCTTAAGAAAAATGAAATACTTGATGTTTTCTATAATGGACTAACCGATGCTTCTAGGGACTTCCTAGATAGTTGTGCTGGTTGTGTTTTCAGGGAACGAACTGTTGCTCAAGCTGAGAAATTATTGAATAACATATTGAAAAATTATGATGATTGGACTCTTCCTGAACCACCAGCTAAACCCACTCCAAGGAAGAGGGGTATATTATATCTCAGTCCTGAAGATATGCAAGAGGCAAAGAAATCTATGAAGGAAAAAGGTATTAAAGCTGAGGATGTTAAAAATTTACCTCCTATTGAAGAAATACATGGGCTTAATACACCACCGCTGCCTAAGGTGGTAGAGGTAAATTCTTTAATGAAATTCAATAATAATGACAATCCTCACAATATGCATCCTAGTCAATGCCTTTATAAGTTTGAAAACTACATTAGAAAACAAGATCACTTCAATGCAAATGTTATGAAACAATTGAAATACAATTCAGATATGATTGCTTGCTTGAGTGACTTGTTATTTAGAATTTCAAATGATGTTAGAGGTGTTGAAAACATGCTTCTATGGTAAAATCTCAACTAGAACAAGTTGCTAAATCACAACGAGAATTTCTTGATGAAATGAATAATAATATGCATGATTTTGTTGTTAGAGTTGCAACTAGAGGAGGTAAAATGACTCAGGAACCACTTTATCCCGAGGGACACCCAAAAAGCATTATACAAGACTCACAAAGAAACAACACCACTGCACCTAGTCCTTCTAAAAAGAAAAAGAAGAAGAAAAATGATAGGACTTTGCATGCTTCTAGTGAACCTGAAATAGAAAAACCTCCTGATAATGAAAATGAAAATTCTATCTCTAATGCTGAAACTCAATCTGGTAATGAACATCCACCTAGTGATAATGAAAAAGATAATGCTGATGTTCATGAAGATGCTCAACCAAATGAAAAAGAACCAGATAATGATGTTGAGATAGAACCACCTATTGATCTTGATAACCCACAACCTAAGAATAAAAGGTATGATAAAAGAGACTTCATTGCTAGAAAACACGGTAAGGAAAGAGAACTGTGGGTTCAAAAACCTATGCCTTTTCCACCCAAGTCAACTAAAAATAATGATCATGAAGAATTTGAACGCTTTGCTGAAATGCTGAGGCCAGTCTTTTTGCGTACTCGCTTGACTGATATCTTGAAAATGCCTCCTTATGCAAAGTATATGAAAGACATCATCACAAATAAAAGAAAAATACCGAAAGCTGAAATCTCCACTATGCTTGCTAATTATACTTTCAAAGATGGATTACCGAAAAAACATGGAGATCTGGGTATACCAACTATACCTTGCTCTATCAAAAAGAATTATGTGAAAATTGATTTGTGTGATCTAGGAGCTGGTGTTAGTGTTATGCCTTTCTCTTTATATAAAAGACTTGACTTGAATAAACTCACACCTACTGAAATATCTTTGCAAATGGCTGACAAGTCAGCTGCCATACCTATAGGTATCTGTGAGGATGTGCCCGTTGTTGTTGCTAATGTTACTATTTTGACTGACTTTGTTATACTTGAGATGCCCGAGGACGACAACATGTCGATTATCCTTGGTAGACCCTTCTTGAATACTGCAGGGGCTGTTATTGATTGCAATAAAAGCAAGTTCACTTTTCATATTAATGGTAATGAGCATACGGTGCACTTTCCGAAGAAACAATTCCAAGTGAATGGTATTAATGTTATTGAAAAATCTCCGACAATCACTATTGGAAGTTTTCAAATACCTCTACCTACTGTCAAAAAGAAATATGAAATGCTTATTGTTGGGGAGATGCAAATCCCCATTGAGGTAACTTAGCGATTCACGAAAGTTCTTCGGTTTCATGCGAATCGAAAGTGGTTGGTAATAAGATCTGATCAACCTTATTAATGAATCATTTTTAATAGTATGTGGTTGATGAATTTAGTAAGCACTACTCTCTATCCCTACTTTTTATTCTCTGTTTTTATTAGTTAAATAAAATGAAATAAAATGCTTTGTCTGTTTTCCAAATTTCCCGTGCAATAAAAAACGACCCAAAAATAGAAGTTCTCAGAATGCCCTGAAAAATTTATATGATTTTTTTCCTGAATATTTAAGAATTTTTGGTGCAAATAATACCAGAGGGGGTGCACTTGGTGGGCACAACCCACCAGGGCGTGCCAGCCCCCCCTGGTGCGCCGTGGGGGGTTGTGGTTGAAGGAAATATGCCCTAGAGGCAATAATAAAGTTATTATTTATTTCCTTATATCATGATAAATGTTTATTATTCATGCTAGAATTGTATTAACCGGAAACATAATACATGTGTGAATATATAGACAAACAGTATGTCACTAGTATGCCTCTACTTGACTAGCTTGTTAATCAAAGATGGTTATGTTTCCTAACCATGAACAAGGAGTTGTTATTTGATTAACAAGGTCACATCATTAGTTGAATGATCTGATTGACATGACCCATTCCGTTAGCTTAGCACACGATCGTTTAGTATGTTGCTATTGCTTCCTTCATGACTTATACATGTTCCTATGACTATGAGATTATGCAACTCCGTTTACGGAGGAACACTTTGGGTACTACCAAGCGTCTGGCGTAATCTGGGTGATTACAAAGGAGTACTACAGGTGTCTCCAAAGGCAGATGTTGGGTTGGCGTATTTGAGATTAGGATTTGTCACTCCGAATGTCGGAGAGGTATCTCTGGGCCCTCTCGGTAATGCACATCACTTAAGCCTTGCAAGCATTGCAACTAATGAGTTAGTTGCGAGATGATGTATTACGGAGCGAGTAAAGAGACTTGCGGTGGCGAGATTGAACTAGGTATTGGATACCGATGATCGAATCTCGGGCAAGTAACATACCGATGACAAAGGAACAAAGTATGTTGTTATGCGGTTTGACCGATAAAGATCTTCGTAGAATATGTAGGAGCCAATATGGGCATCCAGGTTCCGCTATTGGTTATTGACCAAGAATAGTTCTAGGTCATGTCTACATAGTTCTCGAACCCGTAGGGTCCATGCAACAAGGTTTCGATGCAGTTTTATTATGAGTTTATGAGTTTTGATGTACCGAAGGAGTTCGAGTCCCGGATGAGATCGGGGACATGACGAGGAGTCTCGAAATGGTCGAGGCGTAAAGATCGATATATTGGGACGACTATATTCGGAGTTCGGAAAGGTTCGAGTGATTGGGTATTTTTGGATCTAGGAGAGTTATGGGAATTCGTATTGGGCCTTAATGGGCCATACGGGAAAGGAGAAAAAGGGCCAAAGGGTGGCCGCCGCCCCCTTGGACTAGTCCGAATTGGACTAGGAGGGGGCACCCCTTCCTTCCTTCTCCTTTTCCTTCCCTTTCCTTCTCTCCTACTCCTAATACATGGAAGGGTTCCTAGTTGGACTAGGAAAGGGAATCCTACTCCGGTGGGAGTAGGACTCCCCATGGCGCCATAGTAGAGGCGGCCTCCTCCTCCCTCCCTCCTTTATATACGGGGCAGGGGCACCCCATGGACACACAAGTTGATCTTCGTGATCGTTCCTTAGCCGTGTCGGTGCCCCCTCCACCATATTCCACCTCGGTCATATTGTAGCAGTGCTTAGGCGAAGCCTGCGACGGTAGAACATCAAGATCGTCACCACGCCGTCGTCTTGTGGAACTCCTCCCGACGCTTTGCTGGATCGGAGCCCGGGATCGTCATCGAGCTGAGCGTGTGCTAAGAACTCGGAGGTGCGGAGTAATGGTGCTTGGATCGGTCGGATCGTGAAGGCGTCACGACTACATCAACAGCGTTGATATAACGCTTCGCTTTCGGTCTCACGAGTGCGTGGGCGGATACTCTCCTCTCGTTGCTATGCCATCACCATGGTCTTGCGTGTTCGTAGGAAAATTTTGAAATTACTCGTTCCCCAACAGTGGCATCCGAGCCTGGTTTTATGCGTTGATGTCATATGCACGAGTAGAACACAAGTGAGTTGTGGGCGATATAAGTCATCTGCTTACCAGCATGTCATACTTTGGTTCAGCGGTATTGTGAGATGAAGCGGCCGGACCGACATTACGCGACGCTTACGCGAGACTGGTTTCACCGCTGCGAGCACTAGTTGCTTAAAGGTGACCGGCGGGTGTCTGTCTCTCTCACTTTAGTTGAACCGAGTGTGGCTACGCCCGGTCCTTGCGAAGGTTAAAACAGCACCAACTTGACAAACTATCCTTGTGGTATTGATGCGTAGGTAAGAACGGTTCTTGCTCAGCCCGTAGCAGCCACGTAAAACTTGCAACAACAAAGTAGAGGACGTCTAACTTGTTTTTGCAGGGCATGTTGTGATGTGATGTGGTCAAGACGTGATGCTATATTTTGTATGAGATGATCATGTTTTGTAACCAAGTTATCGGCAACTGGCAGGAGCCATATGGTTGTCGCTTTATTGTATGAAATGCAAACGCCATGTAATTGCTTTACTTTATCACTAAGCGGTAGCGATAGTCGTAGAAGCAATAGTTGGCGAGACGACAACGATGCTACGATGGAGATCAAGGTGTCGCGCCGATGGCGATGGTGATCATGGCGGTGCTTGGAGATGGAATCACAAGCGCAAGATGATGATGACCATATCATATCACTTATATTGATTGCATGTGATGTTTATCCTTTATGCATCTTATCTTGCTTTGATTGGCGGTAGCATTATAAGATGATCTCTCACTAAAATTATCAAGTAGTGTTCTCCCGAGTATGCACCGTTGCCAAAGTTCGTCGTGCCCGGACACCACGTGATGATCGGGTGTGATAAGCTCTCGTCCATCTACAACGGGTGCAAGCCAGTTTTGCACACGCGAATACTCAGGTTATACTTGCGAGCCTAGCATATGCAGATATGACCTCGGAACACGGAGACCGAAAGGTCGGCGTGAATCATATAGTAGATATGATCAACATAAGATGTTCACCATTGAAAACTACTCCATCTCACGTGATGATCGGTTATGGTTTAGTTGATTTGGATCACGTGATCACTTAGATGACTAGAGAGATCATCTAAGTGGGAGTTCTTAATAATATGATTAATTGAACTTTAATTTATCATGAACTTAGTCCTGGTAGTATTTTGCAAATTATGTTGTAGATCAATAGCTCGCGTTGTTGCTTCCCTATGTTTTCATATGTGTTCCTAGAAAATTGTATTGAAAGATGTTAGTAGCAATGATGCGGATTGGATCCGTGATCTGAGGTTTATCCTCATTGCTGCTTGTGAAGAATTATGTCCTTAATGCACCGCTAGGTGATGACCTATTGCAGGAGCAGATGCGGGCGTTATGAGCGTTTGGCTAGCTCAATATGATGACTACTTGATAGTTTAGTGCACCATGCTTAACGGCTTAGAATCGGGACTTCAAAGGCGTTTTGAGCGTCATGGACCATATGAGATGTTCCAGAATTGAAGTTAATATTTCAAGCAAATACCGAGTTGAGAGATATGAAGTCTCCAACAAGTTCTATAGCTAAAAGATGGAGGAGAATCGCTCAACTAGTGAGCATGTGCTCAGATTGTGCGAGTACTTCAATCGCTTGAATCAAGTGGGAGTTAATCTTCCAGATAAGATAGTGATTGACAGAATTCTCTAGTCACCATCACTAAAGTTACTAGAACTTCGTGATGAACTATAATATGCAAGGGATGGCGAAAACAATTCCCAAGCTCTTGGCGATGCTAAAATCGCGAAGGTAGAAATCAAGAAAACATCAAGTGTTGATGGTTGACAAGACCACTAGTCTCAAGGAAAAGGGCAAAGGAAGAAGGGAACTTCAAGAAGAGCGGCAAGCAAGTTGCTACTCGGTGAAGAAGCCCAAGTCTGGACCTAAGCACGAGACTAAGTGCTTTTGCTACAATGGAACTGGTCCTCGAAGCGGAACTACCCCAAGTATTTGGCGATAAGAAGGATGGCAAAGTGAACAAAGGTATATTTGATATACAGATTATTGATATGTATTACTAGTGTTAAGTAGCAACCCTCGGTATTTGATCTTGGTTCGGTTGCTAAGAGTAGTAACTCAAACAGGAGTTGCAGAATGAGCGAAACTAGTTGAAGGGAAGTGACGATGAGTGTTGGAAATAGTTCCAAGATTGATATGATCATCATCACACACTCCCTATATTTTCGAGATTAGTGTTAAAAGCCAAATAAATGTTATTTAGCGTTTGCGTTGAGCATGAATATGATTTGATCATGTTTATTGCGATACGGTTATTCATTTGAAGTTAAAGAATAATTGTTATTCTGTTTACATGAATAAGACCTTCGATGGTTATGCACCCAATGACAATAGTTTGTTGGATCTCGATCGTAATGATACACATATTCATAATATTGATGCCAAAAGATGCAAAGTTAATAATGATAGTGCAACTTATTTGTGGCACTGCCGTTTAGGTCATATTGGTGTAAAGCGCATGAAGAAAACTCCATGCTGATGGACTTTTGGAATCACTTGATTATGAATCATTTGATGCTTGCGAACCGTGCCTTTTGGGCAAGATGACTAAAACTCCGTTCTCGGAACAATGGAACAAACTCTTGACTTATTGGAAATAATACATACCGATGTATGCGATCCAATGAGTGTTGATGCTCGTGGCAAGTATCGTTATTTTCGACCTTCACAAGATGATTTGAGCTGATATGGGTATATCTACTTGATGAAACATAAGTCTGAAATAGTTGAAAGGTTCAAAGAATTTCAGAGTGAAGTGGAAAATCATCGTAACAAGAAAATAAAGTTTCTGCGATCTGATCGTGGAGATGAATATTTGAGTTCTGAGTTTGGTCTTCAATGAAAACAATGTGGAATAGTTTCACAGCTCACGCCACACGGAACACCACAACATTATGGTGTGTCCGAGCGTCAGAATAACCGTACTTTATTTTGATATGGTGCGATCTATGATGTATCTTACCGATTTACCACTATCGTTTTGGGGTTATGCATTAAAGACAGCTGCATTCACGTTTAATAGGGCACCATCTAAATCCGTTGAGATGACACCGTATGAACTATGGTTTAGCGATAAACCTAAGCTGTCGTTTCTTAAAGTTTGGAGTTGTGATGCTTATGTGAAAAAGTTTTCACGATAAGCTCGAACCCAAATCGAGAATGCGTCTTCATAGAATACCCAAAGGAAACTGTTGGGTACACCTTCTATCACAGATCCGAAGGCAAGTTTTTCGTTGCTAAGATGGATCCTTTCTAGAGAAGAAGTTTCTCTCGAAAGAAGTGAGTGGGAGGAAAGTAGAACTTGATGAGGTAATTGTACCTTCTCCCTTATTGGAAAGTAGTTCATCACGAAATCAGTTTCGATGATTTCTACACCAATTAGTAAGGAAGTTAATGATGATGATCATGAAACTTCAGATCAAGTTGCTACCAAACCTCGTAGGTCTTCGGAGTAAGATCCGCACTGTGAGTGGTACGGTAATCATGTTCGGAAGTCATGTTACTAGACCATGATGAACCTACGAACTATGAGGAAGCGATGATGAGCCCAGATTCGCGAAATGGCTTGAGGCCATAAAATCTGAGATAGGATCCATATATAAGAACAAAGTGTGGACTTTGGTTGACCTGCTTTCGATGATCGACAAGTCATGTTAAATGAATGGATCTTCAAGAGGAAGACAGATGATGATAGTAGTATTACTATCTACAAAGCTCGACTTGTCGAGAAAGGTTTTCGACAAGTTCAAGGTGTTGACTACAATGAGATTTACTCAAGCTGTAGCGATGCTTATGTCTGTCCGAATCATGTTAGCAATCGCCACATTTTATGAAATCGGCAAATGGATGTCAAAACTACATTCTTTAATGGATTTATTAAAGAAGAGTTGTATATGATGCAACCGAAGGTTTTGTCAATCCTAAAGGAGCTAACAAAATGTGCAAGCTCGAGCGATCCATCTATGGACTGGTGCAAGCATCTCGGAGTTGGAATAAGCGCTTTGATATTGTGATCAAAGCATATGGTTTTATCTGAGACTTTTGGAGAAGCCTGTATTTACAAGAAAGTGAGTGGGAGCACTCTGACATTTCGATAAGTATATGTGAATGACATATTGTTGATCGGAAATAATGTAGAATTATTCGCAAAGCATAAAGGAGTATTTGAAAGGAGTTTTCAAAGAAAGACCTCGGTGAAGCTGCTTACATATTGAGCATCAAGATCTATAGAGATAGATCAAGGCGCTTGATAAAGTTTTTCAATGAATACATACCTTGACAAGATTTTGAAGTAGTTCAAAATGGAGCAGTCAAAGAAAGAGTTCTTGCCTGTGTTACAAGGTGTGAGATTGAGTAAGACTCAAAACCCGACCACGGCAGAAGATAGAAAGAGAATGAAAGTCATTCCTATGCATCAGCCATAGGTTCTATAAAGTATGTCATGTTGTGTACGGATCTATTGCATACCCTACCACTAAGCTTGGCAAGGAGTGCAATAGTGATCTAGGAGTAGATCAATGGACAGCGGTCAAAATTATCCTTAGTAGAATAAGGATATGTTTCTCGATTATGGAAGTGATAAAGGTTCGTCCGTAAAGGGTTACGTCGATGCAAGTTTTGACACCGATCTGGATGACTTTAAGTCTCGATCTAGATACATATTGATAGTGGGAGCAATTAGCTAGAGTAGCTCCGTGCGAGCATTGTTGACATAGAGATTTGCAAAATACATACGGATCTGAATGTGGCGAGACCGTTGACTAAGATTCTCTCACAAAGCAAAACATGATCACACCTTAGTACTCTTATGGGTGTTAATCACATAGCGATGTGAACTAGATTACTGAATCTAGTAAACCCTTTGGGTCTTGGTCACATGGCGATGTGAATTATGGGTGTTAATCACATGATGATGTGAACTATCGATGTTAATCACATGGTGATGTGATCTAGATTATTGACTCTAGTGCAAGTGGGAGATGAAGGAAATATGCCCTAGAGGCAATAATAAAGTTATTATTTATTTCCTTATATCATGATAAATGTTTATTATTCATGCTAGAATTGTATTAACGGAAACATAATACATGTGTGAATATATAGACAAACAGTATGTCACTAGTATGCCTCTACTTGACTAGCTTGTTAATCAAAGATGGTTATGTTTCCTAACCATGAACAAGGAGTTGTTATTTGATTAACAAGGTCACATCATTAGTTGAATGATCTGATTGACATGACCCATTCCGTTAGCTTAGCACACGATCGTTTAGTATGTTGCTATTGCTTCCTTCATGACTTATACATGTTCCTATGACTATGAGATTATGCAACTCCGTTTACGGAGGAACACTTTGGTACTACCAAGCGTCCTGGCGAATCGGGTGATTATAAAGGAGTACTACAGGTGTCTCCAAAGGCAGATGTTGGGTTGGCGTATTTGAGATTAGGATTTGTCACTCCGAATGTCGGAGAGGTATCTCTGGGCCCTCTCGGTAATGCACATCACTTAAGCCTTGCAAGCATTGCAACTAATGAGTTAGTTGCGAGATGATGTATTACGGAACGAGTAAAGAGACTTGCGGTGGCGAGATTGAACTAGGTATTGGATACCGACGATCCAATCTCGGGCAAGTAACATACCGATGACAAAGGAACAAAGTATGTTGTTATGCGGTTTGACCGATAAAGATCTTCGTAGAATATGTAGGAGCCAATATGGGCATCCAGGTTCCGCTATTGGTTATTGACCAAGAATAGTTCTAGGTCATGTCTACATAGTTCTCGAACCCGTAGGGTCCGCACGCAAGGTTTCGATGATGAGTTTTATTATGAGTTTATGAGTTTTGATGTACCGAAGGAGTTCGGAGTCCCGGATGAGATCGGGGACATGACGAGGAGTCTCGAAATGGTCGAGACGTAAAGATCGATATATTGGACGACTATATTGGAGTTCGGAAAGGTTCCGAGTGATTCGGTATTTTTGAGTCTGGGAGAGTTATGGAATTCGTATTGGGCCTTAATGGGCCATACGGGAAAGGAGAAAAGGGCCAAAAGGGTGGCCGCCGCCTCCCTTGGACTAGTCCGAATTGGACTAGGGAGGGGGCACCCCTTCCTTCCTTCTCCTTTTCCTTCCCTTTCCTTCTCTCCTACTCCTAATACATGGAAGGGTTCCTAGTTGGACTAGGAAGGGAATCCTACTCCGGTGGGAGTAGGACTCCCCATGGCGCGCCATAGTAGAGGGCGGCCTCCTCCTCCCTCCCTCCTTTATATACGGGGGCAGGGGGCACCCCATGGACACACAAGTTGATCTTCGTGATCGTTCCTTAGCCGTGTGCGGTGCCCCCCTCCACCATATTCCACCTCGGTCATATTGTAGCAGTGCTTAGGCGAAGCCCTGCGACGGTAGAACATCAAGATCGTCACCACGCCGTCGTCAGCCGTGGAACTCCTCCCGACGCTTTGCTGGATCGGAGCCGGGGATCGTCATCGAGCTGAGCGTGTGCTAAGAACTCGGAGGTGCGGAGTAATGGTGCTTGGATCGGTCGGATCGTGAAGACGTCGACTACATCAACAGCGTTGATATAACGCTCCGCTTTCGGTCTCACGAGTGCGTGGGACGGATACTCTCCCTCTCGTTGCTATGCCATCACCATGGTCTTGCGTGTTCGTAGGAAAATTTTTGAAATTACTCGTTCCCCAACAGTGGCATCCGAGCCTGGTTTTATGCGTTGATGTCATATGCACGAGTAGAACACAAGTGAGTTGTGGGCGATATAAGTCATACTGCTTACCAGCATGTCATACTTTGGTTCAGCGGTATTGTGAGATGAAGCGGCCGGACCGACATTACGCAGACGCTTACGCGAGACTGGTTTCACCGCTGCGAGCACTAGTTGCTTAAAGGTGACCGGCGGGTGTCTGTCTCTCTCACTTTATTTGAACCGAGTGTGGCTACGCCCGGTCCTTGCGAAGGTTAAAACAGCACCAACTTGACAAACTATCGTTGTGGTATTGATGCGTAGGTAAGAACGGTTCTTGCTCAGCCCGTAGCAGCCACGTAAAACTTGCAACAACAAAGTAGAGGACGTCTAACTTGTTTTTGCAGGGCATGTTGTGATGTGATGTGGTCAAGACGTGATGCTATATTTTGTATGAGATGATCATGTTTTGTAACCAAGTTATCGGCAACTGGCAGGAGCCATATGGTTGTCGTTTATTGGTATGAAATGCAACGCCATGTAATTGCTTTACTTTATCACTAAGCGGTAGCGATAGTCGTAGAAGCAATAGTTGGCGAGACGACAACGATGCTACGATGGAGATCAAGGTGTCGCGCCGATGACGATGGTGATCATGACGGTGCTTCGGAGATGGAGATCACAAGCGCAAGATGATGATGACCATATCATATCACTTATATTGATTGCATGTGATGTTTATCCTTTATGCATCTTATCTTGCTTTGATTGACGGTAGCATTATAAGATGATCTCTCACTAAAAATTATCAAGTAGTGTTCTCCCTGAGTATGCACCGTTGCCAAAGTTCGTCGTGCCCAGACACCACGTGATGATCGGGTGTGATAAGCTCTACGTCCATCTACAACGGGTGCAAGCCAGTTTTGCACACGCGGAATACTCAGGTTATACTTGACGAGCCTAGCATATGCAGATATGACCTCGGAACACGGAGACCGAAGGTCGGCGTGAATCATATAGTAGATATGATCAACATAAGATGTTCACCATTGAAAACTACTCCATCTCACGTGATGATCGGTTATGGTTTAGTTGATTTGGATCACGTGATCACTTAGATGACTAGAGAGATGTCATCTAAGTGGGAGTTCTTCAATAATATGATTAATTGAACTTTAATTTATCATGAACTTAGTCTGGTAGTATTTTGCAAATTATGTTGTAGATCAATAGCTCGCGTTGTTGCTTCCCTATGTTTTCATATGTGTTCCTAGAAAATTGTATTGAAAGATGTTAGTAGCAATGATGCGGATTGGATCCGTGATCCGAGGTTTATCCTCATTGCTGCGCAGAAGAATTATGTCCTTAATGCACCGCTAGGTGACAGACCTATTGCAGGAGCAGATCGGGCGTTATGAGCGTTTGGCTAGCTCAATATGATGACTACTTGATAGTTTAGTGCACCATGCTTAACGGCTTAGAATCGGGACTTCAAAGGCGTTTTGAGCGTCATGGACCATATGAGATGTTCCAGAATTGAAGTTAATATTTCAAGCAAATACCGAGTTGAGAGATATGAAGTCTCCAACAAGTTCTATAGCTAAAAGATGGAGGAGAATCGCTCAACTAGTGAGCATGTGCTCAGATTGTCCGAGTACTTCAATCGCTTGAATCAAGTGGGAGTTAATCTTCCGGATAAGATAGTGATTGACAGAATTCTCTAGTCACCATCACTAAAGTTACTAGAACTTCGTGATGAACTATAATATGCAAGGGATGACGAAAACAATTCCCAAGCTCTTCGCGATGCTAAAATCGTGAAGGTAGAAATCAAGAAAACATCAAGTGTTGATGGTTGACAAGACCACTAGTCTCAAGGAAAAGGGCAAAGGAAGAAGGGAACTTCAAGAAGAGCGGCAAGCAAGTTGCTACTCGGTGAAGAAGCCCAAGTCTGGACCTAAGCACGAGACTAAGTGCTTTTGCTACAATGGAACTGGTCATCGAAGCGGAACTACCCCAAGTATTTGGCGGATAAGAAGGATGGCAAAGTGAACAAAGGTATATTTGATATACAGATTATTGATATGTATTACTAGTGTTCGTAGCAACCCTCGGTATTTGATACTGGTTCGGTTGCTAAGAGTAGTAACTCAAACAGGAGTTGCAGAATGAGCAGAAACTAGTTGAAGGGAAGTGACGATGAGTGTTGGAAATAGTTCCAAGATTGATATGATCATCATCACACACTCCCTATATTTTCGAGATTAGTGTTAAAAGCCAAATAAATGTTATTTAGCGCTTTTGCGTTGAGCATGAATATGATTTGATCATGTTTATTGCGATACGGTTATTCATTTGAAGTTAAAGAATAATTGTTATTCTGTTTACATGAATAAGACCTTGATGGTTATGCACCCAATGAAAATAGTTTGTTGGATCTCGATCGTAATGATACACATATTCATAATATTGATGCCAAAAGATGCAAAGTTAATAATGATAGTGCAACTTATTTGTGGCATTGCCGTTTAGGTCATATTGGTGTAAAGCGCATGAAGAAAACTCCATCTTGATGGACTTTTGGAATCACTTGATTATGAATCATTTGATGCTTGCGAACCGTGCCTTTTGGGCAAGATGACTAAAACTCCGTTCTCGGAACAATGGAACAAGCTCTTGACTTATTGGAAATAATACATACCGATGTATGCGATCCAATGAGTGTTGATGCTCGTGGCAAGTATCGTTATTTTCTGACCTTCACAAGATGATTTGAGCTGATATGGGTATATCTACTTGATGAAACATAAGTCTGAAATAGTTGAAAGGTTCAAAGAATTTCAGAGTGAAGTGGAAAATCATCGTAACAAGAAAATAAAGTTTCTGCGATCTGATCGTGGAGATGAATATTTGAGTTACGAGTTTGGTCTTCAATGAAAACAATGTGGAATAGTTTCACAGCTCACGCCACCTGGAACACCACAACATTATGGTGTGTCCGAACGTCGTAACCGTACTTTATTTTGATATGGTGCGATCTATGATGTATCTTACCGATTTACCACTATCGTTTTGGGGTTATGCATTAAAGACAGCTGCATTCACGTTTAATAGGGCACCATCTAAATCCGTTGAGATGACACCGTATGAACTATGGTTTAGCAGTAAACCTAAGCTGTCGTTTCTTAAAGTTTGGAGTTGTGATGCTTATGTGAAAAAGTTTTTCACCTGATAAGCTCGAACCCAAATCGGAGAAATGCGTCTTCATAGAATACCCAAAGGAAACTGTTGGGTACACCTTCTATCACAGATCCGAAGGCAAGTTTTTCGTTGCTAAGATGGATCCTTTCTAGAGAAGAAGTTTCTCTCGAAAGAAGTGAGTGGGAGGAAAGTAGAACTTGATGAGGTAATTGTACCTTCTCCCTTATTGGAAAGTAGTTCATCACAGAAATCAGTTTCAGTGATTTCTACACCAATTAGTAAGGAAGTTAATGATGATGATCATGAAACTTCAGATCAAGTTGCTACCAAACCTCGTAGGTCTTCCGGAGTAAGATCCGCACCAGAGTGGTACGGTAATCATGTTCTGGAAGTCATGTTACTAGACCATGATGAACCTACGAACTATGAGGAAGCGATGATGAGCCCAGATTCCGCGAAATGGCTTGAGGCCATAAAATCTGAGATAGGATCCATATATAAGAACAAAGTGTGGACTTTGGTTGACCTGCTCGATGATCAGCAAGTCATGTTAAATGAATGGATCTTCAAGAGGAAGACAGATGATGATAGTAGTATTACTATCTACAAAGCTCGACTTGTCGTAGAAAGGTTTTCGACAAGTTCAAGGTGTTGACTACAATGAGATTTACTCAACTGTAGCGATGCTTATGTCTGTCCGAATCATGTTAGCAATCGCCACATTTTATGAAATCTGGCAAATGGATGTCAAAACTACATTCTTTAATGGATTTATTAAAGAAGAGTTGTATATGATGCAACCAGAAGGTTTTGTCAATCCTAAAGGAGCTAACAAAATGTGCAAGCTCGAGCGATCCATCTATGGACTGGTGCAAGCATCTCGGAGTTGGAATAAACGCTTTGATATTGTGATCAAAGCATATGGTTTTATACAGACTTTTGGAGAAGCCTGTATTTACAAGAAAGTGAGTGGGAGCACTACAGCATTTCTGATAAGTATATGTGAATGACATATTGTTGATCGGAAATAATGTAGAATTATTCTGCAAAGCATAAAGGAGTATTTGAAAGGAGTTTTTCAAAGAAAGACCTCGGTGAAGCTGCTTACATATTGAGCATCAAGATCTATAGAGATAGATCAAGACGCTTGATAAAGTTTTTCAATGAATACATACCTTGACAAGATTTTGAAGTAGTTCAAAATGGAACAGTCAAAGAAAGAGTTCTTGCCTGTGTTACAAGGTGTGAGATTGAGTAAGACTCAAAACCCGACCACGGCAGAAGATAGAAAGAGAATGAAAGTCATTCCCTATGCATCAGCCATAGGTTCTATAAAGTATGTCATGCTGTGTACCAGATCTATTGCATACCCTACCACTAAGCTTGGCAAGGAGTGCAATAGTGATCTAGGAGTAGATCAATGGACAGCGGTCAAAATTATCCTTAGTAGAATAAGGATATGTTTCTCGATTATGGAAGTGATAAAAGGTTCGCCGTAAAGGGTTACGCCGATGCAAGTTTTGACACCGATCTGGATGACTTTAAGTCTCGATCTAGATACATATTGATAGTGGGAGCAATTAGCTAGAGTAGCTCCGTGCAGAGCATTGTTGACATAGAGATTTGCAAAATACATACGGATCTGAATGTGGCAGACCCGTTGACTAAGATTCTCTCACAAAGCAAAACATGATCACACCTTAGTACTCTTATGGGTGTTAATCACATAGCGATGTGAACTAGATTACTGAATCTAGTAAACCCTTTGGGTCTTGGTCACATGGCGATGTGAATTATGGGTGTTAATCACATGATGATGTGAACTATCGATGTTAATCACATGGTGATGTGATCTAGATTATTGACTCTAGTGCAAGTGGGAGACTGAAGGAAATATGCCCTAGAGGCAATAATAAAGTTATTATTTATTTCCTTATATCATGATAAATGTTTATTATTCATGCTAGAATTGTATTAACGGAAACATAATACATGTGTGAATATATAGACAAACAAGATGTCACTAGTATGCCTCTACTTGACTAGCTTGTTAATCAAAGATGGTTATGTTTCCTAACCATGAACAAGGAGTTGTTATTTGATTAACAAGGTCACATCATTAGTTGAATGATCTGATTGACATGACCCATTCCGTTAGCTTAGCACACGATCGCTTAGTATGTTGCTATTGCTTCCTTCATGACTTATACATGTTCCTATGACTATGAGATTATGCAACTCCGTTTACGGAGGAACACTTTGGTACTACCAAACGTCACAACGTAATCGGGTGATTACAAAGGAGTACTACAGGTGTCTCCAAAGGCAGATGTTGGGTTGGCGTATTTGAGATTAGGATTTGTCACTCCGAATGTCGGAGAGGTATCTCTGGGCCCTCTCGGTAATGCACATCACTTAAGCCTTGCAAGCATTGCAACTAATGAGTTAGTTGCGAGATGATGTATTACGGAACGAGTAAAGAGACTTGCGGTGGCGAGATTGAACTAGGTATTGGATACCGACGATCGAATCTCGGGCAAGTAACATACCGATGACAAAGGGAACAAAGTATGTTGTTATGCGGTTTGACCAATAAAGATCTTCAGTAGAATATGTAGGAGCCAATATGGGCATCCAGGTTCCGCTATTGGTTATTGACCAAGAATAGTTCTAGGTCATGTCTACATAGTTCTCGAACCCGTAGGGTCCGCACGCTTAAGGTTTCGATGGCGGTTTTATTATGAGTTTATGAGTTTTGATGTACCGAAGGAGTTGAGTCCCGGATGAGATCGGGGACATGACGAGGAGTCTCGAAATGGTCGAGACGTAAAGATCGATATATTGACGACTATATTCGAGTTCGGAAAGGTTCCGAGTGATTGGGTATTTTTGAGTACCGAGAGTTATGGGAATTCGTATTGGGCCTTAATGGGCTATACGGGAAAGGAGAAAAGGGCCAAAAGGGTGGCCGCCGCCCCCTTGGACTAGTCCGAATTGGACTAGGAGGGGGCACCCCTTCCTTCCTTCTCCTTTTCCTTCCCTTTCCTTCTCTCCTACTCCTAATACATGGAAGGGTTCCTAGTTGGACTAGGAAAGGGGAATCCTACTCCGGTGGGAGTAGGACTCCCCATGGCGCGCCATAGTAGAGGGCGGCCTCCTCCTCCCTCCCTCCTTTATATACGGGGCAGGGGCACCCATGGACACACAAGTTGATCTTCGTGATCGTTCCTTAGCCGTGTGCGGTGCCCCCTCCACCATATTCCACCTCGGTCATATTGTAGCAGTGCTTAGGCGAAGCCTGCGACGGTAGAACATCAAGATCGCCACCACGCCGTCGTCGACGGAACTCCTCCCGACGCTTTGCTGGATCGGAGCCCGGGATCGCCATCGAGCTGAACGTGTGCTAAGAACTCGGAGGTGCCGAGTAACGGTGCTTGGATCGGTCGGATCGTGAAGACGCACGACTACATCAACAGCGTTGATATAACGCTTCGCTTTCGGTCTCACGAGGGTGCGTGGACGGATACTCCCCTCTCGTTGCTATGCCATCACCATGGTCTTGCGTGTTCGTAGGAAAATTTTTGAAATTACTACGTTCCCCAACAGTGGTCCCCACATGGGCCCCCTCACTTATTTCTTCCTCCCACACAGTCACTTACCTCCAAAAAAATCACTCTAGCGCTTTCTCGTGTTCCTGCTCCCGAAACCGCAGATTTCAATCTCTTTGCTCGAAGCTCCGTTTCTGAAACTGTTTCAAGGATTTGTTGCTTGGAAAAATTGTACGCAGACATTATGAACCTGTTTGGAAGGAGTTCTTCGAGGAGGAGGTCCTCGGGGGCATCTTCTAGTGACAGCTCCGCTCGCGGGTCTTATGTTGAACCAAGTGAAAGTTCCACGTGAGATGCCGCTACCAAAACTTTCTTATGGCCTTGCGATGAGTATATGATTCAAGTGGGCATTAAGGAGGAATTTGAACAATATGTTCACAATGCCGGTCTCGGTCCCTACCTTTCAGATAAGTGTGAACAGCGTCATCTTCTCACTGAATCATTTGTCAAAGGATTTAAATATTTTCCACATGAGTCTAGGGTGCCGTTTAAGCTTTATGATGAACCATTTACTATCCCACTAGAGAAATTTGCTTACCATTGCAAACTTCCATTTTAGGGTTCGCTTGATGAGCCGGCGAAGGCTGAGTATGAGTCTTTCTTGACTAGCCTTTGCTACGGTGAAAATAGGGGGTGAGGCAAGTTAGAATAAAGAGAATTCACTTTCCCACAATTCAGTACTTCTCTTTATTTAACAGGAAATGCATAGTAGGCAAGCAAGACTGTAGCATACTTTGTGCTCCAGACTTGAGCCTCATTCACACCACTCTCACAGGTGAAAGGAATTATAACCTTGCAGCGATTGTTGCACGTAGACTTCAGCTTAACGCCAAAAGTGGCTGGTTCTATGGTGGAATTTATGCCACACGCCTAGCACGAGGGCTGAGTGTTTCACCTTTACCTTTTGATCCTATCCTACCACTCGATATTTAGATTTTGAGGCCTTAAAAGAGCATAAGATTCTCAAGGGAAGGGCTGAGAACTAGACTTAAAATCTGTTGTTTAACCAATCACATGTTGTGGACACATTTTTGCCTGCACCTGCTCTTTTTAACTATAACAGCAGGGAAAGATATTTTGTTCTTGAGAGCGAGGCCCGAGCTCACAACGCAGCAGTGTTGGCGGCACGGCGTGCCGAGGCCTCCAGACTGAGAGCCTCCATGAGCTACCACGCTGACTACTACCCTCCAGGCTACTGATCGATTACCAACTTAGGCCAAAAGCCTAAGCTTGGGGGAGTACATGTTCTCACCGACATTATATTCATGTTCACATATCATTCTAGTTGTCGGTGCTCACACTTTTTAATTGTATCATCCATGCTTAGATTTATTTTCTTGCTTTCTTCTTGTGTGTTTGAAAAACTTTAGAAAACCAAAAAAAATAGTTGTAGTAATTTACTTTCCATGCATGCTTAGTAGTATAATTAAAAAGAAAACCCAAAAATATTTCCTTGTTCTTCTTTTGCTTGTTGGGAGCTTTCGCGTGTAAATAGTTTTTCTCGTTTTTGTTTTTCCTTTTTATTTGCCTGTTCAAGAAAACCAAAAACTCCAAAAATATTTCAGTGTGTTTCTCTGAATTTCTTTTCTTTTTATTCGAGTCTTACCGAGGAGAAGACCACGATGAAAATGTTGAGTGGCTCTCATATGAATAATTGTTGAACTAATGGAGAGCCCATTTTACCTTGTCTTCTCCTGTTGAATAAAATGTTTTGCAGATTCCAGCTTAGTCCATGGCACTCTTTCACTATTATTATTTTCATATCATTCGGTCGTGCAAGTGAAAGGCACTAATGATGATATTCGATGAGCTGGCCGTGGCAAAGAGAAACTGGTATGAACTTGACTTGTTCTTGTTGTATAAATATGTTTAACCTAGTGCCCATGCTTCAGCCCATTATGATTGAACATGTTTGCAATGACAATTAGAGATTATAGTTTCAAATGCCATGCATAAGTAGCTAGGAGTGATAATGATTTATACTGGATATCAACATAGCGTTAAAATGATTGTGATGTATTATGATGATATGGTGTCCTCCTCTGAATGTTCGAGTGGCTTGACTTGGTACATGTTCATGCATGTAGTTGAATCAAAACCAACATAGCCTCTATAATGTTTATGTTCATGGTGTTCATATCCTACTCATGCTAGTGTCCAATGTTACTTATGCATAATGCCTGGTTATGATCGATGTTGCTCTCTAGCTGGCCGCTTCCCAATCTTAATTGCTAGCCTTCGCCTGTACTAAGTGGGAATTCTGCTTGTACATCAAAAACCTTGAACCTAAAGTTATTCCAGATGAGTCCACTGATACGTCTCCAACGTATCTACTTTTCCAAACACTTTTCCCCTTGTTTTGGACTCTAACTTGGATGATTTGAATGGAACTAACCCGGACTGACACTGTTTTCAGCAGAATTGCCACGGTGTTATTTTTGTGCAGAAATAAAAGTTCTCCAAATGACCTGCAACTTCACGGAGAATATTTTTGGAATATATAAAAAATACTGGCGAAAGAATCAACACCAGGGGGGCACACCCTGTCCACGAGGGTGGAGGGCGCGCCCACCCCCCTGGGGTGCGCCCCTGCCTCATGGGCCCCCTGAGGCTCCACCGACCTCTACTCCAACTCTATATATTCATGTTCGGGGAGAAAAAAATCAGAGAGAAGGATTCATCGTGTTTTACGATACGAAGCCACCGCCAAGCCCTAATCTCTCTCGGAAGGGCTGATCTGGAGTCCGTTCGGGGCTCCGGAGAGGAACCCGTCGCTGTCGTCATCATCAACCATCCTCCATCACCAATTTCATGATGCTCACCGCCGTGCGTGAGTAATTCCATCCTAGGCTTGCTGGACGGTGATGGGTTGGATGAGATTTATCATGTAATCGAGTTAGTTTTGTTAGGATTTGATCCCTAGTATCCATTATGTTCTAAGATTGATGTTTCTATGAATTTGCTATGATTAATGCTTGTCACTAGGGCCCGAGTGCCATGAATTCAGATCTGAACCTATTATGTTTTCATGAATATATGTGAGTTCTTGATCCTATCTTGCAAGTCAATAGTCACCTACTATGTGTTATGATCCGGCAACCCCGAAGTGACAATAATCGGTACCACTCCCGGTGATGGTCGTAGTTTGAGGAGTTCATGTCTTCACTAAGTGTTAATGCTTTGGTCCGGTACTCTATTAAAAGGAGGCCTTAATATCCCTTAGTTTCCAATAGGACCCCGCTGCCACGGGAGGGTAGGACAAAAGATGTCATGCAAGTTCTTTTCCATAAGCACGTATGACTATATTCGGAATACATGCTTACATTACATTGATGTACTGGAGCTAATTCTGTGTCACCCTATGTTATAACTGTTGCATGAGGAATTGCATCTGACGTAATTATCCATCACTGATCCAATGCCTACGAGCTTTTCACATATTGATCTTTGCTTAGTTACTTTTCCGTTGCCACTGTTACAATTACTACAAAACTGCTACTGTTACTTTTGCCATCGTTACCGTTACTTCCATACTACTTTGCTGCAGATATTAAGTCTTTCAGGTGTGGTTGAATTGACAACTCAGCTGCTAATACTTGAGAATATTCTTTGGCTCCCCTTGTGTCGAATCAATAAATTTGGGTTGAATACTCTATCCTCGAAAACTATTGCGATCCCCTATACTTGTGGGTTATCATCCACCATACCTACCTATATACGGTATTACCCTGCCATCCTACGTAAATTTGCATGTGCCACCTCTAAAAACTTGTAAAAATTATCCTTTTTGTGTGCCTGGATCGTTCGTGGAACGACAGGAGGTGGTCGATATCTTCCGTGCTAAGCATGTTATCCTCAGGTCGAGTGTTTATTCACTCGCCATCGCACAAGGAAATGGGCGGTATTAGGGACGCCCAGTCCCAAATTGCAAACATGAAAAAGAGTTCATCTCTTGAATAATCAAACAAAAACTCCCAATGGAGTCAAAACCTTTACTTTCTGCTTGGGGACCGCCACTAGCGTGCTTAGCATGGAAGATGTTGGTAACTGATGGTCGTGAAGTGAATGAGAAGGGTGAATGTCTCAAAATATTATTTATCTCTGTTTTAAAAATGGAGCTCTGGCACCTCTACAAATCACTGCTTCCCTCTGCGAAGGGACTTTTTATTTACTTTTATGTTGTGTCACCACCTTCTAAAAACAAGCGCCAGAAACTGAGTAGAGCACAGCTGTCATGATTTATGCATTGTGTATAGCTAATGTTGGGTGCATCATGGCTGGATCTTTTCTACCATGAATTATAATGTTTAGTCGCTGCTTGAACTTTGGAGGTGCTCTGCATTTATGTTTTGCAGTATTAGAAAGGGCTAGCGAGATACCACTATTTTCATATTATATCATGGTTGTTTTGACAATGTGTTGCCATTTGAGATATCTTATTATTGCTCGCTAGCTGATTATGTCATTGATATGAATCATTATAATCTTTAATTGTTATTGTTGACATGGTTAGTTATAATGTTGGCTGAAAACCTGGGTGCTATTTAAGCTTATTTATGCAAACAAGAGCAAAAGAGTTCGTAAAAGTTTTTCTTTCTCACTTTCAGTTTATCAACTGAATTGCTCGAGGACAAGCAAAGGTTTAAGCTTGGGGGAGTTGATATGTCTCCAACATATCTACTTTTTCTCACGCTTTTCCTCTTGTTTTGGACTCTAATTTGCATGATTTGAATGAAACTAACCCCAGACTAACGCTGTTTTCGGCAGAACTACCATGGTGTTATTTTTGTGCAGAAATAAAAGTTCTCGGAACGGAACAAAACTTTTTGAGGATTTTTTATATCAATAATAAGAATTTTTGGAGCCAAGAACCACCAGAGAGGGCCCCCTAGTTGGGCACTACCCACCAGGGCGCGCCCCCCTCTCCTAGCGCGCCCAGGTGGGCGTTTAGGTGGGTTATACCCACCTGGTGGCCCCGCTGACGACCCCCTGATACTATAAAATCACATTGTTCCCAAAAAAATTAGGGAAAAAGAATTATCGCGTTTCACGAGACGGAGCCGCTGCCAAGCCCTGTTCTTCCTCGGGAGGGCAGATCTGGAGTCCGTTTGGGGCTTCGGAGAGGGGGATCTTCGTTCTTCGTCATCACCAACCAATCTCCATCGCCAATTCCATGATGCTCCCCATCGGGAGTGAGTAATTCCTTCATAGGCTCGCTGGTCGGTGAGGAGTTGGATGAGATTCATCATGTAATCGAGTTAGTTTTGTTAGGGCCCGATCCCTAGTATCCACTATGTTCTTAGATTGATGTTGATATGACTTTGCTATGCTTAATGCTTGTCACTTTGGGCCCGGGTGCCACGAACTCAGATCTCAACCGTTTATGAATTCATCATTATCCATGTTTTTATCCGATCTTGCAAGTTATAGTCACCTACTATGTGTTATGATCCGGCAACCCCGGAGTGACAATAATCGGGCCCACTCCCGGTGATGACCGTAGTTTGAGGAGTTCATGTATTCACTATGTGTTAATGCTTTGTTCCGGTTCTCTATTAGAAGGAGGCCTTAATATCCCTTAGTTTCCAATATGGACCCCGCTGCCACGGGAGGGTAGGACAAAAGATGGCATGCAAGTTCTTTTAATAAAGCACATATGACTATTTACGGAATACATGCCTACATTATATCGATGAACTAGAGCTAGTGCCGTATGGCCCTAGGTTATAACTGTTACATGATGAATATCATCCAACAAGTCACCGATCCAATGCCTACAAATTTATTTATATTGATCTTGCCACGTTACTATTGTTATCATCACTGTTACACTTGCTACAAAATTACTGCTATCACTGTTACTGTTACCGTTGCTACTGTCACTATTATCAAAACTATCAAACTACTATGCTACTGATCGCTTTGCTGTAGATAATTAATCTCCAGGTGTGGTTGAATTGACAACTCATCTGCTAATACCTTCAAATATTCTTTGCCCCCCCCCCCTTGTGTCGAACTTATAAATTTGGGTTAAATACTTTACCATCAAAAACTGTCGCGATCCCCTATACTTGTGGGTTATCAGTCCTCGTTATGGAACAGAAGGAGGAGTTGGCGAAGCTCCGCATCGAGCACCCGGCTGTTGTCAAGGTACGTAATGCGGCCGTGGAACGGATGATGAAGGCTCATGTCGTGAAATCCCGCGTCATGGACAGAATGAAGAAGATGGCGGAGGAGATGCACGAGGAGATGGAGGTCGTGGAGGCGATGAAGAAGCAGTTACGACTCCGCGGCCGGCAACCCTTCATGTAGTAGAGAGCAGCGCCCTAGACTTGTGTGTGCGTCTTCCTTGTTTTTTGGGGGAGGGATAATCTTCCTTCTTCTTTTGCTCCTGTGTTTCTTCTTTTGCTTCGGGTGTTTTGCCGCACGTGTCACGTTCTATGCGAGGCACGAATAGAAAAATGCTAACAATGAGCAGCGCCGTGGGATCGATTACCAGCAAATTAGATCATTTTTATCGCCATATCGCACTGGGCTGCCGTGTTTCCTGCTCCTCTGTCGTACTAGTACTCCAGTGGAAAACTTGAGTATACCACACGGTTCTTTGCTCCTCCTCAGGTCGTCGGCAACATTTATACGAGCAGTCAAATCACAAGGCCCTGCCTTCCAGCAGTAATGAGCCATCAAATCACAAAGGCCCTCACCTCTCGTGAAACCGACCAAGCGAGACTACCCCGCCCTCTAGCCTTTTAAATGTATACTTTTGTGCAGTAGTAGTATCGATGGATTGCGCCATGGAGCAAAACTAACAAGATGAAATTAAAGAAAAAAGGTGGTACATATAGAGAGCGCTCGTCGCCAAATTATGCATATAGTACTATTAAAAAATCTAGTATGTGCTTACATGGGCTGCTAAAGTCTATTGAAGAAATTAGCATACCTATTTAATTCTTTGACAACTAAACTGCTGGCTATATGATGTTCGCTATATATATATATATATATATATATATATATATATATATATATATATATATATATATATATATATATATATATATATATATATAACATAACATAGTTCTGGTAGGGAGTAAGCACAACACACCCTTCAAATAAAACTAAGCACCCTGAAATTAAACTAAGCAAGCAATCTGGTAGACACTGCATTATTAGAACCACCTTCAGCAACAACACTGCCACCTTACTCGGACTCCTCGTCCACGTGCTCGTCTTCGTCCTTGTCCCTCTTCCACTTGGCCGATACTTCTTTGCTTGAACCGCAAACTTTGCTCTCACTCTTCATCCATCCCTTGTAGATGTTGAAACAAAGGTAGGCATCCATTGCAGCGTAATGGATGTGGTCGCTATCGAGTACATTCCACTGCCATTCAAGATGAAACTTGGGCGGAGGTTTCATCAGTTTACCGTACGAAGGATCAACCATGGTGGCGGCCAGGGTCATCATTGAAGGCTGATGAGAGGACACCAGCCCATTCCTATGGAGGTCGAAGGGCTGGCCTACAACGAGGCCTATCCGATCCAGAACTTCTATGTCATTCGTAAAGTGTACAACAATGAATTTGACTCTGTCGCCCGCAAGGAAGTTCTTAAAATCCTCGCACTCAACATCGGCATGGCATATGTGGTAGACCAAGCACAAGTTATGCATGCAAACCTGGATCACGGCGGGCTTCTTCTTCTCTTCCTCCTTCAGATTCTTCTCTTTTCCCAGGACTGTGGTGTACTCAACATCTAGTCCAGCGAGCCACTCATCACCCTTTTACTTTTCGAACATGCGTCTGAAGTGAGCAAGGCATCCTTTCACCATCGCAGAAGAACGGGTGTAGATGACATCGAACTCATCGCCGGTAATTATTCTAACCTTGTACTCACTGCCGATCAAGGAGATTTGGGACGCCATGGATTTGGGAGGAGGGTTAGGATTAGTGGAACTGCTGTAATGTGAAAGGACGGGATGAATAGGAGCGAACTGCCGTAATGTTAAAGGATGGCCGGGGACGAGTAGGAGTGAACTCCTAGAGGTTTTACGGTTGTAAAAATGCTGAGTGGGGCGTGCGAACGACAGGGTAGTGGCTTGCCCGATGGATAAATGGATTCATGCACAGTACTATGGGGGCCCAATTAGATGTCATGTCTACTAGACGCCCAATTAAATGGCTTCATGCATCTGGCGTTCGCACGTCAAGCGTCAAGAAAATTACAGGTGATACGAAGCTTTCCATGCTCCCATGATACGGGCTTCCGAGAGACCTTGGATCTGAGGTCGAACGGTTGCATGTCGTGATTCTAGACCTATGGGTGAATATCCTATCCTGGAGGGTTATTCTACAAATTTTTAGTAACTTAGCATGCGACCGTTCGATCTCAGATCCAAGGGCTGTCAGCAGCCCATATCATGGTCGCGCCTACCACGACCGTCGCCTCGCTCGCGCGGTCGCGCCCTTGGAGATTTCAGATGACTATAAATGAGCATATTTTTGCCTACTTCGCATGCATGAAACTACTTCCTACGTCCAGGTGTGTTAGGCTATCTGATGTTGGCATGTCATACATAGTCATCACTTAGTCACTCATACAACAAGGTTAGCTATAAGGTTGGCTATAATAGTATTTTTTTTACTTCTCTCTATCTCTTTCTTCGTAGTATTTATTGCATTTGCCAAGGAGTAAGGAGTACAGTACTTGGCACCTGTATACCATGGAGGTGGTCAGGAATCGGGAGACTCACGCCAGTCGTAGCACAACAGTTAAAATGACAATGGCAAGTCAAATCACAGGACCCCACCTGTCCAGCAGTAACTCGCCGTCAAATCACACAACCCTACGTTTGCAGCAGCCTACTCCCTCATCTTCTCGCCTCTCTGTCGAACCGACTAGGCAGAACTGCTCCACCTACCGTGCAGGAAAAGCCCTGCCCTCGACTTTTAAATATAATTTTGTACCCATGGATTGCGCCATGGAGCAAAGCCTCAAGAAAACGGCGGTACACATGTATACAGCACGCTCCTCGCATTCGCGTCGCACCCTAGACGGTCGATCGGTCTGGCACGCTGCTCTTCGAATGGAACGCGCATCATATTGCGTTTGCACACACATGTGGGACCATAATTGAGAACCGACCATAGGCACACTCCCCGGCCCCACAAGTCGAAGAGAGAGCCGAGCAATAGTACTGGAGCAGTGTTGTACAAACGACGGTGCCTGGACGATCCCTGCATGACACGATAGATCAGTCCGTCCATGCATGTGACCAGACTCCAGCAGATGGTTGGATTAGATATCGTCTACATATCATGCAGGCTGTGTTGTACAGGGCTGTAGTTCTAATGAGAAATCTAAAAAAATATTTCTTGTCATCTCGCAATATTAGGTGTCATGTGCTTCGGATCACTGCGAGGGTTAAACAACGACAACTGAGTTCCTCCAAGGCGCTGGTCATTAGGGGCACATGCACGAAAACTACTCGGCTACCATCTAGGTCAAACCGGCTATGTTAATTAGGACATCTATCGATGGACCCCTTTTCTACGAGTTTGTCTTTAATTTGAGCTTTGATCCTCCTAGTTTGTCCGTCCGGATTCATGTTGTCGTCTCCTTGGGGCAGTTAGGTTATGGTTTCTTGTCGTGTGGCATTTTTCGTGTTATACGTTAATCTGGTGATTCAGATCAAAATGACGACAACTGTGCCTCCGGGGCACGTGCATGAAGACTTCTCGACAGTCATTGACGAGGTCAAGCCAGCTCCGGTAGATAAAAGAAAACTACTGCATTATATAGGCAGGAGCCTCCGCGCTTGCTTGCTAGTGTTGCTCTCTTCACACTCTCTCGTCCTCTCTAAATCTAAACACGACAGCGGTGGCCACACTCTCTCTGCTCACCGATGGTCATAGATCCAGCTGGATCCCCTCCGCCGGGGAAGGTGAGAAGGTGCAATTTTCACGCGGTCATCCTCTGCGACGGCTCTTACCCACTGTCGGCACGTCCCGATCAGCGTGCCTTGCCGTTCTCTCCCACGCAACGCCGGCTAGCGAGGGCCTCTGACCCCTTGTTCCTCGCTGCCATAGTGTGGGTAGATCCGGCCTCCCGCCGCCCACCTAGCGACATACCAATGACCCTCAGGTATAACTTCCTTCGAAACCGGCCTTGCTCTACTTCCCCAGCTCCTGACATCGCTGCATTTGTATCTTTTACTATTTCCCAGGCCCCCACTGTAACGCCCACGATGCGGCTATATCTCTCACGTGTCGAGGCACGACTTAGAGGCATAACCGCATTGTAGGTTTTGTCGCAAGAAGGGTCATCTTCACACAATCCCATGTAATGAACAAGAATGGGATAAAGATAGTTGGCTTACAATCTCCACTTCACACAATACATAAATTAAACATACATCATTCAGAGTACAATCAAGGTCCGGGTACGGAACCAAAATAAAAGAAGACAACCCCAAATGCTAGATCCCGATCGTCCCAACTGGCTCCACTACGATCATCGGAAACGAAACATAGTAACGACCAAGTTCCTCGTCGAACTCCCACTTGAGCTCGGTTCGCCACCTGCCTTTGGTATCATCGGCACTGCAACTGTTTTGGTAGAATCTGTGAGTCACGAGGACTCAGCAATCTAACACCCGCGAGATCAAGACTATTTAAGCTTATAGGAAGGATGGGGTAATGAGGTGGAGCTGCAGCAAGCACTAAGCAATTATGGTGGCTAACATACGCAAATAAGAGCGAGAAGAGGAGCAACGCAACGGTCGCGAAGCTAGAAGTGATCAAGAAGTGATCCTGAAACTACTTACGTTCATACATAACCCAAACTGTGTTCACTTCCCTGACTCCGCCGAAAAGAGACCATCACGGCTACACACGCGGTTGATGTATTTTAATTAAGTCAAGTGTCAAGTTCTCTACAACCAGACATTAACAAATTCCCATCTGCCACATAATCGTGGGCACGGCTTTCGAAAGATAATACCCTGCAGGGGTGTCCCAACTTAGCCCATCACAAGCTCTCACGGTCAACGAAGGACATTCCTTCTCCCAGGAAGACCCGATCAGACTCGGAATCCCGGTTACAAGACATTTCGGCAATGGTAAAACAAGACCAGCAAAGCCGTCCGAATGTGCCGACAAATCCCGATAGGAGCTGCACATATCTCGTTCTCAGGGCACACTGGATGAGCCAGACGTCGGGTTGGCATAGACCCTGGTTGCCCAGGGGGCGCCGGACATCGCTCGGGTTGGGCCAGCACTTGAAGGAGCACTGGACCGGGGGTTAAAATAAAGATGACCCTCGGGCTCGCGAAAACCCAAGGGAAAAGGGCTTAGGTAGGCAAATGTAAAACCAAGGTTGGGCCTTGTTGGAGGAGTTCTATTCAAGGCGACCTGTCAAGGGGGTCCCATAAATCACCCAACCGCGTAAAGAACGCAAAATCAAGGAACATAACACCGGTATGACGGAAACTAGGGCGGCAAGAGTGGAACAAAACACCAGGCATAAGGCCGAGCCTTCCACCCTTTACCAAGTATATAGATGCATTAATTAAATAAGATATATTGTGATATCCCAAAATATCCATGTTCCAACATGGAACCAACTTCATCTTCACCTGCAACTAACAACGCTATAAGAGGGGCTGAGCAAAAGCGGTAACTTAGCCAAACAACGGTTTGCTAGGAAAGGATGGTTCGAGGCTTGACATGGCAGCATGGGAGGCATGATATAGCAAGTGGTAGGTAGCGCGGCATAGCAATAGAGCGAACAACTAGCAAGCAAAGATAGAAGGGATTTCGAGGGTATGGTCATCTTGCGTGCAAAGTTCTCAGAGTTGTCGAAAGCTTGATCCTCGTAAGCGTTCTCAACGGGTTCCTCATTCACGTACTCGTCTCCCGGCTCTACCCAAATCAAGAACACAAGAAAAGGACCAACAACCAATCACGGGTAATGCACAAGCAACATGAAGAAATACATGGCATGACATGCGAGATGTGATATGCAATGCATGTGCGTGCTCCGGAAGGGAAAAGATGAACAAGGCATCAACTTGGAAAACCAAGTATGCCGCTGGAAAGATGAGATGATTTCGGTTGAAATCAATATAAAGATCACCGGAATCGGATGCACGCTTTGCAAATGGCAAGCAAAACAAGGATGGCACAATTATGCGATTAACAGCATGATGCCACTTAGTATGCAATAAGAATCTAAGCTACATCACTCCAACATAACAACAAATCATATGGCAGTGATGTACATAAGATGCTTGACAAAACATGAACACTCAGATATGGATAAATAACACCAGAGCAGGTTCAAACAAGCATGGCAAAAGTGCAAAAGATATCAGCTTCACAGACTTGGTGAAAATACTAACATGCCAGAAATAACATTAGGAAGCCATGTTTAGAGCAAGCAAACAACATGCTACAGGAACATAACATAGCAAAACAAGGCATGGCATGAATCTACCCAAAGCATAAAACAAAAGTCCCTTACTGACCATGAGCCAAAAATGATCAGAAGATATGATGGCACCCATATAAACATAGCAAGTTTCGTTACAGATTCAGACTTAGCAGAAAAACTGAGCATGGCATAAACAGCAGCATGAAGGCAACTTTGTGAGCTCGATTCACTCATCACAAGGCATTGCATGACAAGATAAGCATAGCATCAGCGATAAAACATGTTCGTGAAACTAACCATGGCAAGAGCAAGTTCATAGCATGCATGTATCACTATCAACAACTGTGGCAAATTTGATTATCATGTAAACAATCTGCCAGGAACATTTTATAGCAAACGTAGAGCAAGATTAAGACATGCTAGAGCACTCCACAATTGTAAACAGGAGCAAGGATGGATAGAGCACATCCATATGTCCAAAACATACTTACTGTACATACTCAAAAGAGGCATGGATCTCACTGTAGCAACATGAATACATGGCATAAAAATAACAGCAGGGAAATGACTTAGTGAAATTCTAAGTCCCTGAAAACAGCAATATCACGAGAGCTACTTTGCATGCATGTTCTAGTCAACACATTGATCACAAAAATACATGGCAAGCACCTCTGTAGAGATGGCATGTCATAGTCCAAAACACATGTAGAGCTCATGCCCATAAGATGCACACATCAAATGCAACAAATAGGACAAATCCTCATAATCTGATAAGTAACAGCAGGAAACATTTTATAGCACTCTTGCACCCACGATTTGGGCACCCAGACAAACTCAAACAAGCATGCCACAATGGAACAAAATGATGATCACATCATGATGAACACTTTTATATATTGCACGCACCAAACGGAGCTATGGGCACAGAGTTATGATGCAATGAACAAAGCAATAAAATATGAGGGGAAAAGACTTGGAGGAAAAACAACCTCTGAAATTCCTAGATCTAGGGCTCGGGCACGCGAACCGAGGTTGACCAGGGAGCTCGCCGGAGTGGAGGGAGAGGATAGAGAGGGCCGGGGAAGGTGAGATCCGGCCGGATCCGGCGCGGCGCGGCGGCGAGCGACGAGGTGGCGGCGCGGGCGGAGGTCGACGGCGATCGGGCGGCGGCGGGCGGAGCGGGCGGCGGCGGAGGTCGACGGCGATCGGGCGCGATCGCCATGGCGGCGGTGGCAAGGCTCGCTCGACGGGGGCACGGGAGCGGGTAGGCGCGGGCGGCGGATGGGCATGCTGGTCCAGAACGGCCCCAGCGGGCGGGCGGTGGGTGGCGGCGGAGCGGGACAGGTGGCGCGGGTTGATTGGATGCGGGCGGCGGTGGTGGACGTGTCCAGCACCGGCGGACACGTCCGGTGGCGGAGAGGGAGCGGGGCTAGGGTTTGGACCCGGATTTGGAGGAGGGGTGCACATATTTATACGTAGAAGGATGTGGGAGTGTCCAAATGAGGTGTATTTTTCGGCCACGCAATCGTGATCCGACGACGGAGGACATGGAGATGATTTAGATGGGTTATTGGGCTGTTTTGGAGGGGTGTTGGGTTGCATCACAAAATAGGCATTTGCAGTTACCCAGTTAACCGTTGGAGTATCAAACGGTCTCCAAGTGGAACGAAACTTGACAGGCGGTCTACCGGTGGTGTACCAAGGCCGCTTGGCAAATCTCGGTCCATTTCGAGAATGTTTAACGCCCGCACACGAAAAGGGACAAGAGGGGTGCGCCGGTGCACGTGGGAGTGTCGGATTGCAAAACGGACAACGGGGAAAATGCTCTGATGCATGAGACGAACACGTATGCAAATGCGATGCACATGATGCCATGATATGAAATGCATGACATGGAAAAAATGCAAAACGAAGACAAAACCCAACCACGGAGGGAATATCATAACACATAGCCGAAAATGGCAAGAGTTGGAGTTACAAATAAGGCAAGTTACATCCGGGGTGTTACACCCACATAGATAGGATTGATCGGTTGTTCGAAAGCCACCTAATTTTTAACGATTAAGAGGTAAAACTACTTCATGCAGTCGAATCTAGTACTACGTGGTTCAAGCAGGGAAGAAATGGGGTGGGGGTGGGGGAAGATTTGTTACCTGAATGTAGGACTTGGTCAAAAGAGGAAATAATGGGGGCGAAAAGTAGCAGAGACTGGCTATCCAACTGGTCTCTTGGTCTAATAGGGAAATAAAGGGAAACACAGTACAAACTCAATATAAACTGATCTATTGGTTGAAAAGGGAAAGAAAGTGGGGACTGGGGGACAAGTCAATAGAGTATGTCCAGCACTAGATTTGCTAGCCTCACACAGTACAAGGTGGCTATACTGAACAAAAATGGGACTAACCCAGATATCATGTTCTGATGTTTGTTGCCCCGAGCCCCTCTTATGTAATGCCACTGGTAAAATGTAGCAGTCGCACTGTTAAAAGTAAGGACACGTTAAACCAATGTTGTTTTTAATGTAATGCCTCCAGTAATATGAATCAATGGCACTACTTTTCATGTCCTCCTAAATTTCCCATTAAGATAAGTTGCTTCTTTTCGTTAGAAATGAAACTGTCCTGGTCCGCCCGCTCTCACGTGCCCAAATACCAACTCTTTAGCAGCTGTTAATGTAATGTTGCTGGTAAAATTAAGCAATGGCACCATTAAAGTAATGTCATATTTAACGGTTATCATAGTTAATCCTAATGCCTGCACTAATATCTAGCAATGTTGCTGCTTTAGAAACTGCTACTGTCCTTGTAGGATCGCCATTCACATAAGGAACATGCTTCTTTTCATATGATAGTCACCCTCCTTTCCACCTTTTTGTGCAAACAGAGATATACATTTCACACTTGATCTTAGTTGAACTGCACAAATGATATCCACATTATAGTTGAACATTATTCCACGAGCTTCACGACCAACCTTGATGTTGTTCAATTTTGTTGCAACTAATGAAGAAGCTGCTAGCTCATGGGACATTGCTTCATTTTAGGTGAACTGCACAAAAAGGTCCCACGAATTGAATCATCCATGTTGGTGACTGGTGTCATCCCTTCTACGATGGTGTTGACTGCAGATATGGTTCCCATCACGAGGTATGTTCTTTTTTTGTCCAACCATTTGCCAAAGATCCTGCATGTTGAGTCTGCTCTTGTGCTACTGTTTTGGCACCGCCATGATAAAGCAGTAATGTTATTATTTTGCACCTTAATCTAGTGGCGCTAGTAATTTGAGGCAATGTTCTGGCACTGCTAGTGCCACTGATTTTTTTATATATCGAAAGAGGGGGTTTCCTCTGATTTCATTAAAGAAACCCAACCATATAAAACCATTATCCGACAACATCTCAGTGTAAACGGGCAGTTATGCAACAACTACTAGAACAGACTGAGTACTAGCAGGAGACAAGTTCACCACATAAGCTACGTAGGTAGGGGGACGCAGCACCAGCTCGACCAAGATTGGATTACAACCCAAATGCTACACAAAAACATCAGGGGGAAGATAGGGACTGAAAGAGCCAGCTTCAACATCGTAGTCTAAGCACCTCGGGCTCCATCCTTGCGACGCACTCTACACCTCGCTTGCCACCTACTCGGCCCTAGTGCCACTGATAAAATGAAGTAATAATACAGTTAAAATAGAGCGAGTGTCCTCTCAATCATTTAATTCCAATGTAGATAAAGAAAGTGCTTCTCTTTGTTAGTATATGTTTCATCTAGTCCCATTGTTAATGTTTAAGTGTTTCTGCAAACTGGGGTGCTTAATTTAAGTTGATCTGCACAAAAATAGAGATTGGAATGTCTCAAGGCCCCTCCTTGTACTACCCCTGTACACTGATGTTCATCACTAGCAGAAGGTGTATCGGGGAGAATTGGGCCGATTTCCAGTATGAGGCGTCGCAGGGCCCATCCCGCCCTCGCAGCATGGCATACTATGATACTATCACAATATTTTCTTCAATTTATTAGTGTATGTTTCATCAAATAGTGCCACTATAATGTAATAACGCTTTTTCATTATCTGTGCAAACAGGGTTATTCAGTTGCATTTTGGTGGAACTGCACAAATGTACGGATAGAACCGACATATATGCAGAGTGCGAGGTACCAAGTAAAAATTACCGACACTAACCATGCTCCATCTAAGCATTGGCATCCACCACCACCAGTGGGATGTGTGGCGCTCTCTGTGGACGAATCTTTCTCAGCAGCAAATCCTCTAATCAAATACTAGTATCTTATATTGGCACTTTTCTAGGGAGTACTCTTTTCTGAAAGAAGCACCAATCTATATTTCTTTATTTGTCCATAGTGTCACAACTTTGTTTTTGGTCCAGAGCTACTTTAGGATGATTGGCGTAGTACTCGGAGACTGATTGTAAGCATGATTTTCATTAGCCGTCACACTGATTGTAAGCATGGGCGGATAGAAGATTAGGTTAGTGCGAAGCTTACCTTAAATCCTACCGCCGCCGTTGAAATGAGGCGAGCAGCAAGGGAACCATAGAGAACGGCAGGGAAGCAACGTCGCGCCATCCAGCCTCCTCTTGCGGTGGGAGAACGAATACTCCTGTGGCTCCGGCTGACACTGCACCCTCACGAACGGCACACCATACTCGATCGATTTGTTATGCTCGGCCTTCGACCTGTACGCCCACCACCTCAGCCCGACTTTCGCCTCGGGCGAATCTGTCTACTCCATCGCCCAGAGGAGATACTCGACAAACTCGAAGGACTGCGGTGTGACTACCGCCGAGGAGTACATCGCCGCCATCTCGCTATTTCGCATACATTGCCACATGGCCCTCACCGTCCATGAAATCTCCCACTTGTTGTCAAACCAAGTAAGGATCTCCTTCAACCTAACTAACTTCGCCTGGTTGTGACACCCCAAAAATATTCTTTTGATTTTCTTCAAAAAATTTGTTGGATTTGAAGAAGGTCTACTAAACCCTTCCAAAAATCTCTCTCAAAAGCCTTTTCCCTTTAGCAAATATTTTATTTTTGCATCTCCTTCAACTCTGGTGTTTGGTTTTTAAATTTTCCTTCTGATTGCCCTCTTCTCAAAATTTCAAGAAAAATCTTTGGAGTTTATTTTTCTTTCAAAAAGAAACTCTAGGAGTTTTGCATCTTCTCCAATATTGAAATTCACTCATGATTTCACCATGCACCACATGGTAAAATCTTCCCAAAAATCTCTCCTTCCACTTTGGGCAATCCAAACATTCTGTCTCAACAAGTTCAACCCTTTTCTGAATTTTATTTCATTTATTTCTCCTCCCAAATCTTTTCTGTCCAATATTTTGAGCCTAGGTGTTTTGCAAAGCAAGTACCTAAATGCATTTGAGTTTTGACCTCAAACCAACTCCCCTGGATGGTCCTTGGTACCCACAACCTAGAACAATCAAGATCCACTCCTCTTCTTTTCAAAAATTTCAAATTTTAGTCCCTGCAAGTTTGGACCAGATTTGCCAAATTTGGTGAAATTCATATCTAAACTTCTCCAAAATTTCCACCAAAATTCAGGCAACCCCTAGCTGCAATGAGAGACCACTCCACCAAAAACCAGCTCAAGGAAAAATCCCTACATGCCTAAATCATTCTGTCGAACACCTTGCATGCACTATTACTGTTCATCTTCAGTTAAATTCAGATTGCAGTGTCGTTCTCCGTCAGAGTTTCAGTCACATGCCCATAGTGCACTTGGCACGTTGCTCACAGCCTAGCCTACTTGTCCGGAGCTCCACACGCGTGCTTGGCGCATTCCTGGCGTCGGTGGCACCCTAGCCCGCCTGCGTCGGCGTGTCTTGCGGCGGCAGAACCACCATAGCGGCCGACAGGGAGCAAAACTGCGGCATAACGCCGTTCGGCGCCGCCCAAACCTCCTGGTAGCTCCGCGTAGCCATTTCCTTGCCAGCACGCGCATGCAGCACCGTCGCCGTGGCCTGGCACGCGCAGAGCGCGTTCTCTGCCGCCGACGGGCCGTGCGGCCGTTCCGTCAAGGACAGGCCGTAACCTCGCCCACCTTGCTGAGTTGGACACTGGGATGGCACTAGTACTTCATCTAATCGATGCTCAAACTCCTAAGCCGACCGTGCAGCCACAGCACCACCGTAATCACTTCACCGGAGAACCCCGTTCTCGGCAACCGCCTCGGGCCGGCTATATATAGCACCCCCGAGCGCGCTCTCGCCCCCGCACACCTCCACCACCTCACTAGTACTCGCCAAGCCCCTGGGAGGGCCTCGAGGGGCTCTTCTTCCCCGACTCCGGACACCTCGTTCCACCTCGGCCTCCACCTCGATTCACTACGGTGAGGCCGTCTCCGGCGCCCTAACCTCGTCAGCAACCCTCTCGGGCAACTAAGAGTCTAACCCCCACTCCAATTTAATCTTCACAGCTCTCTCCGACGAGCTCCACGACTGCCGAACCGCCGTCTCCGGAGCAAGGGCGCCGTCGACACAAGTGCTTCGCGGGCGACCACTTCCACCTCCCACAGACGGAAGGACGTGCTGATCACGAAGGTACCGTCCGATCACTCTGCCTCGCCGTGGATGCCGGCCACCATCAAGCACCTCTCGGCGCCGTCGCGCCTGTTTCCCTCTTTTAAATTTTCAAACCCGGACAGGTGGAGCCCGCTGTCAGCCTCTCATCGTTTCTTTTAAACGAACCGTTTTCTGGACTTTTCTGCAAAGCCCCCTGGAAGTTTTCTGTTTCATTACAGAGAGGTCCCTGGACCAAAACCCTTATATCTAAAAAAAAAGTATTTTTGTTTGATTCTTTTTCTGTCCTCTTCAAATTTTTGTCTGGTTTTTATCATATTTATTTGAAAAATATTTGGATTAACTTTCTGTACCCCACGGTATTTACGTTAGCACGTGTATTTTGTGTACCGCAGATACCGAAGGAGGTGACGGAACCGCGAACTTCGCCGAGCTAGACCCCGACTACTCCGAACCAGGCAAGCAATGTTTGAACTTTTGATATGATGAGTGTTTGGGCATGTTTGCATTATTTTTGTATCATGGCACGTTCATGAGCATTTTGATGATAGTTTATCTCGTAAGAGTTGAGGCAAATGAGCTCGGTAAATCCATGAGTTGTTGGAAACTTGTTGCATGGCCATGAGTTGGCATGAGTATGGGTAAGATGGCAGTGTTGTAGCATGCCAGGCTTATGCCAGATCGTTGACCCCGTGTCAACACAAATCAGTCAGATTCCGGTCCGTCTCCCCTTTCGTACTACCACTGTTTCCGCAAGGGATACGGCTTAGTAAGTTGCAAACCACTTCTGGTACACACCAAATCGAGAGGCGGGATGAAGGTTCCATGGCCTGGATTAAAGCCTTTCATCCGGTCGGGGCATGGGTGTTTCGGTTGGGACCGAGAGGGGCACCCTTAGAGCGCGCGTAAATAAATTTGATCCCATGCTATTCGAGATTGTGATCTCCCCGTCTCAAAGTTTTTCTTAAACGCTGTCTAGGGTGATTCCTGGTAACGTGAGGTATGATGGGTGTGTACTAGCTAGTTGTGTTTCCTCCGAAATACCGTAAACGGAACTAGTCCTTCGTGACTACGGAAATCCGTTGGCTGTGGACAATTTTTGGTACAAACTCTGCAGAGTCAAAATTCTTGAATTCATCTTATTCATGTCTGAGGACCGTGTTCATCTTATCTTGTCAAGTGTCAGTCTCGGTGACAGAAACTCCTGATAACCATATGAGTGTATATGTTTATTTCCTGTGAATGGACTAACCCGCTTATTGACTTGTGAGGAATATTTTCCGTGAGCACCATATCTTGTCAGTTATGAATAATGAATTATAAGCCCTTTCTGTGATGTCGCTCAGACGTCCGATGCATGACATTGTTGTTATTTACTTTTATTATAAGCCCTTTACGTGATGTCGCTCAGACGTCCGATCATGCATTGTTGTTATTTACTTTTATTATAAGCCCTTTCGTGATGTCGCTCGACGTCCGATCGTGGCATTGTTATTATTTACTTTTATTATAAGCCCTTTACGTGATGTCGCTCGGATGTCCGATTGCGGCATTGTTGTTATTACTTTTATTATAAGCCCTTTACGTGATGTCGCCAGACGTCCGATGCATGCATTGTTATTATTTACTTTTATTATAAGCCCTTTCTGTGATGTCGCTCAGACATCCGACTGCGGCATTGTTAGTATTTACTTTTATTATAAGCCCTTTCTGTGATGTCGCTCAAACATCCGACTACGACATTGTTATTATTTACCTTTATTATAAGCCCTTTCTGTGATGTCGCTCCGACGTCCGACTGCGGCACGCATGTATTTTCTTTCAATATAAGCCCTTTATGAGGTGTCGCTTAGACTCCCGACTGTGGCATGCTTTACTTATTTGTTCACCCTTCGAGGCGTCGCTTCAGACACCCGATCAGTTTGGAGTTTATCTTCTTTGGGTTTTCGAGCGGACTACTGCCGATCCCCTTTTTACTTACTTGTGTTACTGATTTGATAGCACATTGTTCTAAATTAATCATGTCGCATTCATGCATTCATTTGTTATATCTTTTGTCCGAACTGTCTTGCGAGTACTTTCCAAGTACTCACCTGGCTTGTTGATTTGGCCGATCTTGTGAAGGCGATCTCATGGATGAAGAGTTCGATAGCGAGTCCGACGCCTAGATGAATCCCAGTCAGTCTCGTGCGACCCCTGGATTAGTCTTTGTGATATATCCGCTTCCACTACCCAAATAAATTCATCGAGCCTCACCTCGACGCTCGATGAGCCTCCAGTGCAGTAGACTTTTTAACCACCCCACTGTGTTATTTCACCAACCACTCATTTCTCGAGTCAGTAGAATTTCCACCCCACACCATTGTGTCATATCCGCCATCATGTATAATTATTGGCGTGTTTGTAATAATTGGTTGGGCATCTTCAGCCCGGCCCTGTAATATTCTAATGCTAATGGCTTATTGTATCAAAGTTTTGTCTACCGGTATGGAGGATTTTCCT
Source organism: Aegilops longissima (assembly GCA_021605205.1). NCBI lineage: Eukaryota > Viridiplantae > Streptophyta > Magnoliopsida > Poales > Poaceae > Aegilops > Aegilops longissima. Next base: position 534,241,480 of record CM038678.1, on the reverse strand, counting down.
CATATTGGACTTCATAGGTCGTTTGTTCAATAAATATTTTTATTGAAAAACCGGTCGTGACACTGGTCGCCGCCGGTGTTCTGCCAATTTGCTGCTGCATCCTCTCCATAGATGTCCTTCTAAGAGGCCCGGTGCTAGCTTTGGAATATGGGAGGAGAGACGGTGGTCTTGCAATGGAGAAGAGAGAGAGGCGAGACGGTGGTTTTGCAATGGAGAAGATAGAGAGGAGATGGGGTGGTTTTGCAATGGAGAAGAGGGAGAGGTGAGACGGTGGTTTTGGGATGGAGATGATGGAGAGGAGAGGAGGTGGTTTTGCAATGGAGAAGAGGGAGAGGAGCATGCGGCAGCGATTCAGGATTGGACGAGAGGGCCGGCGCGCTGTGACTGGATCAAAATCAAAATCAATTTACCCTTCAATTAAGTAATCGACCCCACATTAACTAGTCTCCCTTGTATTCTGGGTCATATTTGACCATGATTTTCACAAATAAAATATATGTTATATGTTGCAAAAATAATATAATTTCAAAGTACATTCAGATATGAACCAAACGATATAATTTTTGGTGACATGCATTCACATTTTGCTTGTTGGTCAAACTTTGACCCAAAATATGCAAAACAAAAGAGTACTTCCAAGATCAGCGCTGCTCCTCTCCTCTTAATCCATCGCTGCTTGATGTCTACTATGCAACTTTATTCTTGTAGACTTGTGTTGGGCCTCCAAGCGTAGAGTTTTATAGGATAGTAGCAATTTTCCCTCAAGTGGATGACCTAAGGTTTATCAATCCATGGGAGACGTAGGATGAAGATGGTCTCTCTCAAACAACCCTGCAACCAAATAACAAAGAGTCTCTTGTGTCCCCAACACACCAAATACAACGGTAATTTGTATAGGTGCACTAGTTCGGCGAAGAGATGGTGATACAAGTGTAGTAACGATAGTAGATATTGATTTTTGTAATAGGAACAATAAAAAACAGCAAGGTAGCAATTGATAAAATGGAGCTCAAACAGTATTGCAATGCTTGGAAATGAGGCCTACGGTCCGTACTTTCGCTAGTGCAATCTCTCAACAATGCTAATCTAATTGGATCATATAACCATCACTCAAAGTGCGATGAAGAATCACTCCAAAGTTCCTATCTAGCGGAGAACATAAGAAGAAATTGTTTGTGGGGTACGAAACCACCTAAAAGCTATTCTTTCCGGTCAATCTATCCTAGAGTTCATACTAAAATAACACCAAGCTATTCTTTTCCATCGATATAATCAAGAGTTCATACTAAAATAACACCATATGATACACATCAACCAACTCTAATGTGACCTAGATACCCCAATGTCACCACGAGCATCCGTGAGATGATTATACGATATGCATCAAAGAATTTCAGATTCACAATACTCAGTCCAACACAAAGAACCTCAAAGAGTGCCCCAAGATTTCTACCAGAGAAACAAAGACGAGAACGTGCATCAACCCCTATGCATAGATTACCCCAATGTCACCCCAGGAATCCGCGAGTTGAGTGCCGAAACATATATCAAGTGAATCAATATGATACCCCATTGTCACCATGGGTATTCATAGCAAGACATACATAAAGTGTTCTCAAATCCATGAAAGTATTCAATCTGATAAAACAAAATCTCAAAGGGAAAACTCAATTCATCACAAGATAGAGAGGGGAAAACACCATATGATCCGACTATATTCACAAAGCCCACGATACATCAAGATCGTGACATCTCAAGAACACGAGAGAGTTAAACACATAGTTACTGGTACAAACCCTCAGCCCCGAGGGTGGACTACTCCCTCCTCATCATGGTGGCCGTCGGGATGATGAAGATGGCCACCGATGATGATTTCCCCCTCCGACAGGGTGCTGGAATGGGGTCTAGATTGGTTTTTCCTGGCTACAGAGGCTTGCGGCGGTGGAACTTCTGATCTAGGGTTCTCTTCGGGGGTTTTGGAATATTTGGGAATTTATAGGGCGAAGAGGCGGTGTGGGAGGCCACCGAGGTGGGCACAACCCACCAGGGCGCGCATGGGCCCCCAGGCGCGCCCAGGTGTGTTGTGCCCCCCTCGGGGCACCCCTCTGGTACTTCTTTGGCCCACTGGATGTCTTTTGGTCCTAAAAAAAATCTCCAAACAGTTTCGCTACGTTTGGACTCCATTTGGTATTGATTTCCTGCGATGTAAAAAACAAGCAAAAAATAGCAACTGGCACTGGGCACTATGTCAATAGGTTAGTCCCAAAAAATGATATAAAGTTGCTATAAAATGACAGCATAGAACAATAAAAAATTATAGATATGTTGGAGACATATCAGCATCCCTAAGCTTAATTCCTTCTCGTCCTCGAGTAGGTAAATGATAAAAACAGATTTTTTGATGTGGAATGTTGCCTAACATGTTCATCACATATTTTTTATTTTGTAGCATGGACATATGGACTTTTATATGGTTCAAAGCAATAGTCTAGTTTTGACATGAAGATTTGAATACTCAAGCATATCAACAAGCAACCATGTCTTTCAAAATATCAACACTAAAGAAAGTTATCCCTAGCCCATCATGCTCAATCATTGATCCATACATGAAACACACTCGCATATTAGCTACATCCAATGCTCAAGTACGATCATAGTGCTCCCTAGTTGGTGCTTTATAAGAGAAGATGGAGACTCAAATAAAAATAAAAATTGCATAAAGTAAATAGATAGGCCATTCGCAGAGGGGAGTAGGGATTTGTAGAGGTGCCAGAGCTGAAAGCTAAAAAATGAGAGATAAAAACATTTTGGGTGGCATGCTTTTCCTGTGAACGAAAACGATCGAGTAGTTCCTAATACTTTCCATGCTAGATATATCATAGGCGATTCCCAAACAGAAAATAAAGTTTATTCCTTTCCACCATTCTTTCACATTCCACGGCTAACCGAATCCATGGGTGCCGTCCATACCAACACTTTCCAAGGGATTTAATATTTGACAACATAAAGTAAATTCATTTTTCAGTTCGGGACTGGGCATCCCTAATACCTTTGTCGTACTCTCGTGCAATGACAAGTGAATAAACACTCATCTTGAGAATAAAACATCTAGCATGGAAAAATATCAGACACCCCCTACCATTTCATGAGCGGTGCGAGCACACAAAAAGGAAATTTATTTTGAAGATTAGAGATGGAACATACAAATTTGGTTAGAACGGCAAAAGAATACCGCATATAGGTAGGTATAGTGGACTCATGCGGCAAAACTGGGTTAAAGGATTTTGGACGCACAGGTAGTGATCATACTTAGTAAAAGTGAAGGCTAGCAAAAGATTGAGAAGCATCCAATGAAGAAACGAAAAATCTCATAAGCAAACATTAAGCATAACTAACACCGAATAGTGCACCACAAGTAGGATGTAATTTCATTGCATACTATTGAATTTCATGCTTGCAAAGGGAATCACAAACCTTAACTTCAATATTCTTACTAAAGCATAATTACTCATCAACATGACTCACATATTATATCATCGTACCACAAAACTATTACAGAGAACCAAGTTTATTTGCCCAATTATCTTCATGAAAGTTTTTATTGTATCCTCCTTGGATATCTATCACTTTGGGACTAGTTTAATATGTTGCTTTTGACAAGCTCAAACAAATTTAAGTGAAGAACATGAGCATAAAATTTTTCTTCTCTCAAAATTATATAAGTGAAGCATGAGAGAATTTCTTCAAAATATATTAAAGCATACCATGCTCAAAAAGATATAAGTGAAGCATTAGAGCAAGACACAAACTACTCCAAAAAGATATAAGTGAAGATCAAGTGAGTAGTTAAGTAAATAGGTAGCTATGTGAGGACTCTCTCTTATTTAAAAACTTTCAGATTTAAGTATTTTATTAAAACAGCAAGAAAAACAAAATAAAATGACATTCCAAGGATAGCACACATCATGTGAAGAAGCAAAAACTTAGGCTCAACCGATACTAGCCAACAATTGTTCAAGAAGAAAGGTGGGATGCCTACCGGGGCATCCCCAAGCTTAGATGCTTGCGACTTCTTGAAATATTATATTGGGATGCCATGGGCATCCCCAAGCTTGAGCTTTTGTGTCTCCTTAATTCCTTTTATATTGCGGTTTTCCTAAATCTTAAAAACTTCATCCACACAAAACTCAACAAGAACTCGTGAGATAAGTTAGTATAAATCAATGCAAAACCTTATCATTCTCTACTGTAGAAAATCACCAAAATTATTATTCAACATTGCATACTAAATGCCTCTGAATATTTAATACTCCTATCCTCAAATAGAATCATTAAACAAGCAAACATATGCAAACAATGCAAACATAACATCAATCTGCCAACAGTACAGTCTGTATAGAATGCAAGAGTATCAATACTTCTTTAACTCCAAAAATTATGAAAATTTACCACACTGTAGAAAATTTATGAGATCTTATTTTGAAAAAAATTCAACATTTTATCACATTCTGACCTTTTTAGGGAATTTTTGCAACATCAATAAACTTTCTATTTTGAAACAGCAACACATAGACTTGCAAAATAAACATGATAAAGGCTATCCTTGGCATTTTTATTGAAGTAAAAGATGCAAAATATTATTATAGATAACAACAAGCAAATCCTAACAAAATAAAATGATGCTCCAAGCAAAACACATATCATGTGACGAATGAAAATATAGCTCCAAGTGAGGTTACCGATAATGTTGGAGACGGAAGAGGGGATGCCTTCCAGGGCATCCCCAAGCTTAGTTGCTTGGATCTTCCTTGAATATTACCTTGGGGTGCCTTGGGCATACCCAAGCTTAGTGTCTTGTCATTCCTTATTCTCGTCATATCAACATCTCATCCAAAACTTGAAAACTTCAATCACACAAAACTTAACGGAACTTCGTGAGATAGGTTAGTATGATAAAGAGCAAACCATTTCACTTTAGTACTGTCAAAGACAAGATTCATAATTGTTTCCACACAATGACTACTACATCATATCATTTCCACAATTTATATTGAGCTATATAAGCCATAGAAACTGAAAACAAGCAAACTATGCATTGAAAGCAGAATCTGTCAAAAACATAATAGTCTGTAGTAATCTGTACTCCAACCATACTTCGGCTACTCCAAAAATTCTGGAAAATTAGAATAACGTAGGGAATTTGTATATCTATCACCTGTAAAAAATTCAGAATTTTATCACGTTCCAGTGAAGTTTCAAAATTCCTGAACTGAGCGCAAAAGTTTCTCTTTTTGCACAGAATCAAGTCAACTATCATCCTTACTATCCCAAAGGCTTTACTTGGCACTTTATTGAAACAAAAGCTATAAAACATGATTAATAAAGTAGCTTAATCATGTGAACACACAAAAACAGTAGGTAATAATGTTGGGTTGTCTCCCAACAAGTGTTTTTCTTTAATGCCTTTTTAGCTAGGCATGATGATTTCATTGATGCTCACATAAAAGTAAAGAATTGAAACATAACGGGAGCATCATGAAGCATATGAATAGCACATTTAACTCTAACCCACTTCCTATGCATAGGGATTTTTTTAGCAAACAATTTATGGGAGCAAGAATCAACTAGCATAGGAAGGCAAAACAAGTGTTACTTCAAAACTTTCAACATAAAGTGGGGAAACTTTATATTATTGAAACTAGCGGGGTGACCCGCGCATTTCGCGGCTAGATTTTTATGTGTTGTTATATTTTATTAGGTTTTCTAGATATATATGGTACATCTATATTTTGGAGATATAAACATTGTGAGATCTTATTTTGCCCGACTCAGTATGCTCCTTTGCTTGTCACGTAGAACATCGATTTCATAATAATATTTCGTATTTTTCACTTGGTTTCTTATCCAATGGTCTATTAGCATCAATAATTTTTGTCTGAATTTTAGACAACAATGTAAGCATTTCAAGCATTTACCGTGTGAATACTATTCCTGTGTAAGCATTGATTGTGTGTATCTAAAAGTAGATTTTCTTATTGGTTGTATAGAAGTCTTGTTCTCTTAGTGGTGCAATGTCATGTCTCTAGTTACTTCCTTGTATTTCACTTTTTCACCAGTCATTGTTGAAACACTCTCTCAGTCCTTATAACGAATAGTTTGTTCACCAACTCATGCTCTTGTACGGGCTAGCATTCCATGTGTCTATGTTTCTCAAAAAGAACAGTTCTACTTTCATTGTCATTTTTAGCGTAAGTACCCCAGGTAGGGGATACTTTTTAACATAACATTTTTAGGCTAGTTTTCCTGCCATTACTTGTGTACGTCCATGGTTCAATCATCAAGTACAAAAATTAGTATAATCATATACAATATTTATAGCCTCAAAAGATCAGAAAATATGGAACATACTTACATACATATGACCGGAATTGCAATTATATTATTTCCTAAGTTCATTATAACTTTCTGATTTCTTGATATAGAAATGAATGAAAACTATGGATCTTACAATCCAATAAATACGAAAGGTGAAATATCATATTATGAATGTCTCTGGTTAAAACAAATTTCATAGAGATTTTTTCTTTGAGACAAAACAAATTTCATAGAGATGTTCTGACGTTGGTAAAATTGATATGAGGGCGGCTAGGCCCACCCTGGAATTTTGGACCAGCCTATCTGATTCGGTATGGGCCAGGAAAATAAAATAAAATAAAATAAAAGCCCAATAGCTATTCCTGACCCTCTGCCCAGGCTGAGAAAAAAAAAAAATCACGCAGAAGTTCCAGACCCAGTCATGGACGCATCGAGCCAGCCGCTCGCTTCCTTTCGCGACCTCCCAATTTCGCCGTCTCGCTCGCTCGTCGCTCGCCGTCCCCGCCTATGTAGCCGATCGTTGGGCGCCCAGGACCACAGCCCGTCCGTCCCGTCCGCTCGGTGTTTGGGGCTCGGCGGCGGCCGCGCCACCTCAACTGTGCAGTCGTGCCCCTGCAAGCCGGCGTCGCCGCCCCATCCGCACATCGGCGCTCGGCCAAGAGGCAGCAGCCAGCCAGCAACCATCTGTGTTGATTTGAGGTACCGGTTCAGCTCGTCCACTACTCATTTGGCGATTACCAAGTTTTGATTGTAGGGTTTGCTCTTCCCTGTACTACCCACCGTTCAGTACATAATTCGCGTTGAATTATGTTATTATGAATTTATAATTGAGTAAATTAGTTAGAACGTATCTAAGTCTTCTATGCAAAACTGAGACTTAATTGACAATTTTAGTATATTTGTAAGACCATATCGATCTATTTCTATGGTATTGGCACTCAGTTAGAACGTTCACAATGTCATATTTGTTGTCAATTTTTTTTAGGAGGAACACCCAGTTTTCAAATCCTAGATCCACCACTTATCATAAGCTGAACCTTTACATTCTGGAGTTTGAAAGGCCGATCTGCTTAAAATAGGTAACTTAATCAGATAAAGATGTTATATGAATATCTGAAAGAATTGCTTCATTTGTCTCATCCTGTCGAAAAGTAGAGTGGCAATACAATTGATCACCAACGGGTGCACAAATAAGGAGTACAATTTGAGGCGTTAAAAATACAATGCAAATCATAATTAGTAATTCAAATCTATCTGTAACAAAATGTAGCGAACTATAAGAAAGAGTGAAGCACATACATATGTCAGCCACTAAAAGACAAATGTGGCGAAGTGAGGAACATTACTGCCAATAAAATTTGGAAGACCTGGGCAAAGATCAGCTTGCATGGAATTAAAAGAAAACAGAAGTAGTTGCACTCATGAATTAGTGATGCATGACTGCATATCAGAACGGAAGTAACTGACAAAAAAAATTAGCTCACCTTAAAACAGGTGAAGCTTCGCACTGCAGTAGATAAAATTTTGTAGATTAATAAGTGAAACAAAATATTGCAAGAACGACTGCAGAAAGAAGCCATTATGTCCATAACATTTAGGTAACGCGTGAATAATATGGCAGGCTACAAACCATCTGAAAAAACCCTATGGACACTGTATTTCTATCATATCCATAAAACCAATTATTTATGTTAGAACCCACATATATCGGATAGTGGCGTTTTGGCTTCTAGGTGTAGATACACCTATTATGAAATATGTATAAAACACACATTTCAAAATGTTAAATATTTTTGAGAAAAAATCGCGCGCGTACATCCGGACATCCTATGTTCACACACCAAAATTCGGTGAAAACAGGCATTTTTTGTGGCATGTATAAAAACATAAAATAATGCCTCGTGAATAGCTGTAATCAAGCATCGAAAATTTTCTTTTTTACACAAACCACGAAAAATGTCTTTTTTCATTGAAACTTGGTGCACGCACATATAATGTCCGGATTTATACGCGGGGTTTTCTTCTCAATTTTTTTTAACTTTTTAAAATGTGTATTAAGACAATGAGTGCATATACACCTATGAGCCAAAGTGAATTTCCACATATATCGATACATTTCTCTGTGCGGTTGGAAGAGAAACTCAGATCCACCAAGAGAAATAGGAAATTGGTTGCACCTAGGATCCTAATTAATGATACAATGAATACAATCAAGTCAAAATAATATTCTACCTTGTCATAGTTAAAAATACAAAATACTAATTTACAAACACATAATTACCAGATAAGTTCCTAGCAAAAGTTGTAGAGAAGTTACTCAAAAAAAGAAGTCGTAGAGAAAAAATTTCTTGAGAGCCAATACACTACCTTGACGGGAAAAGTAACCCAAATATATAATTGTGTTGGATAAATGTAGGTTAAGCATCCACTGCTAGTGGAGTTACAAATAAGTAGTTAAGCACCCACACAAAAAGGCATCAATATCTCTGTTTAATACAACAGTATTGTGCAGTAGTTTATACATACCAGAGCCATTTTTGTTGAGAGAATGATGCATAATACCTCATCACTTAAGCCTCATATTTGTCAGTTCGGTACGACAACTTCCCTGCAATTTAAATCTCATAGTAGACATGTATGATTTGCTACCTCATGTGCACATCTGATGCATTTGAAATTATATTCTTCACATATGCTCTTATCGGTAGAAAAATGTGGAATGATGATTTACCAACCATAGAAAGAAACATATTGCTACATAGTATATCAGAGAGAGGGAAAGAACCACAATAGGATAAATGCCAGTGTAAGGCGAACATGTAACATGAACATGGTCACTCAGAACAACGTTGCAGTTTTTAAGCATACTGAACTGATAAAGGGGACGCGAGTCGAAGCTTCGTACATTTCCGTACATACCTTGAATCATTTTCAATACTTCTGAATTTGTGTCTAAGTTGAAAAGACGATGCATGCTATCTTAAGCACCAACCACTGCCAAAACTAAAAATAAGCACCTAAAAAATGCCTCATACAACAATATCATGTAGTAGTTTCTATATACCCGAGCCATTTTGGCTTAGCCAACGATCTATGGTACCTCATCACTTTAGCTCAGACTTATCAATACATTACTAAAACTTCACTTCAATGTAAATCCTAGAGAATACACGTATGTCTTTCTACCTCATCTACGTGTATCCATTTCAGATTTTATTATTCACCAGTGCTCTTGTTGGTAGCAAATAACATAATGACGATTTACCAACCATAGAAAATAAAACCATTGCTACACACGACTCCATACCATAAAAGGTAATGAACCATGTAGGACAAATGACAAAGCCAAGCTCACATGATATTTGAACATGGTCACTCAAAACGTTTGTAAGATATAACGAAAACATATACTGAACCGGAAAAAAAGATGTCAGTCGGAGCTGTGTACATTTCCTTGCATACCTTGATTCAATTCTTTCTAATTCGAGGCTACCACGTAAACATGATGCATGCTTCAATATTATCCATACATGTAAATATAAGAAAACTATGATATTCTTGCCGCACTGGGCTATACCAAGACATTCCTTGGCGCATCTGGGCATCTGGAAGGCAATCTAGAGATTGTAAAACCGTGCACCTTAAACATATGTATTAAGTATAGAGTGAATATTTTCTGGAGGACCATGGATGTCTAGAGGACAGGTCTAAAACTGTATTCATTATGGTAGTATAAGATAACTGTATTACAAAAATCCAATGTGCATTGACATCTTAAAACATTGGTCAACTGGAAGATTTACAGAACCTTCTGAAATCATTGATCATGTGCCTGATGCCATTACCTATAGCTATGAAAAACTCTTCACGATCCTACATGCTATATAATTGGCAAATTAAAAAGTTGCTGATTTAGAAACTTATATCACAGTTCTTTGAGTTACTCATGTACTTGTTACCATGCTCATGTACATATAGAAATTATTAGCTCAAATCAGCACGGAAATCCCTTTTGGAGCTCGGCCTCCAGCGAGGCCTCCAAATTCAAATTTGAAATTTAATCAAAATTCATATTTTTACATTTCAAAAAATTCTGAAAAAATACAGATATACATGAAGGCATAACACACATGTATGTAAATTCAGTTCAAAATACATTTAAATGAGGGCTGCGCAAAAAAGACAAATTTGGGGCTATTGAACACATGATACTATTCATCCTCCCTTCATGGCCTTTTTTGTGCAGGTAGCAACTCAAGGTATTTCATCATGAATTTTTACACACATATGGGTTACATCCTTACATACACGCATGTTTTTTTTAGAATTTTTGAACCATAAAAGTTTAATTTTGAATTTTTCAAAAATAAAGGCCTCCATGGAGCTCGGCCTCCAAAACGCCTCTCTCAAATCAGCATCATTTTAATGGAAACAAAATGAATCTTAGTATAATGTACAACTGTTCAAAAAAAATTAAATGGAACAATTATTAGAAAAAGTGCATGTCATGTAAGTTGGTCAATCAGAAAGTTGCTGAATTGGAAACTTACCAAAGTTTGCTCATAATTGTTGAGTTCCTCCTTCCTCTGTTAAAAGTATTGTTGAGTTCCTCCTGTAAGTGCTACAATGGTCATGTATTATTAGCTCAAATCAACATCAACTTGTTTGAAGCAGAACGACACATTTTTGCTATGATGAATATGTAAATAAATTATGTACAATTCCATAAATATTTTTTCTTTCATACGCAGTGATGCATTTTTGTTGTAAAGATCATGTAAATAATTTTTTATATCTTTGCAAATAAGATAACCTTGATGTATAAATCCGATCAGAGTAGAGGTAGCTATGAAAGGTCATGCGTCACATCATTAATCTAAGGCTCTAACCACTTCCATGGAGAATCTAACATCTCAACTACGCATATCTGTTTGTTCCAGAAGCCACGACTCCCCAGTCATACATGTTTCCTACTTAACCTCGCGCTCAGCTCCTCTCGCGCTCGCGCTCGCGCAGGCGCCGCCGCCGCCGGCTGGTCTCCCTCCTTCGGCCACCTCAGGCCCAGCCAAGAACAGATCCGGGACCCTCCCGGCGTCCTATCTCCATCCATCCCCAAGCTCGGTGCCGTCCTCGCCGGCCCTCTCCCCGCGGAGGAGTTCGAGTCGGGCCTCCCCCTCTTCCTGTCCCGCTCCCGTGCGGCGCGCTGGCCGCGACCGGGCGCCTGCGGGCTCGAGCAGGCCCCCCTGCGCCTCCTCTCTCTCGCCGTTGAGGCGCTCGCTGGCAAAGCCTGGCGGCGTGGCGGCGGGACCTCGGTCCCGTTCTCGAGAGCGGGGGCGGCGCTGCTCTGCTGCTCCAGGCGGTGGAGGCTGGATCTCGGGGCGGCGGCCCCGGGACGGTGGTGGGTGACGACGGCTGCGGTGTTCACGCGGGCGAAGCAGTGGCCGTGGTATGCCGGTTGGTCCAGCCGGTCTTCGGTCGTGGGGTGCGGCTGCTGGTGGAAACCATGCCTGACTGCGTTCGGGGTGACGATGGCGGCGTCCACGGGAGTCGTGACCCTGTTGAGGGCGTCGTTGCTGCAGCTCGTCTCCTGACTGAGTTTCCGGCTGTGGGGACTCGTGGATGGCGCTAGTCCAAGATGGTGGCTGACGGTGTTGCCGGGGCGGCGGCCCCGGGTTCGGTGGTGGCGGCTTTGGCCAGGGGGTGGTGCGTGTCTGGCCGCGGTGGATCGTGGGATCCCGTGGCCAGAGTGAGGTCAGTCTCGGCAGATGTGGTGGTTAGTGGGCGGCGGTCGGTGGTGGCAGGTGGTCGGCACATCTCCAGGAGAAATCCTTGCTCGGGTCTTCACCGGAGCCGACAACGGCGGCGCCTGCGGGTGACGCGATCTTTCTTGGAAGAGTCGTCGTGGAGGTGCTCCTCCTTCAAACCATGGCTTTGGCTCCGGAGGGAAACCTCAGATCCGCTAGATCGGGCGATGGAGGCGTCATAGCGTCTTTCTCCTCCTTGGGGGCATCGTCTCGGAGCCGGCTACGACTGAGAGACTGGTGGATGATGGCATCTTCGCCGTCGATGGCGGCATCTTCGCCGCGTGGTTTGCTGAGGCGTGGCGCTGGTTTCTGTTTGGCAACGATGATGGCGTCGAGAGGAGCTTGGGTCGCGGCGTGGTCTTCGGTAGTCGGTTCTTCCCGGCGTGTCCGAGGTGCTCTTCCATGGTTGCTTGGTTGCTTTGAAGTCGGAGCTGCGATGGAGCGAGTCCAGGTGGTGACGATGACAGACACTCGGCGGTCGATTGCGGAGGGCACGGTCGGCGCAAGTCCTGCATATTTCCCTTCTGTTTCTCGTCGTCGAAGTCGGAGCTGTCGGTCGCTTGCGAGTGTGGCCATCTGTTGGCATGTGCCGTCGTGGATTCTGTTCCATGTCGGTGGCCAGGTTTGCCGGTGGTGCCCGTGTCATGTGGGTTGTGTTGTATCGGTTTTAGCCCGGTTTTTCATTAATTAACCGGGCAATTCTCTTCTTCTTAATCAATGAAAATGGCAAGTCTTTTGCCTCGTTCCAAAAAAAAAAAAAAAAGAAGCCACGAAATTGAGGTACACAGAACATGAACAAACCCGAGAACTGATGATCCAACGATGAGTCGGAGTTGGAGCATCACATAGCCATCAGCTGTGGTTGCTTGTTGGCGAATGTGTCTCAGACCTAAGTTGTTATCGCTGGACCGTGGTTACATGCATCCTTGCTTGGAGGCAGCAGTGCTGGGAAATATGCATGTGCAAGGCGAAGAAGTGGACGAAGGCCGAAGAAGCAATATGTGCCTCCCTATCGCTGCGTCCTGCTTCTTAATATGTTACTCCCTCCGTAAACTAATATAAGAACGTTTAGAATACTAAAATAGTGATCTAAACGTTCTTATATTAGTTTATAGAGGGAGTACCTTAGTTATGGCTGCCTTATCCCTCATGTTGCTGATTTAAACCTGCCCTACTCTTCTCATAGGCTGATCGAGCGCTGCGCTTCAGCAGGTGCCTCGCCGACGACGGGGAAAGAAGGATCAGAAGTGACAGCTATAGCGCTAGGAAATTGGAAACCCTAGCAACTGATCTTTTCTATAAAACATGTGTGGCAGGGGACGTGGAACCGGCTTCAGGGAAGAAGAGATGGATCACGCGAGAGAAGAGATCAGCTTTCATCCTTTATCGGACAGACAATTGTTTTTTTTTTTTTGCCAATTGCCTGGTCCATATTCTCCATGTGTTCGATGCATGCAAACGTGTGGCTCTTGGAGTTTGTAGGTAGACCTGCCATATTACTCTCGGATATGTGTAAGAGCTTTATTTTTTTTATTGGATTGTGATATTTGGCACACTCCAACAGTACATCGAGCTACAACAATCAGCAGGGTTAGGCCACCTTACGTGATTTTGTACAACTTGCACACTACTTGTATTCCTGACACGAGATCGAACGATGAAAGAGAGCGATCAATAACCGAAAATGCAAACCGACAGACTCACTTGACCGGGTTTTCGAAAATAATTATGTATATTTTACACAGGTTCAGATGGTTCACAAACTCGGGTGTCCCCTTCGCTCCTTTTTCAGATGCTAATCACCACAGTGTTTGTATTTAAATTATCAGATATGAGGTTCGTATATTATCATATTATTTACATAAAAGTTGTCGGGGGTATGTTTTTCAACTACTTTTTTCTAGCTTGATCAAATGTTACCGCGGTGTTTGTACTTAATTTATCGGGTATGAGGTTCATATATTACCATGATATTTACATAGAATTTACCATGCTATATTTTTCAGTAACTTTTTCCTCCTTGGTCAAAAATGTTACCGCGGTGTTTGTACTTAAATTATCAGGTATGCAATTCTTATATTACCATGCAATTTACATGAAAATTATCGGGCTATGTTTTTCAAGAATTGTTTCCCCCTTCGTCAAAGTTATTGCCGTGTTTATATGTAAATTATCAGGTGAACGGTGCGTATATTAGCACACTATTTTCACATAAGTTATCGAGGTATATTTTTGAACAACTTTTTCTCCCCTTGGTCAATGTTACCACGGTGTTTTGTTCGTAAATTATCGAGTATGCGGGAGGTACATTAGCATACTTTTACACATAAGCTAGCAACGATATGTTTTCCAACAACAAGTTACCGAGCTAATTTCACATAAGTTACCGAGCTTATATTATCCAAGAACTTTTTTGCGGTGTTTGTACGTAAGTTATAAAGTATGTGTTCATATATTATCATGATATGTTTTCAACAAATTTTCCCTCATGGTCAAAAAAGTTATCATGGTGGTTGCACGTAAGTTATCGCGTATATGGGTTGTTTAGTACCATATTATTTTCACATAATTTACCAGGGTATGTTTTCAACAACTTTTTCTTCCGGTAAAACAAGTTACTGCGGTGTTTCTATGTAAGTTATCGAGTGTGCGGTTCGTATATAGTACCATGCTATTTTCACATAATTTATCAATGGTGTGTTTTTCTACAATTTTCTTCATTCTTGGTCAAATTTACCGTGGTGTTTGTACGTAAGTTATCGTGTATGCGGTTTATATATCACCATCTTATTTTCACGTAAGTTATTCATGGTATATTTTCAACAATTTTTTCCATGGTTTAGAGTTATTGTGATATTTGTGCATAATTTATCAGTGTATGCAGTTCATATATTACCGAGTTATTTTCACATAAGTTATCAGTGTATATTTTTCAACAACTTTTTCCTCATGGGTAAAAGTTATCGAGGTATTTGCGGATAAGTTATCACGCCCGTGGTGCATATGTTACCATGTTATTTACGCAGAAGTTACCGAGGGTATTTTCAGCAACTTGTTTCTTCCAACCTAAAGGTCCTGCACGTGGGCTATATAAGTTACCACACCTGTGGCATGTCAGTTATCGTGGAATTTTCACTGAAGTTACCAGGGGAATGTTTTTCAACATCTTTTCCCCTTTTTTCAATGTTACCGCGGTGTTTGTAAGTGTTGTCAGATCTACGGACTGTATATTACCATGCTATTTACATAGAAGTTACTGAGGGTATGTTTTCAACAACCTTTCCTCTCGGGTCAAATATTTTCTCTCCGGTCAAAAAGTACCATGATGTTTGTATGTAAGTTATCACGTCTGCAGTGTGTATATTATCGTGCTATTTACACATAAGTTACTGGTTATTGTTGAATAAATTTTTCCACAACTTGCTCAAGTCCCTACTACAAAAAAAAAAACAAAATAGTATTTTTACATGCAATAGAAATTATTGCCCCATGACTAATTTGGTTTGTACAAGAAGAATATATACACCCCCCATTGAAGAATTGGCGATGAATGGACAAACAAATTTCCAGGAACAAATTTATCTCTCTCTTTTTTGCTCTCCGCAAATGTTCAACTATTGCCTAGAAGAAGTACATCCATAGCTTCAGTCATCAGAAGACGCATACAGATTTGTCGTTACTAACCACTAGAGAAATTATGAGTGCTTTTTTTGCAACTGTTTTATTCCCGGGTAAAGGTTACCGCCATGTTTGCAACTCAAAAAACACCGTCGAGAGGCAGCAGGCTGTGAGGCAGTTGTGTACTCGACAAAAGTATCATTCATTTTTAAACTTTATTTTTCTGAACCAGGATGCATTCTCTCTTCCAACAGTTTTACAGTACCACCAACAAAATTTGACCTCATGGACGTACAACAGAACTTATTACGAGAGGTAGATAGGGTAAAAAATGATTCTTCTTTCGACAGGAAAAGGAGATATTTCAGGAATTCTAGGATTACTTTGGACGGAGGCTGGTGCAGTTTTTTTGTGTTCAGTAGAAATGGTAGTGTGTTTGGTTCGGGCATCTGAAGGTTTATGAGTAGTAGGGATACTTAGGCTAAGGATACTGTTGTTTCATCAAGGGAGGTTTCAGTAGGAGGAAGCTCCTCTGCTTGAGGGTTAGGAACACTAAAGTACTCAACACAATTGCCACCGACGCCGCTGCTGCTTCTCAAGTTTCTCCTATTTGTGTTGCTGCTTGTCAAGTTTCTCTTGTTTGTTCTGCTGCTCCACCTCATGCATAACATCCAGCACCTTCTGCCAAGAACCCCGGCTAGAAATAGCATGCCATCACCTCTGCACATTCTTCCTTCAATCATATAGGTACATAAAGGAACAAGTACTATGCTTGAGCTATGAGTTCTGCACTACTGCTGTCCATTATGAAGTCAAGATTCATGAACATGAAAGGAACCAGTACTAGCTAGCAGGCGACAACAGCCAACACTTGCACTTGTACTGGTCGTTGGACGTGGACAGCAGATGGCATAATCGGGGAATTGGGGAAGGAGTTGGCGGCCGTGTACAGTGGAGGAATTTGGGAAGGAGTGCGTATGGCCGTGCACAGGTGAAGGTCGAACCTGGCTGGGCCAAAAGCAACACCTCTGCCTGGCGCTGGCGTCAACATGAGTGTGGGAGCCACTGGCTGTGACAGCGACGGCGGGGGAAGCAGGGTTTGGAGCGGGCGGGCATGGCGTTCTTGCTCTCGCCGACGAAGAGGGAGCGGAAGAAGGTCCTCGGCGGCGGCAGCGCGGTGACCTGGCGCGCGGAGCGGCTCTTGATGGGGCGGGGTTGCTGCTCCCCCTTGCGGCGCACCCCCTGCCTACTGCCACTGTTGGGGCCATATACATATTTCCGCTAGATTCAAAACGGACATCGATGAGATAGTGTGTCAGTTTTGCAATCTGCCACACGGTTGCCACATACATATTTTGTTTTTTATTTTCCCCTTTTTTCTTTCTAATTCGGACATGCATCAGTTCATGCGTGATTGTATTGGACTGAAACAATACGTGTCCATGTAGTCCTTCCGGTGCGCGCTAGTGTTATGGTTCTATTGCATCTAACGTGAGCGCTAGTGTTATGGTTCTATGCATCTAACGTGACAACATATAAGTTCAATATTGATGGTACATATGTTTTTACATGTTACGTAGAAACTTTAAATCTCAGCCATTGTTATTATAATCAAACGGTGTAGAAAAGATTAACATATGTGGACAAACGTGATGGCTTGTTTTACTTTTGTTTTAATTATATAATAGATAGATATGTAGAAGCATATATTCCTCTCTCATAATAATTTTCAGTAGCATCATGAATAAATTCAACAATATAACCATCATATAAAGCATTATTTTCATGATCCACAAGCATAGAAAATTTACTACTCTCCACATAGGCAAATTTATTCTCATCAATAGTAGTGGGAGCAAACTCAACAAAATAACTTTCATGTGATTGGAAATTAAAATCATGATGACAAGTTTCATATTTATCATTACTCTATATAACATACATGTCATCACCATAATCATCATAGATAGCAACTTTGTTATCATAGTCAATTGAAGCCTCATACAAAATGGTGGATTCATCACTAAATAAAGTCATGACCTCTCCAAATCCACTTTTATCATTATAATCATCATAAATAGGAGGCATGCAATAATTATAACAAATTTGTACATCAAATCTTGGGGACTAAAAATATTATCTTCATAAAACAAGGCATCCCCAAGCTTATGGCTTTGCATATCATTAGCATCATGGATATTCAAATAATTCATACTAACAACATTGCAATCATGCTCATCATTTATACCAAACATTCTATTGAATTCTTCTTATATCAATTGAGCACACTTTTCCTTTCCATCATTTTCACGAAATACATTATAAAGATGAATAATATGATGCAACCTCAATTCCATTTTTTTGTAGTTTCCTTTTTATAAACCAAACTAGTGATAAAACAAGAAACTAAACGATTCAATTGCAAGATCTAAAGATATACCTTCAAGCACTCACCTCCCCGGAACGGCGTCAGAAAAGAGCTTGATGTCTACTATGCAACTTTATTCTTGTAGACTCGTGTTGGCCTCCAAGCAGAGTTTTGTAGGACAGTAACAATTTTCCCTCAAGTGGATGACCTAAGGTTTATCAATTCGTGGGAGGCGTAGGATGAAGATGATCTTTCTCAAACAACCCTGCAACCAAATAACAAAGAGTCTCTTGTGTCCCCAACACACCAAATACAAATGGTAATTTGTATAGATGCACTAGTTCGACGAAGAGATGGTGATACAAGTGTAGTAATGATAGTAGATATTGATTTTTGTAATAGGAACAATAAAAAACAGCAAGGTAGCAATTGATAAAATGGAGCACAAACGGTATTGCAATGCTTGAAAATGAGGCCTAGGGTCCGTGCTTTCGCTAGTGCAATCTCTCAACAATGCTAATCTAATTGGATCATATAACCATCCCTCAAAGTGCGATGAAGAATCACTCCAAAGTTCCTATCTAGAGGAGAACATAAGAAGAAATTGTTTGTAGAGTACGAAACCACCTCAAAGCTATTCTTTCCAATCAATCTATCCTATAGTTCGTACTAAAATAACACCAAGCTATTCTTTCCGATCGATCTAATCAAGAGTTTGTACTAAAATAACACCATATGATACACATCAACCAACTCTAATGTCACCTAGATACTCCAATGTCACCGCGAGTATCCGTGAGATGATTATACGATATGCATCAAAGAAGTTCAGATTCACAATACTCAATCCAACACAAAGAATCTCAAAGAGTGCCCCAAGATTTCTACCGGAGAAACAAAGACGAGAACGTGCATCAACCCCTATGCATAGATTACCCCAATGTCACCTCAGGAATTCACGAGTTTAGTGCCGAAACATATATCAAGTGAATCAATATGATACCCCATTGTCACGGGTATTCATAGCCAGGCATACATAAAGTGTTCTCAAATCCATAAAAGTACTCAATCCGATAAAACGAAATCTCAAAGGGAAAACTCAATTCATCACAAGATAGAGAGGGGAAAACACCATATGGTCCGACTATATTAACAAAGCCCGCGATACATCAAGATCATGACATCTCAAGAACACGATAGAGAGAGAGAGAGAGAGAGAGAGAGAGAGAGAGATTAAACACATAGCTACGGGTACAAACCCTCAGCCCCGAGGGTGCGCTACTCCCTCTTCATCATGGTGGCCGTCGGGATGATGAAGCCGGCCACCGGTGATGATTTCCTCCTCCAGCAGGGTGCCAAAACGGGGTCTAGATTGGTTTTTCATGGCTACAGAGGCTTGCAGCGGCGGAACTTCTGATCTAGGGTTCTCTTCGAGGGTTTTAGAATATTTGGGGATTTATAGGGCGAAGAGGCGGTGTGGGAGGCCACCGAGGTGGGCAAAACCCACCAGGGCGTGCCTGGGCCCCCAGGCGCGCCCAGGTGGGTTGTGCCCCCCTTGGGGCACCCCTTTGGTACTTCTTTGGCCCACTGGATGGCTTCTCGTCCAAAAAAAATCTCCAAAAAGTTTCGCTGCATTTGGAATCCGTTCGGTATTGATTTCCTGTGTTGTAAAAAACAAGCAAAAAACAGCAACTGGCACTGGGCACTATGTCAATAGGTTAGTCCCAAAAAATGATATAAAGTTGCTATAAAATGATTGTAAAACATCCAAGAATGATAATATAACAACATGGAACAACAAAAAATTATAGATATGTTGGAGACGTATCACCGCTACTCTCCTGTTCCAATCCAAATCCAGTGTCGCTCCTCTCCTCTTCCATTTCAAAACCACCGCCCCTCCTCTCCTATTCCAATCCAAAACCAGTGCCGCTCCTCTCCCATTCTAATCCAAAACCAGCGCCGCTCCTCTCCTCTTCCATTCAAAAACCACCGCCGACGAGTGAAGGTGCTGTGGAGAAGTAGATCGATGGAGGAGTACAACCGATACGTGAGGATCGCAGACGGCGACCCTGTGAAGCTTGCTAGGATGTTGGAGATACAGTCTTGGTTTGACAACAAGGACCAATTAGCGACGACGGAGACATCCATGGCCAAATATCTGCAACAGAGCGAAAAGGCGGCGATGCTCCCGAAGGGAGTCGCGCGGGAGTACATAGAGTTGCTCCTCTGGGCCATGGAGCAAACAGAATCACCGAATCCGATAGTGAGGCAGCGGTGGTGGGAGTATCGATCCAAGATGGAGCATCTAACAGATATTGAAGGATCGAGGATCTACAGGGTGCTGTTTGTGAGGGTGTTGTGCCAAAGCGAGCCGGTGGAGTCTTTGTCGACCGAACCCAACTGCAAGAGGAGAAAAGCAGTTGGCCCGACGATGCTTCCCCGCCATCCTCTCCCTCGTCGTTCACCTCGTCTCACGGGGCGGCTGTCTGCCACCTAGGAATAGGAAGGGACTGCCCCCCAACCCAAAAGTCGGGCGGGTTGTGAATTGTCAGGAGGAGCTTAGGGTTATCAGTATTTGCAGGTTGTGAATTGTGTTTTGTGTTGTGTATTCTGAGAGTACTTTCAGATACGAATGTCTTTTGAATTTCAGATTTGCAGTATTGAGCATATGAAGTATTTTATGAATTCTAGAGATCTATTTTTAGCACTTAAAATGTAGTTTCATATAAAAGTGCAGACAATGTGATTCTCAGAGAAGAAACTGCAAGTTTCAGTTTTCAGATAAGAAACTGCAAGTTTCAGAGGCAGAGCATTTATATTAGAGCATCTCCAATAGATGGTCCAAATTTTGACGGTCCAAAACCGGAGATGTAAAATTTGGACAAAACCGGCCAGCAGCCGCGCGACTGCTGTTCAGCCGCTGTCCAGCCACTGTACATCCGCACGTATTGCATAAAACATGTTTTAAAACAACATAAAAAAATTGCATGCCGACAATATCAAATTATTACATAGTTCTTCAGATCCAGGAGATGAAATGCAACACAAATACAACATAGTTTTGCACAATACAACATAGTTTTGAACAAACAAACAAGAAAATGGCTGCCAGTTGGATTGGTTGCTGCTGACGGCTGCGGTCGGCTCCGGACGGCGGCAATGATAAGAAATGAGCTTGGAGGCTGGCCAATAGGAGGAGCTCGGCGGGCGGCGAAGAATAGTTCGGCAGCCGGGCGGAGGGCTTGGTGCGGCGGTCGTGCGGCTGGTGCAACAGCCGTGGACAGGCTCACGGCCGACGGGGAGGAGGTCGGCGGTAGCCTAAGACCCGGTGGAGGCCTACCGCGGCAGCCGGACCGTCGGAGGCGCCGAATCTCGCGCCGGCTACCTCCCGATTCAGTGACGTCCGGGCGGCTGTGAGCCGGCTACCAGCGAGGGAGGCGACAGGGAGACGACGGTGGAGGGCGGCAGCGGGGTTTTGGGCGATCGCGGCGCCGATGGCGAGGTTTTGGGCGATTGCGGCAGCGGATTCCGGCCGGCTGGTCTTCGGGCGGGCGGACGGGCGCGGGCGGGAAAGGAAAGGAAGTGGCGGTTGGGCATTCGCGGGCGGCGGCTACTTTTGGACCAGATGCACCTCGTGATGTAAATTTGCACCGCAAGGTGTTGTATTTTACATCACGAGGAGGCCGTGGTCCAATTTTTTTGCATATGGACCGTCTGTTAGAGCAGCGTTTTTTGCCCCAGGCGGTCCAAAAGTTAGGTACTTTTACATTTGGACCATCTATTGGAGATGCTCTTAACACTCCCTTTTCAAACAGGGATAACATCATGTTGGAAGTTTTATTCATGGTCGAAAATGGAACTACCAGCCAGTTAACATCATGCTGATCAACATTCATGCATAGCACGTCTTCAAATGATGCAAAGTAAAAAAATTCTATTTTCAAAATGCCCACACAATGTCGAGTGTGCGAAAAACAGAGAAAATGAGGGACGAAGTTTTGGTAAGTGTTGGATGTGGTGTGCGTAGATGACAATGGGGACCAACATGTTAATAATGGAAGAGGCAAACAAAATTGGATATATTTTCATTGTATCTGTCGGCGTTCTGGGAACGGGGGTCCCCAGACTTGCCTGCCTGCGGCCCGCGGCGTGGCTCAAGTGGAGGCCCAATGCAGCCCAGCTTCATCAGCTCAAGCTCAAGACCCTCGCGAGGGGCCAAGCCTCGCGGGGCGGACAACAGGGAGATTCCTCATGAGCAGCCTCCTCAGGCGGGCTCGCGAGGAGGCGGAGAGATCAAGGCAGGGAACCTCCCGAGGGGCCCGTGATGCAAGCCATGACGATCGGAGGCCAGGCGGGCGCCGACCTGCGTAGTGTCCTTGTTTCCCTTTTGGTGCTAAGGGGGCAAGAACAGGCCAAGGCATCGGGCAAAGGTTACCGCTTCGGTGCAACAAGACCAAGACCAGCAGAACGGCGGGGTGGAGGTCATCGTGGAGCCCAGGGCGGCGTCACCGTCAGAGCCTTTGGCAGCCGAAGTCCAACTTTAGTCAGCATAAGTGTACCAGATGTTCCCCTTCAAAATGGCCAATTGTTGGCGCCCTTCCCGCTCATAATTTGGGGAGAGGCCCAGGGCCTCGCTCTATAAATAGGACTAGCCACCACAAGGAAGGGGGGACAACGGGATCTGGAGATCGACCAGAGAGAGAGAGAGAGAAGCGACTGAACTCACCCAAGCAGTTCATTGCACCAGCTCAAGAACAGCCCCTCGCGAGGCTGTTCTCCCTTTGTATTGTACATCATCATCTCCTGAGGCAATCCACCACGCCACACACTGGAGTAGGGTATTACACCACAATGGTGGCCTGAACCAGTATAAATCTCGTGTCCTCTGTGTGTTCATCTTTCTTGCCTAGATCTTTGCGAGACTTCGAGACATGAGCTGGTAGGGGAGAGATCTTCATGCGCACCCCCGTGTTCGAACCTCAAGGGTATGCCGGAACCCGAAATCCGACATTTGGCGTGCCAGGTAGGGGTGCGCCGGAGTCTTTCTTCCGCCTCCCCGCGTTTTGTCGCCTCGCCATGCTGATGTCAAGCGACCCGGCTGCCAACGCCGACCGCTGGGCGGCGTGGCCTGCCCACGCCGTGCCGCCGGCCCAAGGCGACCGCAACCTTGCTCCTCAGGCAGCTCGCGCTCCGCAGGGCGCTGCGGGGCGCGGGCGACGCGGCCAAACGCCGCCCGCCCTCACACCACGGTAGGTACGGTCAGCAGCGAGAGCTTTGAACCACGCCGGCCATGGCGCCGCACACCCGACGGGAGCAGGCGAACTCCAGGGCCGCGCTCATGGTAGCCCGAGAGCTACCGCGATGCCGGCTGCTGGAGTGCGGCCCTGATGTGCTACTGGAGCGGGTAGCCGAACTCCTGGACGCTGCTGCCTTGGGAGCGCCTCCTTTCTGCGTCCAGTTGCCACCCCAGGTCCAGGGCGGGCCGTATGGCGGCCCCATACGTGCCAACGCGACTCCGAGCGGACTCCAGGCCCAGCTCAATGCCAACCCGGCCGTCGGCGCCGGGCGCCAAGTCGTGCCGGCCACACCTCTGGCCGGCGAAGGAGCACACACCGCGACCTTCAGCCTCGGCGGGCCACCACGCCATCACCCTCAAGACAATGCTCCAGGCCAAACTGCGTGGCACGTGGGGCACTACAGCGAGAACCGTGGGGTTGCGGTACCCGAAGCTTATGTGCCCCACATGGTGGATCGAGAATGCGCATTGGAAGAAGACCACGGCTCGTTCCTTGGGCCAGACTGGGGCGAGGAGTCACCAAAAGCTGAGCTCTTTCAAGAGCCCCAAGAGGGCCTCAACGGCCGCGCCGGCGGCAGCAACTATCTGGTACCACTACTTCCTCAGGAGCAAACTTATGCTAACCATGGGTCGCAGGAGGTACAGGTTGCCGCAGCAGATGGCTGCCCCAATGCTGCAGCCTCCTACCCCTCGGGGGGAGGGCACCGGGGGCTGCAGGAAAGGGGTCGCGATCTGGGTTCGTCCCCGCGGTGCTCGACACTAGGCACACTTCGGAGGTAGGCCCTCTGCCGGGGAGGTGCCCCAAGGCCTGCCCCCGGCGGAGGACCCGTGGTCGTCGGGGGAACCGCTGGCAACTGCTCTACCCCGTTGACGTCGTCCTTGGTTTCCGGTCGCCGTCAATGGCGGTAGAGTGCGGCGCAAGGCGGGGCCCTCGTCTGGCGATATGAAGCAAGGCCGGTACCAGTGAAGCAGGCCCAGTGCCTGTGAAGCTCGCCGCCCCGTGACACTCTCACGTAATAATGAGTGGGGCTGTACACGCCCCGGAGTCTCCGGAGGGCCGCCCTCGGGCCTCGGGGGCTCCCGTCCACGCCTAGTGGCAGCACTTAGCTCCGCGCTGGTGAGAAGACGTCGAAGACTAGAGTAGGCGCCGGACGCGGCTTTTTTCCTTTTGCCTTTTCTTTCGTTGACAAGTTTCTTCGATTTGAATTTAAGTTTGGATTTGAACTTGAGACTTGCGTGTGTCTGGGGAAGGGGAACTTAGTCTCGTTCGAGCAATCTCTCGTGTTCTGGTTTGGACCTTACGCCTGAGTTAGCGTCAGCTGCCTCCCCTCGCGAGCCCCTCGCGAGCCGGGCCAGGCCAGACATGTCTACAATCTGGACCGCTGTCGCCACACCCTCTTCGGAAGTTCTCACCGCAGGATCAATGGGAGCATTCAGAAGACACTCGAGGCGTAACGGCCCCCACGGACCCGCTTGGGACTCGTCGGGATCAAGGGGTAAACAGGTCAACTGCCCCATCGCCAGGCCAGTAGCTAGGCTCACGCGCAGCGTTACACTTACAGGGATATTGTTCGCAAACCTTTACATGAGGGGCTTCCCCTCCCAAAATGCTCTTACAATCTTCAGGGCCGAGCCCGAACTCTCTTCACGCAGGGTGGACCGCGGGGACGCACGATCAGTCGGACATATCACTCGCCGCGTCATCTGGGGCGCCTCCAGTGGCGTCGCTGGCGTCATCACCATCACCACCCACACCTCCGCCAGCGCCAGGCGCGTCCACCACGCCACCTTCATCAGCAGCCACGATCACGCCATCATCATCAGACGCGAAGGCCCTAACGAGGGCGTCCACATTGTCCTCCGCCCATTGCGCCAGGTCGCCCCGGATGGCTATGGGCACAGGTGCAATGACGGCGTCGAAATCGAAGTGGGGATCCATGTTCTGTAGATGGCTGAAGACACGGGAGAAGGCACGCCCAAGCAAGGCTCGGCTCCTCTCCTCGACGAGCCAGCGAGACCTCTCGGAGCGGTTCTCCAGAAGCGTCACCACGTCAGTGAAATATTGGAGGTTGCCGGCATAATTGGTCTCGTGCGGCACCTCGGCAGCGGCCTCACAAATGTTGCCCAGGGCCGCGTTAGCCCGCTCCCTGAGCGTTCGGAGCATGGGGGCATGCTCATGCTCCAAGACCCGCCTCTGGCGGATCTCGTCCTCATTCTGCCGCGCGATAGCCTTGGCGCCGTCTACCCTCTGTCAGAGAAGAAGCAGCTTGGCGTGGAAGAGACCAGCTCCGCTTGCGCCGCACCAAGGGCGGCCGCGGAGAGGTCCGCACCCCGCGTCACCTCAGCCAGTTTGGCCTTGAGGGCCGCGGTCCTACCTTCAGCTTCGGCCCTGATCAGCTCCAACCTCGCTTTGTATTGGCGCTCGAGACCCGAACGAGTTTCCGCCACTCGGCGGTCGATCTCCTCCTGGGCTCGGGCTTCGTGCGCGGCGATGTCATCCTCCGCCTGAGCCACCAGGCGCTCCCTCGCCTCCAGGCGTCAAGGTCAAGGTTGCGCTCGGCAGCCTCCAGTGTCAGTGCTTCTTCACGCTTCTGGAGCTCTACCTGGTCGACGGAGGCCTCCTTCAGCGACACAAGGGCCGCCTGGCGCAGTTCCACCTGCTCCTCCAGAGAGTTGCTCCAGGCTTGGAGCTCCCACACGCGCTCCTCCGCATCCTTGCGCCGTCGGTCTGCCTCCCGGGCCTCCTAGATGGATCGGGAGCATGCCTCTCGCGAGGCCACCAGTGACGCTTCAGCCTCCACGTTGTCAACGTCCCGCTAGTGACGCGCAAAGGCAACGGCTACCTTCAGCTTGCGCCTCTCTTCAGCAAGGCGCAAACCTTCGGCCTCAAGGCGTGCATCCTCGCCAGCAAGCTCTGCACCGATCCGGCTTACTGCGTCCACCGCCCCCTGGAGGAATTCTTGGCGAAGGGCGCGGCGCTCACGAGCGCGCCTGAGTACGTCTTCCGCGTCATCCTCCGCCGCTGGCGAGCCCGGAGGGCACTGGGGCGGCATGCCCCCTCCCGGTGCAGGGTTGGAGGCTGGTGCCAAAGCGATCGGCGGATGGGCCACGCCAGGAGCCCGACCTGACACCGGCCCGTCCCCAGAAGAGGAGCTTAAGACCGACTTCAACCAATCGCCGCTCACGATCAAGGAGGGAGCACGGGGCAAGCTGGTTGTGCCCCAGGGGAACCCGTGGAGGGAGGACAGCAGGTGCGCAGGATCAAGATGCCCGGCAAGACAGGCCACTCCTCCAGCTGGCCGAGCGGCGACAGCGCCGCTCGAGCCCGACACGCCCAGGGTCAGCGGCAAAGACGAGGCTTGGGGGGATGGCTCCTTGGCCGTCTCCACGAATTCAGCAGGGAGGGCCCTGAGAAGGCCGCGATCAGTTGCGAGAACAGGGAAATAAAGGAGCAAAGAAGAAAGAGGACTTACTCATCCGTGGCAAAGTACTTCCTACGCTTCAGCAGGCGGCAAGGGCGATCTTCGCCGCCCAAGGCCTTCTTCCTCTTGCGGAGGGCCTCGAGATCTACTCGAAACTGGCCTAAGCGCTTGGCACAAAGGTCGGCTTGCGGCATGTTGGAGGCATCGGAACGATCGGCGCTAAGGGGACCGGCCTGAGGAGCACCACCAAACACCGCCTCATGAGGGACGACCGGAGCTTCGGGAGCCCCAACCTCGGGAGCCGTAGGCCGGAGCTCCTCGCCTGCCGCGGCTCCCGGGCGGGCTTCATGAGATGTAGCCCCCGGGGCCCCACGCGGCGTCTGCACCTCCACAACATCATCCTTTTTGGCTCCTGACGGCTCTCGTCTCCCTGCTTCGTCACCTGAGACGGGGCCACTTTGGGCAACTGGAAGAGCAACCACGGCGACAATATTCTCACGAGGCCCCCTGAGGCCAGCCGGGCGCAGTCCCCATTCGTCGAAGCTGGGCATCTGCTTCACGAAATCGGCCCTACCCGAACAAAGATACAGGAGGGCGCCATCATGTCTGAGGCTCCCTGGGGAAGGGTCGCCAGCCAGGACCTTGAGCACCGTCCTCAGCGCTTCAGGCGCCAGGTCCTCCTCCTGGAGCCTCATGCGGTCCCTGTGCCCCGCATAGTCCCACATTCGGCAAGAGTGGCGCTGGAGAGGAGCAATGCGACACTGGAGGAACTCCCTCACCACCTTGGGTGCCGTCACGTTGAGCGCCCTCAAGGTCTCGAAACGGCGCCAGACGAAGACAAGCCGAGGGCTCACGAGCGCCTCATGAGCCCAGCCTGAGCTGCGAATGGCAGGCGCGGTCGGGTGCGAGAGCAGGGGGCTGGGTACCCCGACGTCCACATACAGCCACCGCTCTCTGAACATGGCCTCAGAAGGGGGAAGGCCGAAGTCGATCCCTGAAGCAGCCGTCTCTGGCACGACAAGAAAGCCCACACACCCCGAGAATTGATTGGGATCGCTCAGGCGCAAGGAGAAGAAGTGGCGCAGCAGGGCAGCGGAAGGAGGAATGCCCACCATTGCCTCGCAAACAAAAGCAAAGACAGCCAGGAGAGTAATGGACTCAGGTCCGAGGTGCATCATGTGGATATGATAATGGGAGAGCACCGCATTGAAGAAAGCAGAGAAAGGGGGAACCAGAGCCGCCCACAAGGCGTTGGAAAAGAACCAGACCTCTGTGACGACCCTGTTGATAGAAGCGTGGGACGCAGGCCAGGCCGTGCTCCGGCCACACTCGTTGAAGATGGTGGCAAGAGCAGAGCGGACCTTGCGCAGGGCCTCAGGATTAAGTATGATTGACCGATCGACGGAGGGGGCCACCGCCAGAGGCGAGCGGGGCTGAGGCGCGGGCTTCTTCCCCTTTTCCTTCTTCGTTGGCGCCATGGCAAGCGAGAAAGGGCAGAGCTCGAGTTGGATTGGAGGCGGAGGTTGGGGCTCGAGGAAGAAGGAAGGGCAGGAAGCGCCCGTGCGGCAAGAAGGGAGTAGACGTGTGCAACCACGGGTCCGCCTAGCCAGGCGTATAATGGGGCATCATGGGGAAGCGGAGACGCCCACGTCCAATCAGCCGCCACGCGGCGCCCAAGGCCGCAGGCTGTTGGGGCCCGCGGCGCTTCGCACTTGCCCCTTCGCTTCTCTGCTAAGCCAAGTTCGGGCGCGTCATGGGCCCGGGGGCTACTGTCGGCGTTCTGGGAACGGGGGTCCCCAGACTTGCCTGCCTGCGGCCCGCGGCGTGGCTCAAGTGGGGGCCCAATGCAGCCCAGCTTCATCAGCTCAAGCTCAAGACCCTCACGAGGGGCCAAGCCTCGTGAGGCGGACAACAGGGAGCTTCCTCAGGAGCAGCCTCCTCAGGCGGGCTCGCGAGGAGGCGGAGAGATCAAGGCAGGGCACCTCCCGAGGGGCCCGTGACGCAAGCCATGACGATCGGAGGCCAGGCGGGTGCTAGGCGGGCGCCGGCCTGCGCAGTGTCCTTGTTTCCTTTTCGGTGCTAAGGGGGCAAGAACAGGCCAAGGCATCGGGCAAAGGTTACCGCTTCGGTGCAACAAGACCAAGACCAGCAGAACGACGGGATGGAGGTCATCGTGGAGCCCAGGGCGGCGTCACCGTCAGAGCCTTTGGTAGCCGAAGACCAACTTTAGTCAGCATAAGTGTACCAGATGTTCCCCTTCAAAATGGCCAATTGTTGGCGCCCTTCCCGCTCATAATTTGGGGAGAGGCCCAGGGCCTCGCTCTATAAATAGGACTAGCCACCACAAGGAAGGGGGGACAACGGGATCTGGAGATCGACCGGAGAGAGAGAGAGAGAGAGAGAGAGAGAGAGAGAGAGAGAGAGAGAGAGAGAGAGAGAGAGAGAGAGAGCTCAGAAGACAGCCAACCACCCAAGCAGCCCCTCATCGCACCACCAAGGATTGTTCTCCCTTTATCTTGTTCATCATCATTACTGAGGCAATCCACCACGCCACACTTTGGAGTAGGGTATTACACCACAATGGTGGTGCGAACGATATAAATCTCGTGTCCTCTGTGTGTTCATCTTTCTTGCCTAGATCTTTGCGAGACTTCGAGACGTGAGCTAGTAGGGGAGAGATCTTCGTGCGCACCCCAGTGTTCGAACCTCAAGGGTCTGCCGGAACCCGAAATCCGACAGTGTCAGGTGGAATTGAAACCGGGCGGAACAACGGTCGGGTAGTATCACCTGGCCACTGGGCTAGTTCAGTAGTTTCGCTAGAAATAAGGCACAACATCTACCATTACTGTAGCATGCCTTCCCCGGCTCCGGTTCGTTTTCGTCCGGGGCCTGGATGTCATCCTCCGCCTTTGTGAGCTCGCCATGGTGCCGCTGTCTGCCGTTGTGAATATGCTGAGCTAATGAGAGGAATCTGGAGAGGACTGTACGTGGAGAGGCAGACAGTCAGGACCCACCAGGTCCATGGCCGTAAGCAAGAAAGTGCCTCATTGAAAAAATACTTCCTCCTAATGCTATACTGACGTTGGGGCCCATGGGTTTGTCAACATAATTACATTTTTTGAGGTGCTTCAATGTAGTTACTAAAGGAGATAAATTTACAACGAAGCCGAGGAGTTGGCAGGTATCATTTATTATTAGTGGGCCAGCAAGTATCAACTGGGTTGTGGGCTGGCCCGTCAAGGATTTCTTTTTTAACATGCGCAGCTCACGACATGTCGGTTTGTATTTTCTTGATTGCCGTCATGTATCGACCGGCCTATAGACCTCCCATCCTAGGTTTTATTTTTCCTGAAACATCCGCAGCCCAACTTATGTATTTTTTTTTGAAGAAAACGCAGATGTTCTATTTTTCTATATAAGAATAGGAACACCGGGTCCAACTTATGTTTCCCTTCTAACTATATTATATATATTTATATTATTGTTATTGTCATCATATATTTAACAGATACTTACATATATAAGAAAAAAAATCCCACGTCTTATTAACTTATAAAAAATATATTTTTAACAATAAAATCTTGTATTTTTTACATTAAGGCAATGAAAATCCTAGTGATTGTGAAAATCTTGGTAAGACTTAAGGACCAATGTAATAATAAAGCGCTTATTATTTAAATATACCTCTACCTAATAATAAAGCAAATTGGGTTTTTGGTTGTACGTCATAAAAACTACCCTCGAAGTTGGCAAGAATTACCCACCAATGCCATCCGTAAGTGGCAAAAACGATTCGTTTTTCTTAAGTCACCAACGTAGCGGTTATCTCATTTAGGGAGTTATTCCTTTACAAATAAGAAGCACGCTTGTAGCTTACTGGTTGGAGCCCTGCACTCCCACGCAGCCGGTCTGAGTTTGATCCCCACTTCTCCCACTTTTTGTTTGTTTTCTCTTGATTTCTGTGAGCGGAAGATAGAATAGCCTCGCCCAAGTGCCATCTTATCTGATGGGCTACACGATTTTCCAATTTCAGCCCAGCCATTTTCTTCTTAAACTTTTTTGGCAGATTCAAGTATTTAAAAATATATTCATATCTTTCAAATCCTAACTTTAAATTTAGAAAGTTACATACGATAATCACTCAAAAAATTTGTACATTCCAGATATGATATTATCTTGCATGATAACCATTTCTAAAATTATTTTTATGTGCTAACTTTAATTAAATACGTTTCTCTATATGGGGAATTTGAAAATGCCTATTCGTGATACATGTCCTTATAGATTGATTGTTTTTATGGAGATATCTAACATGCTCCTATGCACGTGCTATCATTGTGTACTAAAGTGTAATTTGCTCTTTTTAGCCTAATGCATTATTTCTTTTTTTTACGGGTAATGCATTATTTCTTAGGTATCACTAAGGAGGAACACCACAAAGACGTGAATTGATACCGACAAGTAGATAGATATTTTTGTTTTCTAATCAATTGGACACAACTTTAGTTACTTAAAAAAAACCATCGCATCTTTATATTTGTGCACAACATCACATATCATGTTGTTTTCTCGTACGGCATTGTGAAAGATTTCGTATGATTTCTTGGTGTTATCGAGTGTGTGTATGGGGGTGATTTATTTTCTCCCGTTGCAACGCACGGGCATGTTTGCTAGTTCATAACAAAATGCTTAGTCCCTGTTTATTTTTTGATAACATTGTTGCGCCCAACCCAATATTATAATTAGAACCAGCCCAGCAAAATCGTGTATTTCGAGCATTGTTGAGGAACTCGTTAACTGGTAGCTGCTCGGTTGGCTGGCGAGTAGGGGATTAATCGGCTAATTGTCTGGACCGGTTTTCCAATAAAATATATATTGAGAAACCGACCCGTTTATCGGAGCAGTATAGAAGAATCCTTCTTACTGGTAGATAAATCCTTGATACAGAAATCCAGAAGTACTAAATATTATACAAGGTTGAGCTGAGGCTGCTCAACAATTTATTACAAGCACGCCGATATTATACATAAAGGCGGATATGACACAAGGGGATGGTGGCATAACTACTGACTCGTAATAAAAGTGGTGGGGATATGTCAGAGCGAGGGGGTGACATGGCTCCTAATCTTACAGCTCACCGAGCGTCGGAGTGAGGCTCGATGATTTTTATTCGGGTAGCGGAAGCGTATATGATACAAGTGACCAATTCCAGGATCGCACGGGACTGACTGGGACTCCTCTAGGCGTCGGACTCGCTATCGTACTCTTCATCCATAAGATCGCCTTCGTCAACATCTGGCCAAATCAACAAGCCAGGTGAGTACTTTGAATGTACTCGCAAGACAGTTTGGACATAAGATATAACAAATGCAAACATGATGCACATGAGCGAATTAGCAATGCACACTCAAATAATAAATTTGCACGGCAGGTTAAATCAAAGGAAGTCAGGCGGTAGTCCTCCCGAAATCCCAATAAAATAACTGAAGACCGATCGGGTGTCTGAAGCGACACCTCGAAAGGTAAAGTAAATTAACATGCCGCAGTCGGGCTTCTGAGCGACACCAAATAAAGGGCTTATATTGAAATGTAAATGACAGTGCGTGCCACAGTCGGACGTCTACGCGACATCTCGAAAAGGGCTTATAATGAAAGTAAATAGCAGGGATGCCGCAATCGGATGTCTGAGCGACATCACATAAAGGGCTTATATCAAAAGTAAATAACAAGAATGCCACAGTCGGGCGTCTGAGCGACGTCACATAAAGGGCTTATAAAAAAATGAATATCAAGAATTCCACAGTCGGACGTCTACGCGACATCACATAAAGGGCTTATAACAAGAATAAACAACAAGAGTGCCACAGTCGGACGTCTGAGCGACATCACATAAAGGGCTTATATTTCATTATCCGAACTCAAGTAGTTCATGAATTTAAATCATTCCAAGAAGATACTCAATGATAATAAACAGGTTAGTCCATCCACAGGAATAACATTCAGCCGGGTTTACCTCTCATGTTTGTTCACCGGAGATTGTCACTGAGTCTAATGATGAGACTGACAATGAGACTGACAAAGATAGGTTGATCACAGTCCTTGACCATAGGTACGGTTACTCGAATGGTTTTGACGCTGTAGAGTTTGTACTATTTAACCACAACCAACGGATTTCAGTAGTCACAAGGGACTAGTTCCGTTTACGGTATTTTAGAAGAAACACATCTGACCAGTACACACGCATTCCACATCCCGATGCCAGGAATCGCCCTAGGCAACGATCAAGAAAAACTTTGAGACGGGGAGGCCACAACCTCGAGTAGCATGGGATCAAATTTATATCGCGCGCTCTAAGGGGTGCCCCCCTCTCGGTCCCAACTAGAAACACCAATGCCCCCTGACCGGATGACGGGCTTTAATCCAGGGCCATGGAACCCTCATCACGGCCCCTCTATTTGGTGTGTACGAGGAAAGAGGTTTGCAACTTACTAGACCGTATTCTTAGCAGAAAACATGTGGCAGCACGAAAAAGAGGGAGGACGGTAACGTGACTTGATCCACGTTAACGCTGGAGTTAAATGGTTTGACGTAAGACTGGCATGCTTCAACAATACCCTCTTACCACCTTTCATGTCACCACATGATTATATTATCTCCCATCAAATGACACATCAAGTTTCGAAGCTCGCATGTAGTTGCCTTGCATGCAATATAGCACTTACTGATGCTTACATAAACATGCCATGAAATAACTACTCAAGCAAACATGCAAAACACTCATCATATCAAAGGTTCAAACATGCTTGCCTGGTTCGGAGTAGTCGGAGTCTAGCTCGGTGAAGTTTGCGGCTCTGTCACCTCCTCCGGTATCTACGGTATAAAGAAAACGCGTACTAACGTAAATACCGAGTGTGCATAAAAATTGTTCCAAATATTTTTCAAATAAATATGATAAAAAACTAGACAGAAAAATAAAGCTGACAAAAAAAGAATCAACTCAAAATCATCTTTTGTTTCAAAGTTATTAAGGTTTTAGTCCAGGGACTCATCTGTAATGAAACGGAAAGTTTCCAGGGGTAGTTTATAAAAACAGAAAACGTTTCGGTTCGAAACACGCCAACCCCAAAGGGAAACGTATTCTGCCCGAAGGCGCTTTCTTCAGAAAACGGTTCGAGTAGAAGAGAGAGGCTGACGAGGGGGTCCCACCCGTCAGGTTTGAATTTCAAAACAGAGCCACCGGCGCCCGAGGGCCGCGGTGGTCGCCGGCGGCGATCCACGACGAGGTACGGGGAAAGGAGGGCACCTACGGGTTCACTGAGTCCTTCCGCACCTGTGGGTGGTGGACTTGGTCATCGGCGAGCACCACGTCGACGACGGCCTTTACTTCGACGGGCGGTGGTTCGGGCGGTGGAGGATCTCGGCGGGGAGGGCTGCAGAGGTCAAATTGAGGCTCGGGTTAGAGGAGTGGGTGTACTAGGAGGCGACTAGCACGGTCTGGGAGGCGGGGGTGGTCTCACCAGAGGGAATCGTGCCGGAGCCCGAGGCGGATCGGGGCGGCCGGAGTCGGGGAAGAAGGCCTCCCTGAGGTCTTCCTAGTAGCTAGGCGTGGCTCTGGTGAGGTGGAGAGGTGGTGCTGGGTCGAGATCGAGCTCGAGGCTCCCTTTTATAGCCGGTCCGAGGCGGTGGCTGAGAACGGGATAACTCTGGCGATGATTACGGCGAGGCAGTGGTTGAACGGGAGGTTTAGGGGTCGGGGCAGCTGCGGATAGGTTCACTGGTTCCATCCCGGGGCTAAACTTGGCAAAACTTGGGCGCTACTCCACGCTCTCGGCGGAACAGCCTCACGGGGCTCGTCGGCGGCAGAGAGCGTGATCTGCGCCTCTCTGGCCACGGTGACTGTGCTGCAGCGTGCACCGGGGAGGGGGTGGCCATGCGGAGGCTCCAGGTGGCTTGGGCGGTGCTGGTCGGCGCCGAAAGGCAGGGCCGGCCCTTGCTGGCCGTCACGGGTGGTTCTGCCACCGCAGAAGACGCCGACGATGAGGTGGCACGTCGCCACCGACACTTGCGCCCATCCGAACGATCGTGCGGCGCACTGGATAAGAAGAAGGAGCAGGGAGCAAGGCGCCAACGTGCGCACTGGTGAGATTGTCGATGAGTTCTGACGAAAACGACACCGTCGTCTGAACCCGAACACTAAAACCTGAACTTTTCTGAATTTTGACAGAAACAGTGCATGCCAGGTGTTCGATGAAATGTTTTTGGCATGTGGGAATTTCTTCTGGAGTTGATCTTTGGTGAGGTGACCTCTCAATGTATCTAGGGGCTGCCTGATTTATCTCAGAATTTTTGGAGAAGAAAAATAATGAATTTCATCAAAAATGGCAAATCTAGTTCAAACTTGCAGCAAGCACAATTTGAAAAAATTTGAACTATGGACAAGTGGATCTTGATGGATCTAGGTTGAGGGTACTAAGGACTAGCTAGAGGAGTTTGTTTCGGACCAAAACTCAAAGGGAAAATGGTGGTTCCTTTGTAAATCACCAAGGTTCAAAATAAATGACATAAATTGTTTTGATGATAAAATAAATAGAATAAAAATAAAAAATGGGTTGAACTTGCTGGGATTGGATATTTGACTTGACCCAAAGTGGAGGGAGGGGTTTTGGAAGAAAATTTTCAACCTAGATCATGGCAAGAAATTTTTTTTGAATGAGGAAGAACCAATCCATAAGTCATAGGGTTATTTTTTTTAAAGAAAGAATTTCAAAAACTTCCCAGAGGAAAAATATTTGTGTTGAGTCAACACTAAATGAAAAGCCCTCAAGACCAAAAGTCAAGGTTGAGAAGATCACACAAAAATATTTTTCATGAAAGATTTGAGAAGGAGAGGCTTTTAAGAAAAATTTGAAATCACCTCTTTTAAATAAAATAAAGAATTTAATAAAACCAAATCAATTTTTTTTTGAGTGTTACACTAATGGGCAAGTTAATCGGCCATTTAATTGATTAATCGGACAATTTTTGAGTTTATCGGCTACTCGGTGACCCTACGAGTAGGGCTTAATCGGGAAGTTAACTGGTTAATCGGATGAATTCTTGAACAGGGATTTCGAGAAAGTGTAAATGGGCTATAATATTTTAGGAAAAAATAAATGGGTCGCATGGACGCTACATTATTTGTTCAACCAGCCCAGCAAATTCGTGTATTTCAAGAAAGTGAAAATGGGATGTAGTTTTAAAAAATGGGCCGCGTGGACGCTACATTATTTGTTCACCCAGCCCAGCAAATGGACTGTAATTCTAAAAATAATATCAAATGGACTGTAAATTCTGAAGAATGGGTTGAATATGTGCCACATTTTTGGAGGCTGAAATGTGGGCCAATAGGTCGAAGCCAACGCAAGTCGTTGTCAACTTAGTCAACAAATGATTCTGACATCGATAGCCGTTGGATTTACATCCAACGACCGGCATCCATCTTCAGTCTCTCGTCTTCTTCCTCCAGCGCTGCCAGGACCACTTGCTCCCGCCTCGTGCTGCTAGCAGCTTTGCTTAGCACGCTTCGCTGTGAAGCGCTACCCCACCGCCGGCCAGGCCATCCCTCCACCCTCCACACCTCCTGTTTTTCTCCACCGACTGCCGAACCACGCCGCACCAAAACCAGTTAACCCTCGTACACCTCTTCGTCTGCGACTCCACTCTCGCGTCTTCCCATCTCTGGCTCGTTGTTGTCCAGGGCCTCGCCGTCGTCCACCACCTTGGATGCGCTCGGCGGGGCATGGTCAACGTGGTCAACAGACAAGAGTCATCGAAAGAGGACTGTACGTGGAGAGGCTGATAGTGGGGACATATCAGGTCCATGGACGAACGCATGCAACCGCCTCCTTATTACGTGATAATAAAATTATTCCTCCCCCTAAAAGCTAGGACCCACAACGTATATCTTCGCACGAAAGGAAGTGCCTCCTTATTCCTGCCACTGACAACTAGGACCCACCAGCTACATCTTCGCACGCAAGGAAGTGTGTCCATATTACGAAAAAATGATTCTTCCCCCTGACAGCTGGGACCCACCAGCTATATATTCACATGCAAGGAAGTGCTTCCTTATCCTCCCTGATAGCTGGGGCCCACCCGGTCGAACCGTACGTAGGGTTGTCTATCTGGTCGCGAACGTGTACGTACATACTGGTCGATCAGTCTCTCCGCAGTGATGAACCATGACCGAGTAAGGAGCGACACGTGTTGTAGTAGAGGTGCAGACGTAGCATGTCACGCAGTCCCTTCTATATTGTGTACATGTACATACATCCATGCTGCAAAAAAGTAAATACGGCTACTTACGTACATATGGGCGGGGTCTCGAACGCGTATAGCGACGGCGTCCTGTTCATCGGCAGCCAACTGGCTGGGTCGGAACGGAGAAACTGCATCGTGTTCATTGGGAGGTAACGGAATGCGTCCTGTTCATCGGGAGCCAATTGGCTTGGACGGAATAGCTGAAACGAGGCTTGGCGTACCGCAGAATGGAGGAAACGGCCTTCTGTTCGACCGCCTACGGTCGAAACGGGATCCTGTTCGTCGGGAGGGGTCTGGCGTACCGCAAAATGGAGGAAAAAGACTTCTCTTCGACCTCCTACGATCGAAACAGGGTCCTATTCATCGAGAGGGGTGTGGCGTACCGCAAAACGGAGGAAACAGACTTCTCTTCGACCTCCTACGATCGAAACAGGGTCCTGTTCATCGGGAGGGGTGTGACGTACCGCAAAACGGGACTCCACGGGCTACTGTTCATCCATCGTCTACTGCCTCGCTCCAACCTCCACGGGCTATTGTTCATCCACCATTGACCTCCTCCAGCCTCCACCTGCTACTATTCATCCACGGCGTCTCCCTCCTACCTCCACGGGCTCCTGTTCATCCAGCCTCCACCGGCTACTGTTCAACCAACCGTCCACGGGGTCCTGTTCATCCAGCCTCCACCGGCTACTGTTCAACCAGCCCTCCACGAGGTCCTATTCATCCACCCCAACTGGCTCGATCGGCGTCCTATTCATCCAGCTCAACGGCCTCTACTACCATGTGGTCCTGTTCATCCAAACCCCACCAGGAACTGTTCATCCAACCCCCAACAATGCTCACTATTCATCAAGAGGCAGCAGGTTCGATCGGCTTCGATTAGCAGCGAGAGCGGCGAGTCGCCGATCGGGTTGGGCTAACAGCCGTGGATCGATTGATCGCTCGGGTTTAGTAACGCCAGTAGCTGAGCAAGCGCCTTCGGAGTTGAGGGTGAACACCTCACTCGGGTTCAATTGGAGCCCAACGCCTCGCACCCACGCGCGTACGTGTACGAGAGAAACATGCAATCCCTTCATGCATCGCTCAGCCCGACCACCCACCGTAACCGAGAACTCCCCGAAATTTTCCTCGCCCTCACTTCTACCATGTAGGTGCATCTCCGTCGTGCCCAAGATGAAAGGCCCATTTTCTGTCGTGACATTTTGTCATAGAAATAGGAGCCCACGACATCTATGATGATACCGGGTTTTGTCATAATTATCATCATAGAAGTGTCATAAGCATGACAGAAAAAATTCGTTCGGCCCAGAATGTCACAGATGTGTCTTTTTTGTAGTGAGGTCAGAGGCCCTCTAGACAAGAGCCCCCGAGCTCGTCCTGAGAGGGGCACCAGGCACACCTTCCTATGCAAGAGGGAAAGATGCCCCAGCAGTGGGCACGGGGCCTGAGGCACGATCGTCGGGACCTCCATCCTCCTGACGGTCCTTTGGGAGGAGCTGCTTCTTCTTCTTCCGGATGGCCTCAGGAGGCAGAATGGCACCCTCGCCATCTGAGTTCTCGACCGCCGCGGCCTGGTATGCGCGCTCGAGGGATCACATCGCATCCTTCTCATCGCAGGCGACCGTGATGATACCACCACTTCCTAGCATCTGGAGGACATTGTAGATGTGAAAAGTTGCTGCCATGAACTTGGCGAGGGCCGGATACCCAAGGATGGCGTTGTACGGGAGGCGGACGTGGGCGATGTCAAAGTCAATGAGCTCGGTGTGGTAGTTTTCACGCTTGCCGAAGGTGACAGGGAGGCGGATCGCTCTATGGGAACGGTGGAGCCATCGGTCACCCCTGAGAAAGGCTTGGTAGGTAGAAGCTGGTCGTAGGGCACTTGGAGCGTCTCAGACGTCTCGATGGAAAGAATGTTGAGCCCCGCACCACCATCGATGAGGGTCTTGGTGACGAAGACGTTGCTGATGGTTGGCGCGCAGAGCATCGGGAGCGCGCCTGCGATAGCTAAGCACTTGAGCTGGTCCATGGTGTCAAAGGTGATGGCATGCTTGGACCACCTGAGGGGGTGCAACGCCTCAAGCTTGGGTAGGGTCACGTTCACCTCACAAGTGAACTGCTTGAAGATTCCATGAGAGGCGGGAGCCTGAGCGCCCCCCCCCCCAGGATGCAGGCCATGGCGCGAGGCTCTTGGAAGCCCCCAGTCCCACCATCCTGGCGGTTGTCATTGTTTCTCCTTGGCGATGGCGGCAGCGGAGGGAGGCCGACATTGCCTTGAGGACGGTCCTCACAATGCTGGTCCTGCCAGGGGCCACCGCGAGGCTGGCCCTGCCAGCTGTCCTCACGGGGCTGATCACTCCAGTCCTGGCGGGGGTCGCGGTTGTCCCGGGGGCCTCCACTGCAGCATCCTTCGCGGCCGTAGCTGCGGTCACCGCGCTCGGGGCGGCGGCCGAGGCGCCCATCGTGGATTGCCCTGAGCTCCTGGTAGTCGTTGGTGTTGTGGCTGTGGACGTTGTGGTAGACGCAGAACAGGTGGTTGCCCCTGGGAGGCTCATCGTGGTCATGGACACGCTTCATCTCGGGCTCCGCACCCAGCACGGTGGGGCCCTTACGCTGCACTTCCTTAGCCTTGGCCCTCTTGTCTTCAGGATCGACCTCCGGAAGCTCCAGGAAGGAGAGGCGACCTTCCTCTGCCCTCGCGCACTTGGCTGCCATGTTGAACATCTCCAGAGCCGAGCACAAGTCCTCATGGATGGAGAGCTCCTCCTTCATCTTGACATCTCGGACTCCATCATAGAACGCCGAGATGATGGACTCGTCCGACACCTTGGGGATCTTGAGGCGAACGTTGGTGAAGCGATGTATGTACTTGTGCAAGGTCTCGCCCAGCTACTGCCTTAACATCGTGGGTCGCCTGCTGCAGGAGCACGGTTGCGAGTGCCCTGAAAGTTGGCGATGAAACGCTCGTGTAGCTCATCCCAGGAGGAGATCGACCCCACCGGGAGGTTCAGGAGCCAAGAACGTGTGCCATCTTTGAGGCCCGTGGGGAACCAGTTCGCCA
The DNA here is from genome assembly GCA_021605205.1 of Aegilops longissima. Classification (NCBI taxonomy): domain Eukaryota; kingdom Viridiplantae; phylum Streptophyta; class Magnoliopsida; order Poales; family Poaceae; genus Aegilops; species Aegilops longissima. Next base: position 534,201,234 of record CM038678.1, on the reverse strand, counting down.
TGACCTTGTCGTTGTCGTTCGCCGCCTCGATGCTCAGCTCGTAGAGCTGGAGGAACTTAGCGGGTTCGGGGGTGCCGTCGTAGCATGGAGGCAGATCCAGCTTGAACTTGCCGGGCCAAACGACACGGCGCAGCTCCGGGGTGAAAGCACGGCAACCTGCCGCACTCACAGGTGCCGGTCGCATCGGGGGAGCTTGATCTTGGCGCCCGTGCACCACCGCCTCTGGTGGCACACGGTCTTGACGCAGTGGCGCTGAGAGCGCGTGCACCTCGGCCTGCGGCCGCTGCACCACCTGGCAGCTTTCTTCATCGCGCGCCGGCGCCCTGCGCGATGGGTCACGTTAAGGTGCCTCACGCCTAGGCCTAGGGTCCGCGCCGAGCAGAGGAGGAGAAGGAGGCGCGTCGTGAGCCAGGCGAACGGGATGGTGCAGGGGCTTTGCCGGTGGTGTTGACGAGCTCGGCGATGCGGCCGAGCCAGTCATTGTAGAGGCCATTGGCTAGACGGTAGCGCAGAAGCTGACGCGCCATGAGCAGCGTAGCCTACGCGTTTTCCGACCCGCGATGAGCATGAGAAGACGACACCATGGCCGGAGTGGGTGATGGCATTGTGGTGCGGCCATCGCGCCGCACGGATGGTGGCAGTGACGAATCCTGTTGTTCACGGGCAGCAGGGTCAGTGGCGGCGTTAGCCACCGGGGAGGTGGAATGGCGAGGAGCGTCGTTGCCCATGGGTGCCATTTGAGCGACACAAGCAGCCCGATGCTCGGCACGAACACGGCGAGCGTCAGCCATAGGAGCGACGGAACGACGGTGGAGCGAACGGTGGAAGAGAGACTTCGACACGCCCCTACCAGGCACGCCAAATGTCGGATTCAGGGCTCTGTATACCTAAGAAAGGTTTGAACTATGGGGCGTGTGCGAAGAACTCAACCTATCCAACCAACCAGCCCATCGCCCCACGTCCTAGCTCAATCACAAGAACAAGGAAGAAGATGGACACGACAGATTTACCCAGGTTCGGGCCACCTTGCGGTGTAAAACCCTACTCCTGCTTTGTGGTGGATTGGCCTCATGAGGGGCTAAGGATGAACTAGTACAAGGGATGAAAAACCTCACGAGGTCTGCTCTGGTGAGGGCGGAAAGGACCCCCCTCTATGGTGGTGACTAACCTATATTTATAGTGGCCTTGGTCCTCTTCCCCCAAAATATAGGCGGGAAGGGATCCCACAGTGGCCAATTTTAAAGGGGACAAGTAGTACATCCTATCCTGACGAAAGGTGGTCTTCACCTGCAAAGCCTGTGGTTGTGACGCTACGGTGGGCTCGGCAATGATATCCGTCCTGCCGTCCTAGCGGTCTTGGTCTTGTTGCACCGGAATGGAAACCTTTTCTAGATTCCTCGGGAACCCACGCCTGCGGTTGCCTCCTTAGCACCAAAGAGGAAATTGTCTTCTCTGTGCCCACCGGCGCCCACCTGGCCTTGATCGTCATGGCTTGCGTCATCGCAACCTCATGAAGTTGGGAGGTCTTGGTGTCATCTGCCGCGAGGCTTGGCCCCTCGCGAGGGTCTTGTCTTGATGGCCTTGTAGATGGGTCATACCAGGCCTCGATGGAGCCACACCGTGGGCCGTAGGCAGGCAAGTCTGGGTACCCTGGTTCCTAGAACGCCGACAGGTATTTTAGGAGTTTGTTCTAAATGTTGTCTATGAAATGTCAGGCCTTGTGAGTTTGATTGCAAAATTGAGCTTGAAATGTTGTGGCATACGGCATCATGAGCTGTTCACCGTGCCTCCTGAGAATAATGCGTCGTATTATTTTGCATGTTGATCTAATGCCAGTGATTTGCATGTTAAGAAGATCATCCTCTTATGTTGTTTCTGTGCTTAAGAAGTTCACCATCTTATGTTTCATACTTTCATTCGTAGCCTATACGACAGCTTGGGTAGGTTAGAGGTGAAATGATATGATCTTCCGACCAACTCATCGTATTAGGCCGTGATTTTCGGATCATCGTTTTCCAACCAAAGCCGCTTGTAAAACCGACGCTTGTAAATAAAAGCAGATGGTCTTGGGCGAAGCACTTGGTTGGTCATTTTTGACTGGTAAAATATACACTGGTTTCTCAGATTACACGCGTAACTCTCTAGTTTTTCGTTACAGACCTCGGGCCGTCTGTTTCATCACGCCTGTAGTGTTGTTTCCAGTGACGAGTAAATTACACTTGTATCCTTAATACAGGTGTGAAACAATCCAGAGCTCCCAAGCGCGGCCTTACTATTTCATGCCGGCTAAGTCTCTCGAAGGTGCTCATAGGGGTCCGATGATCCTGGCTTCCTGAACGACCAGTGGGCGCTGTATCAGACCATCTGTAGGGCCCACGAGGCCCTCTCCATCGCCCTTCGAGTTGTTGTGCTCGCTGTGGTGCCCCCGTCTCGCGTTGTCAACATGGTCAACGAACATGAGGAATCAAGAGATGACTTAACTTGGAGAGGATGACAGTGAGGACCCACCAGGGCCATAGCTGCACATACGCAAGTGCCTCCTTATTATATATAACTATATTTTTTTGCTTCCTCCTGGTTTCCTGACATCGCGGTCCCACACCATTGTCAACCTATATAGTCAATAAACGAGAGAATTGCACAAGGAGTGGCCGACAGTTGAGACCCAACAACTCGAGCAGTATTTGTTTTTTAAGGTGTGAGCAGAGTTTTTCTTGAGTGATGTTTTGTTGTTGTTCAGAGGAGCAAGGGGTATCAACTGGGCGGGCTGTGGCCCGTCTGGCCCAGGCTATTATTTTATGTCGACCAAATATCCAGCCCAGATAGTAATTTTTCAATGTGAAAATGGCTAGCCCAACTATACTTTTTTGCGGAATACCCAACCCAGGTCAACTTGTTATTCTCTGCCCCGCATTAGACTTGCCAAGAAAATGAGCTTTAAGAAATAATAAATGGACTGTAATAAAAAATGGCTGTAAATATAAAAAAACGCACCGAACAGGTAATTTTTTAATTTCATTACTTGTTGCGGGCGCAAAATTTCGTTAGATTTTTACCTAATACAAATTTATTTTGAAATTATATTTAATCTGACTTGAAATTTCAGGTTAAAAAATATTTCAAATCCATCAAAATGTGGGAAATTTTGTTGAATTTTTTGAGCGGTTGGTTGAAATTATTAACCGTTATCCTGGCTAGAAAATGGGCTGTAATTTTAACAAACAGTAAATGGGCTGAGTAAATTCCATTAGAATTAAAAAAATGTGTTGTACATTATAAAAAATTGCAAATGGGCTATATGTTCTCTGCCACAGATTTGATGGTCACTTGTGGGCCTACTAAGTGGACGCGTACACAAGGCTTTGTCAACTTATAGTCAACACACGATTCTAGTAGAAGTGGTCGTTGGATGTCCATCTAACAGATGTGGTGCTTCTTCAATCTCGGATATTGATGCTTCAGCCGCTCAAACCACTGCTAGCGGTACCGCTTGCTACCGCCTCCCGTGGCCGGCTGTGTTGCCGCGCAGGTCTCACCGGCCCACCCTACTCCCATTGCCGTCCAGGCCATTCCTCTACTCACCAACACCTCATGTTATTCTCCGGCGACGACAACCTAACACCGCAGTCGAACCAGTGAACCCTCATACTCCCCTCCGCGTGGGCATCCACTGTTGTGTCTTCGCCGGCTTCGGTTCGTTACCTTCCTAGGCCTCGCCATCGTCCACCGTGTTGGTTCTCTCAGCGCGGCGTGGTCAACCTTGTCAACAAACGACAGTCATCGAAAGAGGCATGTACGAGGAGTGGCTGACAGTAGGGACCCGCATGGCCCATGGCCGCATGCGAGCAAGTCCCTCCTTATTATGCGAAAACAAATGATTTCTCCCCCTGACAGGTTTGAGCCACCAGCTACATCTTCGCACGCAGGAAAGTGTTTTCTTTATTACGCGGAAAAAAGTTACCTCTCCCTGGCAGCTAGGACCCACCAGCTTTATTATAATCCATTTTGCAAAAATATAGATTGTACTAAAGATGCTAAGTTATTTTATTTTTACTCTAACTCGAAAAAGAAGAAATTAGAAAAACCAGAAAACATCTTCACACGCAAGGAAGTGCCACCTTATTACGAGCAAAAAAATGATCCCCCCTGCTAGCTAGGACCCACCAGATTTGGAGGCTGACTTGTGGGCCAACTAAGTTGACGCGTACGGGCTTCGTCAACTTAGTCAAAACGATTCTAGCTGCACTGGCTGTTGGATGTTAAATCAACGGTCGTGCTACGTCTTCAACCTTTGGTCTTCTTGCTCCAGCCGCCCAAACCAGGCACGCCGTACCGCCTGCTCCAGCCTCTCGTGGCCGGCTGTGCTGCCGCGTAGGCCTCACGGACCGACCATACTATGACTGGCCAGGCCTTCCCTCTACTCACCCACACCCCCTATTATTCTCCGGTGACGGTAGCCTTATGCTGCAGCCGAACCAGTGAACCCGCGTACTCCCCTCCGCGTGGGCATCCACCCGCCTTGCCTTCTCTGGCTCCTCGTCGTTCCCTTCCTAGGCCTCGCCGTCGTCCACTGCCTTGATGCTCTCGGTGCCTCGTGGTCAACGAGGTCAATGAACAACAGTCATCGGAAGTGGACTTATGGCTATGAGGCTGACAGTTGGACCGACCAGCTACATCTTCGAACACAAGTAAGTGCCTCCTTATTACTCGCAAAATAAAAATGATTCCTTCCCCTGACAGTTGGGACTCACCAGCTATATCTTCGCACACAAGGAAGTGCATCCTTATCCTCCCTGATAGCTGGGACCCACCTGGTCGAAGTGTATGTAGCGTTGTCGCGAACGTGTACGTACATACTAGTCGATCGGTCTCTCTGCAACAATGAACCGTGGCCGAGCAAGCAGCGACACGTGTAGTAGTAGAGCCCCCGACATCGTAGTTCAGGCAGTCCCTTCTAAACCGTGTACACATACGTACAACCACATGCCAAAAAATACAGCCACGTACGTACATACGGGCGGGGTCTCGAACGCCTACTCGCGCATACGTACGACCAGGGCTCGTGTACATGGAGAGGCAATGTACGGCAGCAACGGCGTCATGTTCATCGGGCAACCAACCGGCTGGGTCGAAACTGCGAAACAACGTCATATTCATCGGGAGGCAATAAACTGGGTCGGAATGCTTCCTGTTCAATGGGAGCCAACCGGCTTGGACGGAATAGCCGAAACAGGGTTTGGCGTACCGTAGTACGGAGGAAACGGACTTGTGTTCGAGCTCCTATGGTCGAAACGGCGTCCTATTGATCGGGAGGGGTGTGGTGTATCGCAAAACGAAGGAAATGGACTTGTGTTGGAGCGCTATGGTCGAAATGGGGGTCCTGTTCATCGGGAGGGGTGTGGGGTACCGCAAAACAGGACTCCACGGGCTACTGTTCACCCACCATCAACTTCCTTCAACCTCCACATGCACTGTTCATCCACCGCCTCTTCCTCCTGCCTCCACCAGCTACTGTTCATCCACGGGCTACTGTTCATCCAGCCCTCCACCGGGTACTATTCAACCAGCCCTCCACGGGGTCCAGTTCATCCACCCCCAACCAGCTCGGTTGTGGCGCCTCCTCTCGGGGTCATGTTCATCCAGCAGCATCGGCCTGCTACCAAAGGGTCCAGTTCATCCAACCCCCACCGGGAACTGTTCATCCAACCCCAACCATGTACGTCTCGACTCATTCAACCAACCCCCACGTTCATTGTTCATCAAGAGGCAGCAGGTTCGATTGGCTTCAGTAAGCAGCAGCAGCGATCGATTGCTCAGGTTCAGTTTGCAGCAGTAGCGAAGGAATCGCTTGGGTTCAGTTAACAGCCAAGGGATCGATTGCTCAGATTCAGTAACGTAGCTAGTGCAATCGCTCGGGTTCAGTAAGCGAACGCCTCGCTCAGGTTCAGTTAGAGCCCAATGCCTCACACACACGCGCGTACGTATAAGAGAGAAACGCACAAAACTCCGTGCATCGCTTGGCCTCGACCACCCACCGTAACTGAGAACCACTACTGCAGGATGCTGCTAACGCGACAATACGATCAGAGACCCTTCGACGAAACTGTGTGCGATGCAATAATCGCAAATGGTGGTGTAAAAAACCGTCAAAAGGTGCAAAACATTTGCGATAACGGATGCATCAAACACGGTTCAGATTTTAGTTACGTGTGCAATGCAGGGCATATGGTTCAGTTCAATTAACTGTTTGCGATGGGGAGGAACAAAAGAAATGGGTAGCCAGATGAAGGTGTGTGCGATATACATCATACGGTTCACTCGGATGAATTGTTTTTGATTAGGCAACACAAAAGAAACGGTCAGCTAGATCAAGGTGTGTGTGCGATATACGGCATGCAATTCACTCGGCCTTGTCTTAGTGTACCGTGGCAACCGTCCACCGCCTCTTCGCCTTTCCCTCTCGATTTGGAACTGCTCTCGCACGCTCTTCCTCCCTCCATTTGCCTTCATCCTTGCTTCTGCCATTGTTCGGTCGTCTTCTCCATGGAGGGAACATGCCAGAAACGACCCCGTTATTCTTGCCCCGATCTGAAAGATGACGTGGTGGAGGAACTCATTGATTGGTGCGACGTCATCACCTCGGCTAGCATGGCAGGTTCGTTCAAGTCCATTCTCGACTCAACAAATAACATCATTGCAAAGAACCCAAGGGTTCAGGAGCGGTTTGATCTCCCCTATCTTCTTCGCCATGACGCTGGTCGCCGACGTGCGGATGATGGAAGCCTCACCTTGTGCAAGTTGATGTTGCTTGATAATGATACGTGTGATGTTAAGATGCCGTCTCTTGAGGGTAAGGCTTGGGCTGGCGCAAATGGAGATTGGGTTGTTTATATTGGTATAACTGCGAGTGGGAACTTGTGAATGTGTACACTCGTCACCGGGTTCCACTTCCAAAAATCACAGACTGCCCTGAGGTTGAGCACACAGAGATCTACGTATGTTCAAATACGATCATGGTGATTGTCATTTACGGAAGATAGCAATTTGTCGAGTTCCCAACCGCTCTTGGTATTACAAGAACTATGAAGTTGTTGCTATCTTCGACAAGCTTGTTGCCGTCCTTACTTCCACGCCTCGATGGATATTACTCAAAAATCATTTTTTGTACACAGATGGGTACTGTGATGCAATTCAATACGAGGGTCTTGTGTTTGGTGCCACCACTCGTGCCACTGTTCTTGCATGGAATCCTTATGGTTTTGGTACGTTTGTCTTCCACCGTAATTATAATTGTTTCATCCACATGCATGCAGTTTAGCTAGCTATTTCCCTTTACTAATTAACCTTCTTGTGTTTCCAAGGTCCTGTGAACATTCCACCACCTATACTTGAAAAAAATTATAACCAAGGGGGAGATGACGATGGTGATGATCACGAGCATGAGGACGAGCATGACCTATATACTCAGTGGCGCCTGGCAACTTATTCCGATGGATCACCTCTTCTTATATGTATACAGGGCACTGCTAATGTTACTAACGAAGCAGGTGTTGTATCCCATGGTCGCACTCTCCAGACCTATTCCAACATCCATTGCAGGGTATTCGGGATGGATACTAGTGTGCTAGAGCCAACACCTTCTCCCTAGTTCAGTATTGATAGTCTTGGAGAAAACCCGCTCTTCCTTCGACAAAACTATCCAATGATGGTGAAAGGCGATCCAGCTGCTGTTGATAGAACATTACTACCATTTATGAGAAGCAACTGTATCTATACCTTGGACATTCCTATGGTTCCCTACCCTGGCTATGCGTCCTGATATAGGCAGCTTCAGCCCGGATGATCAGTCTTGCGTTGGTCTCGAGATTGACAATAGCACGCCCTTCCCAGAGAATTGGTTATGGTTCAAAGCAAGCGTTTCCAACACCGAGGATTGGTTGAGCTGAAGTTCATTTCATCGCTTTGTTATTTGTTTTGTGAGAAACACTTTAGTATTTACTAGAATGTTTTGTTGAAAATAATCTATAATCCAACATGTCTCCTCGTTGTCGTTGTGTCTTGATGACTTGTTGTATGTAATGAATGGTACATTTGCATATGCGTCCCGTCAACTCACGCCTGCTCGCACGGCACACGGGTCGCGTGATGGCACGTATATTGTTTTTATATTTAGATGATTAATGCTGCTGCTTTATTGCTTAGCCAAAGCATGGCACGTATCCATTGTTGGTCACGGTTCGAATAAATAGTCCGTTTGGGATATTGGTTCCCAATTATTAATAATCTCCCGTATGTAATTAGATAAAGATTACATCAAAACTGGTCTCAAATTTGACAAAAAAGTACAATGCCACTTTGTATTAGTGTCCATATGAACAGTGCTAGTGATTTTAGTTTGCAAAAATTAGATAGTGCTAGTGATTTTTAGCTGCATATTTTGACAAATCGCAGTGTTACAAGGTTGACAAATGGCAATGTTACTAGATCAACAAATGTCAATCTTTACAGTTTGACAAATGGCAACATACCCAATATGACAGATGCAAAACTTACCAAAATTGTTTGTAAGGAGTCCTGGATTAGGGGGTGTCCGGATGGCCGGACTACAGCCTTTGGCCGGACTCCTGGACTATGAAGATACAAGATTGAAGACTTCGTCCCGTGTCCGGATGGGACTTTCCTTGGCGTGGAAGGCAAGCTTGGCGATACGGATATGTAGATCTCATACCATTGTAACCGACTCTGTGTAACCCTAACCCTCTTCGGTGCCTATATAAACCGTAGGGTTTTAGTCCGTAGGACGAACACAATCATACCATAGGCTAGCTTATAGGGTTTAGCCTCTCTGATCTCGTGGTAGATCTACTCTTGTACTACCCATATCATCAATATTAATCAAGCAGGAGTAGGGTTTTACCTCCATTGAGAGGGCCCAACCTGGTAAAACATCGTGCCCCTTGTCTCCCTGTTACCATCCGCCTAGACGCACAGTTCGGGACCCCTACCCGAGATCCGCCGGTTTTGACACCGACATTGGTGCTTTCATTGAGAGTTCCTCCTGTCGCCATCCTTAGGCCCGATGGCTCCTCCGATCATCAACAACGATGCGCCCAGGGTGAGACTTTTCTCCCGGACAGATCTTCAGATTCGGCGGCTTTGCATCTGCGGGCAATTCGCTGGCCATCCGGAGCAGATTGAAAGCTACGCCCCCGCCATCGGTCAGATTTGGAAGTTTGAACTACATGTCTGACGTTCGCGGAGACTTGATCTTCGACGGGTTCGAGCCATAGCCAAGCGCGCCGCACTGTCACGAGGGGCATGATCTAGCTCTGCCGCCGAACAGTGTCCTGGAGGTCACACCAGTGTCCTCTCCGACCCTTAGCTCAGAGCCGACTGCGCCGATCGAGGACGGGTGGCTGGACACCGCCTCGAGGGCTGCTATCTCTACGGCGGTTGAGCCGTACACCTACCCTGTCCTTTGCGAAGCTCGTGACTCCAAGGTGTCGGACTCCTCTCCGGACTCCGAACCTTTCGCGCCCCTGCCAATCGAATCCGATTGGGCGCCGATCATGGAGTTCACCGCCACGAACATCTTTCAGCACTCGCCCTTTGGCGACATCCTGAATTCACTAAAGTCTCTCTCTTTATCAGGAGAGCCCCGGCCGGACTACGGTCAGCAAGGTTGGGACGCGGACGACGAAGAAATTCAATGCCCACCCACCACCCACTTCGTAGCCACCATCGATGATTTAACCGACATGCTCGACTTCGACTCCGAAGACATCGACGGTATGGACGACGATGTAGGAGAGGAACATGAACCAGCACCTATAGGGCACTGGAGAACCACCCCATCTCACGATGTATACATGGTGAATACACCTAAAGGAAGCAACGACGAGGAACAACGGGATGCTACAAAGGATCATTCCCTCGAAGAGCAGTCAAAACGGCGACGTAAGCGCCGCTCAAAGGCCCGCCTCAACAAAGACAATAGCCATACAGACCCAGCCATGGAGCAGGGCGAACCGGTGGACGCATTTAACATGCTATCGAGCAACCATCCGGACAGACAACTGGATAAACAACCCATCCCCGCGAAGATAACAGTCCGGACGATCTCACGGACAAGTTGTCGGAGCAGAAGAACCTCCACAAAAGGCTCGCCGCCACTTCACGAGCCTGAAAAAGCGTAAGCGGAAGCTCAAAACAGCGGAAGATGCACTCGAGAATCAGATGGAGCAAAGTACTCAACATCATGAGACAAATACGGCGACGCCCGAACAAAGAGCTACCCAAAGCGAAAACTACTGCCCGAATTTGATGAGGAGGCCGTAGAGCCCCCGCAATCAAAAAACAAGGAGGCCACCCGGTCGGATGGACGACCCCATGGCAAACAGAGAGCGGCAAACGGCGCCGCACACAAGCCGACACGCGATCCACACAGGGATTCGCATCAAAAAGATGGCCCAGTTAGATCTATCTATGGGCCAAGAAAGCAAGCTCTAGTAAGCAATGCAACACATCAAGTATCCGAACATCACGGTACACCTAAATATAGGGGTGCCGACACCCCTATGTTTCACCGATGAGGTGCCGGATTATGAATTTCAGCGAGATTCAAGCCCGTAAACATAGAGGCATACGACGGAACAATGCACTTCGAGTCTGCGGATTGAGGATTACATCCTCCACATACACATGGCTAGAGGAGATGATCTCACGCCATAAAATACTTACCCCTCAAGCTCAAAGGGCCAGCCCGGCATTGGCTTAAAAGCCTTCCCGAAAACACCATTGGAAGTTGGGAGGAGCTCGAGGATGCTTTTCGGGCAAATTTTCAAGGGACCTATGTCCGACCTCCGGATGCCGACGATTTAAGTCACATAACTCAACAACCCGGAGAGTCAGCCCAGAAATTTTGGAACATATTCCTTACTAAAAATAACAAATAGTCGACTGTCCGGACGCCGAAGCCTTAGCAGCTTTCAAACACAACATCCGAGACGAATGGCTCGCCAGACACCTCGGCCAAGAAAACCCAAGAACAATGGCCGCATTAACAAGCCTCATGACCCGCTTTTGCGCGGGAGAGGATAGCTGGCTGGCAAGATGCAGTACCAGCAACCCAAGTACATCCGAAGTCAGGGATGGAAACTGGAAACCACGACGAAGCAAGGACCAACGTCGGACCAAGGGAAACAGCCCGAAGAGCACGACAGTCAACACCGGATTCAACAGCTCTTGGCAGAATCATAAAAAGCTGCCCCTTAAGGATAACAGGGACGAGCTATCTAACTTAAACAAAATCTTGGACAAGATATGCCAAATCCACAAGACTCGGGAAGCCCGCAAACCATACCCACAGAGATTGTTGGGTCTTCAAGCAGTCCGCAAACTCAACGCTGAACACAAGGCTCGACACACCAAGCGAGGACGATGACGAACCCCACAAGCAGAGCACCGGAAAACAAAAGAATTTCCCACAAGAAATCAAAACAGTAAACTCACTTCACGTGACAAAAGGGAAAAATAGAGCGGCGCCCATAGAGTGCACGCGCCATACGGCCTATCCTCGAGGAGTCCCGCCAATGGTTGTTAAAACCAATCACCTTCGACCATCGTGGATTATCAGAGAAGTATACAGAATGCAGGTTGGACTGCCTTGATATTAGATCCGATAATTGGCGGACTCCAATTTACACAAGTCCTAATGGACGGCGGCGTGATCTAAACCTGCTATATCGAGGACACAATCCATAAAATGGGGATCGACCCAACCAAATTTCGCCACAGCAACACTTCCTTTCAAGGGGTAATGCCAGCCTATATGCCCATTGTACGGGCTCTTTACGGCTAGAAGTTGTGTTCGGCTCACCCGACAACTTCCGCCGCAAAAGTTAACCTTCCACCTACGCCCCATTTACAAGTAGCTATCAAGCACTATTGGGACGCGAAGCTTTACCGCTTTAACGCAATACCGCATTATGCATCTCTTACACTTAAAATGCCCGTCCACGTGGCATCATCTCGTTAAAGGAAACATCGAGGGTTCCTCGAGTCCAGAAAATTGTGCGGTTGCCTTGACAGCCACACAATAAACCGGCTTCACCAATACAAGCACTTAGACAGGTCGTCCAGACCCCGGACACGGCTGGACAAGTCCGGCGTAAATATACAAGGGCTTACTAGACGCATACTCCCGTACAAGGGGCTCCGCGCATGCACAACAAGAGACAATAAAGCTCAATTTTATTTATTTTTTGAATTGTACTTTGTTTATTTAATATAACGTACATTTTCGCACGATCTTTTTCAACTAAGTTTATCTCTTTTATAGATGAACACCGTGCTACACCCGTCCAGGATACGGCACAACGGAGACACAGGCGCAGACGTGCAGTAGGGACCCGTTGCAAGGATTCTTTTCAGATTAAGACCCTGCGTAAACCTTTTTTACTGTCTCTTGTTGATACGCATCCCCCGGTTTCTTGCTACAACCGAGGAGGAGGCTGGCGTTTTGGCATAGGCCACGTCAGAATTTTGCGCGTACCTGGACACCAGGGGCTTATTACAAAGGGCGTTGTTCGGCCCGTTTTCATAAAGACTGAATACCTTAGGGAGTGTTCGGCGTCTCGAGTTACGCCTTATATGCATCAGCTCCGAATCATGTCTTTGGTCAAATGTTGGGTTTGCCGGCCTCGTGTTTTGCTGCCTTACGTTCCGCTCTATTGGCTAATGCGGCACCGGAGAACTATGCGATTGTGGCCGGTTCGCCAAAGCGAGCACCTCAAGAGAGAAAGCCGAAACTGACTATCATGATATAGCGTGAGACTGGTCAACCACTCGATGACCCGCTGGAATCTTTAGAATTCCTCCTCATTGACGAAGGGCCATTTCCGGTCAGCACATACGCCGCCCGGAATTGGGTGAGCGGTGCCCCTAGGGGCTATATAGTAGCCCCACTGTCGAACTCCTATGGCTAAGTGAAAGTGATAAAGCATTATAGTCCGGTTGCCTAGTTTGCTGCACTATCACCTCCTTTGTAGGACCAAGACGTTGGATCAAGTGTGAAAAGGCGTTCGCAAACACCCCGCATTATATGCGCGTAATAAGCCAAAGACTGCCATCTTTCAAAGGTTATATACACATATACCTTAACGGCCGCACATGAGGTATTTTAGTTCTTGAAGGCACAAGTATAAAAAGTTTTTATATTCCATCGAAACATTGTTTCACAATAATACATGTTATTCAACATAATATCCTTCGAGCACTGCGTCTCTATTAAACGAGCGCCTGCAGAACTTCCCGAAAATAGTGCTCGCTGTGTACTCGGCTTCGTCCTCAATCTTGGGATGCAACATCGGTGGCCTTCATCTCCGCCAAGATGTCTTGACACGGGCAAGAGCCATCCGCGCACCTCTATGCATGCTTGACCGCCTCATTGCTTTGATATGCGGCACCGCACTAAGGTACCGCTGCACCAAGCCAAAATAACTCTTCGCTCGGCCTTTTCGACCACAAATGAGTCACGACATCCTTCATGGCAAGTCCGACAATCTATTCAGCTCCGCCCATTCGCCAAACGATCGGTTAATGGAAGTGGACGCCCTGGATTACGGAACTGCGACCAAAAAGCTCTTCCATCTCGTGATCCTTTGATCTCCAAGTGTTGACGCCATTCACGCACTTTCGCCGCCAAATCCAGATAAGCATCCTCCGCACTCCACAGCCGGTCCAACTGAGCATATTTAGGATCCGTGAACTTCCTCCGCAGCGAAAGGGCTTTCGGCGCGATATCTCCTACCGACGAGCTCCTCCTTCATAGCTCTCATCACAGAGCGAGCATCCTTGGCCTCGGTGGTGGCCTTCTTCAGTCCTCTGTTCGCCGACCTTCTTTTCAAGAAGCTCGCAGCGGTCGGTAGCATTCTTCAACTTCACGGCCATCTCGCCATTTCCTTCTTGCTTCGGCAAGGAGCAGCCTGTTCGCTTTTAGCTCTTGACGCCTTTTAAGGCAGCCGATCACTTTTTCTCGCCTGCTCCTTGGCTCGGGCAAGCTCCACCGAAGGTTCTCCATGGCAGCAGCACCAACCGCATCAAGCATACATGTTGTAAGGCACGGGCATCAAGCTCCCTTACCAGGTGTCCGCGGAGAAACTACATACCTTGTGACTCGTCTGTTGCTTATTGACAAGCGATGTCGCATCCGCCACGAATCAAGTTGCCGCTTTAGTTCGGCAAATTCATCAGTCCCGCTAGCCACGGACGCTCCGCCACCTACATAGGAAGGGCGACATATTATAGCTGGGATTATGATCCTCGCACGCACGTCATTTTTGACAACACACCGAGTCTCGGGGCTACTATCTACACAGGCGATCTTATATATGCGGAACCGTCAAAAGGTACATCATTGCATCGCACCTCAAAACCCGTCAAGAAACCCGGGCGGCCTCGATAACCCGCTTCCCGCGGATGAAATTTTTTCAATCACCGTACCCATCAATGCACGGTGATCCTCTCGAGATAGACGCCTCGAAAGCAGATCCTTCAACTCCTTCGACCATACACCAGAGGTGCCGGACTGCTCGATGGCCTTTTTGAAGGTCGGACACGGAGGGCTTTGGGGGCCCTCGACCGCCGCCCGCCGGATTCGAGAAACCCTGCTGACGACACCTCAGATCGCCCGCCTCGCTAGGCGGTACGGCAGGGGAGGCATTCCGCTCTCCATCATCTCCGAACGAAGATCCTCAAGACGAGCTCACGAGAAGGGCTGAGATCCGAACTACAAGGTAAAATTTCAGTCATCTTCGAAATAAAATAGGGATGTCTCTTATTTTAAAACTCCCTCTCTACTTACGGCTCATTTGGAGGGCTGATCTCCTTGGGGAAGTAGTGCGGCCAGGCATCTCCGGCCAAGCAGACCCTCCGCGAAGATTTCTTCCCCGCTTTGAGGCCTTAGTCTCCGGATCTTCAGAGGCGGTCCTCTTCTCCCCTTGGATGGAGGGATTCTCGATCCTCCTTTCTTGAAAACCTCCTTCACGGAGGCAGAGCTTCCTTGTTCCCCCTTCGCCTTCTTCCAAAGGCGCAGCCTCCAAAGATCTTGGTTAACACGGATCCGCATGGTCTCGAGAGGGGGGCCGGACACCTGATCGGTTTTGCTTTCGCTATCCACTCTCGCTTAAGGGACAACTCTTTAAGGGCAAGTTTATGATAAATATCACGGATAGCGTGTCCCGTTACAGGACTACTTACTTGAGTATCCAGGCGATTGCAGCTCAGACCTCGCCCTCGGTCAAGTCCGGACACATTGCTTGTGATCCGAAGAACAGTTTGTACATCTCCACAGGCGTTGCGTCCATAAGATGTTGAGAGCTCGTGGTCCCTCCGGATTGAACTCCCAAGCGGGGGGGCGACGCTTGCAGGCAGGATCATTAATCAGCATGACCTACGCTACTACGACCAGATTGATCTCTCTCTAGGAGGTCTCGAACACCCTGCAACAAGGGCACGCCCTTGGACGGCCCCAGTACCAAGCTTCCTTTATTGACCCATGACGCCAGCCGGTGGAGGACCCAACGAAAGGCAGGTGGCGCCACCCATTTGGTGCCCCTGGGAGCTGTGATATAAAACCACTCTTGTTGCCATAGACTGAGCTCCTCTTGAAAAGAGCCCTCGGGCCATGAAGCGTCAACATTCTTGCTTATAACAGCCCCTCCGCACTCTGCCTGTTGCCCCTTGATCATCTTCGGCTCCACCTTGAAGGTCTTGAGCCACAATCCGAAGTGAGGGGTAATGCGGAGGAAGGCTTCGCATACGACGATGAACGATGAGATGTGGAGGATGGACTCCGGATCCAAGTCGTGAAATTCCAGCCCGTAATAAAACATGAGCCCCCTCACGAAGGGGTCCGTCGGGAAGCCTAGCCCCCGAAGGAAGTGAGACGCGAACACCACGCTTTCACCGGGCTTGGGAGTGGGAATAACCTGCCCTTGGGCAGGCAGCCAATGCGAGATTTCAACGGTTAGATACCTGGCATCTCTTAGCTTTAGGACGTCTTCTTCCGTGATGGAGGAAGGCATCCACCGGCCTTGAAGGTCGGAGAAGGACATCATCGAAGGTCCGAAGCGCCTGAATCTGGAGCTTTGGGTGTTGGAACTCGAGGCGAAGGGCGGATTCGATTGAGATTGAGAAAAAGGAGCGGGGCTTTGGTCTCTTTATAAAGAGGTTGAATACCAGGAGCCCTCCCCGTGACCGTTCGGGACTCGCCGATAGAGGAGGCGTGCCAACGGCACGCCCGGGTTACCCACGCCCGTATTAATGAGAATCCCGGAATAAGGGGACACGATCTCTGCTTTGACAACACGTGCCAAGGAAACCGACTCGCTAAACGCGCTGAGGTGGGACAGTAAAAACGTTCGAATAAAGGCTTGGCCGTGGTCTGATATCACGCTGCGGAATACGTCAGCAGATTGAACTTGTGTAAATATTATTCTCTCTACGGTGGTATGTGGAACTTATTTTGCAGAGCGGACACTATCCTTGTGTTCAAAATCTTCTATGAAGTATTCGGAGGAGGAACCCGCCTTGCAATGCCGAAGACAATATGCGCGCCGGACTCGTCGTCATTGAAGCCTGGTTCAGGGGCTACTAAGGGAGTCCTAGATTAGGGGGTGTCCGGATGGCCGGACTACAGCATTTGGCCGGACTCCTGGACTATGAAGATACAAGATTGAAGACTTCGTCCCGTGTCCGGATGGGACTTTCCTTGACGTCGAAGGCAAGCTTGGCGATACGGATATGTAGATCTCTACCATTGTAACCGACTACTGTGTAACCCTAACCCTCTTGGTGCCTATATAAACCGGAGGGTTTTAGTCCGTGGGGCTAACAACAATCATACCATAGTCTAGCTTCTAGGGTTTAGCCTCTCTCGATCGTGGTAGATCTACTCTTGTACTACCCATATCATCAATATTAATCAAGCAGGAGTAGGGTTTTACCTCCATCGAGAGGGCCCGAACCTGGGTAAAAACATCGTGTCCCTTGTCTCCTGTTACCATCCGCCTAGACGCACAGTTCGGGACCCCCTACCCGTGATCCGCCGGTTTTGACACCGACATACATGGTTGCACACGGGTCATCCAAAACAACCGTTTGCGTCGAAGGGATGCACAAATCTTGTGCTGCGAATTTTCCCTTGACTTAAGGGGGAAGACCGTAGCTCTCACTTTTCATACGGGTGTTCTATCTAAAACGTTTGCGATCAAGAGCTGCACAAATCCTGCTCGGCACATTTTCCCTTGGCTTCCTGGCAAAGCTGCCGGTTTGCATACGGGTGTTCTAACTAAAATGTTTGCGATGAGTGTTTTATATTTTAAAACAATTGATTTTATTTTCAAAAGAAAATCATTTGATAAGTCTGTACATTAAGAGGGAAAAACGCAAGTTCGTTCAAACCATATCTTTCATTCAGTCACACTGCGAATTTATATTCATATGATCGAGAATTCGAGATACAGTATTAAACCCCATAAAAACTATATCCAGCGACGGCAGAGGCGGCGTGCCGCACCGTCATTGTTGTTGTCATCCTCCGGGACGTCATTGTTGAAGTCATCAAGGCATCATAGAATGTTCTTCACTTGTAAATCAAACATCATGTCGTCACGCGATCAACGGGTGGGGCGCGGGAGGACGGCAAGTGGCGCCGCTGAGAGGTAGCGGTCAATGGCGGCGTCCCATGCCGCTGAGGGGGGGGCGTGCGCACGGGCACAGGCGCGGCGGGTGCAGCCAAATGCACGGGGACCAACGCGCGGTGGGTGGAGGGGCGCGCACGGGCATGAGCACGGGCGCGGCGGGTGTAGCCAAATGCACGGGGACCGGCGCCGCGGTGGGTGGAGGGGCGCGCACGGGCACGGGCACGAGCGCTGGCGCTGGCATGTACACGAGCTTGCGCAGGTCCACGGAGATCTCGCTGACACCCGCGGCTTCTAGCTCTGCAATAGTGCTCGGCAACCAACCTGTCAATGCTACGGGGATGGTTGCTGGCGCGGGGATGGGAGCTGGTACGGGAGCGTGGGCAGCAACCGCCGCGGCTAGATCGTTCAGGGCCATGTCCATGAGGCCCCATTCCTCCTTATTTTCTATCTCCTCTGGCTCGAAGTCGACTTCACCAAACTTGAAGACTAGTGGCAGATGCTCATTCTGCGCCATGGCGTTGGTGGAGGTCTACGGGAGGGAGGGGAATGGGAGGCAAACAGTAAGGCCGCCCGTATTAAATAGCAGCTCGAGCGCCATTAATAGAGAGGAAGGCGGGCGGCCATGGAAGTCAAAGGGCTCGCTTCCCAGTGAGCCTACGCAGCATACAACTCGCACGCTTCCCGGTGAGCCTGCGCATTGGAGGACAGCTTGCATGCCTCTCGGTCAACTCGCAAGCCGGACTCAAGGCCAGACGCTTCCGTTCATCAAGCAGTTGTCCGCACGGCACCTCCTATAGCCATTAAAACCAAGACACATGGCGTCACGTGAATGGTTAACAAAACACACATGATTTCAATTATACAAACGTTTGAGATATTAAAGTGGCAGCTATTTTTTTAAAATGCCTTTGTTGGTTTTTATTCGAGTGCGCCTTCTCTCAAAATGGACGCGAAAAATACCACAGCATGTCGGGTGCCATTCCATGATAACATGCCAAGTTTCATGAATTTCAAACGAGTTTTGGATTTACTAGAATTTAAAAACAAAGTATATCAACATTTTGCCAGGAATCAACAGTCCCCTGGTGTTTGAAATTCATTCCCATTTCTTGCGTGGGACCTAAGCATGCACCCAAGGACACATATTTGATTTTTCAACCAATTTATATGCACTGTAGCATGTGCATGTAGTTCAAATTTGAATTATGCACATAAAATGCCTAGAAAACCCAGTTAATGTATAAAAATGTCCAAACGAACCCCAAAAATTCCAACATTTAACACAACACTCTTGTTGTTCTATGTTGACACTAGAAATATTTTGAAAGCAATAAGAGGCAATGGATATCGTTTCGTCCCCAAAGGTGGCACGTTCCCTACCGAAACCATCAGGCTTGTTGTGAGAAGCTCTGGTTTGTGAGAAGCTTATACCCAGACCTGTCCCAAATGTGACAAAAAATTTACCACAACATGTTAATGCCGCTCCATGATAGCACGCCAAGTTTCATGCATTTCAGATGAGTTTTGTATTTACTATAATTTTAAAACAAACTATCTCAACGTTTGCGGCCGAGTGACGGTGGCAGGGTGTTTGACATTCATTCCCATTTCTTGCATGGGACCTAAGCATGCAACCAAGGACACATATTTGAATTTTCAACCAATTTATATGCATTAGAGCATGTGCGTGTAGTTCAGATTTGAATTATGCACATAAATGCATAGAAAACTCAGTTAATGTATAAAAATGTCCAAACGAGCCCCAAAAAATTCCTAAAATTAACACAACACTCATGTTGTTCTATGTTCACACTAGAAAAAAATTGAAATCAAGAAGAGGCAACGGATATCGTTTCGCCCAGTAAGGTGAAACGTTCCCTACCGTAACCATGAGGCTTGTTGTGAGAAGGTCTAGTTTGTGAGAAACTTATATACCCCAACCTGCCCCAAATGGGACAATATTTTTACCACTGGATGTTGATGCCATTCCATGCTAGCATGTCAAGTTTCATAAATTTCAGACGCGTTTTCGATTTACTAGAATTTAAAAACCATGTATCTCAATGTTAGCGGCCGAGCGACGGTGGCAAGGTATTTGACATTCATTCTCATTTCTTGCAAGGGACTTAAGCATGTAACCAAGGACACACATTCCAATTTTGAACCAATTTATCTTCACTAGAGCATGTGCATGTAGTTCAAATTTGAATTATGCACATGAATGCATATAAAACTTAGTTGATGTATAAAAATGTCCA
Source organism: Aegilops longissima (assembly GCA_021605205.1). Classification (NCBI taxonomy): domain Eukaryota; kingdom Viridiplantae; phylum Streptophyta; class Magnoliopsida; order Poales; family Poaceae; genus Aegilops; species Aegilops longissima. The sequence goes on along the minus strand of CM038678.1, from coordinate 534,181,271 downwards.
AGCGAACCCCAAAAAATCCCAAAAATTGACACAACACTCGTGTTGTTCTAAGTTGACACGAGAAAAAATTGAAAGTAAGAAGAGGCAACATATATCGTTTCGTCCCCCAAGGTGGCACGTTCCCCACCCGAAACCATCAGGCTTGTTGTGACAGAAGCTCTGGTTTGCGAGAAGCTTATACCCAAACCTGCCCCAAATGGGACAATATTTTTACCACGGCATGTCGATTCCATTCCATGATATCATGTCAAGTTTCATGAATTCCAGACGAGTTTTCGATTTACTAGAATTTTAAAACCATGTATCTCAATGTTAGCGGTCGAGCAACAGTGTCAAGGTGTTTGACATTCATTCTCATTTCTTGCATGTGACCTAAGCTTGCAACCAAGGACAAACATTTTATTCTGCAACCCGTTTTTATGGAGTGGAGCATGTGCATGTAGTTCAATATTGAATTATGCACATAAATGCCTAGAAAACTCAGTTAACGTATAAAAATGTCTAAACGATCCCCGAAATTCATCCCCATTTCTTGCATGGGACATAAGCATAAACCCATAGAGACATATATGATTTTACAACCCATGTTGTTGCACCGGAGCATGTGCATGTAGTTTAATTTTGAATTGTGCACCTAAAATGGCTAGAAAACCAATTTAATGTATAAAATGTCCAAACGAACCCTGAATAATTCCAATTCTTTTACGACACACATATAGTTGCATGTTCACTGCTGATAAAAGTTCTAGTTCAAACACCGTCCATTGCCGCTGTGACACCATTATGTAATTCAAATCAAGATGAAAAATCATGTAGATCCCACACGGTTTATTATCACCAACCATGTGAGATACAGTAAAAAATATCCTGGAGAACCGTTTGATGACACTTTGCGCGCCAGTATTTTTGCTCAAGCGATTCAAAATTATCAGCTTCCGCGGAAATATCTACCTCCCCGCCACCTCCCCCTTACCAAAAGCCATATTTCCCCTGTTTCCGCCTTCCTTTCCAAGTTGAAAACTTCACTCTTGCTTGCAGCGCTGCCTCCTCGCAGGCGACCCTCCTTCACGCTACTCGGCCTTGCCTATCCAGGTAGGTAATCCACACCGACCCCCATCCTCCTCATCCTTCCACATCCCACATGCCCCGACCGCCGGCGCGACACCTTCCACCCAAATCACCGACCCCTCGACCAAATAAGCGCCGCCCTAAGCCATGGTGCACACAGTATAGCCAGGATCTCGAGGAGCATTTGGCAGAAGAGAAGCAAATCGTGGCCGCACGCGCAGATGAGGTCACGATGGCTGCCATTCATGCCGACCCCCAGATCTTGGAGGAGCACCTTGCCGTCGAGGCCACCATCGATGCCTCGCGCCGACGCCGTGACGCGGTTGGCTGCTTTAAATGCCAGTTCATGGCGTTTTCTCGAGGCCACCCTCGGTGCCTTTGACGAAGACTATAGATGTTTTCTCAGCGTGCACATGCTTACCTCATCTCGAGAGCCAGCAGGTTGGTGCCCGGAGCGGCTCAGGCAACTCACCACTATGACGAGGGCACCCACGATGCAGAGGCCTCGCCCCTCTTCCATGTTCAAGGAGCCAATCTTTATCGATATCTCCGACAATGAGGAGTAGCTTGTCTTATTAGCTCACCCATGTTCAGTTGGTAGCTACTGCCTTTCCTTAACAAATTGTAGTGAATTGTGCTATCTACTTTTACCATGCAATCTGTTGCTCTAGTGTATATGTTCTATATGTCGTGCAATGTGGTGCTCACTTATTAACTGTTGGTTAATTAGTTGTCGTGTTCAGTTAATTGTTTGGTTCAATTCTGCAAATGTGATGTTCAATTCTTTAGGGTGCAATTTTCCAAGTTGTCAGTCGTGCTTGGTTTGGTTAACTGTCTGATCTTCTAGTATGTTATACATTGTGCAATGTGGTGCTCAGTTAATGTTTGGTTCATTTGTTGTGGTCTTTAGTTAACTGTTTGGTTCAATTATGCAATGTGATGTTCAATCGTTGTGTCTGCATTCTGTTATTGTATACCATGTGAGAAATAAATTGAATTTGGTTGTACTAAATACATGAGAAACAAATACAATTGCTATATTTCCAAGTTGTTAAGAATGCTTGGTTTGGTTAACCGTCTGATCTTCTATTAGGAGTATGTTATATTGTGCAATGTGGTGCTCAGTTAATGTTTGGTTCATTTGTTGCGGTGTTTAGTTAACTGCTTGGTTCAATTCTGCAATGCGATGTTCAATTGTTGTGGCTGCATTCTGTTATTGTATACCATATGAGAAATAAATCGAATTTGGTTGTACTAAATACATGAGAAACAAATACAATTTCTATATTTCCAAGTTGTTAAGCATGCTTGGTTTGGTTAACTGTCTGATCTTCTATTAGGAGTATGTTATATTGTGCAATGTGGTGCCCACTTAACATTTGGTTCATTTTTTGTGGTGTTTAGTTAACTGCTTGGTTCAATTCTGCAATGCGATGACCAATTGTCGTGGGTAGAATTTTGTATTGTTGTGCATGTGAGGAATAAATTGAATATGGATGCACTTAATACATGAGAAACATATACAAGTGCTATATTTCCTAGTTCTTAATCATGCTTGGTTTGGATAAATGGGTTTTCCATGTGGCTTGAATTAATCTGGTGAATCTGCAATGTGCTTATTTTTCATCAACATATTTTACTGATAGCATGCGAAACCATACTTACCTGATGACTAACTACCTTATATGTGTTGCAGGGAAACAATAAGCATTGAGGTTTACAACAGAGGTTAGCACGTGCATGGTCCGTTGTCTAATAACACATTATTGTGGAATTGCAGGAACCATTCTAATATTTAGGTTTTTAACAATTTGGTCTTGCGCATGTAGGTCCTGCTGCCAGAGGTTTTGACCAATTGTTCTACCCTTTTTGCATATGGGAAAATGAGTTATCCATGAATATCAGTCAAGTCAAGAAACTCAGAAAGATTGTTAGGATAAAGAAATTAGCGACAAAAAACAACAAAATCTTTGTCAGCACAATGACGAAGACATCAGTTCACTACAAGATGGTACTAACTATTATACCTTGCATTTTTTTTATTCCTTTGCCCCATTTCCAATATAGAGAAGATATTTATGCACATCCTTGTTTTCAGGCCTTTCCAAAGCAATTCACTGATGATTACCTCTCAAACCACCTCTATGGTCAGGAGACGAGGAAGGTTTTCATACAACACCCACAGTTCAATATTGAAGTGTTCCTGAAGAGGATGAAGGATGGATGGTCAATCATCCACAGGCACTGGCCTAAAGTTGCAAAGACCTTCAACATGAATGAAGTCTCAATATTCGCCTTCTGCTTCAGCAGTTTTCCAGATGAGATGCATCTGCCTATGTACCATCTATGATGCTAATTTCGAAAGGTTCTAGATGTTGCATGTGAAACTTGGTGCTGGTGTAGTTGTGTAATGGGGTAGCTGAGTGCTGAAGCTATATCATGTTGTACTCGGATGTATTTCAATTATGAAATCCTGCTTCCTTAATATGGAAATGAAATATATTATGTGCTTAATATGAATGTCAATTAGATTAATAAATGGATTATTAATAATAGGGCAATTAGCCTGCTAATTTTTTCAATTGCAAATGGTTATTGAGAAAACACTATGGGCGATGACCTCAGGCAACGCACATAGTTTCTAGGAATAAACCGGGTTGGATCATGAACAATCACATACGACATTCTCTTGAAAACTATTTGCGTTAGGCCACCTTGCACAAACGTTTTCCTTGGAGCGACTGTGTGGGATGTATATACGAACGGAAACGTTTAGCGGGGACTGACTGTGTGGGATGTACTTATGACCGGAAATGATTTCGCATGTATAATTGTATTTTTTTAGCACTACTATATGTATAACCGTATTTGGTCGCTCGCGGGTCACATACGACCTCATTTTGGCGAGCGTGTGTGCCAGGAGGGCATATCGCCGCCAGTTTCTGGGTCATGTGGGAAGGACCCCCCTATCGCAGTCACTCACTAGGTGACGGTTCCGAACGCCATCGTGGAAAGGGGTTAAAAACAGTTTGTATAGCACCTCATTGTACCAGTGAAATCCCTGAAATTTTCCTCGCCCTCACTTCTACCATGATTTTTTCTATCATGGACGGCCCAAAGAATGTCATGCAGGTGCGTCTCCGACCCGCCCAGGACGAAAATCCCATTTTCTGTCATGATTTTTTGTCATAGAAGTAGGAGCTCACCACATCTATGATGATATACCGGGTTTTGTCACAATTATCGTCATAGAAGTGTCATAAGCATGACATATTTTTTTTGTTCGGGCCAAAATGTCACAGATGTGTTTTTTTGTAGTGGAGGCAAGGACAGGCGCATGTTCCCGAGGAAGGCCCCAAGGGTTTTGTCGTGGAATTGTCACGGCAGATGTCCTCGTGAAAGGACTTAGTCGCAGGGCCATCGTACGGGTTAACATAAAGGGGTTAAAGCGGACACAAAGACACGAGAGTTATACTAGTTCGGCCCTTCGATGAAGGTAAAAGCCACGTCTAGTTTGTGATGGGATTGATGTGATTTCGCGACTAGGGAGCAATAGCTTCCTAAGCCTCGAATTATGCGTCCCTAAACCGCCAAGGTCGTCCCCTTATATACACGGGTTGACGCCTTGGCGGTCTATAGAGTCCCGAGGCCGGCTCATACAAGTGTCCGCTCGGTCTTCTTTCTTTCTCTTATCTTCTGAGACAAGTTACATGACTAAGGCGGTTTACATTTATGGACCCTAATCCGCCTTGGGCTCCGGGCCTCATGCCTTCATGGGCCCTAATTATGGATTTAGGGTAAACCGCCCTTGAGCGCGGTTTATATTCGAGTAGTTATATCCCCAACATTAGGCCCAGATTGACTTGAACGGTTCATGTTAATCTTCAACATATTAGAAACTCTGAATCTCCTTCATATTTCAGTAAACCGCCATCTCGCTTGAACCGCCGTGAGCGTCATCCTCCGACCACGCAGGCGCCTTTGACGTCATCCTTAATAAAGAAACCCAAACAAGAAGATTCCTTCATTTAATACTATCCTGAAATCGGCGAGCCTTGCCGTCGCCGCTTTTAACTCCTCGATTCTCGCGCTTGTCAATTACTCGTTTCTTTATAAATAGACCGGCGGGCCCTTTCTCTTCTTTCTTCTTCGCGCTTCTTCTTCCCCGCGACGCTCCAGCTCTGAAGCTCCGCTGCCGCCTCCGACCTTCGAGCGCGAGTGTCGGCCAGTCAGCTGCATCAACCTGATTGTACCAGAGGCTCTCGGCGCTCCTCCGTTGTTCTGCGATCGGGTAAGGCCCTCTTCAAGCCCTAGATCCGCATCACGAAGGTTCCTGTTCATCTCGTAGTTCATAGGCGTTCATCCTAGTTTCCTCATACCTACTCGCCATGGCCGTATTATTCAACCGTAGTATACATCTCGTCTTGCGGCGCTCGCCCGCCGCTTTAATTCTTTGTACACCTTTCTTTTTGTTCGAGACCCTCTTGTTTAGAACGCACGAACCTTCCTGCCCTTTATAAGGCTTGCATAGGTCGAGAATTTTTTCTTCTTGAATCTTGGTAGATCCAAATTACCTTCATTCGCATGTGAAACCTGTTTACATCCCACATAGCAGATTTTCCGATTCTGTCTCTTTGGGCGGTTTGACTTTTGATAGCTAATCCGTCATACTCCATTAGTCCTCGCTAAACCGAATTGAAGCGGCTGCGAATTGCCGGTTTAACATTGTATAATGTGTAATACAAGAATTAACGGTGAATCGTTTTCACCTTTCCTTTCGCAGCTTTAGTCTTCCGAATGGCCAAACAATTCTCGCTTGCAATTGGGTCGGTCCAAGATCCTTTGAGACACAACTCAAGCGGATCGCTACCACCTGGCGCTTTAGCTTCAAAAATGTCCTCCATTGGCGGGTTAGGATGCGAATGCCCTCCCGATCCGCAAGAAGGAGAAGTAATTGTGTTTATGCAGCACTTAGACCGGGATTCTGCCGCCGGATCAAAATTCTTCCGGATGTCCTTGCAAGTTTTCAACTCCATCCACAGGATATTGGTCCGAACTCTGTGTCAAATATATGCAATTTCCAAGTTTTATGTGAAGTCTATCTTCAAGAAGAACCATCGTGGAGCAGTTCGGGATTTCTTTCACTTGAACCACCGTGCAAATTTTCGGATGGTCCTAACACGGAGCTGGGCAAGTTTCAATCCGAGAAAAGGAAGGAAGTAGACTTTCCTCACGCCAAACACCATAGCCATCCGAAAGATTGGAACCAAACCTGGTTCTCTTGCTGAAATCTGCTCCTAACAACGAGAATCCTTTGCCGGGTTACCGCCTCACCGGCTTAGCAACCATCACCCGTTGCCTTCACGCTTGACCGCCGCAGAACGGAAGAATTTTGCGCCTCAAATTATCAAACTCCGGGCTCTAATGGCCAATGGCTTAAGCGGTGTGGACCTTGTGCGATGTTGGGTTTCTTGGGGCATCTTGCCATTAAGCCGCCGCCCGGATTGATGCCGCGAATACACCGCAGCGCCCAAGACCCTCAAAGACGTCACGAGCTACCAATAATCGAGCTTGAAGTCACGAGAGGCGTGAAGAGGATGCTTGATGAACCGATCTCATCGCAGCTAAACCGGGTTGGCCCCATTCTGTGTTGCCAACAAACCGCCTGCGGTAAGTCTCCGCTCATCGCTTTTCTGACATTAATGCCTTATTGATATATATTAATCCTTGTTACCTCTCAGGCTAACAGCTCCTTCTGGAAGCGGACCAAACCGGCCCGGGCTCCGCGTGTAAAGTCCAAGACCACCAAGAAGGCTGGCAAGAGGAAAACCGCCGAGTCTTCGATCCATTGGAAGACGAAGATTCAGAAGCTGAGGTAAAGCTTGATTTATCTTGTCCCTTTTTATTCTTCCTTTTACTGACAATTTTAACTCCTGTGATGATGTCAAGCCGGTCATGCCGACCCTGTTGAGGTAATCTTTATTTCTTCCGAATCCGATCTCGTGCGGTTAAAAGAATTCGCCGCACGATCCGGAAAGTGAAAAAATCTCATTCCTGTGCTCATTTGAATCTAAACCTTTCCTTGAAGACACAAGAGGTGAAGAGCGCCCGTCGACCCGGCACAATGGTCAACAAATTACATTGTCCGGTTTACGGATACACCAACCCGGAAGCGTCGCCCGTGAGGTGATTTGTTCTCCGAAAAGCGTTATCCTTTGAAAGGTTTCTTCCATGTCCTCTCAATCCGTCGACCAATTATCGTGCCTCTTCCAACTCATCCGGCGGTTCATCAACCACTCAACCGCCTCCGCTTAAAGTTGCTGCGGGTAAGCACCATACTTCTGCCAAGCCAATTCGGTTTATATTTGCGTTGGTCGGTTTATCTTACTCTAATTCTGAACATTGCAGCACCAAGGCTCGCTTGAGTAAAAAGCGAAAACCCTTGATCCCATGCGGATGTTGATCCGAGAAGATCCCGTAGCAGCATGGCGAAAATCCTGAAGTCGCTAAAAATAGCTATGCCGGGTTGAACCAAGACGACAACGCTGATCCGCCAGAAATTGAGCCGGATGCCCAAGTGGAAACCTCACATCCTGCTTCCACCGAGTCCCACCACAGAGCGGGTCGTAATTGTTGAACCGCCGAGCCGGAGTATGAAAACACCAAGCCCAAAGAAGACCGCTAATCGCCAGCCGGCCAAAAATGATGACGTTATAGTGACGGCATCGGCTACACCACCCCTAGCCAACCGGTCGCTTTAGCAAAACACAGCACCAAGGAAGAGTCTACTACCATGAGTAAAGAGAAGGGAAAACTGATCATCAACTTATGACAACCTCTCTGCCCAAGAACTTCACCGAACTCGAACCGACTCTACACAAGTCGTGACTTGAAGCCGGTCCAGTAAATCGTATGAAGGAACGCTATGAGGTAAGGAGTTATGCCTCTTGTACTTTTGTGTAGTAGCCCCCAAGGGTCGGTTCAACTTAGCATAATTAAACCGCACTTAACTTTGTATAGAACCCATACGCCTTAAACTTCAAGGGTCTTGAGTTCATAAGGGCCGGTTCAACTTAGCATAGTTAAACCGGGACTTAATTTTGTATCCCCATAGCAAACCGAGATCAACTAGCCATTAGCCCCAAGTGCCAAGTTGAATATTTGTATTGAGCTTGGGACTTTATAATGAAACAACTAACATGCTCCATTTGTTATCGAGTGAGATATACCAAAGAAACCGCACAACTCAAGGACCTTCGTGCTAACTGAGACTCAACAAGCGTAAACCACCAAGGCCAAGGATGAATTGAAACCGCCTTGGCCACTATGGAACAACTCAAGGAGTGGTATAAACCGAGCAGGCCAGCTGGGACATCGAGAAGGCCGGTTTGAAAAACGGGCGAAGATGTCAAACGGCTCTTAAACCGGTGATGTAAGAGCTTACCAGACTAAAGCGCGCGATTAACGCCATGACCTCTCGCCATCTTTGGTAAGAGATTTTGCACTGATTACCACTGTTTTGATATTTCCGCGGTTTAACCTGAGCTGTCCAAACCGCACATGGAAGCGTATTGCTCATCCGGCTCGATGTGCGGAAGAAGCTCAAGGCCGCTTACACGCTGATTGAGCAGATGTATACCGCGCCAATGAGTCATATGTGCCACATCGCACGACAACACAGCTCCGCCCTGATCAAAGATACCTTTGGACCGGCTATCCATGATTCCGCACGGCTTGAAGAGTTGAAACGATCCGTGGCTGGCTGGCACTTTATCGTTTCTAACTTCGCCAAGGCGTGGATAGCGGACCTTGATCCGGCTGACATAGCCAAGGGTTTCGACACTCATTTCAAGAGAACGAAGTTTTGATAATGACGCACAAACGAATAACAAAGGAGATGCGTTCATTGGCGAAGTCAGCGGCAGCAGAAGTTAACAACTGGCGGTTCACCGCTCTTTCTACGACGCGTAACAACAAGCGGGTGGAGTTTGTCATTCCGAAGTGCGAGCCTTGTTCCTCCAATCATGTAAGCACACTTATGCCCTCGACGTTGATCCGCTGAGCTTATAAGTGAAGAGGCTGTCTTCGTGCCTTAAACCGGATTGACCGGGTCTACCAATGACTTAGGACTTTGGGTGATGAAGAGGAAGAAGTTGATCCGGCGCCAGACGCCTCTTCCTCACGTCAACCCGGCGAGGAAGCTTAATCCGTCAAGTCGGGTGATGCATCGAAGTTGCTAGTCATAGCGCCATCGAAATACCGGCCTTGGAAGGCTTTGTAATAGAATAGCCAGCACTTTGTTTTTGAACATGCCTTTATGCCCTCGATCTGTATCCTTGGCATGGAGGTGCCGATATTTTGGATTAAAGAATTGAAACCTTCAATTTATTTTGCCACGCAATCACAAATTCTTAAACTGCCACGTCGTTTGTGCCGCCATGACCCGGCTTGTGACGCTTTTATATACTTATATAAGAAAATATTGATGTATATGATCAAAACTTTGTGATACAAAAATACCTGCCATTGTCGGGCATGCGGTTAGGTGAGCCAACCTTGAAGCGGAGGTTGCATAAACCATTACCGCCCAAGGAGACAACAGCTCCTAGCTTTAGAATGCCGGTTTACTGTGTAAACCATGCCGGGTCATGTTAAGCCCCTGTTACTCCATAATGGGATTGTTTGTATTTCAGAATAGGGGTACCCTAGTACCCCGAACTTCGCACGGACAGTTGCAGCGCCCTCACGGCGGGCGGCCTGTTGGCCGCCAAGATCTCAAGCAGCTCCCTTGGAGCCATTCAAGAACAAAGTAGTCAAGACCCGGCAAGAGGAGCTTGCCGGAAGGCCACCAGTAATAAAGGAACGAGGCCGGCAAGAGGAGCTGCCGGAAGGCTTGGCGGGCGCTGAACCCCTGCCGCCGATAATAGGCGATTAGCACCTAATTTTTCAATTGCAAATGGTTATTGAGAAAACACTATAGGCGATGACCTCGAGCCTTTATAGTTTCTAGAATAAACGGGTTGGATCATGAACAATCACATCGACATTCTCTTGAAAACTATTTGCGTTAGGCCACCTTGCCAAGCGTTTTCCTTGGGAGCGTGTGTGGGATGTATATCTGACGGAAGCGTTTAGCGAGGGTATTTGTGTGGGATGTACTTATGACGGAAATGATTTTATAATTGTATTTTTAGCACTACTATATATATAGCAGTATTTGGTGTTCATGAGTCACTCGACCTCATTTTAAGCGGCGTGTGTGCCGGAGGGCATATCGCCGCCCGATTCTAGTCATGTGGGAAGGACCCCCTATAGCGATCACTCACTAGGTAGCGGTTCCGAGCATCATCGTGGAAAGGTTAAAAACAGTTTGTATAGCACCTCATTGTACCGGTGAAATCCCTGAAATTTTCCTCGCCCTCACTTCTACCATGATTTTTTCTATCATGGGCCGGCCCAAAAGAATGTCATGCGAGTGCGTCTGAGCCAGCCGGAATGAAAATCCCATTTTACATCATGATTTTTTGTCATAAAGTAAGAGCTCACACATCTATGATGATATCGGGTTTTGTCACAATTATCGTCATAGAAGTGTCATAAAGCATGACATATTTTTTTTTGTTAGGGCCAAAATGTCAGATGTGTTTTTTGTAGTGGAGGCAGGGAGCGGCGCATATTTCGAGGAAGGCCCCAAGGGTTTTGTCGTGGAATTATCACGAGATGTCCTCGTGAAAGGACTTAGTCGCGGGGCCATAAATGCGGGTTAACATAAAAGGGTTAAAAGCGGACACAAGACACGGAAGTTATACTAGTTGGCCCTTGATGAAGGTAAAGCCTCGTCTAGTTTGTGATGGGATTGATGTGATTTGGCGACTAGGGCAATAACCGCCTAAGCCTCGGGTGTCATCCTAAACTTGCTTGGGTCGTCCCCTTATATACAGGTTGGCCTTGGGCCGGTCTATAGAGTCCAGGGCAGCTCATACAAGTGTCGGCTGGTCTCTTCTTCTCTCTTATCTTCTGCTAATTACATGACTAAGGCGGTTTACATTTATGGACCCTAATCCGCCTCTGGGCTCAGACCTCATGCCTTCATAGGCCCTAATTATGACGAATGCCGGCCCCTTGAGCGGTTTATATTGATGATTATATCCCAACATTAGGCCCAGATTGACTTGAACGGTTCATGTTAATCTTCAACATATTAAAACTAAGATCTCCCTTCATATTTAAGTAGCCATCGCCCAGCGCCCGTGGCGTCATCCTCAAACCACGGCCAGCAGGCGCCTTGGCGTCATCATAATAAAAAACCAAGCAGTAAGATTCCCTTCATTTAATACTATCCGGAAATCGGGCCCCTTCTTGGCCGTCCGCTTTAACTCCTCGATTCTCGCTTGTCAATTACTCCGTTTCTTTATAAATAGACCCGGCGGGCCCTTTCTCTTCTTTCTTCTTCGCTTCTTCTTCCCTTGACGCTCAGCTCTGAAGCTCCGTCGTCGCCTCCGACCTTCGAGCCGATGTCGGTATCGGGGCAGCACCATCAACAGATTGTACAGAGGCTCTCGGCGCTCCTCGGTTATTACTGCGCGCCGGGTAGGCCCTCTTCAAGCCCTAGATCCGCATCTGAAGGTTCTGTCATATCTCGTAGTTCATAGGCGTTCATCCTAGTTTCCTCATACCTACTCTTGCCATGGCGTATTATTCAGCAGTAGTATACATCACATCGGCATTGCTCCGCCGTCGGTTTAATTCTTCATACACCTTTCTTTTTGTTGGACCCTCTTGTTTAGACATACGAACCTTCACACCTTTATAAAGGCTTGCATAGGTGCATGATTTTTTCTTCTTGAATCTTGGTGATCAAATTACCTTCATTAGCATGTGAAACCTGTTTTGTCACATAGCGATTTTCCAATTCTGTCTCTTTGGCGGTTTGACTTTTGATAGCTAATCCGTCATACTCCATTAGTCCTCGATTAAAAGGTGGAAGCGGCTGCCCAGTGCGGTTTAACATTGTATAGTAATATACGAACGTTAACGGTGAATCGTTTTCACCTTTCCTTCATGATTTAGTCTTAGGAATGGCCAAACAATTCTCAGCTTGCAATTGGGTCGGTCCAAGATCATTTGAGACACAACTCAGCGGATCGTCTGCTTTGGCGCTTTAGCTTCAAAAATGTCCTCCTTTGGCGGGTTCAGGATCGAATGCCCTCCCGATCATGAAGGAGAAGTAATTGTGTTTATGCAGCACTTAGGCCAGGATTCTGCCGCCGGATCAAAATTCTTAGGGATGTCCTTGCAAGTTTTCAACTCCATCCACAGGATATTGGTCCGAACTACATGTCAAATATATGCAATTTCCAAGTTTTATGTGAAGTCTATCTTCAAGAAGAACCATGGGAGCATTTGGGATTTCTTTCCTTGAACCACCGTGAAATTTTGGATGGTCCTAACGGAGGGTGGCGGCGTTCAATCGAGAAAAGGAAAAGGAGACTTTCCTCCGCCAAACACCATAGCCATCGAAGATTGGAACCAAACCTGGTTCTCTTGCTGAAATCTGCTCTAACATGAGAATCCTTTGCGGGTTACCGCCCTCACGGCTTAGCAACCATCACCCGTTGCCTTCCGCTTGACATGAGCGGAAGAATTTTGCGCCTCAAATTATCAAACTCCGGGCTCTAATGGCCAATGGCTTAGGTGTGGTTGTGCGATGTGTGGTTTCTTGGGGCATCTTGCCATTAAGCGCCGCCCGGATTGATGCCGCGAATACTGCTGGCAGCGTCAAGACCCTCAAAGGCGTCACGAGCTACCAATAAGCGAGCTTGAAGTCACGAGAGGCGGTGAAGGATGCTTGATGAACCGATCTCATGCACATGCCCAGGTTGGCCCCATTACGTGTTGCCAACAAACCTTTGGTAAGTCTCCGCTCATCGCTTTTACGACATTAATGCCTTATTGATATATATTAATCCTTGTTACCTCTCGGGCTATGCTCCTTGAAGCCGGACCAAACCGGCCGGGCTCCGTGTAAAGTCCAAGACCACCAAGAAGGCTGGCAAGAGGAAAACATAGTCTTGATCCATTGGAAGGCGAAGATTGGAAGCTGAGTAAAGCTTGATTTATCTTGTCCCTTTTTATTCTTCCTTTTACAGACAATTTTAACTCGGGATGATCTTTGAAGCCGATCATGCCGACCACATTGAGGTAATCTTTATTTCTTCGAATCCGATCTCGTGCGGTTAAAGAATTCGCCCTGGTCCGGAAAGTGAAAAATCTCATTCTGTGCTCATTTGAATCTAAACCTTTCCTTGAAGACCACGGCCCGAAATGAAGCGCCGTCTGACCAGCTGATGGTCAACAAATTACATTGTCCGGTTTACGGATCACCAACCGGAGCGTCGTCCGGAGGTGATTTGTTCTCCTGACGTTATCCTTTGAAAGGTTTCTTCGATGTCCTCTCAATCCCGACCAGAATTATCGGGCCTCTTCCAACTCATCGGCGGTTCATCAACCACTCAAGCGCCTCCGCTTAAAGTTCTGCGGGTAAGCACCATACTTCTGCAAAGCCAATTCGGTTTATATTTGCGTTGGTCGGTTTATCTTACTCTAATTCTGAACATTGCAGCACCAAGGCTCGCTTGAGTAAAAGAAAACCCTTGATCCCTCTGCGGATGTTGATCGGAGAAGATCGAGGCGACATGGCGAAAATCCTGAAGTCGCTAAAAATAGCTATGCGGGTTGAACCAAGGCGACAACTGATCCGCGAGTGGGCGGATGCCCAAGTGGAAACCTCATCCTGCTCCACGAGAGTCCGACCACCAGGCGGGTCGTAATTGTTGAGCTGAATGAAAACACCAAGCCCAAAGACCGCGTAATCGGCCAGCCGGCCAAAAATGATGGCGTTATAGTGGCGGGCCTGGCTACACCACCTAGCCAACGGTCGCTTTGCAAACCAGCACCAAGGAAGAGTCTACTACCATGAGTAAAGAGAAGGGAAAAGCTGATCATGTCGCTTGACAACCTCTCTGCCAAGAACTTCCTCAGGCTGAACCGACTCTACACAAGTCGTGACTTGAAGCGATGCAATCATCGTATGAAGGGCAGCTATGAGGTAAGGAGTTATGCCTCTCTTGTACTTTTGTGTAGTAGCCCCCAAGGGTCGGTTCAACAGCATAATTAAAAGGCACTTAACTTTGTATAGAACCCTCGCCTTAAACTTGATCTTTGTAGCCCATGAAGCAGTTCAACTTAGCATAGTTAAACGGGACTTAATTTTGTATCCCATATGGCCGAGATCAACTAGCCATTAGCCCCAAGTGCCAAGTTGAATATTTGTATTGAGCTTGGGACTTTATAATGAAAACAACTAACATGCTCCATTTGTTATCGAGTGAGATATACCCGACAAACCGGTACAACTCAAGGACCTTCGTGCCAATCGGAGACTCAACAATGAGAAACCACCAAGGCCAAGGATGAATTGAAAACCGCCTTGGCCACTATGGAACAACTCAAGGAGTGGTATAAATCCGGCGAGCCAAGCTGGGACATCGAGAAGGCGGTTTGAAAAAGCAGGCGGAAGATCTTTGCAGGCTCTTAAACGGTGTGAGAAGAGCTTACAGGACTAAAGCGCGGATTAACGCCATGACCTCTGCCATCTTTGGTAAGAGATTTTGCGATTACCATTGTTTTGATATTTCCGCGGTTTAACTGGCTATGCGGCTTAAGTGCGAGAGCGTATTGCTCATCAGGCACGATTGCGGAAGAAGCTCAAAGGCAGCTTACCGCTGATTGAGCGATGTATCTACGGCGTAATGAGTCATATGTGCCACATAATGCGACAACCAGCTCCGTCCTTGATCAAAGTACAACTGGACGGCTATCCATGATTAGGCACAGCTTGAAGAGTTAAACGATCCGTGGCGGGTACGGCACTTTCTTGGCTCTTCGCTTAAAGGCGTGGATAAGCGGACCTTGATCCGTTGACATAGCCAAGGGTTTCCCGGCACTCAAGAAGAGCAGCGAAGCCTGATAATGGCATACTGAAGCGAATAACAAAGGAATCGTCCGGCGAATCAATGGCGTGACCAACTGGCGGTTCACGCTCTTTCTCTGAACAACAAGCGGGTGGAGTTTGTCATTCAGTCGCGAGCCTTGTTCCTCAATCGTAAGCACACTTATGCCCCTGCGTTGATCGGGTGAGCTTATAAGTGAAGAGGCTGTCTTCGGGCCTAAGCGGATTATTGGTCTACAATGACTTCGGACTTTGGGTGATGAAAGGAAGAAGTTGACCGGCGGAGCGCCCCCCTCTTCCTCCGTCAACCCAGCGAGGAAGCTTAATCAAGGTCGGGTGATGCATCAAAGCTGCTACTAGTCATAGCATGCATCACGATACGGGCCTTGGAAGGCTTTGTAATAGAATAGCTTGACACTTTGTTTTGAACATGCCTTTATGCCCTCGATCTGTATCCTTGGCGGAGGTCTTTGATACTGGATTAAAAATTGAAACCTTCAATTTATTTTGCTGCAATCACAAATTCTTAAAGCGCCCGTCGACGTAGCCATGGCCCGGCTTGTGGCCTATACTTATATAGAAAATATTGATGTATATGATCAAAACTTTGTGATACAAAATACACCTTGTGTCGGGCATGCGGTTAGCTGAGCCAACCCTTAAGCGGAGGTTGCATAAACCATTACCGTCCAAGGAGACAGCTCCTAGCTTTAGAATGCCGGTTTACCGGAGTAAACCATGCGGGTCATATTAAGCCCTGTTACTCCATAATGGGATTGTCGGTGTACTAGAATAGAGGTACCCTAGTACCCCGAACTTTCGTGCAGACTGATTCGTATGCAACCGGGCCAACCTTAGTATCAAGATCCTCACAGCTCCTTGGAGCCATTCAAGAACAAAGTAGTCAAGACCCGGCAAGAGGAGCTTGCGGGAGAATCAGTATAGAAAACGAGGCCTGGGGAGCTTAGGGAAGGCTTGGTATTGAACTAAGCGACAAGGTTCCGCCTTGTGACAAAAGGCGACCTCTCATCTCCGCTCAGCTCACCCCTTAGCGTGTCCCAGAATCTCTCAAATCTGGCGTGTCGATGGGCTGTGCAGCCCGGGGAGAATGCGACAGCAATGACAAGCCACCATCGTGGCGAGGCGGAGGCGCAAGTCCCTGTTACCTTTGTTGGTGAGGCGGGCATTGATGACCCTTGTCCCTTGCGTCGAGGTTAGGTA
This sequence comes from Aegilops longissima, assembly GCA_021605205.1. Classification (NCBI taxonomy): domain Eukaryota; kingdom Viridiplantae; phylum Streptophyta; class Magnoliopsida; order Poales; family Poaceae; genus Aegilops; species Aegilops longissima. The sequence goes on along the minus strand of CM038678.1, from coordinate 534,164,971 downwards.
TAAACTACATTACCTTTGTGCAATGATTGTACCAACCTGGGATTTTACCATTGTAACCTTGTCTACTTGCCATGTGGTAACCTTGTGCCTATAAAAGGAGGCTGAGGGGCGTAGAGGGGGTCGGTTCAGCTGGGTTTCTCAGCTCAGCTCGACATTCATCACACGGGCTAGGTCTTGTAGCCAGCATTGCTCTAGCAAGAACACAAGAGAATCCACAAAGACGGTAGGATTATTATCTCTCGGGAGGCTCAAGCTGGGTAAACCCCTCGTGTGCATCGCCTCGACCCGCTCTTTGTGCAATCTCCGCTCCCCTCAGAACCACAAGGGACGGGTCCCACAGTGCTCGTGGGCCACGGTCGGCACACCCCAACATCTTTTGGCGCGCCCGGGTAGGGGGCGTCGGTATGTGAACCCGGTCCGGCGGTCGCACTAACTCCATCGGCGTCTTCATCGACATGGCGCGAAGAAAACCTTGACGCTTAGCTGGGCCGTCCGCGTTGAACCCACCACCACCGGGCCGTCGGTGGTGGAAAGCTAATGCGGAGAGGACAGCGTCGTCGAAAGAGCCCGATGCCGCCAGGTCCAAAGACAACGGCGGCCGGCTTCGAATCCGCAGCGTCCATCACGAGGCGGGGCAGATAAGCGTCATGATACCGGCGGCACCATGCGATCTTTGGACCAAGGCCAAGCTGGAGGATCCGAGGGCTCGAGACCGCATAGCACCTCGGCATGCGGTGCGGTGGGGTGCGGTCGGCTGAGGGGCGGGATGCTGCTCCTCTAACTTGGTTAGGAGTCGAGCACATCCGTTCTTCGCTCCGTCGCCGTTGCCTTAACCACACCAGTGAAGCCTTGGCGAGCTTGATTACTACTAGATTACCCTCCGGCGGCGATAAAATTCGATGAGTGGAGGAGCCACGATTGATCTCCTCGGCCGCAGCGGCGCGTCCATGACAACCGCGCCGCAACCCCGCGTGAGGCAAAGCGCGGTAGCGGCGGCAGACTTGCGGTTGCACCACGGTACCTCCCCTTCCGAAGCCAAGATCGCCGACTGCCGGATCCACCTCGGCAGCGACTCCGCGGCGTCGTCGGATCCAGCACTTCGTCGTGACCAGCGCCAAATCAATCCGGGAGCGACAAGAAGGGCGCTCGAACCCGTATCGGCGCCCGAAGAAAGCGGCGTCAATCGACCAACATGCGGGCCCCAGCCGATACGCGCCGGAAGAACGGCGACTTCTGCGTCTGCGGTGGGTTGCCCTGCGTGCACTCGTGAGCTACGGCAAGTCCGTTGGCCCGACAAGAAAAAACTTCAAACAGACGTGCGGAGAAGTATGGCGGCAGACACACCATCGGAGTTCCTCGGCATCTACACCATCAGCGGTACAAGCTGCGGGGGCCGAGGCGACAAGATCGCCAACTACTTCCTTGGTGCTCAAGCCAAGCGTCAGGATCTTGGCTCATGCACTTGGGATGGCTCTATTTCTTCTTGGGCAGATTTGTGCCATCGGTTTGTTGGCGCCTTCACGGTGACCTGCCTCATGGCCAAGTGATCTCCACCTGCTTGAAGGAGAGTCTCTGCCAAATTCATCCGAGATTCAGCGGTGCACTACAACATCGAGCGTCCACCCTGCTGCGGTGATTAGTGCATTCCATGCCAGAATGTCTGAAATCGCGAGGATGAGGAGAGATGGCGATGTGCAAAGTGGCGTCGTGAGCTCATACAGCCACAAAGTGTGCACTTGAAGAAGAAGGCTCCGGAGAGAGTGTGGGAGGCAGTCGATAGTGAGGGGACCGCCCGACAAGAATAACCGTGGCGGAACAAGGAGGAAGAAAAACCAAGAAGTACTAGTTGTCGAGCAGTCCGGCAAGGATGGTGCATCCAAAGCCCGTGGCTCGGCAAAGGGTTACCGTTGACACCGACCCGCCAAGGCTGTGGCAGCCGCCGACAAACTGGCAGCTCAACAAGCGATCTTTGTAAAATCCACCGCACCAGGGCCCACGATCTCGGTACTGCAAGAAAATCGAGCAGCTTGTTGAGCTGAAAATGAATCTGGCCGGCGAGACAAGGAGAAAGCCAAGAAGGTGCGGTCGGTAAGTAGAAGAGGCCAGTCGGGGCCTGGCAGCGGCAAGGCAAGCAGGCGGCAGAGACGGACCTCCCGTGGCGCGACAAGGAAGAAGATGAAGATGAAGATGGCGAGGACTATGAAGGCGATGGAAGGCGGGGGGGGAGTTCAAAAAGGCGAGAAGGTCCTGCGTTGGCCGGTGGTGCGTCTCTGCGCCCTCACACCGCAACTCAAGCAATGGATCTTGAGGTCAATGCGCGAACCATCCCTAGAGTCCACATGAAACCTACGAAGTGGTCAACCGCCCATCATCTTTGACATTGAGGATCACCACGATCGCATCACTGCGGTCGGATGTTTGCCGATGTTGGTCTCACCAACCATCGCAACCTCAAGGTCACAAAGATCTTCAGTTGTGTGAGGCCGGCCTGGGTGATCTCTCTGCGGTGCTCGAAACTTGGATCCACTGACTCGGCTGGTACTTTCCAGGAATCAACCGGAAGGAGCAAGCCCAAGGGAAGATCACGTTCTGTAACGTTAAATGACGAACTTAACCAGGCCCAGGAGGTCACGTTGGCGTCGCCGATGTCCCATTGCCCTACAATGGCATACTTGGTAATCCGGCCTTTCGCCAAGTTCATGGCCGCCTCTCATTATGCTTACAACCTACTCAAGATGCCCGGCACGATAAGTGTCATTTCTGTCCATGGCGACAAGAAAGATGCACTTGCTCTGCGGCCAAAGACGAATCGACAGCCGCTGACAGATAGCAAACCACTTCACTGAAGCTCCGGCGAAGAAGACCACTAGGTCCGGCAAGACACTATTGCCCACTCGACGAAACGCACCTCTTGGTCTTTGCGCTACCGTCGAGGGCGCACCATCGAGCTCCACCGGCAAGTGCAACAAGGCGATGGCAGCTCCGCAAAAGACGAAGTGCACGCCAAGGAGGGCGGCGCGGTGGTACCTTCACCATCGGTGCCACGCTTGATCCTAAATAGGAAAGCGAGCTCGTTGCTTTCTGGGCGAATGTCGATGTGTTTGCATAGCAACCATCGATATCCCGGTGTTCCCGAGGAAAGTAATTGAGCACCACCTGGCATGCATCCCCGCGAGGCCGTCAAGCAAAGTTAGGGAAGCAGGCGGTGGGCGCCAGAGTTCATGCGAAGAAATCAAGAAATTGGAAGCAGCAGGGCTTGTCAGAGGAGTCCTTCATCCCACATGGTTGGCCAATCCGGAGGAAATGGAGACTTTGTATTGACTTCACAGATGTTAATAAAGCTTGTCCCAAGGACCCATTTCCCTTGCCGCGTATCGACCAGATTGTTGACTCCACGGCTGGATGCGATCTGCTTTCATTTCTTGATGCATATTCAGGATATCATCAGATCTTCATGGCAGAAGAGGATGAAGAAAACGCAATCATCACACCATGTAGCGCGTCTTGCTTTATCGGATGCCTTTCGGTTTGAAGAATCTGGTTCAACCTTTGCAAGGTAGTCCATGATGCTTTTGGACCTCGGATACGAAGCGTAGAAGCTTACATGGATGACATAGTGGTGAAGCAAGCAAGGCAAGCTGGTTCCAAGATTTGGATGAGGCGTTTGCAAACCTGCATGAGATCAACCTCAAGCTCAACCCGAAGTGCGTGTTTGGAGTCCCAGGCAAACTTCTCGGGTTCTTTGTATCTCAGCGAAATTGAAGCCAACCCGACAATCAAGGCCATTGAGCGGTCGAAGCACCAAGCGCGTCAAGGGCGTCGGGAGGCTTGCGGTTCGCGTGGCTGCTCGGCGAGTTCATCTCTAAAATCTGTGACAGCCCCGCCGTTTTTCAAGATTTTGAAAAAGCGAGGTCAATGAATGGACTCCCGAAGCGGAGGCTGGCTGCAGGAGACTTGAAGAGATACATCCTCCACTCCAATACTTAACCTAAAACGCAAGAGATTTTGCTTTGTATGTAGCGGCGACCAATCAAGTGGTTAGTGCTGCGTTAGTAAGCGGAGAGGGCGGATGATGAGCGAACAGCCGAGGCAAGTCGTCCGGCGACAAGCGGGGCTTCGCGTCAAGCTCGGTCCCGACAGCAGCCGGATCAGCGCGAGTTGCGACAAGATACGGAAGAAGATGGTGCGCCGGTGTGCTGTCGGTTCCATACTGCGGGGCTAGATCGAGTACTACGGTGTCGCGAAGCTGCTTCGGCCTGCTCATGGCCTCGGCTACGCCATTACTTTAAGCGCGTGAGATAACGGTTGTCACTCGCTTTCCTTGCGAAGATTAAAATCCAGAAGCGACAGGCAGAGATTGTTGAGTGGGCCTTTGGGCATCAAGCTTTGGTCTCAAGTTGACACTTCAACTATCGAGCGAGGGCATTGGTAGAATTCATAGCAGTGGGCGTAGCCGAGATGAAGAGATTCAGAGGCGAGCATCCCGTCAAGGAGGCAAATAAAGAATGGCTGATGTACTTTGGCGGTGCCTTCTCGCTGCAAAGCGGTGCGGCGTGCTGCTTATCGCTTAGAGAACACCTCAAATACATAGTCCAAATGCACTTTCCCAAGGAACAAGCAACAAATAATCTCTGCAGTATGAAGGCTTGCTTCTTGGGTCTGGATTGCGATAGACCTTGGGATTAAGAAGCTCATTATCGAGACTCACAACTTGTCGTCCGAAGTAAATAAAGATTACGAGTCCGTTGATGGAAGCATCGTCGATGAAGTGAGAAGCTGGAAGAGCACTTTGAAGGCCTGCAAATGGAACCGCGTTCAAAACACAGAATGATATAGGCTGATGGCCTCTCCAAATGTGCGCACTTAAGTTACAATGGAACCAGGGATTTTTGTGCTCAAACTATTTCGATAACCGTGTCACCATCAACAAGGCAGGCCAAGAAGAAAAATTGGTTTCCGCGACTACTTTCCGTGAGAGCTCTCAAACCACCGCCAAGAAAGGTCCTAAAACCAGCGCAAATATCAGCGAGAAGCGATGCTCTCAAACAAACCATGATTTGTCGTTAAACAAGCGCTCCCGACAAGCTTAGCTCCGGCAAGCTTGGCGGGGATCATCGACTCGGCGGACCGGCGAGGTCCTTGCGGTAGAAGCTGATGGTCCCTTGATGATAGATGAGCCTTTAGTCCTTGTTGTCGAGCCACGAGGCTCCAACATGGGACACAAGATCGTCCATTTCCTTGAGACGGAGAACTTCCGAAGAGCAAGAAGAAGCGGAAAAGTAACCCGGCGGTCAAGTATGTACCGGTTTGTTGATAACATCACATGCGAAGAAGACTCAAGCAGTGAAATTGAAGTGTATTTGCGGGAAGATGGGGCGGCTGTTGGCGGAGATACGAGGGATATGTGGTCACCACATTAGGCGCAAGAGCACTTCTTAAACAAAGCTTCCGGCAAGGTTTCTTCGGCGAAGCCCTCGGGATACTGCGCACAAGTAACCAAGTGTGAAGCGTGCAGTTCCATTCAAAGCGAGATACAGCCAGCTCAAGCTCTCCGGACAATCCCTTTATCTGGCCCTTCTCGGTGCAGGGCTCGACATCCTCGGCCCCTTCCCGAGCTGTCGGGGCTTTGAATACTTATGCGTCGCAATCGACAAGTTCACAAAGTGGCGAAGTGGAACCGGTGAGGAAGGTGACAACACGATCGGCCGTCAAGTTCTTGAGTCAATTGTTTGCCGTTTTGGATTCCTAACGGATCATCACCGACAACGGCACCAGTTCCTGATCGCACCTTCATGCGGTCGCCCAAGATCTTGGCGCCAAGATCTGCTTTGCTTCGTTGCTCATCAGAAACAGCGGTCAGCGAGAAGAGCAAGCTGTGAAGTGCGAGGACTCAAAGACGAACTTTCGACGAGCTGCACAAGTCTTGAAGGCTGGATCGAGGCTGCCGGTGGTTCTTTGGTCGTCGGGCGATGCCATCGAACCCTGCGAGACACCCTTTGCTCTAGTCTCGGGGCGATTCTCCCAGATTCTGCTCACGGGTCACCTCGGTGCTCAACTTATAGCGAGCTTGAGCAAAACAGCTGCGACAAGATGTGTATTGCTCCTCGAGGAAGATGCGTCTTGAGGATCTGTCTGAGCCGCTCGTTACCAGCAAGCTTTGCGTCGCTACATAACCCGCAAAGTTAATGCGGAAGCTTGAGGAAGGCGACCTTGTTCTTGGCGCGTTCAATCCGCAAGAATTCCAACAAGTTGGCCTTGAAGTGGGAAGGCCCTTATCGGGTAAAGCGAGTCACTAGGCCGTATTTGTCATGTGAGACCGAAGGCGGCTTCCGGTGAGCAATTCTGGAACATAGAGCATCTTATAAAGTTTTACCCATGAAGTAGATTCTTGGAACCCGTTAAAACCACCCTATTACAAGTCTTGCCTTAGCTGTTGCATGTAATCCTTTGTACAAAGCGAGCGCGAGACCCCGTGCATCGATAAAGCCTATGGTTGCGCACATTTTGTTAATACATGCCTTCATAATCAAATATGCATAAACTTACTAACATCTTGTGCAGCACCCGCTTTTGATAGCGATAATGAGCCATTAGGCTCCAACTTTCTTTCTCTTCTTTCTTCTCAAACAAGAAGAGGTTCATCCACCACAAGTTAGCAGGGAGAAGGAGATAGTGGTGTTGGCCGACAAGCGTCGCTCGGGAACATATCCTTGCGGAAGGCGGACAACGGAAAAGCTAAGTTGCTAAGTTTAGCGACCAGTTTTAAATTTTCAAGTTATCTTCCTCGAGCGATAGTACTTTGTATGGAAAACACATGCGCGGAGAACCAAATCGTGATGAGTGGCGCCCTTACTTTGTTTGAGTCCGCTCAACAACTTAAGTGAGCTGCGGCTAGTCCGACGAGGTTGCTTGCCGATGGCGACCCTTGACGAATCTTTGAAGTTCACTTTTCGGCTTTCGCTGACAAGAATTACTGCCGACAGTTCCCCAGCGTGGGGTAAAACATACAAGGGAAGAAATCGAGTAAAATAACATTTCATTCGATTGCCTAAGATAGTGTATATTACATAATAACGCATGTGAGATCTAATAGGTTTTCTCATAAAACATGATCTACAGCGACAAGAGAAAGATGAACTTAGCGGCCCTAGTCCTGCGGCCGCCCTCGGCTCTTGACTCGCTCACCCTGTCCACAATGGAGTGCGACAAGGGTCTTAGCGCTTCAACATCGGATGAAGGCAGGGACTTGAGGGCCTTGGAGAAGTCGGCCTTTGGGTTGCGAAGGCCACCTTCATCAACACCTTCGGAGAGCCTCGGCACAAACTTGGCGTGATTCCTCCTTGATTGCTTGAGAACCTCATCCGAACCGCGGATACCCGCCAACACGCCTTTGAAGAATAGGCTAAGCTTGGCTGGGTTGGAGGTTCTCGTCGAGTGGAATATCCAGATCATCATCCCCAACTCTATCGACTCATTGTGGATGCCGGCGGTGTGCACAAGACCTTACATCCAATGCATTATGATGTCGAAGATTATGCGGTTCGGCATTCAAGCAGCAACTCCTCGGTGGCCTTGATCTTCTCAGCGAGCACATCTCCAGCTCCTGGCGCCGTTCAATGTCTCAAGGGTGGTCAATTTCAGCTCAGATCTGCCTTGGCGTCCTTGGTCGATCTCCTTGATCTTTTCATTAAGCGACCACGCAGCTCGCAGGGTGTGGCGTCCTTCTCACGCTCGCTTCAACCGCGACCTCCTCGGCGCTCTTGGAGGGTGGACTCCAGCTGAGCCACCCTAATCTCGTTCCCCTTTGGCGGCCTCGGCGGCAGCAGCGACATCTTTGCCTCCTGGCGGCCCGCCAATCGTTTGCTTTGGCAGCGAGATCTTCCTCAAAGGCTGTCGAGTTGATCTTCCGGCCATGACTCACCTCTCTAGCGGAGAGCTTCTCACCGGCAAGCCTGCTGCTCCTCAACCTCGCCTTTCTCCAAGATAAAGGCGTGCGCTCCTCGACAAGCTGCTCGAGCCTGCTATGTCCGGGAGAGTCTCTTTGTTGGCGCGTCGGAGCTCTTACACGTTCTCAAGTCAGCTCCGCCCTCGCGACAAGCGCCTCACTGGACTCAGGTTTGGCTTGTCGAGGCGCGGTGGGCCTCAACCTAGCTGCTCCTCCTCGGGTTCGCACTGCTTTGCTGCTTCGGGCATCGACCAGCTTGACCCGGCGGAGGCAAGCAGCTCCGCGCCGAGTCTCCCCTTGGTGGCGCCCTCGAGCTTGATGCCCATGGGGCTTGATGAAGACACCCTCACCGGCTTCGGTGGGCGCGGGCTGGGGCTCCTCTCGTCTGGTGCGGCATCGGTGGCGGGGGATCGGCCAGTTGGGCGCAGCGCTGGCGCTCCTGCGGCCTCCGGGCGCGTCGATCGTCGCGGGTTCCTCCCGACCTCTGCGCCCGGCTCTCGGCCTCCCTCGCCCGGCGGGCTTGTCGGCAACAACTTCCTCCTCCTCCATGTTGGCGGCGTCGACAGCGCGCCGCCAGCGTCCTCCTGCGCGGCAGCCTCGGTTTCCATCGGGTCTCCGAGATGGATCTGATGGTCAAAAGGAAGCAGAATCAAGCAGATATTCGAAGAGAGGCGGAAGACAGGAAGGAAAACTATCAAGACAAGAAGGTTACTGCGATTGGGGCTGTGGCGCGGCCTCCTGCCGGGTCGTGAAGCCGAGTCCTTGTGAGAGCTCCCCTTGTGGGAAGCCTCCCTTGCGGAGGCTCCTTGGCGGAGAATTCTCCCTTGGTGGCGTAGTTGAAGCAAGCGAGAATCTCGGGGCGACCTCCGGGGCCTCCTGATGAAATTGGACCTCGAGTAGCCTCGGTGCTCCATGATGTGGCTGCTCTGCTCCTACAAAATCCAACAAACCAGATATAAATGTGAGCACCCAGCCGCCTAACCACGGAAGCATACTAGATACTTCTGCTGGGGGGCTGTCTTTGAGGGCTGCTTTCTGTTGAAGGGTTGCGGATCCGGCAAAGGAGTCGGACGTGCCCCTATTTACCTTGAGAGTCATCCGAGGGCGACCACAGGTGTCTTGGCCCTCTTGGTAGCCCTCTGACTGGCCTGAAGAAGAAAGTTTAGAGTGGAACGATCAGATATAAGATGAAGCAATAAATTGGAAGATTACGAATGGCAGCGGCAGATCTTACTCTTCCTCTTCTTCCTCGGAGGCTGAGGCGGAGATCAAACTCTGCTCGAGCCACGATGGATCGGGAGAGAGACTCCCTCTGGCGCTTGCGGGTCAGTGCGAGGCCGCGACTCGGAGGGCCACCGCTCCGTCGCCCTTGGCGAATGAGGCTCCAGGCTGGCGATGCCCAGCCAGCGGTGGGCGCGTCAGGCGTGGCTGCTGGACCGTGTGCTCCCCGCCCTTCTCGGTCCTCGAAGGCGTCTCCTTGGCGGGCGGCGAGCTCCTCTGCGGACAAGCTACTGGCCAGCGGAGGAGAGCGCCCGGCGGAGGCTCACTGGAGTCGTTAGCCGGCTCGATCTGCTCCTCCTCACCGATGAACTCTTCTTGGTGGCCAGGCTTGCCGCCTCGGCCCTCTCTGCCTCCTCATTTGTGAACCCAAAGCGCGCCCGGTGACGGCCAGCCTGCAGCCTCCTCAGCCTTTCAAAGCAATTCCTTGATGATTACCTCTCAAACCACCTCTATATGGTGGGGAGGCGAGGAAGGTTTCATACAACACCTGATTCAATATTAGTGTTCACGAAGGATGAAGGATGGATGGTCGATCATCCACGAGCCAGCGGCCTAAAGTTGCAAAGACCTTCAACATGAATGAAGTCTCAATATTAGCTATACCTTGTGATTTTCGAGATGAGATGCATACGCCTATGTACCATCTATGATGCTAATTTGAAAGGTTCTAGATGTTGCATGTGAAACTTGATGCTGGTGTAGTTGTGTAATGGGGTAGCGAGTCTTTGAAGCTATATCATGTTGTACTGGGATGTATTTCAATTATAAATCCTGCTTCCTTAATATGGAAATGAAATATATTATGTGCTTAATATGAATGTCAATTAGATTAATAAATGGATTATTAATAATAGGCGATTAGCACCTAATTTTTCAATTGCAAATGGTTATTGAGAAAACACTATAGGCGATGACCTCGAGCCTTTATAGTTTCTAGAATAAACGGGTTGGATCATGAACAATCACATCGACATTCTCTTGAAAACTATTTGCGTTAGGCCACCTTGCCAAGCGTTTTCCTTGGGAGCGTGTGTGGGATGTATATCTGACGGAAGCGTTTAGCGAGGGTATTTGTGTGGGATGTACTTATGACGGAAATGATTTTATAATTGTATTTTTAGCACTACTATATATATAGCAGTATTTGGTGTTCATGAGTCACTCGACCTCATTTTAAGCGGCGTGTGTGCCGGAGGGCATATCGCCGCCCGATTCTAGTCATGTGGGAAGGACCCCCTATAGCGATCACTCACTAGGTAGCGGTTCCGAGCATCATCGTGGAAAGGTTAAAAACAGTTTGTATAGCACCTCATTGTACCGGTGAAATCCCTGAAATTTTCCTCGCCCTCACTTCTACCATGATTTTTTCTATCATGGGCCGGCCCAAAAGAATGTCATGCGAGTGCGTCTGAGCCAGCCGGAATGAAAATCCCATTTTACATCATGATTTTTTGTCATAAAGTAAGAGCTCACACATCTATGATGATATCGGGTTTTGTCACAATTATCGTCATAGAAGTGTCATAAAGCATGACATATTTTTTTTTGTTAGGGCCAAAATGTCAGATGTGTTTTTTGTAGTGGAGGCAGGGAGCGGCGCATATTTCGAGGAAGGCCCCAAGGGTTTTGTCGTGGAATTATCACGAGATGTCCTCGTGAAAGGACTTAGTCGCGGGGCCATAAATGCGGGTTAACATAAAAGGGTTAAAAGCGGACACAAGACACGGAAGTTATACTAGTTGGCCCTTGATGAAGGTAAAGCCTCGTCTAGTTTGTGATGGGATTGATGTGATTTGGCGACTAGGGCAATAACCGCCTAAGCCTCGGGTGTCATCCTAAACTTGCTTGGGTCGTCCCCTTATATACAGGTTGGCCTTGGGCCGGTCTATAGAGTCCAGGGCAGCTCATACAAGTGTCGGCTGGTCTCTTCTTCTCTCTTATCTTCTGCTAATTACATGACTAAGGCGGTTTACATTTATGGACCCTAATCCGCCTCTGGGCTCAGACCTCATGCCTTCATAGGCCCTAATTATGACGAATGCCGGCCCCTTGAGCGGTTTATATTGATGATTATATCCCAACATTAGGCCCAGATTGACTTGAACGGTTCATGTTAATCTTCAACATATTAAAACTAAGATCTCCCTTCATATTTAAGTAGCCATCGCCCAGCGCCCGTGGCGTCATCCTCAAACCACGGCCAGCAGGCGCCTTGGCGTCATCATAATAAAAAACCAAGCAGTAAGATTCCCTTCATTTAATACTATCCGGAAATCGGGCCCCTTCTTGGCCGTCCGCTTTAACTCCTCGATTCTCGCTTGTCAATTACTCCGTTTCTTTATAAATAGACCCGGCGGGCCCTTTCTCTTCTTTCTTCTTCGCTTCTTCTTCCCTTGACGCTCAGCTCTGAAGCTCCGTCGTCGCCTCCGACCTTCGAGCCGATGTCGGTATCGGGGCAGCACCATCAACAGATTGTACAGAGGCTCTCGGCGCTCCTCGGTTATTACTGCGCGCCGGGTAGGCCCTCTTCAAGCCCTAGATCCGCATCTGAAGGTTCTGTCATATCTCGTAGTTCATAGGCGTTCATCCTAGTTTCCTCATACCTACTCTTGCCATGGCGTATTATTCAGCAGTAGTATACATCACATCGGCATTGCTCCGCCGTCGGTTTAATTCTTCATACACCTTTCTTTTTGTTGGACCCTCTTGTTTAGACATACGAACCTTCACACCTTTATAAAGGCTTGCATAGGTGCATGATTTTTTCTTCTTGAATCTTGGTGATCAAATTACCTTCATTAGCATGTGAAACCTGTTTTGTCACATAGCGATTTTCCAATTCTGTCTCTTTGGCGGTTTGACTTTTGATAGCTAATCCGTCATACTCCATTAGTCCTCGATTAAAAGGTGGAAGCGGCTGCCCAGTGCGGTTTAACATTGTATAGTAATATACGAACGTTAACGGTGAATCGTTTTCACCTTTCCTTCATGATTTAGTCTTAGGAATGGCCAAACAATTCTCAGCTTGCAATTGGGTCGGTCCAAGATCATTTGAGACACAACTCAGCGGATCGTCTGCTTTGGCGCTTTAGCTTCAAAAATGTCCTCCTTTGGCGGGTTCAGGATCGAATGCCCTCCCGATCATGAAGGAGAAGTAATTGTGTTTATGCAGCACTTAGGCCAGGATTCTGCCGCCGGATCAAAATTCTTAGGGATGTCCTTGCAAGTTTTCAACTCCATCCACAGGATATTGGTCCGAACTACATGTCAAATATATGCAATTTCCAAGTTTTATGTGAAGTCTATCTTCAAGAAGAACCATGGGAGCATTTGGGATTTCTTTCCTTGAACCACCGTGAAATTTTGGATGGTCCTAACGGAGGGTGGCGGCGTTCAATCGAGAAAAGGAAAAGGAGACTTTCCTCCGCCAAACACCATAGCCATCGAAGATTGGAACCAAACCTGGTTCTCTTGCTGAAATCTGCTCTAACATGAGAATCCTTTGCGGGTTACCGCCCTCACGGCTTAGCAACCATCACCCGTTGCCTTCCGCTTGACATGAGCGGAAGAATTTTGCGCCTCAAATTATCAAACTCCGGGCTCTAATGGCCAATGGCTTAGGTGTGGTTGTGCGATGTGTGGTTTCTTGGGGCATCTTGCCATTAAGCGCCGCCCGGATTGATGCCGCGAATACTGCTGGCAGCGTCAAGACCCTCAAAGGCGTCACGAGCTACCAATAAGCGAGCTTGAAGTCACGAGAGGCGGTGAAGGATGCTTGATGAACCGATCTCATGCACATGCCCAGGTTGGCCCCATTACGTGTTGCCAACAAACCTTTGGTAAGTCTCCGCTCATCGCTTTTACGACATTAATGCCTTATTGATATATATTAATCCTTGTTACCTCTCGGGCTATGCTCCTTGAAGCCGGACCAAACCGGCCGGGCTCCGTGTAAAGTCCAAGACCACCAAGAAGGCTGGCAAGAGGAAAACATAGTCTTGATCCATTGGAAGGCGAAGATTGGAAGCTGAGTAAAGCTTGATTTATCTTGTCCCTTTTTATTCTTCCTTTTACAGACAATTTTAACTCGGGATGATCTTTGAAGCCGATCATGCCGACCACATTGAGGTAATCTTTATTTCTTCGAATCCGATCTCGTGCGGTTAAAGAATTCGCCCTGGTCCGGAAAGTGAAAAATCTCATTCTGTGCTCATTTGAATCTAAACCTTTCCTTGAAGACCACGGCCCGAAATGAAGCGCCGTCTGACCAGCTGATGGTCAACAAATTACATTGTCCGGTTTACGGATCACCAACCGGAGCGTCGTCCGGAGGTGATTTGTTCTCCTGACGTTATCCTTTGAAAGGTTTCTTCGATGTCCTCTCAATCCCGACCAGAATTATCGGGCCTCTTCCAACTCATCGGCGGTTCATCAACCACTCAAGCGCCTCCGCTTAAAGTTCTGCGGGTAAGCACCATACTTCTGCAAAGCCAATTCGGTTTATATTTGCGTTGGTCGGTTTATCTTACTCTAATTCTGAACATTGCAGCACCAAGGCTCGCTTGAGTAAAAGAAAACCCTTGATCCCTCTGCGGATGTTGATCGGAGAAGATCGAGGCGACATGGCGAAAATCCTGAAGTCGCTAAAAATAGCTATGCGGGTTGAACCAAGGCGACAACTGATCCGCGAGTGGGCGGATGCCCAAGTGGAAACCTCATCCTGCTCCACGAGAGTCCGACCACCAGGCGGGTCGTAATTGTTGAGCTGAATGAAAACACCAAGCCCAAAGACCGCGTAATCGGCCAGCCGGCCAAAAATGATGGCGTTATAGTGGCGGGCCTGGCTACACCACCTAGCCAACGGTCGCTTTGCAAACCAGCACCAAGGAAGAGTCTACTACCATGAGTAAAGAGAAGGGAAAAGCTGATCATGTCGCTTGACAACCTCTCTGCCAAGAACTTCCTCAGGCTGAACCGACTCTACACAAGTCGTGACTTGAAGCGATGCAATCATCGTATGAAGGGCAGCTATGAGGTAAGGAGTTATGCCTCTCTTGTACTTTTGTGTAGTAGCCCCCAAGGGTCGGTTCAACAGCATAATTAAAAGGCACTTAACTTTGTATAGAACCCTCGCCTTAAACTTGATCTTTGTAGCCCATGAAGCAGTTCAACTTAGCATAGTTAAACGGGACTTAATTTTGTATCCCATATGGCCGAGATCAACTAGCCATTAGCCCCAAGTGCCAAGTTGAATATTTGTATTGAGCTTGGGACTTTATAATGAAAACAACTAACATGCTCCATTTGTTATCGAGTGAGATATACCCGACAAACCGGTACAACTCAAGGACCTTCGTGCCAATCGGAGACTCAACAATGAGAAACCACCAAGGCCAAGGATGAATTGAAAACCGCCTTGGCCACTATGGAACAACTCAAGGAGTGGTATAAATCCGGCGAGCCAAGCTGGGACATCGAGAAGGCGGTTTGAAAAAGCAGGCGGAAGATCTTTGCAGGCTCTTAAACGGTGTGAGAAGAGCTTACAGGACTAAAGCGCGGATTAACGCCATGACCTCTGCCATCTTTGGTAAGAGATTTTGCGATTACCATTGTTTTGATATTTCCGCGGTTTAACTGGCTATGCGGCTTAAGTGCGAGAGCGTATTGCTCATCAGGCACGATTGCGGAAGAAGCTCAAAGGCAGCTTACCGCTGATTGAGCGATGTATCTACGGCGTAATGAGTCATATGTGCCACATAATGCGACAACCAGCTCCGTCCTTGATCAAAGTACAACTGGACGGCTATCCATGATTAGGCACAGCTTGAAGAGTTAAACGATCCGTGGCGGGTACGGCACTTTCTTGGCTCTTCGCTTAAAGGCGTGGATAAGCGGACCTTGATCCGTTGACATAGCCAAGGGTTTCCCGGCACTCAAGAAGAGCAGCGAAGCCTGATAATGGCATACTGAAGCGAATAACAAAGGAATCGTCCGGCGAATCAATGGCGTGACCAACTGGCGGTTCACGCTCTTTCTCTGAACAACAAGCGGGTGGAGTTTGTCATTCAGTCGCGAGCCTTGTTCCTCAATCGTAAGCACACTTATGCCCCTGCGTTGATCGGGTGAGCTTATAAGTGAAGAGGCTGTCTTCGGGCCTAAGCGGATTATTGGTCTACAATGACTTCGGACTTTGGGTGATGAAAGGAAGAAGTTGACCGGCGGAGCGCCCCCCTCTTCCTCCGTCAACCCAGCGAGGAAGCTTAATCAAGGTCGGGTGATGCATCAAAGCTGCTACTAGTCATAGCATGCATCACGATACGGGCCTTGGAAGGCTTTGTAATAGAATAGCTTGACACTTTGTTTTGAACATGCCTTTATGCCCTCGATCTGTATCCTTGGCGGAGGTCTTTGATACTGGATTAAAAATTGAAACCTTCAATTTATTTTGCTGCAATCACAAATTCTTAAAGCGCCCGTCGACGTAGCCATGGCCCGGCTTGTGGCCTATACTTATATAGAAAATATTGATGTATATGATCAAAACTTTGTGATACAAAATACACCTTGTGTCGGGCATGCGGTTAGCTGAGCCAACCCTTAAGCGGAGGTTGCATAAACCATTACCGTCCAAGGAGACAGCTCCTAGCTTTAGAATGCCGGTTTACCGGAGTAAACCATGCGGGTCATATTAAGCCCTGTTACTCCATAATGGGATTGTCGGTGTACTAGAATAGAGGTACCCTAGTACCCCGAACTTTCGTGCAGACTGATTCGTATGCAACCGGGCCAACCTTAGTATCAAGATCCTCACAGCTCCTTGGAGCCATTCAAGAACAAAGTAGTCAAGACCCGGCAAGAGGAGCTTGCGGGAGAATCAGTATAGAAAACGAGGCCTGGGGAGCTTAGGGAAGGCTTGGTATTGAACTAAGCGACAAGGTTCCGCCTTGTGACAAAAGGCGACCTCTCATCTCCGCTCAGCTCACCCCTTAGCGTGTCCCAGAATCTCTCAAATCTGGCGTGTCGATGGGCTGTGCAGCCCGGGGAGAATGCGACAGCAATGACAAGCCACCATCGTGGCGAGGCGGAGGCGCAAGTCCCTGTTACCTTTGTTGGTGAGGCGGGCATTGATGACCCTTGTCCCTTGCGTCGAGGTTAGGTATAAACTACATTACCTTTGTGCAATGATTGTACCAACCTGGGATTTTACCATTGTAACCTTGTCTACTTGCCATGTGGTAACCTTGTGCCTATAAAAGGAGGCTGAGGGGCGTAGAGGGGGTCGGTTCAGCTGGGTTTCTCAGCTCAGCTCGACATTCATCACACGGGCTAGGTCTTGTAGCCAGCATTGCTCTAGCAAGAACACAAGAGAATCCACAAAGACGGTAGGATTATTATCTCTCGGGAGGCTCAAGCTGGGTAAACCCCTCGTGTGCATCGCCTCGACCCGCTCTTTGTGCAATCTCCGCTCCCCTCAGAACCACAAGGGACGGGTCCCACAGTGCTCGTGGGCCACGGTCGGCACACCCCAACATCTTTTGGCGCGCCCGGGTAGGGGGCGTCGGTATGTGAACCCGGTCCGGCGGTCGCACTAACTCCATCGGCGTCTTCATCGACATGGCGCGAAGAAAACCTTGACGCTTAGCTGGGCCGTCCGCGTTGAACCCACCACCACCGGGCCGTCGGTGGTGGAAAGCTAATGCGGAGAGGACAGCGTCGTCGAAAGAGCCCGATGCCGCCAGGTCCAAAGACAACGGCGGCCGGCTTCGAATCCGCAGCGTCCATCACGAGGCGGGGCAGATAAGCGTCATGATACCGGCGGCACCATGCGATCTTTGGACCAAGGCCAAGCTGGAGGATCCGAGGGCTCGAGACCGCATAGCACCTCGGCATGCGGTGCGGTGGGGTGCGGTCGGCTGAGGGGCGGGATGCTGCTCCTCTAACTTGGTTAGGAGTCGAGCACATCCGTTCTTCGCTCCGTCGCCGTTGCCTTAACCACACCAGTGAAGCCTTGGCGAGCTTGATTACTACTAGATTACCCTCCGGCGGCGATAAAATTCGATGAGTGGAGGAGCCACGATTGATCTCCTCGGCCGCAGCGGCGCGTCCATGACAACCGCGCCGCAACCCCGCGTGAGGCAAAGCGCGGTAGCGGCGGCAGACTTGCGGTTGCACCACGGTACCTCCCCTTCCGAAGCCAAGATCGCCGACTGCCGGATCCACCTCGGCAGCGACTCCGCGGCGTCGTCGGATCCAGCACTTCGTCGTGACCAGCGCCAAATCAATCCGGGAGCGACAAGAAGGGCGCTCGAACCCGTATCGGCGCCCGAAGAAAGCGGCGTCAATCGACCAACATGCGGGCCCCAGCCGATACGCGCCGGAAGAACGGCGACTTCTGCGTCTGCGGTGGGTTGCCCTGCGTGCACTCGTGAGCTACGGCAAGTCCGTTGGCCCGACAAGAAAAAACTTCAAACAGACGTGCGGAGAAGTATGGCGGCAGACACACCATCGGAGTTCCTCGGCATCTACACCATCAGCGGTACAAGCTGCGGGGGCCGAGGCGACAAGATCGCCAACTACTTCCTTGGTGCTCAAGCCAAGCGTCAGGATCTTGGCTCATGCACTTGGGATGGCTCTATTTCTTCTTGGGCAGATTTGTGCCATCGGTTTGTTGGCGCCTTCACGGTGACCTGCCTCATGGCCAAGTGATCTCCACCTGCTTGAAGGAGAGTCTCTGCCAAATTCATCCGAGATTCAGCGGTGCACTACAACATCGAGCGTCCACCCTGCTGCGGTGATTAGTGCATTCCATGCCAGAATGTCTGAAATCGCGAGGATGAGGAGAGATGGCGATGTGCAAAGTGGCGTCGTGAGCTCATACAGCCACAAAGTGTGCACTTGAAGAAGAAGGCTCCGGAGAGAGTGTGGGAGGCAGTCGATAGTGAGGGGACCGCCCGACAAGAATAACCGTGGCGGAACAAGGAGGAAGAAAAACCAAGAAGTACTAGTTGTCGAGCAGTCCGGCAAGGATGGTGCATCCAAAGCCCGTGGCTCGGCAAAGGGTTACCGTTGACACCGACCCGCCAAGGCTGTGGCAGCCGCCGACAAACTGGCAGCTCAACAAGCGATCTTTGTAAAATCCACCGCACCAGGGCCCACGATCTCGGTACTGCAAGAAAATCGAGCAGCTTGTTGAGCTGAAAATGAATCTGGCCGGCGAGACAAGGAGAAAGCCAAGAAGGTGCGGTCGGTAAGTAGAAGAGGCCAGTCGGGGCCTGGCAGCGGCAAGGCAAGCAGGCGGCAGAGACGGACCTCCCGTGGCGCGACAAGGAAGAAGATGAAGATGAAGATGGCGAGGACTATGAAGGCGATGGAAGGCGGGGGGGGAGTTCAAAAAGGCGAGAAGGTCCTGCGTTGGCCGGTGGTGCGTCTCTGCGCCCTCACACCGCAACTCAAGCAATGGATCTTGAGGTCAATGCGCGAACCATCCCTAGAGTCCACATGAAACCTACGAAGTGGTCAACCGCCCATCATCTTTGACATTGAGGATCACCACGATCGCATCACTGCGGTCGGATGTTTGCCGATGTTGGTCTCACCAACCATCGCAACCTCAAGGTCACAAAGATCTTCAGTTGTGTGAGGCCGGCCTGGGTGATCTCTCTGCGGTGCTCGAAACTTGGATCCACTGACTCGGCTGGTACTTTCCAGGAATCAACCGGAAGGAGCAAGCCCAAGGGAAGATCACGTTCTGTAACGTTAAATGACGAACTTAACCAGGCCCAGGAGGTCACGTTGGCGTCGCCGATGTCCCATTGCCCTACAATGGCATACTTGGTAATCCGGCCTTTCGCCAAGTTCATGGCCGCCTCTCATTATGCTTACAACCTACTCAAGATGCCCGGCACGATAAGTGTCATTTCTGTCCATGGCGACAAGAAAGATGCACTTGCTCTGCGGCCAAAGACGAATCGACAGCCGCTGACAGATAGCAAACCACTTCACTGAAGCTCCGGCGAAGAAGACCACTAGGTCCGGCAAGACACTATTGCCCACTCGACGAAACGCACCTCTTGGTCTTTGCGCTACCGTCGAGGGCGCACCATCGAGCTCCACCGGCAAGTGCAACAAGGCGATGGCAGCTCCGCAAAAGACGAAGTGCACGCCAAGGAGGGCGGCGCGGTGGTACCTTCACCATCGGTGCCACGCTTGATCCTAAATAGGAAAGCGAGCTCGTTGCTTTCTGGGCGAATGTCGATGTGTTTGCATAGCAACCATCGATATCCCGGTGTTCCCGAGGAAAGTAATTGAGCACCACCTGGCATGCATCCCCGCGAGGCCGTCAAGCAAAGTTAGGGAAGCAGGCGGTGGGCGCCAGAGTTCATGCGAAGAAATCAAGAAATTGGAAGCAGCGGGGCTTGTCGGAGAGTCCTTCATCCCACATGGTTGGCCAATCCGGAGGAAATGGAGACTTTGTATTGACTTCACAGATGTTAATAAAGCTTGTCCCAAGGACCCATTTCCCTTGCCGCGTATCGACCAGATTGTTGACTCCACGGCTGGATGCGATCTGCTTTCATTTCTTGATGCATATTCAGGATATCATCAGATCTTCATGGCAGAAGAGGATGAAGAAAACGCAATCATCACACCATGTAGCGCGTCTTGCTTTATCGGATGCCTTTCGGTTTGAAGAATCTGGTTCAACCTTTGCAAGGTAGTCCATGATGCTTTTGGACCTCGGATACGAAGCGTAGAAGCTTACATGGATGACATAGTGGTGAAGCAAGCAAGGCAAGCTGGTTCCAAGATTTGGATGAGGCGTTTGCAAACCTGCATGAGATCAACCTCAAGCTCAACCCGAAGTGCGTGTTTGGAGTCCCAGGCAAACTTCTCGGGTTCTTTGTATCTCAGCGAAATTGAAGCCAACCCGACAATCAAGGCCATTGAGCGGTCGAAGCACCAAGCGCGTCAAGGGCGTCGGGAGGCTTGCGGTTCGCGTGGCTGCTCGGCGAGTTCATCTCTAAAATCTGTGACAGCCCCGCCGTTTTTCAAGATTTTGAAAAAGCGAGGTCAATGAATGGACTCCCGAAGCGGAGGCTGGCTGCAGGAGACTTGAAGAGATACATCCTCCACTCCAATACTTAACCTAAAACGCAAGAGATTTTGCTTTGTATGTAGCGGCGACCAATCAAGTGGTTAGTGCTGCGTTAGTAAGCGGAGAGGGCGGATGATGAGCGAACAGCCGAGGCAAGTCGTCCGGCGACAAGCGGGGCTTCGCGTCAAGCTCGGTCCCGACAGCAGCCGGATCAGCGCGAGTTGCGACAAGATACGGAAGAAGATGGTGCGCCGGTGTGCTGTCGGTTCCATACTGCGGGGCTAGATCGAGTACTACGGTGTCGCGAAGCTGCTTCGGCCTGCTCATGGCCTCGGCTACGCCATTACTTTAAGCGCGTGAGATAACGGTTGTCACTCGCTTTCCTTGCGAAGATTAAAATCCAGAAGCGACAGGCAGAGATTGTTGAGTGGGCCTTTGGGCATCAAGCTTTGGTCTCAAGTTGACACTTCAACTATCGAGCGAGGGCATTGGTAGAATTCATAGCAGTGGGCGTAGCCGAGATGAAGAGATTCAGAGGCGAGCATCCCGTCAAGGAGGCAAATAAAGAATGGCTGATGTACTTTGGCGGTGCCTTCTCGCTGCAAAGCGGTGCGGCGTGCTGCTTATCGCTTAGAGAACACCTCAAATACATAGTCCAAATGCACTTTCCCAAGGAACAAGCAACAAATAATCTCTGCAGTATGAAGGCTTGCTTCTTGGGTCTGGATTGCGATAGACCTTGGGATTAAGAAGCTCATTATCGAGACTCACAACTTGTCGTCCGAAGTAAATAAAGATTACGAGTCCGTTGATGGAAGCATCGTCGATGAAGTGAGAAGCTGGAAGAGCACTTTGAAGGCCTGCAAATGGAACCGCGTTCAAAACACAGAATGATATAGGCTGATGGCCTCTCCAAATGTGCGCACTTAAGTTACAATGGAACCAGGGATTTTTGTGCTCAAACTATTTCGATAACCGTGTCACCATCAACAAGGCAGGCCAAGAAGAAAAATTGGTTTCCGCGACTACTTTCCGTGAGAGCTCTCAAACCACCGCCAAGAAAGGTCCTAAAACCAGCGCAAATATCAGCGAGAAGCGATGCTCTCAAACAAACCATGATTTGTCGTTAAACAAGCGCTCCCGACAAGCTTAGCTCCGGCAAGCTTGGCGGGGATCATCGACTCGGCGGACCGGCGAGGTCCTTGCGGTAGAAGCTGATGGTCCCTTGATGATAGATGAGCCTTTAGTCCTTGTTGTCGAGCCACGAGGCTCCAACATGGGACACAAGATCGTCCATTTCCTTGAGACGGAGAACTTCCGAAGAGCAAGAAGAAGCGGAAAAGTAACCCGGCGGTCAAGTATGTACCGGTTTGTTGATAACATCACATGCGAAGAAGACTCAAGCAGTGAAATTGAAGTGTATTTGCGGGAAGATGGGGCGGCTGTTGGCGGAGATACGAGGGATATGTGGTCACCACATTAGGCGCAAGAGCACTTCTTAAACAAAGCTTCCGGCAAGGTTTCTTCGGCGAAGCCCTCGGGATACTGCGCACAAGTAACCAAGTGTGAAGCGTGCAGTTCCATTCAAAGCGAGATACAGCCAGCTCAAGCTCTCCGGACAATCCCTTTATCTGGCCCTTCTCGGTGCAGGGCTCGACATCCTCGGCCCCTTCCCGAGCTGTCGGGGCTTTGAATACTTATGCGTCGCAATCGACAAGTTCACAAAGTGGCGAAGTGGAACCGGTGAGGAAGGTGACAACACGATCGGCCGTCAAGTTCTTGAGTCAATTGTTTGCCGTTTTGGATTCCTAACGGATCATCACCGACAACGGCACCAGTTCCTGATCGCACCTTCATGCGGTCGCCCAAGATCTTGGCGCCAAGATCTGCTTTGCTTCGTTGCTCATCAGAAACAGCGGTCAGCGAGAAGAGCAAGCTGTGAAGTGCGAGGACTCAAAGACGAACTTTCGACGAGCTGCACAAGTCTTGAAGGCTGGATCGAGGCTGCCGGTGGTTCTTTGGTCGTCGGGCGATGCCATCGAACCCTGCGAGACACCCTTTGCTCTAGTCTCGGGGCGATTCTCCCAGATTCTGCTCACGGGTCACCTCGGTGCTCAACTTATAGCGAGCTTGAGCAAAACAGCTGCGACAAGATGTGTATTGCTCCTCGAGGAAGATGCGTCTTGAGGATCTGTCTGAGCCGCTCGTTACCAGCAAGCTTTGCGTCGCTACATAACCCGCAAAGTTAATGCGGAAGCTTGAGGAAGGCGACCTTGTTCTTGGCGCGTTCAATCCGCAAGAATTCCAACAAGTTGGCCTTGAAGTGGGAAGGCCCTTATCGGGTAAAGCGAGTCACTAGGCCGTATTTGTCATGTGAGACCGAAGGCGGCTTCCGGTGAGCAATTCTGGAACATAGAGCATCTTATAAAGTTTTACCCATGAAGTAGATTCTTGGAACCCGTTAAAACCACCCTATTACAAGTCTTGCCTTAGCTGTTGCATGTAATCCTTTGTACAAAGCGAGCGCGAGACCCCGTGCATCGATAAAGCCTATGGTTGCGCACATTTTGTTAATACATGCCTTCATAATCAAATATGCATAAACTTACTAACATCTTGTGCAGCACCCGCTTTTGATAGCGATAATGAGCCATTAGGCTCCAACTTTCTTTCTCTTCTTTCTTCTCAAACAAGAAGAGGTTCATCCACCACAAGTTAGCAGGGAGAAGGAGATAGTGGTGTTGGCCGACAAGCGTCGCTCGGGAACATATCCTTGCGGAAGGCGGACAACGGAAAAGCTAAGTTGCTAAGTTTAGCGACCAGTTTTAAATTTTCAAGTTATCTTCCTCGAGCGATAGTACTTTGTATGGAAAACACATGCGCGGAGAACCAAATCGTGATGAGTGGCGCCCTTACTTTGTTTGAGTCCGCTCAACAACTTAAGTGAGCTGCGGCTAGTCCGACGAGGTTGCTTGCCGATGGCGACCCTTGACGAATCTTTGAAGTTCACTTTTCGGCTTTCGCTGACAAGAATTACTGCCGACAGTTCCCCAGCGTGGGGTAAAACATACAAGGGAAGAAATCGAGTAAAATAACATTTCATTCGATTGCCTAAGATAGTGTATATTACATAATAACGCATGTGAGATCTAATAGGTTTTCTCATAAAACATGATCTACAGCGACAAGAGAAAGATGAACTTAGCGGCCCTAGTCCTGCGGCCGCCCTCGGCTCTTGACTCGCTCACCCTGTCCACAATGGAGTGCGACAAGGGTCTTAGCGCTTCAACATCGGATGAAGGCAGGGACTTGAGGGCCTTGGAGAAGTCGGCCTTTGGGTTGCGAAGGCCACCTTCATCAACACCTTCGGAGAGCCTCGGCACAAACTTGGCGTGATTCCTCCTTGATTGCTTGAGAACCTCATCCGAACCGCGGATACCCGCCAACACGCCTTTGAAGAATAGGCTAAGCTTGGCTGGGTTGGAGGTTCTCGTCGAGTGGAATATCCAGATCATCATCCCCAACTCTATCGACTCATTGTGGATGCCGGCGGTGTGCACAAGACCTTACATCCAATGCATTATGATGTCGAAGATTATGCGGTTCGGCATTCAAGCAGCAACTCCTCGGTGGCCTTGATCTTCTCAGCGAGCACATCTCCAGCTCCTGGCGCCGTTCAATGTCTCAAGGGTGGTCAATTTCAGCTCAGATCTGCCTTGGCGTCCTTGGTCGATCTCCTTGATCTTTTCATTAAGCGACCACGCAGCTCGCAGGGTGTGGCGTCCTTCTCACGCTCGCTTCAACCGCGACCTCCTCGGCGCTCTTGGAGGGTGGACTCCAGCTGAGCCACCCTAATCTCGTTCCCCTTTGGCGGCCTCGGCGGCAGCAGCGACATCTTTGCCTCCTGGCGGCCCGCCAATCGTTTGCTTTGGCAGCGAGATCTTCCTCAAAGGCTGTCGAGTTGATCTTCCGGCCATGACTCACCTCTCTAGCGGAGAGCTTCTCACCGGCAAGCCTGCTGCTCCTCAACCTCGCCTTTCTCCAAGATAAAGGCGTGCGCTCCTCGACAAGCTGCTCGAGCCTGCTATGTCCGGGAGAGTCTCTTTGTTGGCGCGTCGGAGCTCTTACACGTTCTCAAGTCAGCTCCGCCCTCGCGACAAGCGCCTCACTGGACTCAGGTTTGGCTTGTCGAGGCGCGGTGGGCCTCAACCTAGCTGCTCCTCCTCGGGTTCGCACTGCTTTGCTGCTTCGGGCATCGACCAGCTTGACCCGGCGGAGGCAAGCAGCTCCGCGCCGAGTCTCCCCTTGGTGGCGCCCTCGAGCTTGATGCCCATGGGGCTTGATGAAGACACCCTCACCGGCTTCGGTGCATGCAACGTTCCTCAACACCATTACGTACATTTCCAACATATAGTGGTTTCCTAGTAGTAGGAACAACAACTAGGACCTTGAAACTTTGAGCAGTAGGAATGTATTGCGTCTGCTAAGAGTCGTAATATTGTAGTTGTTTATCCCGTGGAGCCACAAAGGACTAATATTTGCGTGCAATCCACACTTATAATTCATGGCCATCCAATAGGCTTGATGGAGTGTCGTTAGCCTTTGAGGCCTCAAGTTACATCTAGTGCTTGGTTTAAAGCCATTCACAAAGCTAGCCACATAGTAATGATCCTGCAAATAAAGGCACTCCTCTCTAACTATCGTCATTATCTCCTCAAACTTGTTAGTATATTCAGAAACTGACAATGTGAGTTGTTTGACTGAATGGAACTTATCCAACACTTCATATATGCTTGATTCTACAAACTTATCACACAAAATTCTGCATAGCTAGTTTCAAGGTATGTCAATACTTTGTAAGTTAGCACTCCTAATCCAATTATTAGCCCTGCCAACACTATATGTCTATGACAGATCCAGTTCATACTCATCAAGGGCTTGTGCTAATTCAATTCAAAGTATTTGTTAACCCCCCTGATCCACACCAAAGGATTTTCTCCATTGAAATAATGAAAGTCCATTGTAGGCATTTTTCCTATACTTTTTATGAATTGGGCTATCGTTTCAGACTTGTATTGTGACCCATATGAGCTATTGTTAACTGCATTTCCTGACAATAATTATTTTGGTGCATTCTCAAGTCAACTAGTGCTTCTACTTGTGCATCAATTTCTTTGGAATTTTAGATGATTGTGCTTGTCAGGTTTTCTTGTTCCTTAGTAACTGAAGTAGTAGTAGTGTGCAACACAGAAGATTCGGAGCAGGGTGGGTGGGATATTTTACCTTCCAACTTCTTTAAGTAGTTGAGATGTCGTTGTGCACCTGAGAGTTCTTGAGAACAAGTGTTTCCATGGTGTTCACTTTGGTCTCAAGTAGATCAACGTTTCCCAGTCGATCATTGACCATTTGAGTTGGTCCTGAATCAACGCTTGCTTCTCATTCATGGTTGCCACTTCTGCTCACGGACGCTCCACCTCCTCAACGAGCTCCAAGTGCTTGATGCGAGCGGCCATGAAAAGATCAACAAGGACTCTAGAATTTTACCAAGGGATCAACCTCGAACCACGGTGATCATGTCCTTCTACTACCAAGACAAACACCACCGAATGGATTTGATGTACCGGCTCCTCGATCTAGGACGAGACAGTGCTATTTTACTAGGAGATCCCAACCATTGGTTATTCTAGATCCCCATGCCTCTGAGAATTCGATGGCTACCGATACCAATTGTGAGGAACCAAGTCGAATTGAGCATATAACAAGAGAACATAGGATGACCAGAGTAACTATTTGATTTCAGATATCCTGAATTGGTCTCAGATACAAGTTTTCTTGGATCGATTTAGTTCTACCAAGTAGTCTAGGGTTCTAGAGCTAACAACTTGGAGAAGAAGATAATGCCCTGATCCAAGGAATGTGCGAGCTAATAAAGGGAAAGAAAATACAGACGGTGAAATAACGACTAATTAACCGAAGCGCAATGAAACATGCTTTAGTGAGCTGTAATAGTTGCCGGGCAGTAAATAGGGAAGCCAAGATTCACTATGAGTCGATGATCTCACGATCTTCGATCATAGTCATCCATCCAATCGATATCTTCCTCCCATGAATCTTCATCTTGTTTCTCGATGTTAATTTCTTCACACAACTCCAGTTTCGTCAAGTTCAGATAATCAGGAAAGTCTCAAGATACGTATCAAACTTCGATGAGGATTCATGCTATAATGACAAGCTATGTTAATGCCTACTCCCCCAATGCAACCAATAAAAGAGGGGGATGAAATAGACCTCCTATGGGTTTTGTGAAGCTTAATGTTCATGCATTTTTTTGATCATGATCTGCTTAGGGGCACAGGCGCACATCTGGCGCTGCACCCAGAGATTATAAAGGAAAATTCATTATTGGCGAAAATTGAAAAATTGATTGGTGTGCTGATATCTTGGCGACAAAAGCTTTGCCTCTAAGATTCGGCTTATCTATTGCACAAACGGCGGGATGCAACCGCCTTGTTATTAATTATGATAATATGGAGGTCATTGATATCATGGAGAATGGAGAACATTCTACGAGAGCGGCGACAACTGTTTTTGATGATTGCTATTTTTGGCATGTGATACTAGTTTTAAACATGGAAGCGAATAAGGTACCTCATGAACTTGCTAGGTTAGCTAGATTTTCTGCGACTAAGTATTGGTTTGAGGAGCCTCTGGACGAAATTGTACCTTTTCTTATAGATGATGTAACCGTTATTTCAAAATAATGCAGTTGTTTATTTTTTTTAAAAGATCAGACTATCATTTTTTAGGGGAAAAAGTTCAGATTATCAGGGTCATGACAGCTGGTCGGGCTGAAAGCCCATGACCATGAAAGCCTTGTGTGGAACGGGAGGGAGAATGACTGTTCTAAGAGAAAATTTCTTATTTAACACTGTCTTAAAATCTGGTTCCTTATTTAACATTGAAAAAGTTTTTCTTCCCTATTTGACATCAATCCTAAATTTTATTCCCTATACAACACTTTTATCCATTTTGAGCCTAAATGACACGTGAAAAGACCATTTTGTCCCTTATGCGGTATGTATGTGTATGCGCGTGTGTGTGCTGTTGCGTGCGTGGGTGCGCATGCACAGGTGTGCTGCTGCGTGTGTGCTCACAGGCGGAGCTTCCGGTAGGGCGAGGTTGGACGCACAAACCTTAGCAGGAAAAGAGGCGAACTTGCACGTTCACGGCGGCCAACCAAGCGCGCGTGAGGCCAACGACCAGCAGGAGCGCCCACGCGGACGTGGACGTGTACTCACGTTTCCGGCGGCCAGCAGCACACTGTTCGCGTGAGGCCGGTGGCCAATAGGAAACCATGAACGGGAAGAGGATAGGGCTAGCAAAGATAATTGACATAAGTAATTTGGTTTTCATTTTAGTGTCATTTTTTTAGATAATGGTTTGACAATCTACATATAATGATTAGTGGCATTTTTGTGATGAATTGCATATTTGAAAATAAAAAAATTCTGGTAGTTGTTGGCCGCATCAAACTATATTCCTCCGTTCATAAATGTGTGTTGCTGCGTGTGTGTGTGCGCGCGCATGTGTTGCTGTCTGTGTATGCACGTGCGTGTGTGCTCCTGCTGCCATGACTGATCTATGTGTGTGCTATTCTTTATTGCACACACATCTACCACATGAAGCGAAAAGAGTCTTTTCGGTGTCGTTTAGAACAAAATGAACGAAAATGTCATATAAGGAATAAAATTTAGAACTTGTGTCAAATAGGGAAGAATTTTTTTTTAGTGTCAAATAAGGAAGCAGATTTTAAGATAGTGTCAAATAAGGAATTTTCTCCTGTTCTAATAGTGTTCCAAATCCATCCCTCGTCTTCCTCAACTCATCGCCTCAAAAAGAAAAGAAAAAAACAGCTGCGGCGAGGAGGCGGGGGAGTCGGGGGACCGGCGGGAAGGAGGAGTCAGGGAAACGGCGGGAAGTCGACGATGCCCAGGAGCTGTCCGCACCCCACGCGCGGGATGCGCAGGCCGCCGCCTCGCTGGTGGCCATGGCAGGGTCGAGGATGCGGTCGGCCTCGACCTCGTCCTCGGCAGCAGGGTGATAGCTGGCTGGTGGCGCGAGGAAAAGCTCGTGCACGGCGTCGAGGTGGTGCCCTTCCTTCTCCTCTCTCATTTCCCTCCGGTCTTCTCTCTCGATCCCGTTTCTCTGCATCGCTTGGGGCTGGAGATGGCGAGCCGTGGCGGCGCAGAACGGGGGCACGAGCATAGGAGGAAGCCAGACGAGCTTGGGGGCGGCGTTTTTGGGCGAGCTCGAGGCCGGAGAGGAGCGAGGCCGAGCTCCTTCGGGTGGGGAACCCCATCCCGTCCTCCGCCATCCTCTCCCGCGAATTTGGGCCGCCGCCGAAGAAATTTTCCAGAAAGAAGGTCTGACCCAGCTGAACGCGATGTGTTATTCTGTGCCTCGGTACACCTGATCCTCCACGTCCTGAACCACGGAACATGAACTCTGATGAAATCGGCGGCGCTTGCCTAGGCCCCGAACAAAACTGTACGACGATTTTCCAGAGAACCGGGCCGGCATTTTCATCATTTGAAAAAAAAGAGAACCGGACCGGGCCAATGAGGACCCTATCTTAAATCTCCACCGTTCCACCCTTATCAACCCCGCCTCCAACCCCTTTCGTTATCCATCTTTCCCTCCCTCTCTTAGGCTCCTCTGCTCACTACTGCTACCCCTTCTGCTCCTGCACCTCCAACCCAGCTCCATTTTGCTTCTACCTCATCCCAGCTGCCTCTCCCTTACCTTAGCTGATTGCTTGGGAAATTGACCTTCCATTTTGCTTCCTCGGGCCATCGGTACATCCTTGTCGGTGTACTGTCAAGAGCAGCTGAGCGCCAGGCCATCAGTAAATTCTTGGACCTGCTATTTATTATTTGGTTTCATATGTCTTTGTGTGTGTGTGTGTGTGTGTGTGTGAATTCACAGCTGTGTGGCCTTTTCTTGGCAATTTTTGTTTTAGCGTGCGCTTAATCGATATCCCTGGTGGCTTCTGTGTTTTGATATGTTTATGCGCATAACATTGTTCGTGCCTCCCTCGATGTGCAGTGTGGGCATGGAACAACGAACACTGCTTCGCAGTTAAGCTCTCTCAAATTGTGCCCATTTGAAATTGGATATCCTTTCTATGGTCGTGTATATTTCCAATTCCCAAAACATCTTTCTCTTATTGTGAACTAGTTATTTGGAATCCAAATTTTTAGCATTTCTGCCTGTGTCATGGTAAATTAGCCTCTTGACTTCTTGAGCCTGTTCCCATGTCCCTCGTTGCAGGCATTGTTTGAAATTCAGTCCCCTACTGCCTTGTTCACCCTTCTGTAGTCATCTTCTTTCTATCCATCATTTGCGCAGATTTTATGTCGAAGTGATTTTTCTTCTTCAAAATGGATTAGATGTAACTTAGTCCATTGGTTCTGCTAATATACCTTATACTTTATCCCTTCGTAGCTGGCCGCTTGATGATTTATTTTTGGATTTCAGTCAGTTGTACCATCTATATATCATCACACACAATTATCTCATTTGGAATCACAGGAGGTAAAAAAATGTCGACTTGAATTGATGTTATGGTGTTAACGCAACCATTGTTGCTTGCACTTCGTTCTCACCATTGGTACATCTTTTTCTGGTCAATCCTGTGTTGTGGGGTGTGACTATGTCTCTTTCACGTCTAAGTAGTGTGTATATGCACATGTCAATGATAGCTCCCTGTTTTGTCCTAACTTCAGTTTTATAGCCCTACCCTGCACCCACCATCACTCTCTTCTATTCTGTTCCTTCTAACGTGTGCCACATGTTTAGGTAGCGGTTGTGAATCCAACTGTTGTTTAATTTACTTTTTGACCGTATGATCTAGGTGGGAATCTTCTGCTGAGCTTGCTCACCGTTTGGCGCGTATGGCGCCCAAGAGCAAGCGTGGCAAGGCCAAGGGTGAGAAGAAGAAGAAAGATGAGAAAGGTATTGTTGACATGACGCCTTGATTGGCTTTTGCTTGCAATAGTGGGAGAAGATAGTTGCTCTCTTGAGCTGATCATTTGCGAATTTCTTCGATGAATTACCAGTGCTCCCTGTGGCCATTGACATCACCGTCAACCTCCCGGATCAGTCCGATGTCATTCTCAAGGTTTAGCTTCTTGCTGCCACAGTTCTTTCTGCACTGTTTGTTTTCCTTGATGCGTGATTTCAGCAACAAGTATTCCTTCTTTGCTTGGCGCAGGGGATTTCCACGGACAGGATCATCGATGTGAGGAGGCTGCTCTGCGTCGACACTGCCACATGTGCAATCACAAACTACTCTCTCTTGCATGAGGTATTTATAACGTTTCGTTTCCTCTTCATACTATATTACCGCAGTGAACATCATTTTAATTCAATCCTGTTGTATGATTTCATTTGTCGGTAGACTCGTGATGGCCACTTGAAGGATGGCGCTGATGTTGTGACACTGAAGCCATATACTCTCACCCTGGTAGAAGGTACATCTTATATCTGCAAAATAAGGATTTATTTTCTCAAGGCATCTTTAATCGACCCAAATAAATTTCTAATCACCCAAACCCTTTTTTACTTAGGTTCATCTAATCCATTCCCAAAACATGCATAACTCCCAGAAGGTTTTTAGCTGACACAAAAAACAACCCTCCCCTTCTAACATTTTGGCTTCCCCCGCTGCCACACAATGCCCTCCCCAATACCGCCACGCGCAAGAGTAAATTTTATTATTGCTAGGGTTGTTTGCCATAATATTTGCTGTGAGAGTCAGCAAACACTAGATGTTTGTAACATACATGATGGCTAAATATATGTTATACAACTTCAATTTTAATGCATTTTATCATTGGATTTCGATTAGAATGCAGCATCCAAAAATGCATGATATTCTGGTAGTTAGATTTTAAGAGCGTTTTTTGAAGTTGACTTTTGTGGTTGGATTAGAGATACCCTTAGATTGGTTAAACCCATCGTTTCTAGACGTGTGTTCTGTAAATTGTACCTTTGCACACCTATACACCTGACTGCACCTTCATTTGCATCATTTTGTCTTTGATTTCCATATATCCTATTGTTACTATTAAATTCTCTTCTATAGTGTCTAGGGATAAACCATCCGTAACACTACATCTTAAACTCAAAAATTCACAATGCAGGGGAGTACGACGAGGATAGCGCGTTGGTGCATGTACGGCGGCTGCTGGACATCGTTGCGTGCACCACCTCCTTCGGCTCTCCGCCGCCTCCTCCTCCTCCATCCCCCAAGGATGCCGATGCCACCAAGGAGCCCTCCAACTCCAGCTCTAAGCCTGCAGCAGCTGCCTCCTCGGGTGGGCGCCGCATGGGCTCGCCGCCGCCCCTGCCCAAGGAGTCAGCTGCGAAGGATGCCGATGCAGCGGCGGCCAAGGAGGACGCGGTCTCAGCAGAGCTGGAGGCAGAGATGAGCGGTGCATGCCCCCGCCTCGGAGCGTTCTACGAGTTCTTCTCCTCGCTAACCTCTCACCGCCCCTCCACTGTAAGTAAAACCTCTCTCACAGCCTTTCCAAAGCCCTGTAACTGATCTCTCTATTTCACGCTCTCGTTTCATGACTTATGACTCGAACTGTAAACTTATGCCCAATGCTACGTGCCGGCAGGCCTATCCCAGCCCCCTCCCGAGCCATGGATTGCTTTTCACTGTGGCCGTTGGATCTCGCCCAACACAGCACATAGGAGGACAGCGTTCGCATCCCTCGCTCACAGGCGCACATGGGGAATAGATGGTGCGCACATCTCATGCTTACATGGGCGCACGGAGCCTACTCCCACTCGCCTCGCTCAAATATTCCACCCACGCCCACAAGAGCCTCGTCTTTGACGGCTCGCAGAGTCGCACTCCCCGTATGCAGCACAGCCAGCAGCAGCGTGGGCCGGCTCGCTCCCAGCAGCCCTGCCGTCCTCGAAGCAGCCCTTGCCGGCACTCGTAGCAGCGGGCGTCACTGGTCGCAGCATCGGATGTCAGGCTCGCAGCGGTTGCCGTCGCCGTCGCCGTCGCAGCATAGGCCGTCTGACTCGCAGCAGTGATGTTGCCGTCATAGCACCACATTCGCGTGCTCGTAGCAGCGGCTGTCGCCGCTCACAGCACCAGTCGTTGCCGATGCAGTAGTGCGGCCCTGGCTCGCAGCAGGAGCCGTCACCATAGCAGCACCATGTCCGCACGCTCGTAGCAGCGGCCGCCGCTGTTCGCAGCAGTGGTTGCCGCCGTCGCAGTACCCGGTGGTCGGCATCGCACCTTGTGGTCACTGTCTAGCACCACGACAGAGAGAGGATGATGCAGTACCGGTCCTCACGAAAGAGGAATTAGTGTCTGCAAACTCGTGCAAAGATAAGGCTGAGGGACCACATGAGTGGTGCGTGGGGCCCACGGGTACGTGGCGGGTGAGCACATGATGCGGCCGACGCGAGATTAGAATGGGCCGCCAGGTACTAATTGTTTTCCTAAACTTATTTGCAACAAAAGAACATTAAGGTGCCATACTACTGCCAGCATTAGATTTGGAACCTCTGCCTTGATCTAGTTGTCCATATATCTTTGCTGTCTGCGTCACCATGCTTTGTCCTTGAGATGTTAGTTCATGTAATTGAACACTTTCCTCATTATTTTGAATTCTAAGCGTGAGATATCAGCTTGAAATTTGTTGAGCTGAACATTTCTCTAGCGAGGCAAATTCTTCCGTTTGCTGAGTTATTTTAACTCTTTCAATCAGTTATAAAGAGAGTGACTCAACCTCGACAGGAGGAGCAACCGTCTGATGACCATCTCTTCTTCCTTGAGGTAATCATGGGTAATAGTTATATCTTTGACAGCATTTTTGCGCTAAGATGCCTGCTAATTACATCACATGTGCCCTAATTGGAGAATTGTTGGCTGACTTTCAGGCAAAGCTTTGTAATGGGAAATTTTTCATTGTTGAAGCTCGGAGAAAGGGGTTCTTTAGTTTTGGGAAACAGCGTGTTTTGTGCCACAATCTTGTTGACCTATTGAGGCATCTCAGCAGAGCATTCAATAATGTTCGTTTATCTCACATTCTGGTTGTAAATTTTATATTAGGGTAATCTAAATTGTTACTCCCTCCGTCCCATAATGTAAGACGTTTTTGCAAACTATGTTAACTTACAAAAACGTCTTATGTTATGGGAGGAGGGAGTATCTAATAATC
Organism: Aegilops longissima; assembly: GCA_021605205.1. NCBI lineage: Eukaryota > Viridiplantae > Streptophyta > Magnoliopsida > Poales > Poaceae > Aegilops > Aegilops longissima. The sequence continues at coordinate 534,131,403 of CM038678.1, read as the reverse complement.
TTTCATCCTGTATTGTATTTTACCTTGTTATTAGATATCCCACTTAAAGCTGTAGCCTCTTCTGGACAAATGAACTTATATACACTTTAGAGATGAAATGTAGTTAATAACAGCAGATTTTTGAATCTATTTTTAATGTATACTCCCTCCGTCCCAAAATACTTGTCATCAAAATGGATAAAAAGGGATGTATCTAGAACTAAAATACGTCTAGATACATCTCCTTTTATCCATTTTGATGACAAGTATTTTCGGACGGAGGGAGTATATGTGTGTGAACATTTGTGGTGTAGTGTGTACGCTTTTGTGCAGTAGTAATTGAGACGATGAAATTGAGAGAAGATAAGTAATAATCAGTATAAAATTCCTAACTTACCTCAGCCGCAAGAAGGTTCGAATTGGTAAAGTCTATTTTGGTAGCAGCACCGTGTCCTCCACTTTCAAGTTTCTACTGCCAAAAATAACAATCTGCCTACCAGATTTTTCACTTATTCGGACTGAAATTACGTACTAAAAATTGATAGTTCAGCATGCCAGTGCATTGTTGTAGGTTTGGAAAGTGGCATTTGCCAATACTGTACAGTGGCAGTGTCAAATTCCATTCTAGAAACTATTTGAGGTTCTTAATTACCAACAATTTTATAGCACTATTTAACTATTTCTGTAAGCCACTGTGCAGTCTCATTTTCCATATCTCTAATTCTTTTCTATGACCTTGTTATATGAATTTAATCCTTTATGGTGCTTGCATATATATTAGGCATACGAGGATCTTATGAAGGCATTTTTGGAACGGAACAAGGTGTGTTGTTACCCTTTTTGGGTGTTTCATTGTACCTATCTTTTTCTAAATTTCAATGGAAACTTTTCACAAGACCGTGATTTTGCATTTGGATTATTGTGTGCTTGGGCATAATGATTGATCTGAAAAGGAGTTGAATATATTTTAATGCACTTTAAATATCAAACAACAATTTGGGTCGTCTTCTAGGAATATCTACCTTCCTTCTACAGTTATGCTGATGTTCATATTCAGTTTCTTCCATTTGGGGCTCCTCTAGTATGTTGCGCTTGATTATTACATATTTACTCGCAGGTTCATATGAATCATGTTTTTGTATTCCATCCGCCATCAGACAACAGTTTTCCTATCTAATGCTGCATCATGACCTAATTATAACTGCTTGTATGTTGCAGTTCGGAAATTTTCCTTATGGTTATCGTGCAAATACGTGGCTTGTTCCTCCGATTGCTGCCCAGTCACCATCAACATTTCCTCCCCTTCCTGCTGAGGATGAAACTTGGGGAGGCAATGGAGGTGGTTGGGGAAGGGATGGCAAAAGTGACATGTTGCCATGGGCAGATGAGTTCCTGTATCTCACATCCATGCCTTGCAAAACTGCTGAGGAGAGGGAAATTCGTGACAGGAGAGCATTCCTACTGCACAGTCTATTCGTAGATGTTGCCATCTTTAGAACTATTGCAGCCATCCGGCATTTAATGGAGAGTTCAGATGTGTCAACAGCAATCAAGATAGATGAGGTCTTGCATTCTGAGACGGTGGGAAATTTTAGCATCACTGTCACAAGAGATTCTTCAGATGCAAGCTGCAAGCTGGACACTAAGATAGATGGAAGCGGAGCCACAGGAATGGACTCTAAGCATCTTGGAGAGAGAAACCTTTTGAAAGGAATAACTGCCGATGAAAACACTGCTGCACATGTATAAGTTCAAAATTAAGGTGATCTTTCTCATATTCAGGTAAAAGAGAGGCTTTTCCTAATTTTGTCTCTAATTTGCAGGATGTTGACAGTTTGGGCATCGTGAATATTAGATACTGTGGGTATGTTGCTGTAGCAAAGGTTAGCAATTACGAGAAAACTATTGTGGCTTCTTCTATTAAGCCTGCTGATATCACGGATCAACCTGAAGGGGGTGCCCATGCATTGAACATTAACAGGTTGGTAGCAATGCTTTGTTTTGTTTTTCTAGTTATCCACAAAGTTTATGCTGCTTATCCCATTTTTTCATTAATATATATATATATATATATATATATATTAATATATATATATATATGTTTTAGTTTGAGGATGCTCCTAAATGAAGCCAATGCAACTGGAGAAAAAAAGTTACCAACACAAAGTCATAGGCAGGAAGAACTAACTGCAGCACAAAATTATGCTGAGAACTTGCTGAAGGAAAGTCTTCAAAATCTTGAGGAAGAGGAGACTGATAAACAATCATTTATGAGATGGGAACTTGGTGCGTGTTGGGTTCAGCACTTGCAAGATCTGAAAAAATCTGACAAAGACAAAAAACAAGGTGATGGGAAGGAAAAGAAGAAAATGGTGGACAAAGCTGTGAAAGAGACAAAGATTGAAGGGCTTGGGAAGCCTCTCAAAGCTCTTAAGCACCCAAAGAATGCGGTTGATGCTTCTGGCAAGGGATCCTTATCAGGGAACAAAAGTTTGACTGATGCAACAAGCTCTGGGGAAAACCCGAAAGTCAACCCATCATCTGTTGAATCGCCTCAAGGAGACTGCATCGCCTCCGAGAGTGAAATCTTGCTGAAGGATGTATTACTGGATTCCGCCTTTACAAGGTTGAAAGATTCAGAAACAGGACTCCACCAGAAGGTAGAAATGCATTAATTTTCATAGCAAGTTATGATTTCGCATCTGCCCTTTGCTGTCTTGCATATCCAACTCATACCCTCCTCATTTCAGCATTTAGTTTTATAAATAAATGTCCTATTTAAAATAGAGTTTCCTTGTGATTATTAATCTTTGGCAATCATATACAATTCATATATAACTGTCAGTATTAAATTTCATGTGATACTGTGTTTGCCAATATTGTGGATATCAAGGTATGCTGTGGAGGGGTTCATGAAATGTGTTCTTACCTGACTCAGAACCTCAATTGTGGAGCCTACCTCAGGTGCACTAGGGGTTGATAAATTGTAGTGCAGCTGGCTAGGGGTCTTGTGCTTTCCCATCCTACACCTGCTCGAGGCCTCGCTTAAGCAGGGTGCTAACGCTTGTTCTTCTAAATTAAAATTTCACCGGTGCTAGTGCCTGTGGACGAGTGTTTCTTACATCAGCGCGTGGTACTTCAAACAACATCAAATATGCAAGGATTTTCACCTTTCTTGATTTTGTCAGATCCACTTCTGAATTCTACAAAATAAAAAATCAATTGTATGAAACAGACTACGTATTGTTTTAGCACCCTTGCTTACCAAGTGGCCATTTGTAGCTACTAATCATGCATAAAGTTCATAGACTAATCTCTTGTGCTCCACAGTCACCATCTGAGTTGATTGAGATGGCTCTGAAGTTCTATGATGAAGTTGCACTTCCTAAGCTGGTACGCATCATCATATAGGACATGAATAAGTTCCCACATGCTTATCCTTTTTAGTCATGAGGCATAATAACTAACCAAGAAATTATTTAGGTTGCCGATTTTGGTTCATTGGAACTTTCACCTGTTGATGGTAGGACCTTGACAGATTTCATGCATACGAGGGGCCTACAGATGCGCTCCCTAGGACGAGTTGTAAGTTTGCAACAATTTTTCATTTGAACATGATGAAATGTCATTTCTTTTTTAGTGCTTGATATGTGCTAATCTAAGAATTCCCTATGTAGGTCAAACTTTCAGAGAAGCTCTCACACGTACAGTCCCTTTGTGTGCATGAAATGATAGTGAGAGCATTCAAGCACATTGTCCGATCTGTGATTGCAGCTACTTCAGACACACGACAATTAGCATTAACAATAGCTGCAGTGCTGAACTTACTTCTTGGTGTTCCCGAATCTGAATTTTCTGGAAGTTCTCCTGCTGTGCATCCCCTAGTGTGGAGATGGCTTGTTGCTTTCTTGAAAAAGCGATACCAGTATGACCTCACAGAGCAACATTATGTTGATGTGAGGAAATACGCTATATTGAGAGGACTATGCCATAAGGTAAACATGTTTGAATCTTTTTAACATTTCTCACACTCGGTGCATTTTATTGAGCTTAAAGGTTGCTTTTAGGTGGGCATTGAATTAGCACCCCGGGATTTCGTCATGGATTCTGCTTTCCCGTTTTACAAACAGGACATTATTAGCCTTGTCCCCGTACATAAGGTAAATGTATTTTCCTCAGTTCAATTGTTTTTATCATACTGTACAAAAATCACATTGTGCTGTCATGGCTTGATCATCACGAACTTGTGAGATAAATGAGTGGCACATAAACACAACTGACGTGTTTTTAAAAAAATGCAGCAAGTTGCATGCTCATCTGCAGATGGAAGGCAACTTCTAGAAGCCTCCAAAACGGCTCTTGACAAGGGTAAACTTGAAGATGCTGTTAATTATGGAACCAAGGTACCTTGTAAAATCTTGTGCATTTCTTTTTTGCAATTCCTTAGCTGTCATATCTTGGGAACTCATAAATTATTTTATCTATGAATGTAGGCTCTTGCCAAGCTCATAATGGTGTGTGGTCCCTATCATCGAATGACGGCTGGAGCTTATAGCCTTCTAGCTGTTGTTTTGTACCACACTGGTGATTTTAATCAGGTAAATGGTTATTCAGGTGCACAGCAGATAGTTTGTAATAATTGCTATGCATGTTTTGAAGACAATTGAAGTGATAGCAATGTTTAGTTAAGTGAGGAATTGTTGAACGTCAGAGATAGAAAGACTTGCGCCATTGCACTTTCTTCATGTAGATATTTGTGTAAACTCAGAAATAATATATACTTTTAGCATTCTCTGCTAAGCAAGTTTTCAGTTACACCGAGTGAAAGATACTTAAAGGTGTTATAATTTTGGATTACACTAACTATAACACCGAAGGAACATATAGGGAAGAATATAGTACAAATTCTGATAAAAGTGTGATTTTCTTCCATTTTTAGGAGTTACGTTAACATCAGCATCTTAAGTTTTTCTGCATATTAATAACTAGTGAAGTTGAAAATTGCAGGCTACAATATATCAGCAAAAGGCCCTAGATATCAATGAGAGGGAACTTGGGCTTGATCATCCTGATACGATGAAGAGTTACGGAGACCTTGCTGTTTTCTACTATCGTTTACAGCATACAGAACTGGCTCTGAAGTAAGTTCAGTTTATGAAATACTCTTTTTTTATTCATGCAGCAAATCTACAGTTTCACAAGGGCTGAGAAAATAGTCATTCCAGGTGTAAGTTGAAGAAAAGTTACATATATCCAAAAGAGTAGGAGACCTCCCTTAGGGTATTTTATCTAGCAAAGTGCTATGTCATGCTGATGAATTTTGCCATATTAAATAGTCTTGCTATTGCTGCCAAGAATACATTTACTATCTTCTCAGGTTATAGCTTTTTTTTCGCAAACTTATTATGTCAAATGTGCATTTTTGTTTCTCTCTCTATGCTTTATTGTTTGGATTAAAAAACTAATCTTGTCTTATGATAATAATGCTAAAAGTGAGTAGGAACTAGCTGCTTAGTCTTCTGAGTCTCCAATTTCTTTGTAGTGTGGTTTTGTGTCTGAGATGCTATCTCTCAGCTCTCACTCCATTATTGTTAATTACAACAGTTGAAATAATATAACTAGACCCTTGCATGAATGCCATCAACATATAACCATCAAACCTAATGCTGGCGACTCATAAATGCTAAGTGAATCCTTAGGTAGTGTCTAGTGATATGTTTCCCTGATATTGTAGCTAAACCACAAGCATATGTATTATCTTTTTTATTCTTGGGCAAGGTTGCAGAGGGTAAAAATGGTATGGTATTTACTTCTAGCCTCAAATTATTAAATTATTAATTGATGTCATGTAAAACTCTTATCGAGGATGGACCATAATTCCCTTAAGGTCATATGTCTTTATAGACTGAAGATTCAATAACTGTTTATTTACCTGTGTATGAGCTTGTCTTGAAGGTTATTTCATACTCCCTCCGTCCCATAATGTAAGACGTTTTTTGGCTCTAATGTAGTGTCAAAAAACGTCTTACATTATGGGACGGAGGGAGTAGATATCAAAGCTATTGCAATATGTGAAAAATCTAAGATTTGAATAAACAATGTGCTATACCTGCTATCCTCTTGATACTCCTTGCAGTATATGACCCTAATGATTTAGATTCATTGCTACAGTGTCTACAAAAAATTAACCTTTGGTGCAAATTAGGTACGTCAAGCGTGCATTATATCTTCTACATCTTACATGCGGGCCATCTCATCCAAACACAGCTGCGACATATATTAATGTAGCCATGATGGAGGAAGGCTTGGGCAATGTGCATGTAGCTCTTAGGTACTTGCACAAAGCTTTAAAATGCAACCAGAGATTACTTGGGCCTGATCATATCCAGGTAATTGTCTTTCTCAACATTTTAAAAAAAAACTTATGGCAAATGGCATGCTTTTGTTATTTTAGGGTGAAATGTACACTTAGTTAGAATAATTATTAAATGTGAATGATGTTCATTTCATGCCACTTTGCAAATCATACTTGTTGACTTGACAACACATCAAAAAATCTTTAGTGGATGCCTTCAATGACTTAACAAGCTATTGTCAAAACAATCAGGAACGAATTGTTAGTTAGTTCCAACAGACATATGTCGATGATAAGTCAAATTATGCAAGGCTAGGCGCTGTCAAGATTGCATCATTGGACCCCTCTGGGCCAGGGTATGGGCCACAGAGCCCAAGAGAGGCATCACCGACCAAGTAGGAAACTTTCCATGCGACATATGAGGAATCCCTATAGGATACGTAGGAAAGGCTAAATGTTTTGATATCAATACCAGTGCGGACTCCTACCACCTACATGTCTGATGCACTGACATGGCGACCGCCATGCCAGTGCTATATAAGGCCAAGATCCGGTTTCGCATAGCCTAGATCCTATACACCATGTAGAGATTTCGGCGCTTCCCGGCGAGACCTGGCATATCTCGTTGAGTTACCACAATTCACCGAGTACCCCCCCTCCCCTCTCCTGACATTGTAATCGATCCCTTGTATTATCCCCGCATATAAGAAAAATAGCAAGGCAGGAAGTTGCGCTTTCACCCACCTTGGGGGCTTGAACCTCGCTATATCGTGTGTCCCATTCTTTGTTCTAGATGCACCGGTAGCTTGACGTGACGTTCCCACGACTACAAATCCATGCACTCATTCTAGTACCGCTATTAGGACACGACAAAAAAATTTGTCAGCGATATGGAAGTATGATTCCACGCATTAGATTTCAATTCTTTCTTGCTTGCCTTGGCCCTCAAATAAATCCGCCTTTTGGGAAAGCACTTCCTCATGCTCCTTGCAGCCGGAGATTTTTCCTGGCCTCCACAATTCTAGATATGAGCTTACAAGGTTGTCCCCTCATGTTGCCACATTGTATGTGCGTTCATAGTGGTGTGCACATCCGTGGTTCTAATCTCAAAAAAATTGTAGAATCATGATGAGCAACATTGGGTGTGGTATTAATGACCCACAAGTGTAGGGGATCGCAACAATCTTTGAGGAAAGTATTACAACCAAGTTTATTGATTTGACACAAGGGGAGCCAAAGAATACTTATAAGCCTTAGCAGTTGAGTTGTCAATTCAACCACACCTGAAAAAGAATACTTGCTCGACATAATCTATTAGTAGCAAAAGCGATGCAGTGATTGTAGTTATGGCTGTGGAAATAATAACAAAAGCAGCAATTCCCGGCAGTTGCCAAGAACAAGAGTAACGTAAAGAGATCAACAAGTATGAAAAGCGTAGGCATGGGAGTGAATAATGGACGTTTCATGGATGAAATCAAATATTAATAGATGTAACACAATCATAGCAAAAGTGTAGAAAGAACTGCCGGGAAGTTAATTAAGAGAACAAAATTATAGCAAAAGTGCTCGGAAAAATAGATACATTTGAGACGTATCAGGTACATGCATGGAGCTTCAAGTTAGCTGGATACTTGCATAACCAAGGAACTACATCAGGATCACTATGAGAAGCATTCGGTTGGTTACGCTGAGGCCTACCTCACCCCACAAAATGTCCTCTTTGTGATAAGGTGGAGGAAACTATTACACATCTATTGGTTGACCGCGTCTTCTCCCAAACAGGTTTGGATAGGGACCCTTCAATATGTTGGCCTAGTGCACTCAGTACCGGTCCGCCCGGCTCCAATGCGGTGACACCGGCGGGTGCCACCATTCCTTCCTAGAGGGTGTCGGTGGTAGCCATCCCCCACTTCCCTCCACGTGCCGGGGGAAACCCTAGGACACGTCCGGGCACGTCGTCGGTGTCGCATCCCTTCTTGGAGGTGCTGCTTGGTATGCGGCGCGGAGCCTTGGGCTGTGGTGGTTTGTTTCCGGAGGGCGCAACGGTGGCGGGTCATCCGCGCTTTGTCGAGCTGCCGTTGTTGGCATTTGTTTCTTCTTTTTCTTTTGGGCTTGATGTGCTGCTCGCCCCAACAATGCTATGTGTATGGTGTTTGTTGCTTTGGAATACAAAGCGGGGGGAAACCCTTTTTCGGTAAAAGCTTTGTGTCTCGGTGGATTGGTAGAAAGAAGAGTTTGTAGAAGCCCTAAGAAGGGCAACACCCAATAATTACAGCATGATCCCTCTAATCGCTATACACGGCCAACACCTGGAGCAAAGCCGCCAAACCCCTCGCACCCGTCGACACCCATTGCTTGGCTTTGGCCTTGATCATGTCAGGCAGGCGAGCTGTACCGACAATAGCCGAGGGTGTGCCTTTCCGGACCAATAAGAATGGGCATGGGTCGGCCCACTCGCTGCCTGCAGCAACGGGGTGAGCCGCTACAGTTATGGGCAAGATGAGCATGTGAGTGGCCTGAAGAGACGGCACGGGCACCGCTACCACCCGGTCCGAGCTCAAAGAGCAGGATGGAGCCAAACTACCGGAGGTGCCAGCGCTAGCGACGCAGTCGGCTGTGCGGATAGCGCCACCTCACGTCATGGAAGCCGCGTCCTCTTCATGCTCCGGTTTGCCGTGAAGGCTGCCAGGGGAAGACCTCTCTGGCCCTGCGCGTGGCCAGCACTGGTCGCACCTGTTGAAGTGTATATGTGGATTGCCTAGCCCTTTCCATCAGTTCGGACTTTTGGTTGCATTGGCTAGTGCATGAAGCTTAGCAGCACCACCCGCGTCCCTAGCCACTTAGTGCGGCGACGGGGGTGGCGACTGCTGCACCGGTTGAGGAGGGGGTGGTCTCGGCTGTTGCGCAAGTGGCTCAGGATGCGCAGCTCCGCCCCTGGCGACCAACGCGGCGGCAGGGTAAACGGTGTTGGATGCCCCGCCAAGTTGCATGCGGAGGACTAAGTCGAGGAAGTGACGGAGGGTGTCCGTGCTGGCTCATCGTCCGACAATGACGGGAGTATGGGAGAAGCAGCATGTTCCACAACTCAAGAAAACGCAAAAGTGCCTCGATGCATTTCAGACCCAGAAATAAGTGTTTTTTCATCATTTTCCATGATTAACTGTTAGATTCAAGTGACATATTCTTCTGTTTTGTGTAGACTGCTGCAAGCTACCATGCTATCGCCATTGCTCTCTCATTGATGGAAGCTTATTCGTTGAGTGTTCAGCATGAGCAGACAACCTTGCAAATTCTTCGTGCAAAGCTTGGACCAGATGATCTTCGGACTCAGGTTTACTTCTACTAAATGATATTATTGTAATGCTGAAAACCTACTCCCTCTGTTACCAATGGATGTCATTTTAGAGTACATTTAGTATAAAAGAATTAACTTTTGAGCACTAATAAACTAATGTATTTTATTTTAAATATGAAAATAATATTAGTAGATTTTCCAGCAGTACTTCTGTAATACTAATTGTGCATTTGAGAGCCAGTCAATGCCCAAACGGCATCTAGTTAGTAACAGAAGTACCTCGATTCTTTTCCCACTTGGACTATTACCTTAGCTATATGAAGAGAACCATTCCCTTTTCAATTATTTGCAAGGACAATCTTAATATTGTTGCCTTCTACATTACAGGATGCTGCAGCCTGGCTTGAATACTTTGAATCAAAAGTAATTGAGCAACAAGAAGCTGCCCGCAATGGAACTCGAAAACCTGATGCATCAATAGCTAGTAAAGGACACCTAAGGTGCGATTTAGTTCTGCCAATGAAAGCAAAATTAATCCTAGAGAAACTTCTATTGTGTTGTGCTAGCTAGTGCACAGCAATAATCTTGTATCAGTTATCATAGATATTTGGATAATGCACACTGTTTTGGACTATAGAGATGCTATAGTAACTGTATTTGTTTGCCCTTGCAGTGTATCTGATCTTCTTGATTACATCAATCCCAACAAAGAAAACAGAGGAAGAGATTCTGAATCAGGCAAGAGGAGGTACTCAAGCATAAAGGTTAGTTGCTAATTTTTACTTCGGCGAAAATTGTTTTCAAGATAATAATTATGTTCTCATTAAGGAACAAGTTTAAATAAGGCAGAGAGAAATAAGAGCTGCGAGATGGTTACCATAGTATAATAGTATTAAATGAATATTTAACTCATAGTGCAATTGTTCAGTTTCTCAAAGAGAAAAAGGGAGACTTACAATTGTTCACAACAAAGTTATTTCTTGTTAATATTGCTGACAGGCAGCAAAATAGTATATTTCGGTTTACATAATGACTAAGTAGATAACATGCAATAATATTTTGTATCTTTCGTGGATTGAGCCTGTGCCGGTGGCTCTCATTTATTCTGTAGTGTTACCAATATGATTTCTACTCCTGGAGAGCTCTTATCATGATGGCAGCTCACTGGATATCTATGGTTAATACTACCCTATCCAATCAAGTAGTACTTGATATCGCTACCATGTAAGTGTGGATGTTAGATAATCTGGTCAGATAATTTCGATGGTTACTTTGTCTATGCAGTTTCAGTTCTACCAATTCAGACAGTGTTCAAACTACACAATTCCGGCCCTTCCTGTATATCTGGAACTCAATGAACCTGGTTTCTTTTTCCACAATGCTAAAAGTTACACTACATTTTTCTTCCATGAAAGCATTCATGTTATCACTTGAGTAACTTGACATTTAGTATTTTAGCATTACTGTACATGGCACTTTAGAATTTATTCATTGTATACTCGTCCTGTCAGGTTTTATCACATTCGAGTGAGAATTCAAACATAGAAAGTCCTGATATATCTCCAAGAGATTCTGCTATTGCAATCACAGACGAGGAAAAACGAATTGAGGGGCCGTTGCAAGATGATAGTGCTAAGATCATGGATATTATTGAAACTGAGGTTAAAGAGAGTCCTTTATCCGTGGAGGCTTCACCACCTTCTGAACAGCTGGTAAAGAGAGCTGAGGTGAACATCAGTCCACCTGAGGAAGTTTTTAATGAAGAACAGGATGATGGCTGGCAGCCTGTTCAAAGACCTAAAACAGCTGCAGTTTTAGGAAAACAGATAAAGCATTACCGTCCTGCCATCAGAAGAACGTATGACCCTGAGAATCATGCTCCAACAGATGCTTCCCAATATAAGCCAAGGAATTCCTATTCAAATAACCGTTATTACTTCTTAAAGAAGAAAACTATCATACCTGCAGCATACGCAGATCCTCAGCAGCCTATGAAAGTCCAGACATCAAGTGCCAGGTTTGGTCGTAAGATATACAAGGCTATGACCTACCGGATTAAGCCAGGGACAGCATCCGCAGAAGTGCAAGATACTTCTAGGCTCACAGAGCAGATGGGTGGTAAAGAAGAATCCCAAATAGCTTATTCACATGTACACAATCGTTCGGCAGATCTGAAAGGAAGTGAGCCACATGGACCTTGGGTTGAAAGTACCGGAAACCCACCATCATACAAAGATGTTGCATTGGCACGTCCAGGTACAATAGCCAAGCAAATACAAAAACCTAAAGATGATGTACTGCAACCATCACTTGGTCAAATTATCGCACAAGAAATGAAGGATTCCTTGGTAGATGCAGTTCAAGTGGACCAGAGGTCCGTGTCCTCAAGTACCAATAATTCCAAAGAGGTAAACATTGTGCCAACAGAAATGCAGCATTCAGAACAAAGAGAAGAGTCACATAGGGAACATGAGATTGACGACACTGGGAAAGATAGTTTGCCAGATAAATTAACATCAAATACTGAGAAACCTTCTGGTGGTGGCCCTGCAGATAGTAAGACAGACACGGCCTTACTCAGTAACAAAGATCAAGAACCAACAAGCAGTGACAATTTTGGTGCAGCCACTGAGTTCTCAGATTCAACAGTACCCACAGAAGCTGAAAATAGTGGAAAGTCTGGCATACAATTTCTAGAAGAATCTCTACCTACTAACAGTGAACCTATTACAGTTTCAGCACATACGGTAAGTATGCAGGGAGGCGTTGGAGGTGTTGAAAGTGAGAAGTCAAAGCCTGACTTGCTTCTAAGTAATATTGATATAAGAGAGATGTCTAATAAGAAGCTATCTGCTGCTGCACCTCCATTCAATCCGTCTCCTCCAGCTATCCTTAGCCCACTTGCTGTAAGTGTCGGTCTCCCACCACCAGGTGCTGTTCCAGGTGTCGGCCCTTGGCCTATGAATGTCTCCATGCATCCTGGACATTCAAATATGGTGCCAAACGGTCCTCCGCTGTGCACATCCCCACATCATTTGTACCCCCCTGCTCCTCGGTCTCCTAATCTCTTGCATCATGTGCCATTTCTTTATCCACCATATAGTCAACCGCAGATGGTTCCAAGCAGTACATTTCCCATGAACACCACTATTTTTCGCCCTAACCATTATGGATGGCAACCTTACATGAGCCCAGCTGCATCTGAGTTTGTGCCTGGACCACCATGGTCAAACAATCATCCAGTCGCATACACCCCCAGCCCACATGTTGCTGACACTATTTCTCAGTCTTTAGCAGATACACATGTTCTATCTGATGCAGCTGTTGTTAGTATAGGACCTTCGCTGGACAGCAATATGGTTGCAGTAAGGGAGGAACTGGAGGTCCCTGTGGAGGTATGCAGTGGCAATTTGATCAGCAATAAATTTGTGGGAGAGGAACATGACAAAGAGTTAAAGGATGCTGTTAATGCTGCACTTAATCCTGACAAGCCAGGCGATAGCATGTTTGATATTGGTGGAACGAAGCTAGGAGGCAGCATGAAGAATGAAGATGAGGGTAGCTTTAGGATATTTGTAAAGGGGAAAGGCAGGCGAAAGCAAACTCTGAGGATCCCGATAAGTTTGCTTAACAAGACATATAGTTCACGTTCCTTCAAGCTTGACTTCAACAGAGTAGTCAGAGAGAATGACATCTTCAGGCCATCGGACGTTTCTTTTGCTGAAGTAGTTTCTTCTGGCAACTGAGAAATATTCCACCAGAGTCGAATATTGACCTATACCATCATTACCCAAAGAGAACTACGATAGATCTCTCATTTGAAAGATACTGAAATGTGACACTCTTATTTTTGTCTTGAGCATTCGGAAGGCAGCAAGAGTGCTCCTTCAGTGTTCCAGGTAATCATTTTTACCAATATTGTAAGAAGTCTTTGCTCCCCAATAATTTTCTTTTGCTCCCCTATTATAGATCTCAATCATCTAATATGCTAGGTGTCGCTTTTCAATTTTCTAGATCTGAAATTCTTCAATCCAAGCTACTCTGAAAAAATGGATGTGTTTTGTTTCCACTTCAAATCAGGTATGGCTCCCTTCTCAGTAATCATTTTAGCCTGTTACATGTTGAACTTGTTTGTAGCCCATATACGGATCAGTTTTGGGTGTAGCTCTTGGTAATGACTACATCTTGCTATAAGCATATATATAAAGATTAGTGTTCTTTGAAGCACCTTTGGGACCTGCACAGATACGACACATGTAAAGAGAGGGTTAGTTAGTCACTGCTCCAGTAAAAGGATGGACAGGAGAAAACCTACCTTATTTTCTCAGTTCAGCCTATGTTAAAAGTACAATGTTTCCATGTTACATCTTTCATCTACTCCCTCCGTCCGAAAAACCTTGTCCCTCAAATGGATGTATCTAGCACCTGAAAAAGCTTGCCCTATGGATGTATCTAGCACCAAGCTTTTTCGGACGGAGGGAGTATGTATTGATAGTAGCATATTACAGCATCTTTCATCTATCATAGTTCAGCCTATGCATATTATAGCGACAGTTACTTTGGGACGGAGGGAGTATTTATTTGCAGCTTCCAAGCTACTTTTTCTTGTAGTGACGTGTTAGCTAACTGTTCTCTGTTCGCACATTGCTCTCAGATGTCGACAATTCCTTGTGGAGTGCAAAAGATTGCAGAGAGTTTTGCGAGATCCGGAACTAATACAAGACGGTAGTGTTAGCAGAAAGATACATGGCAGGCTCTGATTCTTTTCTACAATTTTGATAGACTGAGTAGAATGGTTTCCTCAAAAAACTGGGCTGAATTTTGGTCGTATGGAACTTAGCTTCTAGAAATTTAGAAATTGGTTTGCTCACTGCATCCTGTAATAATCTCTCGCGTCTTTTGTGAGAGAAACTGATGTTATTCTTTTGATGAGAATAGTAACAAGAGTATCTCCAGCAGCTCTTCTCTCCCCCAATAATTTTTCTTTGATAGAGAGTTTGACCAAAAAAAGTACACTGGCAGCTCCCCTTTCCAATAAATTTGTTCTGAATCGAAAGTGATTGATTGTCTTGATCGATGGTTACAGAGAGTATATATATCCCCTGAAGAGATGCGACGATCTCGAAGAGATGCATCGGTTCTAGGAGGACGGGAGAGAGGCGACGGTTGCGACGGACACAGGCGTCCGTGCGGGTGCAACCGCTCGTTCGATGGGCAAGGGGAGATTTCCCTTAATTACAGATTATAGTTTAATCTTAACACTCCCCCTAATCTACGCTTGACCATGTAGAATTATCTTCACGATTGTCCGAGAAGCTCTATCATTTTAAAAGATTCTCCTTCAAAAGTTCTTCATAAAAACTTTGATGAGATCCTGAAACACATACTCACAAAGAAAGATAGCATAATGTGATGTCATTAAAATAAGGATATCTCAAGAAGAGACTCCCCCTGACACCTGCAAGTCCCTAGGTCTTCGCATACCAATTTCATGAACACATTTCTGGAACGTAGAATTTGGTAGAGGCTTGGTAAATAAATCAGCAAGGTTGTCACATGATTTGACTTGCAGAATGCTTATTTCCCCGCTTTTCTGAAGATTATGAGGGAAAAACCATTTAGGAGAAATATGCTTGGTGATATTACTCTTGATGTATCCTGTTTGCATCTGTGCAACACAGGTTGCATTATCTTCATAGATAATGGTAGGTGATTTTATCGAACCCATTCTACATGACTGTTGTATGTGGTTTATCATTCTGCGAAGCCATACACATTCACATGTTGCTTCAAATAATGAAATTATTTCAGAATGATTGGTAGATGTTGCCACCAGAGTCTGTTTCGAAGACTTCCATAATATAGCAGTACCACCATGTAGGAACACGAAGCCGGTCTGAGATCTGGCATTATGGGGATCAGACAAATAGCCGGCATCTGCATATCCAATCACATCAGTGTCCTTATTTTTCTGGAACTGGAAAAATAGGCCAAGATCCTTTGTGCCTTGGAGATATCGAAAGATATTCTTCACTCTAGACCAATGACGTTTGGTGGGAGCTGCGCTATGTCTAGCAAGTAGATTCACTGCAAATGCAATATCAGGTCTTGTGCAATTTGCAAGATACATAAGCGCTCCAACAGCACTAAGGTATGGAACTTCAGGTCCCAACACCTCTTCTCCATCATCCCTTGGTCTGAACGGATCTTTCTCTACGTCTAGAGATCGAACCACCATGGGAGTTTTAGATGGATAGGATTTGTCCATATTGAATTTCTCCAATATTTTCAGGATATAGGCAGATTGGTGTACCATAATTCCTGAGGGAAGGTGCTCAAGTTGAATACCTAAGCAAAATTTGGTTTTACCCAAATCCTTCATCTCAGATTCCATCTTTAGGTTATTGCGTGCTTCATTAATGTCTGGTGTGCTGCCAATGATGTTGAGATCATCAACGTACACAGAAATGATGCAAAATCCTGTAGAGGACTTCTTGATGAAAACGCACGGGCAATCAACACTATTGGAGTAACCTTTCTGAAGAAGGAACTCACTGAGTCGGTTGTACCACATCCGCCCCGACTGCCTTAAGCCATATAATGACTTATTCAGCTTTACACAATACATGTTGCGTTTTGCATTTTTATTGGGGACCGAGATTCCACCAGGAACCTTCATATATATGTCCGAATCTAGTGACCCATAAAGATATGCGGTCACGACGTCCATTAACTGCATAGATAGACGATTTTGCACTGCCAAAGATATAAGATATCAGAAAGTGGTTGCACTCATCACTGGAGAATATGTTTCAGTGAAATCAATGCCGGGCTTCTGCGTGTAACCTTGTGCTACGAGCCTTGCTTTATATCTCACCACCTCATTGTTCTCATTCCGTTTCTGGAGAAAAACCCATTTGAATCCCACGGGGAAAACACTTGGAGGTGTAGGTATTGCTTCAGTGAATACCTTTCTTTTGTTAAGCGAGGCAATTTCTGCTTGGATTGCATCCTTCCATTTAGGCCAGTCGGAGCGCTTTTGGCACTCAACGATAGATCTTGGATCATGATCAGTGAGGAGGGTATCTGCAATCTTTTCAGCAAAATATATGTCGACAGTCGTAGTCTTACGGTCAAATGATTCTCCAGAATCAACATAGTTGATGGAAATTTCCTGCACCCCTAGTGACTCTTCGTGATTTCCCAATATGATCGAGTCTGGGTGTTCCGATGTCCCAGTCAGTTTGTGCACACTGGAACTCGGTTGTGGAGGTTGCCCTTCCACTAGGTGTTTACTACCCATCAGGTGTTTGTCAACATTGAGTTGACCTGCATTTACTGACTCCGAGGTTTTTCTCCTCGCTTTCCTTTGCTGCTTTCTAGAAGCATGCTCCAGGTCAGAGGCCGTACTACTTCCCCTCTTTTTGGGAATAGGGAGTTGAGTGGTTTTTATTGGTACCTCCACTCTTTCTGGCGCGTTTCTGACCGGATTTAAGGATTTTGTAACACCTTTCAGATCAGTAAATGAATCTGGCAGATTATTTGCAAGATGTTGCAAATTAATGATCTTCCGAACTTGAAGTTTGGTCTCTTGGGTACGTGGATCAGAGGATGAAATGGCATGAGCATTCCAATCAATTTTCGGGCATTCTTTCTGGTACTTGAAATCTCCCCTAATGCCGGAAAATGTTCCTCATTAAATATGCAATCAGCGTGACGGGTTGTGAACAGATCCCCAGTCAGGGGTTCCAGGTACTTGATAATCGACGGCGATTTGTACCCCACATAGATCCCCAATTGCCTGTGTGGGCCCATAGATGTCCGCTGTGGTGGTGAGATCGGGATGTATGCAGCACATCCAAACTTACGCAGATGGGAAATGCTTGGAGGATTTCCACGTACCAATTCCAGAGGGGAAGAACTGTGATATGCAGTTGGCCTCAATTATATCAAGTCAGCAGCGTGTAAAACAACATGACCCCGACAAGAGGTTGGCAAGTTGCAATTCGTCAACAAAGGTCTTGCAATGAGTTTGATCCTCTTAATCAATGCTTCAGCCAAACCATTTTGTGTATGGACATATGGAACAGAGTGCTGAATTTCAATCCCCAAAGCCATGCAATAATCATTGAAAGCACGTGAGGAGAATTCCGCAGCATTATCCATTCGAATTGACTTAATTCGACTTTCAGGATAATGGGCTTGCAACTTAATGACTTTCCTCATTATCTTGGCAAATGCATGGTTTCGTGTGGATAGAAGACACACGTGTGACCATCGTGTAGATGCGTCAATCAGAACCATGAAATACCGGAAAGGTCCAGATAATGGCTGAATGGGACCACAAATGTCTCCTTGAATACGTTCAAGGAACTGAAGTGGTTCAGCTTGTATTTGAGGTGTGAGGGCCTCAAAATTAGCTTTCCCGTGGCACAAGATGTGCACACAAAATCAGAAGATTGAGGAAATTTTGACTCAAGCAAATTATGACCAATGGAATTGCTAGTAATTTTCTCATCATCCCTATTCCAGGATGGCCTAGGCGATCATGCCAGGTTTGGAATGCGTTAACATTCTGAAAAATTACTTTGTATGCAACATGTTCCACGGGTTTGATGTACGTATAGTACAAACCAGACGATAGAGAAGGAATTTTCTCATGTACCCTTTTGCCATATCCGTCATCTTTAGTAAAATTGTTGTCTTCATGTGTTTCAATGTGAAAACCATTCTTGCGGATATCTCGATAACTGATCAGGATACGTGATGAGTCGGGATACAATAAAGCATCCTCAATCGTCACTTGTGTACCGCTTGGGAGGGTAAATATGGCACGTCCAGTACCAACAATCACTGTATCGCGTCCAGCGATAGTTAGAATATCTCCATTCATCTTTTTCAGAGTTTGGAAATATTTCATCTCCCTCAGTATGGAGTTTGTGGTACCACTGTCCACAAGGCATAATTCCTCTTCCATCGGATTGTCCATGTAGAAAACTATATAAAACAAAGTATTTTCAATAAGAAAACCTCATAGTCATATATAGAATACAATCTTTATTATATCAAATGTGCTGATACAATACAATATAAAGACAACAACAAACTTATGTTCTTAGTACAATCATCACAAATGGACATAATTAAGTAGATCACTAGGAGATTGAGGGACTAGTCTAAGTCGTCAAACACGTGGTTTGCGGTGTACTCAACCAACGTGTTCTCCGTTTCAACAGTATCCTCAGGAAGATAAGGAATCATGGCATTGCTCGGTCCAGGAGGAACATCGTGCGGATCACCGGCTCCTTTTGCGCTATGCGGATGAAGGTTGAAGTTGGCTTCAAACCTTTTCCCTTGAGGTGTTTTGCGTCCCTGAGATTGCTGGTACAGCATAACCAGATGCTCGGGCATTGTGCACTTTTCAGTAGAATGCGTGTGGCATCCACACTTGTTGCAAAGCTTAGATTTATCAAAGCTGGGCTTTGAAGTGCCTTTTCCCTTGCCTGGGTATCTAGATCTCCTGTTCCCATTACGCTTTCGCTTATGCTCGAAATTGGTTTGTTTACCCCGAAATGTACCATTAAACTTCTGTCTAACAACATTCATATGGACTTCATGTAAAGGTTGTGCCCCAACTGGGCGCTGAGAGCCATTCTTGGCGAGTAGCTCATCATGCTTTTCAGCCTGAAGTAACATGTGAATGAGCTCGGAATAGACAGTGTAGTTACGAGCACGGTATTGCTATTGGAGGATCCTATCTGAAGGGAGCATAGTAGACAAAGTTTTCTCTATCTTCTCCCCCTCAGTAGGTTCCTTCTCACAAAAGCGCAGTTTGGAACATATCTTATGAACAGTATGATTGTACTCACCAATGGACTTGAAATCCTGAAGACGGAGATGAGTCCAATCATGAAGTGCTTCTGGCAGGACTACTGCCTTCTGCTGTTCATACCTTGTTTTGAGGGCCAGAAACAGAGTACTAGGAGATTCCTCCTGTAAATACTCAGACTTGAGATCTGGATGAATATGGTGCCTTATGATGAATAAGGCAGCATAGTTCTGCTGTTCTGTCAGCGGCATGGCCCCATCCGGGAGAGGAGTCTCTGGGGGTTGTATTGCACGCGCTATCCCACGGGACGCAAGACTGATCTTGATGTCCATAGCCCATGTAGGGTAATTGTGGCCATTGAGGGCAAGCTCCTCAAACTCTTTGGCAGTCATCTTTGCCTACATGAGGAACCAGAGATAATTAATTTACGGGTGGTAAATTAAAACCATCATGGTTCTGTAATAAGAACGCAAAAATTTGATGCTCAAGTGTAAAACTTGAAAAATTCTCAACCTCAATTGTGTGAACATAACACTTTGAAGATCACTTAGATCTTACAGTATTAGGCTACATCGCCATTACCTTGTGTATGCTACAATTCAGATATAAGGAATACACGTTGGAGGTAATCGTTTGTCGAGAATGACAAAGCGTAGACCTCACAGTAAGAGAGGATAGTATGCAAATGAGCAGTAGATCACAACTCATTACCTTGTGATTCCAAATAAGATGAGGGAGAAACATTCAAAAATTCGCAAGTTTGATATGCGAGAGAAGATCTCAATCGCAAAGACATGTTCGATAAAAATGAGATGTGGTAAACACACGGAACATGTCATTCTTCCCAGATGAAATCCGGCACTTTATTTATATTGTCAATCCATTACATAATATAAACACACTAATAATTACACAAGTCCTAGTCAGATTTAATCTAGAACTGGACTAGTATGTAAGTAGCAGTCAAACTAGGTACTAAACAGTACTAAACAGAGTCTAAAACTGCACCATATACAATAATTAGTACTAGACTAATAAAAACAGAGAAAAAAACTTGAAGAGAGCAGGTCGATCGCCTGGCCCTGGCCTGCCACCGCCGACCGAGGCCAGCCCGCAGCCACCCACACCGCATAAGAGGAGGCGAGAGGTGGGGCGGTTACAGATAGGGACCCGCCCGACCCGCACCACGCTCGATCCCCCACCACCACCTGCGCTCGCTAGGAGCAGGGAGACCAGTCGCCGGTGATTGGGGCGAGCGTCGGCGCCTCCCCTCGCATCTTCAGGTGTCAGCAATGCGACACCGACGAGGCCTCTTCATCTGAAGAGGAGACGACGACGGTGGAGGCCTGGCGCAGTGGAGTAGCGGTGAAGCCGAGGTTCGCCAGAGCCCATGAGCTCGGGCGACGGCCGGGCGGCGGTTGAGGGCTGCGACGCGCGCCAAGAGGCGGCAAGCGCCGCTCCAGCGGCTGCTCGAGCCCGCGATCATCTCCTGTTGAGGCATGCCGCGGCGGCGGCACCCTCCATGCCGACTCAAGGCGGACGACACCGAGGCGCCCGTATGGAGCGGAGATGAAGGCGGCGCTTCCTCTGCATTCACCGCCGCGCGCCGGCACCGGGCGTAGCCAGCGGGCGGAGGCTCGGGCCAGCAACCACGGCATCGCATCGGCGTTGTGGCGGGATCCATGCGGCCGGCGGAGGAGGTGGTGGAGGCGGAGACCCGATGGGCAAAGCGGCGCGGTAGCGGCCCCTGCATCATGGGGCGCTCGGGCCGCCACCAGCCAAGGGTCGTACCCATGGGCGCCGCCGCGGGCGCGAGCATCGCGATGCGCGCGCCTGTGAGCACGGGACCGTGTCTAGGGGCGTGGTGAGCACTACGACGGGCGCATCCAGCGGCGCGGTGGCTGCCAGGGGCGGCATGTCCAGCGGCGCTGCGGCCGAACCGTCGGATGGCTTGCATCCGACGACAGAAATGGCGGTGGCCACCAACTCCATGGCGGCGAAGGGCAATGAGGCGGTAGCGGCGACCGTCCTCGCGGATCAGACGGAGGAAGAAGGAGATGAGGCCTGTCATCTCACCGACGGCGAGTGCTTCCTCTCTTCTCCTTTCTCTGTTGCCTTTTCGCTCTCGCTGGCTGTTCTACGTGCGTGATAACGTGTTCTGAATCGAAAGTGATTGATTGTCTTGATCGATGGTTACAGAAAGTATATATATCCCCTAAAGAGATGCGATGATCTCAAAGAGATGCATCGGTTTCAGGAGGACGGGAGAGAGGCGATGGTTCCGACGGACACAGGCGTCCGTGCGGGTGCAACCGCTCGTTCGATGGACAAGGGGAGATTTCCTTAATTACAGATTATAGTTTAATCTTAACAAAATTATTGATGATCATTCAAAAGGGTCCATCGACACCTTCGCCACATATTCAATGCGGGTCTCCGTTGACGGGCAGATAGCTCAAACTACCCACTAGTAACTTAGATCAGGACAACATGCATATGTTACAATCTAGTTACTAGCTCTACTATTGTGGAGAGTATCATATGTGTGATATCATGCAACACTTTACTTTTATTAGATTGTAGACTCATTTTGTCTTGGTATGTGTTATGTTACACATATTATGAGTAACTACTCCCTCTATCGCACGAACAATGCCAATGAATGGGGAGCCGCGGGCATTATCACACATGAGATGAGATTATGGATAGCGGCAAGAGGTAGAGGAGTCCAACATCCAGCCGAGTAGTAGCTTTAATGAGTGTGGAGTGGAGTTTCGGGTGTGCTTTTCGCCGTGGGCCTAACCACTTCTTGTAACTAATCTTCTGCCTTCTATAAAGCTAAGGTACATATTTTGCGTACTCTCGAAAAAAACTACTCCCTCTATTCATCTATATAGGACCTAATACGTTTTTTGAGGTTAACTTTAACCACATGTTAGAACAATAATATATATGACATGCAAGTTACACAAAGCATATCGTCAAATTCGTACGTTTAAAAAACTTTAAATGATATAATTTTCACATTATATATCTCATATACTATTAATCTTATCAATAGGCAAAGACAATCTCAAAAAACACATTAGGCCTTACTAGCAAACATGCCCGTGAGTTGCAACGGGAGAAAAAAAATTATACATTGGTCAAATAAGTATGACTCAATACCCGACATATGAGTGTCCTCTAGTTTAACACGATGGCTCACCATGTTGCCAATTATCTTTCTTCTCACTCTCGTTGATGATGGATGTGATATCCACGTGATCGCAATGCATTCAACGTGGTAAACAATGAGCTTGTCACTGCACGTCACACTTGTCATTGTCTCGCACAAGGGAATGTTTAAAACTTTAAAAACAAATCTCATCGACCACAAACTACTCGCCAACGCCAAGACATATAAAGAATTTCCAAAAACTAATAAAATCCTAAATATAAAATACTTCTGAATCGGAACCGTTTTTTAAATCAACAAACATTCTTTTAAATTTAGGCATTTTTTAAAAAATTCACTAACATTTGTTTTTTAGACGAACATTTATTGAAATGCATGAATAGTTTTTGAATTCATGATGACTCAGAAAATGCTTTTTAAATCGATGAACTTTTTAAAAATTGGGAACAAATTTTGAATTTCACAATTTTTTTGATTTTTTCGAATATTTTCTAAAATTTCATCGACTTTTTTTAGATTCACAAATATGTTTTGAATACACGATCATTTCATCAAGATCATGAACTTGATTTTATTTAACGACATTTCTTTCCAAATTATGATTTTCTTATAATTTGCAAACATTTTTGTAAAATCACTAACATTTTTTGAAACCACGAAAATTTTATGATTTCCTGAACTTTTTTGAATTCACACGCATTTTATAATTTCTCAAACATCTTTTTCAAACTCGCAACTTTTTAATATTTGAAAATCTCGAATTAATTTAAAGAAGGAGAAAACAGAAACAAAAGTGAGAAAAGAGAAGACAAAAAAACAGGGTGTTAAGGCCGCTGGCCGGCCCATGTAGCCCTGGGGGCTGGGGGAGTGCGTGAGAAAAAGGTGGAGGAAAATATTGGTAGAAGCTGGGATTCAAACCCTGGTCTCCAGGGTGGAAGAGACAGGACCGAGCCACCGCGCTGCTGGTGTATCTATGCTATATGTGGGATATTACATATATAAAAACACTCGGCACGACGGCGACTTTGAAAAGAAAAATCGAAACGTTTTCTTCACTTACGGGTGGCATAGCCGGTAATCTATAGCAACTTCGGGGGCAATTTTTGTAACGTACGGGCAGCATCAATATCTGCTTTATTAGTAGGTAGAGATATATATGGATGGAGGGAGTAGCTATGTTACCACATGCCTCTCTTTCTTCATTAATTACTTGTCATAACATCTATTTTGCCTAGATATGTGTGATGTTGCAATCTACTACCTCCGTCCGGGTTTATTGGTCCCCTTCGTATTTTGTGCCCAACTTTGACCATATATTTGACTAACAAATTGTAAGGTGTATGTCACGAAACTTATATTGTTGGATTCGTATTTGGAAGAGGTTTCCAATTATACTATTTTTAGGGTATATAACTTATATTTTAAAGTTAAATCAAAGGTCAAAGTTTGACCCAAATTACAAAAGGCCTAATAAACCGGGATGGAGGTAGTATGTTACTCCCATCGTGGGTATTCTATGTTACTCAATTTGTCTCTCTCCTCATTAATTAGCTGTCACATCAATGAGGAGAGAGACAAATTATGTGCATAAGTCATCTTACGTTGTCAATCGTGACCAAGGGGGAGGGGAAAATGAGAGAACTTAATGTTTATTTACTAATTAATATCATTGCATGCAATAAACTGACTAGTGCTTGACATGCTAGGTTGTCTCAAGTCATTAAAAACATACACGCTCGACGTCTCGTATTGGTTGTTTCATTTATTCATGTCAAGAAACAAGAAACGAGGTGGGAGTTAATGCACCGCGCCTAAGTGTTTTGGGATTATTTGGTTATCATAAGATGACTTATGCGCCGGTACGGAGGGAGTAACATAGCTAGTTACTCACACTATGAGTAACATCACATATATCAAGACAAGATGAGTCTACAACCTAATAAATGAAGTGTTGTATGACACCACACATATGTTACTCCTTACTATAGAGGTAGTAACACATGCATGTTTACTAGTCAAAATTACTCCCGACTATGGGTAGTCTTAGGTGTCATGTATATTACTCCCACTCTGGGTAGTCTAAGAGCAAGTACAATAGTGGGTTATAAGTATGCTTACATGACTTTTTTGCCTATGTCGAGGAGAGAGATAAGATAAGGGGAGTGCTACTTGTGAGCTGCCTTGGGATTTCCCCAAAGAGGAGGGGATGATGCAGTGCAGTAGATATAAGTATTTCCCTCAGTTCTGAAATGAAGGTTATCAATGCAGTAGGAGAACCAAGCAACATTATGTAAACAACACCTGCACACAAACAACAAATCCCGCACCCAACGTGAACAAGGGGTTGCCAATGCCTTGGCGGTCAATTGCAAGATTAAATTGTATGGTGATAGATAAATAGATCGCACAAATATAAAATAAAATAAATAAAGTAAAAATTGCAGCAAGTATTTTTAGGATTTTTATATGATAAAAGATAGATCTGGGGGGCATAGTTTTAACTAGAGACTTCTCTCGAGAAAATAGCATACGGTGGGTAGACAAATTACTGTTGGGTAATTGATAGAAAAGCAACTAATTATGACGATATCCAAGGCAATGATCATGTATATAAGTATCACGTACAAGATAAGTAGACCGAAACGATTCTGCATCCACTACTATTACTCCACACATCGACCGCTCATCATGCATCTAGTGTATTAAGTTCACAAGAAATAGAGTAACACCTTAAGCAAGATGACATGATGTAGACAAGATAAACTCACATATGAATAAACCCCATCTTTTACCCTTAATGGCAATGATACATATGTGTCATGTCCCTTTCGGTCACTGGGATTGAGCACCGCAAGATAGAACCATCACAAAGCACCTCTTCCCATTGCAAGATAAATCAATCCAGTTGGCCAAACCAAATCAATAGATCGGAGAAGAAATACGAAGCTATAACAATCATGCATAAAAGAGTTCAGAGAAAACACAAATAATATTCATGGATAGATCTGATCATAAACTCACAATTCATCGGATCCCAACAAACACACTGCAAAAAGAATTACATCGGATAGAACTCCAAGAACATCAAGGAGAACATTGTACTGAAGAACATCGAGAGAGAAGAAGCCATCTAGCTACTAACTATGGACCCGTAGGTCTGTGGTAAACTACTCACGCATCATCGTAAGGGCAGCAAGGTTGATGTACAGCCCCTCCGTGGTTGCACCCCCCTCCGGCGGAGTGCCAGAAAAGGTCCCCAGATGGGATCTCTTAAGAACAGAGGCTTGCGGTGGCGGAATAAGTATTTTGTGGACTCCCTGGTAGGTTTCCTGATTTTTGATAATTTATAGAGGCAGATTTAGGTCAAAAGGAGGCTTGTGGGCCCCACAAGGTACCAGTGCCGTACCCTGGGCGCACCCTGGTGCCTTGTGGGTTACTGCTTCATCTTCTCGTCCCCTCTCGAAGCTTCCAGGGTCTCTTATTGCCAGAAAAATATCTCCAAAAAGTTTTGTGGCATTTGGACTTCGTTTGGTACTGATATTCTACAAAATCAAAAACAAGCAAAAAAACAACAACTGACACTGGGCACTAAGTTAGTAGGTTAGTCCCAAAAAATGATATATTTTTGCTTGTAAATGTATATAAAACATCCAAGATTGATACTATAATAGCATGGTACAATAAAAAATTATAGATACGTTGGAGACGTATCAGAGAGTAAGACCCTGATATCATGGAAGGCTAAGCCCAACCTGACATCCCGACAGGCGGCGACACCCATACGTACTCCTAGGCAAATGCAATAAATGTGAAGAGGAGAGAGATAAGGTAAGGGGAGTAAGATCCTAGCTATATACATACTCCTAGGCAAATGCAATACATGTGAAGAAAGAGAAAGAGAGAAAGTAGAAAAAAATACTAATGTAATAGTCAACCTTATAGCCCAGATTACTATATGAGTGACTATAATGATGGCTACAGATAACATGACAGTTTCATATGACCATCAACTAGCTATAATATTAATCGTACTCAATGTGACGGTGGTACGGAAACAACTTCATGCTATCCTTGAGGACCAATGCAGGAATATTGGTGCCTCCATGGATTGATACCTTGGTTTCTCACTGAAAGAAAGATTGTTGGATACTACAAACTCCTGCGCTTTGGAGCTTTGACTGCAATAGGTTTTGACTACTCATCCTCTGCACCAACTATTGTTGCTCGTGTGATTAATGAGGAGGACGACGCCACTTCACCGTCTATGGCTTCACTGCATCACGATGTTGCATCAAGCCCCTCTGCACCGCCCAACACCAACATCGACCCGGTTGCACCAACAACCTCTACATCACCTTTCAGGAACGCTTAGACACCCTATGTCTTCATTCCTTTTTGGTCACTCGATGAAAAAAGTGGGAGAAGCATATGGGTTGATAGTCTTCAAGCGGGATTTTGGTCGAGTGCTATATTTTGTTAAGTTTGCAATGTTGGAAATATGCCCTAGAGGCAATAATAAAGTGGTTATTATTATATTTCCTTGTTCATGATAATTATTATCCATGCTATAATTGTATTGACCGGAAACTCAAATACATGTGTGGATACATACACTACAAAAAAAATACTTCCGTGATGATACGTGTTTGTCACAGTAGGTCACGTTTTCTGTCATGCATGTACATCCATGACGGTTTTATGACAGAATCAAGATAGTCATACCTGTGCTGTTGTAGAAGTGTTCCATGACATTACCAAAATTATCATCATGGAAGTGTCCACTTCCATGACGATAAATGCCGCGTCATGGAAGTGCTTTCGTCAAGGGTGACCGACACGTGGCATCCACCGTAACGGGTCGCCGTTAAGCTATCGGGTCCGGTTTTGGATCCGATAACCCGCTAACAGCCACGACCAATGCCGATTTTCCACGTGTAAAATTCTCATTGGCCGACAGAACCACGTGTTAGCTTCGCATTGACACAGGTGTCACTCATCCAATGGGCGAGATGCGCCTATGATACGTTGACACGTGGACCGGCCCAAAAGTGGCCCATAAAGATTAAATGGGCCGACCCAACTAAAGGCGCACAAGATTTTGCGGACCATAATGGGCCGGCCTAGCTAAAGGCCCACAATATTTTGCAGATCATAATGGGCCGGCCTAGCTAAAGGCCCACAAGATTTTGAGGACACTAGTGGGTCGGCCCGTTAACATGCTGCCATGTTTTGGGCCAAATGTCGGCCCATATTTGATCCGGTCCATGAACAGCCTACCACGTTCTGGGCCTAATAAAGGCCCATATGAGATCCGGCCCGTTAATAGCCTACCACGCTCTGGGCGATATTAAATCCCAGATCAGATCCGGCCCTTTAAAAGGCTTTGGGCTAAATTATGGCCCATATCAGATTCGGCCCGTCAACTGGACGCTTTGCTTTTGGGCCCACTTGAGGCCCGGTCAGGATTTCTTTTTGCTAAAGGCCCAGTTAGTAATACGGCCTGATACTAGTTTCGGCCTGTTAAAGGCCCGTTTAACATTTCGGCCCTATATTTATTTCGGCCTGTTAAAAGCCCGTCATATAGTTGGGCCTAACTATGGCCCGCTTTGCATCCGGCTTGCTCACAGCCGATAATCTGATTGGGCCAAACAAGGAGCAAGACAATTTTGGCCTGTTAACGACCCGTGATGTGATTGGCATGATCATGGACCGGGGTCTATTTCGCCTCTTTGTCGCCCGTGAGCTGTTTAAGACGCGTTTGTGCCCAACCTACTTTTCAGCCTTCTAAAAGCCCATTGAATTTTCTTGCGAAAATAGGGCTGGCAGTTTACTTGGCCTATTAAAGGCCCAAAACTACTAGTGGGCCAGTTTACATTTAGGCTTGTTAACGGATAGAGATGACTGGGCCCATGATGCAGATCATACATAGTGATTTGCATGACGGGCCGATTATGTATCGTAATTTTACGGTTTGGCCAGTTTACTGCGAAGACAGGATATATATACAGTAAAACAACTACAGCATCGTGAATAAGAAAAACCTAGACTATACAATAAATAAATTACGGCATATTACATCCACTGGGCATCAAAGTTTGCCACTATGATAATAAAGCACAAGCAGACAACAGATTACATACACTGGGCATCAAAGATCGCCACCAGTGCAAATAAACACGCCGACAAAATAATATACAAAACCGACAACACTTCAATAGAATTCAAGAAAGGTTAGCCCTGCTCGGGAGCTGCAGCGCAAGCAACTAAGCAAGCTGATGAGACTGCGCTTGTTTGACGCTTATATCCTCCTCACTCTGAAAGCAAAACAAGCAGACATATGACAGGTTTTGCACATATAAGTATGAGTGCTGACAATTCATCACATTTCTTATTGACGAATAAAGTGACACAGTTTAAAATAGCATTAACACAATATGGTACTGTTCAGGTTAAGACATGGCAGGAAATGACATTGTGAAGGAGTTGGCAGCTTCACGACACCACTGGATTACAGATCAAGAACTCATAAGTATCAATGGTTAGTGTGCTGTCAATTTATCCCATTTGAGGTTGGCAAATAAAGAGACGGTTTAAATATTAGTAGAATGATATGACATTGTTCATAATTAAGACATTGCAGAATATGACATTGTGTTGTAGTGCATAGGTTCACCACACCACTGGATTACAGATCAAGAACATAAGCATACATGCAGTGCAAAAGAAGATCACTTGCTTTGTATAGTTTAATTTACATGGTATGAAGGAGGACCTTGGTTGTACAACTGAAAACTTAAATTGAGAAGGACAAACTTTTGTTTATGAACTACATAATAAACTTTAAACATGCAATTTGATGCAAACACCAAAAATAAAAAGGTGATGCAGTCATGCCTAACCAAATATACACAACAAAGTATGAAGGCTTGAGAAGGACAAACTTACATTAGTGGTGAAGACAGGCTCTATAAAGCCCTTGTCCATGCTGATGGGGGGGCAATTCAAGAAGTTTACCACAGAATCTTCTTCATAAGCATTTCCTTTATTCTACATTTTGTTAAGAGTAAATATAGATTTGATAATATAAGAAAAATGGAGAATATTTATGATAAGATGAAGAGTGATGCTACATAACCAAGTAGCTATAAATGTAAGTACATCGATACATGCAAAAGGTACAACCAAGAGCAATGCAGAGCTAAACTTCTTCAGTACCATCGGTGTTATCCAACCTTATGGTAAGAGTAAATATAGATCTGATGTGTAGAAAATGGAGGGCAAAGGAAAATAAGATGCAGAGTGATGGTACATGAACAACTAGCTGTCAATATAAGTACACTGATAAAGGATAACAGGTGCTTACAAGAACAATGCAGAGCTAAAAAATTTCATTGGCATTGGACTAATGTAACCATTCATACATATCAGATAATTTGGAGCGAACAATTGATAAGCAAGCTATCATGCATACTGCTATCACATAATGAACCAGGTATGAATGCAAGTACAGTGATACAGGACTACAGGTACTAACAAGAGCAAAGCAGCGGGAAGCATATTTGTGATATCCTGTCGTCCTTTTTAAACCAGAAATCTTCTTCGAGCAGATTTCCTGCAAAAGAGATACGTAAGGCACATGCGGAAAAGTAGAAGTTCAAATTTTCATGTGATATCATAGACAGTACCTCATCCCGGGAACGAGACCAATGCATAACAAGGTTTTTCCATTCAATGTCTTCTAAATTTAGCACAGGAGACTTCACCAATTTTTTTTTTATAGACTTGCCATCAAAGTGGGATTTCCTCAGGTAACACCGATACTGCTACAATGCTTCCTTGAAAAGCGCAAGCAAGCTTTACTTGTCATGACTATCCAGATAGACCCTCACCTACTTACAACAATGTAATGTAAATCATTGATGTGTTCAATCAGCAGAAAACAGGAAAATAATCACCATGAATAATAGCACTTACACGTAAGTGGGACAGGAAGATGTGAAAATGGTGTTTGTCTTCACTACAATCTTCCCATGATGGGAATATATGCACGTAGTCCCTAAAAACATTGAAAGCATTGTCTTTGAACTGGGAATAACTGGAATGGGGTTCCAATCTGCAGGAATTGGCCGTCTCTGCAGTTGGGATAGGTCTTCGGCCGGTGGACTTGTTTGTACTTTTTCTTTGGGAGGGATTTTTTCGTGGTATGACTGGTGCTATGGCAAATGAAATCGGCATACCTTTTCTTCGGAGTGCAGGTCCTGTGTGGTTGGGCTAGTGGTGTGGCCAGTGAAGTATGGGTACATCATTGGAGTCGGTCCTACGTTTTGTGTCTTTGGTTGTAGAGCCAATATAAGTGGGGTGTTGTCGATTTCTCTGGCACCACCACGTTTTTCAAGGACTTTGCTGGTGCTCCTTCAGGTTTAGCAATAACCCTCTTCCTTTTTGATGTCTGATGCACAAGAACAACATTTGAGTGAAAAAACATGGTATGATGACAGATGGAATATGTATTTATAATGGATGGGCATGTCATCTTGACATATATGATGAGTAAACTAAGCAGATGGCGGTGCAACAAAGTAGAAGAAATGCAAGACACCTTATGCAAGATACGCGCAATCAATAAAACTTTGCCAAATTAGAACAGGTACCTTGATGGAACAGGACAGGCCATCTGCCTTTGACTCCTCGAGGTCAGAATAGTCATTAGGATCATATTCTGAACAAGAATCTACAGGTGGGGAGCATATGAGTTTCATTGCATCCAGAATGGCACTCAATGCCTTGGTGCCAATTTTGTAAGTCGTTGCAGTATTCCACAATATTCTTCTGATGCGCGGATTCTGATATTCACTGTGATTACGTATAATATCTGAGAAGCATGAAAACATAAATAGTAGTGAGATTATCTTTGTAATGCAGAGGATATTCTAATATAGGGGCACCCTGTAAACCCTTGTGTGCTATCTTTGGATTCTGATGAGAGAGCCCATGTGTGCTGTAATATGGTGCATGCATTAATATAATCTGGGACAAATACACAAAAAAATAGGGTCCAGAAGTAAGGATAGTTGGTAGATGATAGGTTCATAATATACTATATAGAGAGTTTATTGCCAAACCATGATAACAAGAGCACACAACAACTAGGCAGATCGTAGTGTACATAAAAGGGGTACACCATAACCAGGATATATAAATCGGGAAAGTGGAACTGGCTAGAAAATACGGTGTTGTATTGCCGCTGCTTGAAAGCCTATCGATCACGTACAGGCCAGCTCTATCAGCTGTTGACTGCAGATGTCCCTGCTCCCCTTCCTGACAAGGAACATACTGTACGTACTAAATATAGAATAATAAAAGAGGAACATGTTAAAGAACAGAAGAGGAAGCATATTCTTGAGGTTCCACTTCTTTGCATACAATGTTGGTTGCCCACTCATGATGAATCACAGTGCCCAAAGAAATGCAATTCCATGCTGTCTCTCTATATGTGGCCACATGCATTTGGAAAATCAAGTGGGAGCATTACCTGACCAATTAAATGTGTGTCTGTTAACTAATATCAGTATCATATCATAATTTGTATTTGAAGAAGTAAGCTTTGGACTTATGATTTGTGTGTTGTTTAGCTTCAAGAGTGGACTGCTGCTAGTGCGACACAAAGAAGCTACACAGATCATAGTGTAGATATAACGGGAAAACCGTAAGCATCACAAATAAAATTAGCAAAGTGGAACTTGCTGGAAAATATTGGCTACTATTGCCGGTACGGCTAGAAAGGCTTCGGATACCAGCTCTCTTCAACTGAAGGTGCGGTACTATTAATATCAGTGTAACTCTCAAAGGCGACACAGCTCCCCGCATTTCCTTGCTAATCTTATAGGACTCAAGTGGGCAGGCCACTACAATTCCTATTCCTATGTTTACAAAATCCTACGAATCAGAGAGGCCCGAAGAGTTGAAAGTGTCCATCACAACCGACCGAATAGACCTCTACACTGCAAATGTCCTTGCTCCTCTTCACTACAAGGAACATACTGTACTACTATCATACTCCCTCCGTTCCAAAATATAAGTCTTTGTAGAGATTTCCACTATGGATCACATACAGATGTATACAGATACATTTTAGAGTGTAGATTCACTCATTTTGCTCCATATGTAGTCCATGGTGGAATCTATGCAAAGACTTGTATTTAGGAACGGAGAGAGTACTTATTAAAGAAGAATGAAAGAGGAGCATGCTAAAGAAGAGCAAGCAGATTTTGGATAATAAAATGTTCGTTGCACAGTGCCCACACATGATGAACCAGAGCGCATTAAGAATGCAACTCCCTGCTGTCTCTCTATATGTGGTGCACGTGCTTTTCGAAAGTAAAGTAGGAACATTAGCTAACCAATTAAACGTTATCTGTTTTAGTAATATCAGCATCATATCAGATTCGTATTTGAGCAACAAGTTTGGAATTATGAGTGGCACGTTGTTTAGCTTGATGGATTCAAGAGCAGTGCTAAGCAGCTACGATGATGGTACTGAATATAAAGGAATGTATGCATGCATGTCGCGTGACTTTTGTTATTTGGGTCAGTCGACCATTTCAGGCGGTTGGATGAAGATCCTACGTCTCCTAACCCTTCTTCTTCCTCGTCTCGATTCTTCCCATCTGAGAACACCGCACAGACAGCCCGGCCGAACCAAACTCGACCCCGCCCTCCCCTGAACCGCCCCCACCGCCTGTGTTCCTCCGCCACCCCCACCGGCATCAAGTTTTCTTCGTCCGGCGAGGCCCCGCCACCGCCAGGCCACCGCCCCCACAACCACCGTCCCCACCCGAGCCCCTTCCTTCACACCGGCGAACTCCGGCGAGCTCTCAAAAATCGACTGACCCAATTTTGAAATTTAGTCTACTGTCATTTAACTAGCGTGGAATATAAAAGGGGAAAACCATAAGCATTGCGAATATAGTGTTGAGTGTGCCATGAAGGATCTGAAGGTGCAAACCAGATAAAGGCAACTTCTCAACCAATGTTTGCTTTCAACTAACAAGTAAGTGATGGACAAGAAATCAGAGTAAAGCAGTGGCGATCTATTTTCTTGCTGCGATAAATAAGTTGAGCAGATACGAAAGAGTACCGCCTCTTGTGTGGCATTGTGTATGCATTTGCTGAGAATTTGATGGTGCTGCGGTAGCGATGGCTGTCGGCGGTATGGAAGCAGATCTAGGAGGGTAGACGGTGGCGGCGGGGAAATATCCCGGCGCGATGGACGAGACGGTCGTAGGAGCGGCACCGACAAGGTGGACAACGGCGGGGATGAAGCGAGAGGGCGGGATGCAAGGATCCCGGTCCGAAGCCGTGGATGATAGAGGTCGATCTCTTGTAATGGACGACGGCGTCGGGGTATCAGCTCCGGCATGGTGGAGGAGGACGGCGGTGGATAGGTTGGCGGATGGAGGTGAGAGGGTGTTTTGGCGCCCATGGAGTACGAATGGGGAAATTGATGGAGAGAGGAAGGGGGAACCATGTCTTTAGGGTGCGCTTGTCTCAAATGCGAGGAAATTTACAAACTTAGCCCCCGTTTAAAATTTCCCACATGACAACAATATTAGTCGGTTGGGGATAGGACGGTAATCTCGCATACACCGAATATTTGCCGACGAGAGTTTGTTTTGGCGCCCACTGTGTATGAATCGGGGAGGGAGTCGATTTCGGCCGAGGAGACACTGTGTTTTGGTGCCCACCGTGTATGAATTCGGGTGAGAGGCGGTTATGCCATGTTTGAGTGAAATTGCAAACCTATCCCTATCGAAACCTATAGAAATCAAGCCGATAGGATTTGCATGTCAGGGATAGGCAGTAATTTCCATCTCGCAGATTTTGGTTTCGGGCGGTTACTGTGACTTTCCCCGCTTCGTTCAAATTTTTGTAGAGCAAGAGTGCACGTTTACCGTGCCAACTCAATTCGAATCCAGTTTGTATTCCATTTTTGTTCGGGCAGGATCCATTTTTGGTTGGAACAAAATTCTGTATACATCATTTTCTATAAATACTTTCAAAAGCACAACAAAGAATTATGCTCCTTTATATATAATATGATTTACAAATACAGTGATCTCAAAATCATAAGGTTGAATTCAAAAAATTTAAACCAAATTATGTTCAACTAAAATGTATGGATCAGTAATATCTACATATTAAATAACATAGATGCGTGAATTCATATGAGTATGCATGTTTGATGGATCAATTTTGGTTCGAGTATGAATTACATGTATCATCATCTCGAATTCAAATATTTGAATCCCTTTTATGTTGACATTTTCTATACACGCAACTAAATATTTGAATCTCCTTTCACGCCCATCTCATCGTGATGCTCCTTCATGTAGCTATCACTCTTTTCTCCAGCTCACCCGCACGCTCACTTCATGTTTCTCCTATTTTCGCAAACATGGTCTCTCGACGTCTCCCTTGAGAAGCGTCACACTCTCCCTATCATTATACATTACACAGTTTTCATTATCTCTCATGTCTCTACCGTTCTCTGGTATCACTAGGTACCTAAGCTTCCTTTTTCACCGCCACACACACACTCTCACTCGTCTTTCACTTTGTCTTTCTCTCTATAGGGTTCTCTCACACACCCTATATCTCTCTAGATATGACTCATACCACTAAAATTACTCTCTCCCGCAGACACAACATTTGTTGCGGTCTCCGTTCTGTCTCCATCCCAGTTACAAAACTGACATTATTCATTTGTTTACCGATCAGACAAACTCCCCCCTCTCTCTCTCTCTCTCTCACACACACACACACAAACACACATGCACACACACACACACACACACACAACTCCTGCTTCCACTCCCCTTCCCGACTATCGTCTCTCTCTCTCACACACACAAAACTCTCGCTTTCCCACCCTGACTCATATTTCTCTCACAAACATTGATCGACTAGCCTCCAGATAGGTTTATACACCCGCACACTCGTGCTTCCACTATCGCGTACATGTCTCTATCGCGCTCCTTGTATCTATGTAGATTTTTCGCCCCTTCTTGAGACACGTCCTCTCGATCATGCACACACGCACTATTGCCTCATTTTAAGCTGATACCTCTCGCACACACACTCTTTGTGTCTTTGTCACACACGCACTCCGTCCTCCTCCTCTCTCCCTCTCTCTCACACACACAGCACACACATCACACATGGGCTTTTTGCAACAACTAGCAAGATGCCCATGCGTTGCACGGAGCATCAAGATGCATTTGTATGAGTAGTTTATCTTGTGGGAGAAAAGGATGAATGAGGGAAGGCCTTATTTGCAAATGTGGATAGGGGTGTGGGTATCCTTTTGCAAAATTGCCATAGTTTCCTTCCTATCTGTCAGATATAAATCGGACGGTCTATATTGCAGGATGGCAGGCACACCATCATCACCAACTCTGTTTTTATCTCTACTCTTATAAAAAACCGAGTTGGTGATAATGGTGTGCATGCCATCTTGTAATATAGACCGTCCGATCTATATCTGATGGATAGAAAGCAAACTATGACAATTTTACAAAAGATACCCGCACCTCTCTCCATATTTACAGATAAGGCCTTGCCTCGTTCATCCTTATCTCCCACAACCTCATTGCCGAGCAATTAAAAAAGGATGTCTCTAGAACAATCTGGAATGATGGCCGCTGCCGGCGCCGTCCATCCCCATGCCTCTGCCCAGTCCGACCACTAGTCACCACCACGCCCCACTCCTCCTCACCTTATCTCTCATCTTTCTTGAGATATCATTTTTTCGATGAAATTCTCGAGATACCATTTTTATGATAAAATTCTCGAGATATCATTAGTTTTTACTCATGGAATTACTCCTGCATTGGTCAATCACAACAGGTGTTTTGTAAAAAAATGCATCTTGATGTTCCGTGCAATGCACGGGCATCTTGCTAGGAAGAGTAGAAATTAGAGATATACCACTTCTCGAATCTTGAAACCAACCACATTCCTCCCTTATCTCATCAAAACCACCAAAGGAATATATTTTGAGTGAAACATAACATATTTTTTAGTGATATACGTATTTCAAAACTAGACTCTTTATTCTATCAAATCGGTGAATATGTATTAATCTACTTTGATCGTGTGGCAACGCAATGGCACATTGCTAGTTATTACTATTGTATAATTTTTTGGACACCAGACAAACGGTGGAGTACATATACGAAGAGAAGAGGCGCACGCACACAGTCGGTTTCTCGCTGTCTCGCACACATGAGAGTTACGTAAAGGCACCATAAACAAATAAACCCTAAAACCCTAGGTGCACGATTGCTGCATGCGCGGGTACCAGGTACGTGGTGGAGCGCACCTTTGTAGGAATAGTCAGCTCGCGTGATAATTTGATCCGTAGGAGTTGATGGTCAGGACCACAGGTGAACGACCTAGAGGCGGTGGCTCGCTAGTCGCCACTGATCGAGTAGCCACGTTTAAAATATCATTTTTTAGCGGGGTAAGAGTTCCAATTTTCAATGGCGCGTTATAAGTACTAAGTAGTTTTTAGAACGATTGGTATGGAGCAAAAATGGAATTCATAACTACTACCTCCCTCCTGGTTTACTAGTCCCCGTCGTATTTTGGGTCAAAGTTTGTCCATGAATTTTACTTGTAAAATGTGAATGGAAAACGAGATTTTGTTATACCCAAACAAAACATGACTGGAGGGAGTGATTGCTCTGACACGTACGCGACCTCTCATAGCGCAGGCATTGAACCGGTGCGCCGGCCAAGGGGGGCCCACTCACTGTAGGCCAGGCTGAACACGCCTCCTCGCCGCATGCAACCGGCTTCAGACTGCCCCGCCTGCCTCCATTGAATCCGCGCGTGTGCCGGCAACACGTCCTTCCGCGAGCCGGCTGGCATTTAGAACACAAAGTCGGCTGGCTCCTCTCATTCGCTCGCTATTTAAATGAGGCCAGACGCCTGACAAGAACCGCACCACACCACTGCTCCCCATATCCTCCTTGCACCATTTTCTCCACACTCTCCATAGCATCCGGTGAGCAGGAAGACGAGTTCTCCGGTATAAAAGCCGGTTGGGTGCCCCGACAAGCCAGGCAACTCATTGCCTCACCTCCCTCCCTGCCCCAGGCTGTCAGTACCATGGGCGAGGCTGCAGGCGGGCAAGCGGAGGAGCAAGCCGCCGCTCCAAGCTAGCCCCTGGTGCATCAACTCGACGCTCCAAGCCTGCTCGCAGAGGAGTGGCCAGTTGTTGCACGCCGACACATGAGGGACCACGGCGTCCAGTGCACCATGGTTGGCCGCTCCATCTGGCGCAAACGTTGGCGGAACCGCGGATTGCTGGCGAAGGTGGCCAACATGTATGCAGCCACCGCTGACATCGAGGAATAGTAGACCACGGGAGCTGTCGCCGCTCTGAACCCACGAATGCTACGACCACTGTATTGCCGGCATAGACACCCGGTGTGTTTCCCGGTTTGGCTCAAAACATCATGGACCCCAGCCGCGGCCGGCATTAGAAATTATACCTGCTTCCAGAAGTTATTTGCGATTAGTCAAAAAATGACCAAAATATAATTAATTACGCATGGTCTTGACTTGTTGTGCTCGCACTGGTAGTAGGAACTAGAGGTTTTTATTTATTTATAACTCTCCTCACATTGTTTTGGCTTTGAAGTGAATCATGGTTGTGGACATTATCTATGAATGTGCAGATATCTGTGAACATGAGTTTGATGTGGAAGTTGAACTTGGAATGTTGGGCTTGCGTGTGAACTATACCATGTCCAATGCTTCGTTTGTTATTGTTTGGAAAGTAATTGCTGTTATTACATGACCCGAATTTTTTTATTTTATGCCACATCAGTAGATGCACGGACATCACAACAGGCATGCTGACTGGATAAACATTCGAACCTAGCTATTATGAAGGAAAATTTGTATTGACAAAAGTTTTAGATAGCAGGAGATGCCTAGCCTGCTCTGCCTCTGCTAGCTTCTTTGTGGCTTCTTCCATATCTTCTTTGGCTTGGGTGAAGAGAGCATCTGATTGCTCTTTTCGCTTCTTCAGGAACTCAGCTACATTCTCAAGGGATGCTGCACGCTTTCTTTCAGCCTTTACTAGAGCCACGAGGACACGAACATATGACGACTCCACCTGACTTGTGTGTAATCCAGCATCATCTGGGAATTTGCACCTTGTGTCTAATCCAGCATCATTAGGGAACGGGCACCTTGTGTGTAATCCAGCCTCATTTTGGAAACATGATCTTGAGGTTGACCATACTTTCCTCCTCGCAGGAACTGCATCCTGACATGAAGTTACTTCTTTTTTAGATCAATACTCAGAGCAACCCAGATCCATTTAGTAGAAGCCAGATAAACAGGACTCGGAGAAGTGAATTCAAAAGGAAAAATATAAAAAGAGTCTCCAAGAACTACTGCAGGATGCTGCTAATGCGACACTACGATCAGAGACCCTTTGACGAAACTGTGTGCGATGCATTAATCGCAAACGGTGATGTAAAAAAACCGTCAAAAAAGATGCAAAATGTTTGCGATGAATGATACATCAAACACGGTTCAGATTTTAGTTACGTGTGTGGTGAGGGGCATACGGTTGATCTGTACGAACTGTTTGCGATGAGACAGAACAACAGAAATGGGCAGCCAGATCAAGGTGTGTGCGATATACGGCATACAGTTCACTCCGATGAACCTTTTGCGATGATTGAGGTGAACACAAACGATTCAGTGTAACAAGATGTGTGTGATACCCGGCAAACAGGTCTATCGGTGTGGAACGACACCTATGGGATCACAAGAATCCCTACTACGGTTGCCGGGGCGTAGGGTTGCGAGGAGAGCATGGCTAGTAGATAGCACAGGGATTGTTTACCTAGGTTCGAGCCGCGAGGATGCGTAAAACCCTAGTCCTGCTTTGGTGGGTGTATTTTTGAGAGTTCTTGAGCTCTCTAACTAGCTGTGGTCAGTGCGTGGTCCGAAGAGTTGAATTCCCCCAAGATGCCATGGGCCTCCTTTATAGTTGAAAGGGGTTGCCACAAAGGACACAGGAGGTGGAAAGGCGTCAAAGGCTCGAGCTTATCGTCAGACAGGACAAGACACATTTAATGCGTAGCTTAGGTGTCCCTTGCTTTATTGGGGACGGGCGAGGCCCGTTGTCGGTGTCAAAACCGCGGATCTCGGTAGGGGGTCCCGAACTATGCGCCTAGGCGGATGGTAACATGAGACAAGGGACACGATGTTTTACCCTGTGTTCGGGCCCTCTTGATGGAGGTAAAACCCACGCCCCGCTTGATTGATATTGATATTGTGGATGTTTACAAGAGTGGATCTACCACGAGATCAAGGAGGCTAAACCCTAGAAGCTAGCCTATGGTATGATTGTAAGGGTTGTTGTCGTTGTCCCACGGACTAGAGCCATCCGTTTATATAGACACCGGAGAGGGCTAGGGTTACATAGAGTCGGTTACAATGGTAGAAGATCTACATATCCAGATCGCCAAGCTTGCCTTCCACGCCAAGGAAAGTCCCATCCGGACACGGGCTAAGTCTTCAATCTTGTATCTTCATAGTCTTGGAGTCCGTCGATGATGATAGTCCGCCGATGATAGTTCGGTGATGATGGTAGTCCGCTATCCGGACACCCCTAATCCAGACTCCTCAAGAGCCCTGAACCAGGCTTCAATGACGATAAGTCCGCGCAGATATTGCTTGGCATTGCAAGGCGGGTTCCTCCTCCGAATGATAGAAGATTGTGAACACCAGATAGTGTCCGCTCGCAAAATAAATTCCACATTCCACCGTAGAGAGAATAATATATACACAAGTTCAATCATTGACGTTTTCTGCATGACGCCACGCCACTACCAAGCCATTATTTAAATCGTTTTTACTTTACCACCTCAGCGATTTAGCTAAGCGGTTTCTTGGCACGCCTTGTCAAGCAGTAGATCGTGTTTCCCCTTAATCCGGATTCTCAATAATACGGACGTGGGTAACCCAACCGCGCTTCGCTCGCCACGCCTCTATCGGCGAGTCCCAAACGGTCACGGAGACGGCTCTTGGTATTCTCCCTCTTTATAACGGGACCAAGGCTTGTTTCTTTTCTTCAATCCTCCATCGAATCCTCTCCCCACTCCAAGTTCCAGCACCTAGAGCTCCAGATTCGAGCGCTTCGGACTTTCAACGATGTCCGGTTCCGACCTCAAGGCTGGTGGATGCCCTCCTCCGTCACGGAGGAGGACGCTAAAGCTGCGGAGGCCAAGTACCGCTTATGAGATTTTGCAGGTTGCCGCCAAGGGCAGGCCATCCCCACCCCGAGCCCGGCGAGTATGTCGCCAGATCCCACCTCCGCCGGGGTTTAGGCTTCCGATGGATCCTTTTGTGAGAGGGCTCATGTTTTACTATGGGTTGGAATTCCACGACGGCTCGAGTCCATCCTCCATATCTCCGCATTTATTGTCGTCTGAAGCCTTCCTCCCGTCACCCCTCACTTCGCCTGTGGTCAAGACCTTCAATGTGGCGCCAAGATGATCGTGGGCGCAAGCGGAGTGTGGCGGGCGGCCATAAGTAAGAGGGCCGATGCCCGTGGGCCGCTGGCTCCTTCCAAGAGGAGCTCGCCCGTGGCAGCAAGAGTGGTTCTATATTACCGCCCGAGGGGCCGCAGACAAAAGCCGCCGCCCTTATTCCGCCGGGACCTCCACGACGGTTGATGTCGTGGGTCAACCAGGAGCTCAACCGGGGCCGCCAAAGGACGTGCCCCTACCGCAGGGCCGGATTCGAGATCTCCAAACGAGGGAGGTCGATATGGTGGTGGTGATGCAGAGTTATGCTGATTAGGCGCCTCCGCCTGCAAACGCCGCCCTCTCCGGCTATGGGAGTTTAATCCGAGGGCCCACGGATTCTTCAACACTTCATGGGTATGACACCCGGAGATGTACAATTATTCTTCGGATCGCCAGAGGTGCGTCCCGAATTGACCGAGGATGCCGCCTAAGCTGCAATCGCCGGATACTCAAGTAAGTAGTTCCGAGTCCCGACATACCGCTTTTTGCCTTCCGATGATTCGCCTTATGACCAACTTCCTTCTACACAGGAGTGGATAGCGGAAGAAAATTGATATGGTGTCCGCCCTCCCCGAGACCGCCGGGTCCCGTGGCTGGTCTGGATGTTTGAGGTTGCGCCTTCAGAGGAAGACGAAGGGGAGAGCAGGAAAGCTACCGCCTCGCCTAAGGAGGCTCTTGAAAGAGGGGGATCGAGAATCCCTCCCTCCAAGGGGAGAAGAGGACTGCTCCAAGGACCGGGGCAAAAGCCCTAAACGGGGAAGAAATTCGCGGAGGGTCTGCGTCCGGGAGGCCCCGCCGCACAATCTCCCTTAAAGAGTCAGCCTCCAACGAGCCGTAAGTAGAAAGAAAGGAGTTTTATAATAAGGGACATCCCTATTTGTGCTTCGAGGATAACTAAAGTTTTTACCTTGTAGTTCGGATCTCCGCCCTTCGCAAATGAGCTCGTCTTCGGGGACCTTCGTCCGGAGATGATAGAGAGCGAGACGCCCGTCCGGGCGCTGCCGGATAGGGCGGACGAGCCTGAAGTGTCGCCACGAGGGAGCCCCGGTTTGGCAAAGCCGGATAGTTCGGCGCCAATCGGTGTACGGTCAAGGATCTGCTGAGAAGGCGTTTATCTCGTAAGATCATCACACATTGATGAGCATGGTGATTGAAAGGATTTCGCCCACCGAAGGCGGGTTGCACGATGCCGCCGGGAGTTTGTTGGCGGGGTTTGAGGTACGTAAAATGACACACCTTTTAACAGTTTTGCATATAGAATGCGCCAGATAGATAGTAGCCCCGAGACTCGTAGGTTGTCGAAATCGACAGCGCGTCGAGGATCAAAATCGCAGGTTTAAATTCCGCCGTGCCGATGCAGGTGGCGGGTCGTCCGGGGCCACCGGACCGATGGAGTTGCTGAACTAAAGCGGCAATTCGATGTTGCGGATGCGACATCACGCTGGTCAACAGCGACTTGATGAGTCGCAAGGTAAGTGTTATCGCGGTCACTTGGTAAGGGGAGAAGCCAGCTCCTTAC
This sequence comes from Aegilops longissima, assembly GCA_021605205.1. NCBI lineage: Eukaryota > Viridiplantae > Streptophyta > Magnoliopsida > Poales > Poaceae > Aegilops > Aegilops longissima. Next base: position 534,088,631 of record CM038678.1, on the reverse strand, counting down.
AACATGGCTAATTTTTAAATAATACACTTTTTTATGAATTTTCAGAAATATTACGTTGGATACAAAATTTTCAAAAATAATACATCGTCGGCCTTCTTGGCGGCCGATCGGGCCTAGTCAGCCCACAAGAGGCCGACCGGGCCTAATCAGCCACAAAGCAGCCGATTAGTAGTCTTTCGGCCTAGGGTGGCCAACAGGCGATCGTCACCGGCGGGGTCAATCGGCTTGCCGAAGTCGATAGCTGCATGGCCCATACAATCGTGACGTGGGTTGAGTACTACGCTGGTGCATGTGCACACCGCCGCCGTATGGTTTCTACTAGAGAGCTAGCTAGCTGGTAATATCGATTAATCAACTAGCTAGCATCAAGATTGATACATCGTGCTTCGTAGCTAGCTTGTTATGTACGTGCGTGTTGTCTTCAAACTGGAAGAATCCATCAAGCATGGCTTGTGTATTCTCACGCCTTGCGGAAAGCAATCCGCGGGTTGTAGTATTTAGCCAAGATACGCATACATTCGGTCGATCGCGAAAAGTAGTTACGAGGAGTGATCGGGCCTAGTCAACAAAAAACATCAGGCCACGCACGGTAGCCGCGCCATGCACTCGCCCTGATCCCGTCGCCAAGATGCACCATACGCCATGCCGCATCCAGATCCGGCGATGCTAACTCATGGATCGTGGGCTTGCGCAGCTATCGCCGCCGCCGCGGCTGCGGGTACTATGGGGTGGGGCTAAACCATACGGCGTTGGCGCGTACATGCGCCAGCGCGCAGTACTCGAACCCACGACGATTGCATGGGTCATGCAGGTATCAGCCACGGCAAGCCGATTGACCCTCGCCACGGTGCCGAGAGGTCTGCCGGCCACCCCTAGGCCGAAGACTACTAATCGGCCCGCTGTTGGCTGATTAGGCCCAGTCGGCCTGCTGTGGGCTGACTAGGCGCATTCGGGCAGCAGAGGGCCGACGGTGTATTATTTTTAAAAAATTTGTATCCAGCGTAATATTTCTGAAAATTCATAAAAAAGTGTATTATTTAAAAAAAATTAGCTACAACATGTGCGTGAAATGCAGATAGTGCCGCTGCCGTGGAGAGCCTTCGGGCCGAACTTGCTCAAGCCAAGGAGCAGGCCAGAAGGAGTAATGCGGCGGCCTCGAGGGCGGCCGAGGAGTTAGCGGCCGAAAGGGTCGCACACTGCCGGAGCAGGGAGGAGATAGCCGAAATGGCCGTGAAGTTAAAAGATGCTACCGACCGCAATGAGGCTCTTGGGAAGGAGCGCCTTAAGCGGGCAAGAAGACCTGCGGAAGGCCACCGCCGGTTAAGGATGCCCGCTCGCAATGCGGGCTATAAAGGAAGAGCTGCGCCAGTCGGAGATATTGTAGCTGGTAAGCCTTTTCGCTGCGCCAAGGTTTACGGATCCAAAATATGCTCACTGGGTTAACTGTGGGGTCCAGAGGACCCTTATATGGACTTAGCAATGAAAAGCGGCAGATGCCGCAGTGCATTTTCGAAGCCGAAGGATCACAAGACGGAAGAGCTGTTTTGGTCTCAATTCCATAGTCCGGAGCGTTCACTTCGCTGACCGACCGCTTGGCCGAGTGGGCTGAGCTAAATAGGTTGTCCGGCTTGACAGATATAGTGACCCATATCCGGCCGGATAGGCCCCACCAAGAGTTACTTTGGCTTATTGCAGCAATTTCTTGGGGCGGTGCCGCATATCAAGGCGATGAAGCGGTTGGCCTGCATAGAGGGTGCGCGGATGGCGCCGCCGTGTGAAGACACATTGGACAGAGATGGATGCCATCGCTGTTGCGACTCGGTTCGGATGATAACCGGTTACCCGCCGAGCACTATTTTGGCGAAGTGCTGCGTGGTGCTCAGATAATAGAGTCGCAGTGCTCAAAAATGTTATGTTCGAATGAACGCTTATATGATGTAAAACGATATTTATGATGTAAGCGCCTTTTATACTTGTGCGCTCAAGTAATAGAATATCTCCTATGCGGCCGCTCATGTATACGTGTATAACCCGAAAGATGGCGATCGTCGGCTTCAGCCCCCACGCACAAGGTGCGGGGGTGTTCGCAAAAAATAGCGCGTTTTCACACTTAATCCGACGTCTCGGTCCTATAAAGGAGGTGGTAGCGTAGCAAACGAGGCAACCGGACTATAATGCTTTATCACTTTCACTTAGCCATGGAGTTCGAGGGTGGGGCTACGACATGCCCTCGGGGCATCGCGCTCTCCAATTTGGGCGCCAGATGTGCCTGGCCGAAACGGCCCTTCACAAAGCGGGGAATCCTAAACATTCCCATGGTCGATCGAGTGGTTGACCAGTCTCGCTGTATCATGACGATCGCCGCTTTCATCGAGGTGCTCGCCAAGCCGAACTGGGGCACAATCGTAGTAGTTCTCCTGGAGCCGCGTTAGCCGATGATACAGAACGTAAGGCAGCAAAATGCAGGAGCCGGGCAAACCCAACATTTAACCAAAGACATGATTCAGAGCTGATGCATATAAGGCCTAACTCGAGACGCCGAACACTCCCGAAGGTGTTCGGTCTTTATAATAGCGGGCAAAACAAAGCCCTAAGCCCCTTGTGTCCTGTGTACGGCAGGTTCTTCGCGCGCGCCGATGCCAAACGCCGATCTCCACTCTGGTTATAATGATAAACCAGGGGATTATAGCAACAAGAGACAGTAAGAAAGGTTTACGTAGGGTCTTAGTCTGAAAAGAGTCCTTGCAACGGGTCCCTACTGCACGTCTGCGCCTGTGTCTCCGTTGTGCCGTATCCTGGACGGGTATGCACGCTGTTCATCTGTAAAAAGAGAGGAACTTGGTTGGAAAAGAAATCGTGCGAGAAAGTGCATAAACAATTGAAATATAGATTAATAAAGTTGAGCCTATGCTAGCTCATTATGGCTTATATGTGCAAACCCTTGTGAAGGGGCGTGCAGCTAGGTAGCCCCTAGCTTATTTATTCCGGACTCGTCCAGCCGTGTCCGGGGTCTCAGGCGACCTTTTAATGAAATGATGCCACGTGGACCGGGCATTTTAAGCGTAAGAGACGCGTAATGTGGTATTGCATTGAAGCGGACTAAAGCTTCCCGTCCCAAAGGATGCTTGATAGCTACTTTTAAATGGGGCGACATGAAAGGCTAGTTTTTCGTCGGAAGTTGTCGGTGACCCAACACAACTTCTAGTAATAATGAAACTGTGCACTGGCGTAAGGGCTGGCGCCACTCCTTTGAAGGAAGTGCGGCTATGCCGAATTGCAGTATGGTCTATCCCAACTTGCGGATTGTGTCCGGATCTAGCAGGTTTAAGTCACCGCCGTCCATCAAAAACTGCGTGAATTGCAGTCCGCTTATTATGGGATCCAATATCGGGGCAGTCTATCCTGCGTTCGGATACTTCGGACTAATCCAGATGGTCGAAAGTGATTGGTTTTGACATCCAATCTCGGTGTTCCACCGGGTGGACCGTGCGACACTTGTCTTAGCGAGTGCCATGTTGGTTTTTCGTACTATCACGTGAAGCGAAGTTTACTGTTTTGATTTCTTGTGGGAAAGTCTTTTGACTTCCGTGCTCGCTGGTGGGGTTCGTCATCGCCTCGCTTGGCGATCGAGCCCCTTGTGTCCGGCGTTGAGTCTGCTGGACTGTTTAAAACCCAACAATTTCGGTTGGTATGGTTTGCAGGCCTTCCGGAGGTACTGTGGATTTGACATATCCGATCTAAAATTTTGTTTAAATTTGATAGCTCGTCTCTGTTGTCCTTAAGAGGCCGTGTTTTATTGTTTGGCGCGAAGCTTTTGAATCCGGCGTTGACCACCGTGCCCTTTGGGCTTTTTTTCTTTATTCCGCGCTGATCTTTCCTGCGTCGTGACTTTCCGCTTCCATCTCGATCTCGGATGTACTCGGTCGCTGGTGCTGCATCTTGCTAGCCAGCTGTCTTCTCCGCGCAAAGCGCGCCATGAGGCTTGTTAGCGCGGCCATTGTTCTTGGCTTGTCTTGGCCGAGGTGTCTGGCGAGCCATTCGTCTCGGACGTTGTGTTTAAAAGCTGCTAAGGCTTCGCGTCCGGACAATGACTATTTGGTTCTTTTGGTGAGGAACCTGTTCTGAATTTTGCTACCGACTCTCCGGGCTATTGGGTTATATGACTTAGATCGCTCAGATCCGGAGGGCGGGCATAAGTCCCTTGAAAATTTGTTTAAATGCGCCCTCAAGCTCTTCCCAACTTCCAACAAGTGTTTTCGGGAGGCTTTTGAGCCAAAGGCCGAGCTGGCCCTTTGAGCTTGAGGGGTAGGTATTTTCTGGCGTGAGATCATCTCCTCTAGCCATGTGTATGTGTAGTATGTAATCTTCTATCCGCACTCTGGGTCTGTTGTGCCGTCAGATGCCTCTATGTTCATGGGTTTGAACCCTGCTGGAAATTCATGATCCAGCACCTCATCGGTAAAACATAGCGGGTGTGCGGCGCCAGATTTGGGTGTGCCGATGTCTTCAACACTTGTTGTGTTGTGTTACTTCTGGGGCCCTCTTTTTGGCCCGTAGATGGACCTAGTTGGGCCGTCCGCTTTCCTGTGATTATAATTGGCTTGTGTGCGGCCCCGCTTGTCGCTTTGGCCTGTCATCGGCCGCCTATCCGCCAGTGGCCTCTTTATTTTTGACTGTGAAGGCTCTATGGCTTCCTCGTCAAATTCTGGCAGCAACTTGCGCTTCGGGTAGTTTCTTTGTTTGATGGCCATTGCCATATTTGTCTGCAGTCTTGAATACTTTGCTCCACTTCATTACGAGCGTGTCTTTCGCTGTTTTGAGCTTCGCTTTCCTTCTTCAAACTTCTTGCAAAGGCGACGAGACTTTTGTGTATGTTCTTATGCTCCGGTGTTGTGTCCGGACTGTTGATTGCTCCGTGAAGGGGTTGATTATCCAGCTCGTCCTGTTCGTCGTCCGCTGGTTTGCCCTGCTCTATCGCTGGGTCGTTAGGAAGGCTGCTTTGATCGAGCGGGACTTAGGGCGCGCTCTACGCCGCCGTTTTGGTTGTTTATCGGCGGATTATCCTCGCCGCGCCCCGTTGTTCCTCGTTATTGCTTCCCTTTGGGGTGTCCACCATGTATATGTCGTATGACGAGGTGGTCTTCCAGTGTCCTGCAGCTTTGGTTCTTGGTAGTCTCCGCATCGCCGCCCATACCGTCGATGTCTTCGGAGTCGTAGTCAGCACGGTTGATAGATCGCCGACGATGGCTACGAAGTGGGTGGTGGTGGGCTCTGAATTTCTTCGTCCGCGTCCCAACCATCCCGCCGTAGTTCGCCAGGCTCTCCGGATAGCGAGAGATGCTTGATGAATTTATGATATCGCCAAGGGCGAAGTGCTGAAAGACGCCCGCAGCGGTGAATTCCATAATCGGCGCCAATCGGATTCGACCGGCAGGGCGCAGGAGGTTCGGAGTCCGCAGAGTCCGCACCTCGAGTCATGAGCTTTATGCGGGACAAGGTAAGTGTTCGCCCATCGCCGAGAAGTTACAGCCCCGAGGCGGTGTCCAGCCATCCGCCCTCGATCCGAGCGATCGGCTCCGGACTATGGGTCGGAGCGGATTTGTGTGCGACTCCAAGGTGATGTCCGCGGCAGAGTTAGGTCATGCCCATCGTGACAGCGCAACACGCTTTCGGCTATGGCTCAGATCCATCAAGATCAAGTCCCCGGATATCGGCCGTGAAGTTTAGGCTTCCAAACCTGACCGACAGCCAGGGGCGTAGCTTCGATCTGCTCCGGATGGCCAAGTGAGTTGGCCCACAGGCGGCCGCCGAATACGTAAGATCTGTCCGGGAGAAAAGTCTCACCCAGACTACGTCGTTATCGATTGAAGAGGCCATCACGCCTATCGGTGACGCATACGAGGAGCTCTCAATGAAAGCACCAATGTCGGTGTCAAACCGCGGATCTCGGTAGGGGGTCCCGAACTGTGCGCCTAGGCGGATGGTAACAGAGACAAGGGACACGATGTTTTACCCAGGTTGCCCTCTTGATGGAGGTAAACCCTATGTCCCGCTTGATTGATATTGATATTGTGGATGTTTACAAGAGTGGATCTACCACGAGATCAAGGAGGCTAAACCCTAGAAGCTAGCCTATGGTATGATTGTAAGGGTTGTTGTCGTTGTCCCACGGACTAGAGCCATCCGGTTTATATAGACACGGAGAGGGCTAGGGTTACATAGAGTCGGTTACAATGGTAGAAGATCTACATATCCAGATCGCCAAGCTTGCCTTCCACGCCAAGGAAAGTCCCATCCGGACACGGGCTAAGTCTTCAATCTTGTATCTTCATAGTCTTGGAGTCCGGTCGATGATGATAGTCCGGCTGATGATAGTTCGGCTGATGATGGTAGTCCGGCTATCCGGACACCCCCTAATCCAGGACTCCCTCACCCGTCCTGTCCGTCGCGGCTCCTCCTAGCCTTGACACGCGCCCTGGTTAGTGAGGTGTGTGGTGCCATGTAGGCAGCCAGGCAGCTGAGTTGGAGCGGTGGCGGAGCCTTCACGAAGATCTGCATGCCGCCACCCAGGCACTCGATGAGTGGGCCTAGGAGCTGCATGTTGCCACGCAGGTGCCCGCCCAGCTGGTTGGGCTGGCAGCTGCATGTGAACGATGGTGGAAGCTTGTCCGGCGCGGGTTTGGCAGTGGCCCCGCTGGCGTCCTTGGCGAGGGCCTTCCCGGGTGGCCCGGCAAGGGTCTTGCTGTGGCGTGTTGTCGTCCCTGGCAAGGACCTTGCCGGGGGTCTGGTGGCCTTCCTCGGCAGGGATCTTGCCGAGAATCGTCGTCTTCTAATCCTCATCTGATCTTGAATATGTCTTCACAAATATCTGCATGCCACCACAGAGGTGCCTTCCCGAGCCCTGGCCCCACATTGATGATGGTGCTAGGGGCCGTGGGCTCAAGGGCGGCTCGTCCTGTTGGTGTGGGGCGAGCTGTCCCGGCAAGGGTCTTGCCGGGGCCGCTGAGGCCGCCCGACAAGGGTCTTGCCGGGGGAACCTGCTTCGTCCCTCTGCTCTTTGTGGTCTTGGCCTTGGCGTTGCTTCGATTGTCTTGGGCTTCCGTCTTACCTTGGCTCACCTCCCCTGTTTTGCTCGGTGTGGTCGTGGGCGTGGTTCCGACTGCCCGTGCACAGGTAAAGGGGTACAAAAGCGTGCCCCTATTTTTGTACACCGAGAGGAGCCTCCGGGCTTGGGCCACACATAAGCGCGACACGTTGTTGGGCCAGGTCCAAAACGGTGCGCGGGCAGGTGGGGCGGTTTTTACCGTGGTAAGACTCTTCGCGCGCTTCTCTTCCCACGACCCGCGCGCGCGGCGCGGCGTGGAGGGGCGTGCATGACGTGGGCGGCATGCATGGGGCGGTTTCCACACGCATGCGTCATATCGCATTAAAGAGGCGGCTCGCGCCCTCTCCGTAAAAAGAGGGAGGCGTGGAGGCGCGGCTCATTTACTGAGCGGGGCTGGGGTGCGGTCTTCAAGGCGTCCACTCCCCACGATCACGGGGTGGGGAGAGGTCGCATCACCCGTCCCCTCAGTTCTGCACGTCTGCCACACGTCTTTTGTCAGGACCTCGATTCCAAGTCACATCGATCTAGCCGGTGACACCTCATATCACTTTGCGGCCTCACGCACGGTATTCCCACGGGTGTCGCCTTACCATGGCCCGGGACCGTTTGCGCCTTTTGGCTCACGTATATGATAGTGTCGCTAGCATCCATATGACAGAGAACCGGGCCGACATGGCTAGTCGTGAACCCAAAGCGGCGCTAACCCATGGGGACAGCATACATGAATCACATCGAACATGTCGGTCATCAACGTATGAACCGGGCTGTAGCACTGGCTAACAGGACTCGTAACCCGGCTGTAGCAGAGCTAGGAAGGACTCGAATATCACCGCGTGACATTTCCCAAGGGATGACATAGGAATGGAGGAAACACATGCCGCCAGTCAAGTGTCCAAGCAGTAGTCTGGGCTAGCAGGACTCGTGAACTGGCTGTAGCGGACTACTATCGCCAGAAGCACTAGACTACATTTCCCCATATGAGAGGCTGCCAAGGATAAACAACTAGATTGTCGGATCCCACACATACCAAGCATTTCAAACATACACACAATATGCTCAATATGTGTAAATACAACATGGCATCACACATAACTCTACGACTCAAATATTTATTCATTAGGCTCTGAGGAGCGAGATATTACAAACATGGGTCTCATGACCCAACACTCAGAGCATACAAGTCAAGGCACAAGCGGAAGCTTATCATGTCCGAGTACAGACATCTACAAATGAAAAAGGCTGAGAAGCCTGACTATCTACCAGATCTTGCCGAGGGCACAAGATCGTAGCTGAGGTAACAAGCTAAACGTCGAAGTCCGCGCGGAACTACTAGCGAGACTGACGTCTCTATGCAAAAACATAAAATAGGCAAACGTGAGTACAATTGTACTCAGCAAGACTTACATCAGAACTAACTACATATGCATCATTATCAAATGGGGGTGGTGGAGTTTAAAAGCAGCAAGCCAGCTTTGACTCGGTGGCTAACCTGAACTACGACTGCAAGTAACTCTTTTGAGGTGGCGCACACGAGTCCACATATTCACCATATCAATACACCACTATTGATCCGCTCCCGTCTCCCTACGAGAACGCCATCCATAGCACTCACGCTTATCTTGCGCATTTTAGAGTATCCACTTTCACTTGTCTATGAACTGTTATAGGCAACCCAGAAGTCCTTTACCACGGACACGGCTATTCGAATAGATCATATTAACCCTGCAGGGTGTACTTCTTCACACACGCCTCGCCACTTACCGCCATGTACACCGTGTAGCTCGGCAACCTTCAAGCGAAGCTTTGGCGAGGGAGTCGGCCACGACCGACTAACCACACAAGTCTCTAGTCCAGGTTTATCGCCTATTCGGGTTCCATCCGCGAGGAGATCCGCCGGGTGTCGCCACGGCCCCAAACGATGAGAGCAGGTTCCCGAGGCACCAAACGGGCGTCTCGGTACACCGTGCCTCGTGTCTCTACCGCAACATAGCTCACCCCTAGGGTCAGCGCTACGCACGGCCCCCAACACATATCCTACAAACACCAGAAACTAGTTGCAACTCTTGGACAGAGATCGAGGCGATTAATAAACCGAGAGGGGTCGAGTTACCGGAACCCAATGTGTGGCAGTAACTGTTTCATGGATCACAAACACAGAACTCAGTTCCTGAGGACGGCTGCAATGAGACAACCCAGCATGTACTCCTACATGGCCTCTCACCGCTACCTTTACCAAATCGTGTTCACACACTTAGCTCACACACAAGAGGACATGTTCACACCTCCGATTCATCCTCGATGAATCGGACTGACTCAACTCTAAGCAGCAACAGGCATGACAAACAAGCATGAATGAGTAGGCACATCAGGGCTCAAACAACTCCTACTCATGCTAGTGGGTTTCATCTATTTACTGTGGAATGACAGGTCATGCAAAGGATAAAGGGGTTCATCTACCGCAGCATGTAACAGTTGAATCATTGTTGTCCTAATGTAGTAAAAGAGAGCAGAAGCGAGAGAGTGGGATTGTATCGGAATGAACAAGGGGGTTTTGCTTGCCTGGCACTTCCGAAGATAATATAGTTCTTCATCGGTGTCATCAAACTCATAAATCGACGCCGCTCTCTCGAGAGGGACAAACACCGGCAACTGAGAAAGAACACAATCAATGCAATGCCACAATATGATGCATGATCATGACATGGCTATATGCTGTGATTTGAGCTAATGCATCTAGCTATGATTTAAATGAAGTTGGTTTGAATACATGATTCAAATTCCAACTCCATATATGATTATTTAAATGCAATTTATTTGTGTTGTCCAAAACAGAGGACAGACATTGCTCAAACATGCATGAAAATGGTACAGATGGATTCCTTGAATTTTTCTGATAATTTTTCATATATAACTTGATTGATTTGGAGTTACGGCTGATTTTCTATGATTTTTAGAAGTTTAGGACATTTTCTGGAATTTCCTGTAAAGAATAAATCCAGAAAAGAGTTATTGCATCAGCATGACGTCACTGTGATGTCAGCGGTCAACGGGCGCGGTCCAGGTCAAACTGACCTGTGGGCCCTGCGTGTCAGTGTCATTAGTTTAGCTAAAACAATTAGTATTAATCCTAACTAATTAACAGGGCCGAGCCCCACCTGTCATAGACCCGGGGGGTCAAACTGGGCCCACCCGGGGTCAACTCAGTCAACGGGGGGTCAAACCCCTGGTCAGCAGGGTCAATCCCGCCGGCGTTGAGTCGCCGGCGAGGCCGAGACGGCGGAGGGGCTCGGATCTTTCCCTCCGGCGACCAAATTAGCGGCCGAGGGGCTCTACAAGACGCCTGTGCTCACAAGATCCATTGCGCAGCGGCAGCAGAACTGGGTGCCCTACAATGATCAAGGGCGATGGCAAGTGCGGCGGCCGGAGCTCGGCGAGCTCAGGCGCGAGGCTACGGTGCACTAGCAAGCGACCTGAAGCGTGTCGCGGCTTCCTGGGGATGCCCGGAGCATGCCTACACGCTTGGTTTGGCTAAGCGGGGCTGCTAGCGACGACGAGCTTCGTGGCGGCGGCGGCAGGCTCCGGCCGAGGTGGGAACCACGGCTAGAGGTCGCAAGAGACGACGGGGAGAGGGGAGGAGGAAAGAGGGGCTCACAGGGAACTCGCGGAGCAGCCTAGTGAGCTCGGGGGAGCGCGGACGGCGACGTAGCGAAGCCGGCGATCTCGGGCGGTTGGAGATGGGGAAGACAGCGTGAGCGGCGATGCAGGGCTCCCGGTGTTGTGTAGCTCCATGGAGAGGTCGGGGCGTCGAGGCGGAGCCTTTGGACTCATTAGCAGGGCGAGGGGTGGTCGATGGCCGTGGTGGCGGCGAACGGCGGCGCGCAAGGCCTTCGGTAGAGAGGAGGAGAGCAGCGGAGGAGAGAAGGCACGGGAGAGAGAGAGAGCGGTCCAGGGGGTGCGTGGCATCGCGGGAGACGTCCAAGGGGAGAAGGAGGCAGCCAGGCAGGGAGGAGGTGGCCAGCGTGTGGCCACGCGCGCCGGGCATGAGCCCCTGCCCACTGGCGCGAGGAGGAAGGCGACAGGGAGCCAGGCGGTGGTGGGCTGGGCCGAAACAGGAGCTGGGCCGGTTGGTGGCGCCAGGTAGGTTGCACAGGTGAGTCTCTATTCTTTTCCTAATTTTTTTTCTCTTTTCTATTTTCTGTAGTTGTGTTTGGCTTTATTAAAAATACTTAGGCACACTCAAAAATCACCAAACTGATCATGGCCAGTGCTTGGAATATATCCAACATGGAACATTTCAGTTTAGGGTTATTTGGACATTTTAAATATTTCATAGTATTTAAGTGCCCAAATTCAAATAGAATGTGCTTTAATTCAGAGCCCAAATATGTCATGGAAAAATGTGCATCACCTCTGGCTACTGTTTACAGTATTTACCATAATTGATGAACATTTTTGAAAGCCATTTGGACTTACCGAAAATATTTTAGGTAAAAGTAGTGAATTCCTTTAATGCTAGGGTTTAGGCAATCCCCATTTCAACTTTCTGAGAAATTTGAACATGATGACATGAATGCCTTAATGCAACTAATGACAAACAAATTCTAGGGCTGTGACAACTCACCCCCACTAAACAAGAATCTCGTCCCGAGATTCAAGACGTGAGGTAAGAAGACAGAGGGAACACTGGCTAACACGAACTTGTCGATCCAATTGCCCTTCTCGAAGATGTTGGTTCATTTCTCCAATTGAACTTGACGTCCTTGCTTTCGAGATCTTCATCCAACACGATGGCGAAAAAAATACTCTATAGGAAACGATCTCCTCGGAGATCGAGCATACCATATCAACTCGCGGAATGAGACATAGCAACATCTCTCGAGCTGAGACACGAAGCACACATCCAAAGGGATGGAGTGAAGCGGATGACAAGGGTTCACTAGGTAGACAACAATTTCACACTTAAGGGGGTGGTGAATGGTTGTCCACGTAGCGAGGAGTTGAGTTGCCGTGATACCAAAACGAGACATCTTAAGGAAGGTGACCCGCAGAAATATTCCCTTAAGTGGCAAAAAGAATTACTTTTGATATAGAGATCATTAAGACTATTTATACCAGCCTAAGGCAATCACAAACGATCGTTTGGCGGAGTTCAAAGGAATGACACATCCGAATTCGAATGGATGATGTGGACTAACTTGTTGAAGACAACGCGATGGATGATTTGCTTATCATCGGAAATGGATGGGACCCATGACAGGACCACTTTTGAAGATGATCCTAGATAGGAATTACTAAGAAGGCAGCCCATAGTGAAATGGCACAAAGACGGTGCAAGCTAGGAACAAAATGCAAATGTTGGAATGTTCCAACCATCATATCTGCCTGAGATTCAGATCTGGTTAGTAACAGGATACTTCAGACTCAGCATGTCCGAAAAGAAAGGTTGCAACACAAATCGACGAGATGACGTTGCGAGATTCTCGGGATATGAACTACGATAGCAAGCTCCAAAACATGAGCTGGTTTTGCTACGTACATGTGAGCATGTTGTCCAAGACAAGAATGGCCACATAGTAGTCTTATAATAAAATACTATCAAGTTCTTGTCGGGAACCATCATCAAGGATTTCGAAGTCTTTACGCAAGTCCATGGATTAGATCCCAAGCATAGACTTCTCTTCCTTGAACAAGTCGATCAGTGGCTTGGTGTGCTAAGAATACATATAGAATGGAGGCGGCCAACCTATCAAACCATAGAGTACCTCGCACATGCATGACTAACTTGGGATGATTCCAAAGGAATCAAAAACAATCTTTCTCGAACTCACGGCGGCAACTTGCATCAGATGCACATGAGTTAGGGAAAGTTACTTCTTTCATCCAAACATATGCTTCACAAACGGTCATGAAGAAAATGCTTACACAAGTTTCCAATACTAGGTTAATGTTCAACATGAATCATGGGGGAGACAAGATGCTGTTGATGGGCTCAACAACAATTCATCGGAATTTCCATATCACTGGATTTCCACCATCATGTGAACACGGTGATAGCATTGGTCAGACCAAAAGATGTAATGGTGTATGCTCGAGGGATCAACCACGAGTAAGACAACATTACGAACATCGTTGGTTCTGATTTGACTTGACAATAGCCCATACTCAAGTCAAAGTTTTGACAAGGCAATAGATCCAACAATTGATCACGGGGATCAGTCGATGAAGATATCATCTTTCTTCAACACACACACAAGAATATCCCTTTGGAACGAACTAAGTTAGGCAAGCTTTTATCTTCCAACTCTCCAAGTTGTTGTTTAGCTTAACCAACTAGCTCAGGGGTATCCAACACAGATTCTTGGAGAATGGCTGGTTTGGAGAAAAACCAACTTGATCACGAACTCAACATAGCGGTCAAGTGACAACCTGATGATACTTCCGAGAAGATAATCGGAATATCACGAACCACCGGTATGTTACTAAGCTCGAGAACAATCTTGCTTTCCAGAGCAAGACGATACGATCAAATAAGCAAGGGATTGAATAATCCTAACTCATTGATCGAAGAGTGCACCAGGAAAATGGACTAGGTGGCACGATCAACCTTAGGGTGATGATTCAATAATCAACACGCTAAGAATGAGAATATTGTCCATTAACTACCGAGCAACGGAGTTACTAGGAGTATAGATTTCACACATCACAGTTCACTTGACGGCATTCCGGTTACAACAACACGGGACCGAGGAATGAATAATGATAGCGAGAAGTATCACTACGTCAAAATCCATAAAAGATGGTGCAATTCCTATGATATTCTTGGCATAAATAGAGTAATACTCCAAGGCAGAGCAGAGCAGAAGCTGTATTGGCATTTTGATCCGCGGAATACAATTGCTTTGACCCAATCCTAGATATGGATGAGGTTCTGGAGTTTGCTTCTCCTAGTCATTCTGAAATAGAATGGCTTGACAAACCACAAGAGTAATGGGCATCGACAACGAACACACGCATACTCTTGAGTATCAATTGATAGACGGTGTCAGAATACAACTAAAGAGAACAACTCAAGGAACATATAACTTTCTGAGTTGTGGAGGCATGGATTAGTATGTCGGGCAAAGTTCAACATTTCTTCCGGATAACCCATGTGGAGAAGGTAGAACTGGCAGAGTCACAATTATGAATGGAGAACTCCTCAAGAGTACTCCGATTATGATCTTTTAATTCAAAGAACTTCTGCCTTATTGGTTCATGGTATTTCGAAGAAGGAAATACCACGGACCTCGAGGACTATTGCAAGGTTACTAATATCCTAAAGGAACTAGCAAACACTATCAAAAGGAGGTAAGTAGGGTGAATCTCGGGTTCAAGAACCCAGGAATAGAATACCTACTACTAAATGGTATCACAGGATGCTTTCAAGAATAATGGCCAGAATCATCATACTGGGGATACAAAAGCATTGCTAAATTACTAGGTGACTTCCTAAACACCTAGGGTCATAATAATAGCTCCAACATCTATGCCGAGGCAACAAAGTACCTCAACTTACCGATTAGTGTGCTTATTCTGACCAAAAAGTACATCGGGAACGGAAAGAAAGGATTTGCAAATGCATCAGACTATTCAGAGACCTAGGATGACTCGGACAGCATAACGGCTGTAAATGCTCAAAATGATTTGAGACATAATGCAAAATGGTGGCATAACCACTCTACAACATCACAACAAGATTCTGAGATCAACAGTTAACATACAGGAATAGTAGGAGCTGAACTGAGGCTTAAAACCAACAATCTTAAAAGTCTATGGATTAGTAACACGTCATCCTGATAGATAGATGAGAAGGCCTAGTTCTTAATCCCCGTAGAAGAGAAGAGGATGACTCAGATCAGAAGGCCATGGGGTATAAGGAGTAAAAAGAGCCTTACGCCCTTCCACAATCAATTCCTTACATAACTAAAGCAGTTCTAGACACAACCCGACCAGTTTGGCTTGGTAATCCTCTGAGCGAGTCAGCTCGATACCAAAGCTGTCAGACCCGATTCCAAGTCACATCGATCTAGCCGGTGACACCTCATATCACTTTGCGGCCTCACGACGGTATTCCCACGGTGTCGCCTTACCATGGCCCGGGACCGTTTAGCCTTTTGGCTCACGATATGATAGTGTAGCTAGCATCCATATGACAGAGAACCGGGCCGACATGGCTAGTCGTGAACCCAAAGCGGCGCTAACCCATGGGGACAGGCATACATGAATCACATCGAACATGTCGGTCATCAACGATGAATCCGGGCTGTAGCACTGGCTAACAGGACTCGGTAACCCGGCTGTAGCAGCTAGGCAGGACTCGAATATCACCGCGTGACATTTCCCGAAGGATGGATATAGGAACGAAGTGAAACACATGCCGGCAGATCAAGTGTCCAAGCAGTAGTCTTTGGGCTAGCAGGACTCCGTGAATCGGGCAGAATGGAGACTACTATCGCTCAGAAGCACTAGACTACATTTCCCCATATGAGAGGCTGCCAAGGATAAACAACTAGATTGTCGGATCCCACACATACCAAGCATTTCAAACATACACACAATATGCTCAATATGTGTAAATACAACATGGCATCACAACATAACTCTATGACTCAAATATTTATTCATTAGGCTCCGAGGAGCGAGATATTACAAACATGGGTCTCATGACCCAACACTCAGAGCATACAAGTCAAGGCACAAGCGGAAGCTTATCATGTCTGAGTACAGACATCTACAATTGAAAAAGGATGAGAAGCCTGACTATCTACCAGATCCTGCCGAGGGCACAAGATCGTAGCCGAGGTAACAAGCTAAACGTCGAAGTCCACGCAGAACTACTAGTGAGACTGACGTCTCTCTACAAAAACATAAAATAGGCAAACGTGAGTACAATTGTACTTAGCAAGACTTACATCAGAACTAACTACATATGCATCATTATCAAATGGGGGGGTGGTGGAGTTTAAAAGCAGCAAGCCAGCTTTGACTTGGTGGCTAACCTGAACTACGACTGCAAGTAACTCTTTTGAGGTGGCGCACACGAGTCCACATATTCACCATATCAATACACCACTATGGATCCGCTCCCGTCTCCCTACAAGAACGCCATCCATAACACTCACGCTTATCTTGTGCATTTTAGAGTATCCACTTTCACTTGTCTATGAACTGTTATAGGCAACCCAGAAGTCCTTTACCGCGGACACGGCTATTCGAATAGATCATATTAACCCTGCAGGGGTGTACTTCTTCACACACGCTCTCGCCACTTACCGCCATGTACACCTCGTGTATCTCGGCAACCTTCAAGCGAAGCTTTGGCGAGGAGTCGGCCACGACCGACTAACCACACAAGTCTCTAGTCCAGGTTTATCGCCTATTCGGGTTCCATCCGCGAGGAGATCCGCCGGGTGTCGCCACGGCCCCAAACGATGAGAGCATGGTTCCCGAGGCACCAAGCAGGCGTCTCGGTACACCGTGCCTCGTGTCTCTACCGCAACATAGCCCACCCCTAGGGTCAGCGCTACGCACGGCCCCCAACACATATCCTACAAACACCAGAAACTAGTTGCAACTCCTGGACAGAGATCGAGGCGATTAATAAGCCGAGAGGGGTCGAGTTACCGGAACCCAATGTGTGGTAGTAACTGTTTCATGGATCACAAACACAGAACTCAGTTCCTGAGGACGGCTGCAATGAGACAACTCACCATGTACTCCTACATGGCCTCTCACCGCTACCTTTACCAAATCATGTTCACACACTTAGCTCACACACAAGAGGACATGTTCACACACCTCGACTCATCCTCGATGAATCGGACTGACTCAACTCTAAGCGAGAGCAGGCATGACAAACAAGCATGAATGAGTAGGCACATCAGGCTCAAACAACTCCTACTCATGCTAGTGGGTTTCATCTATTCTTGTGGAATGACAGGTCATGCAAAGGATAAAGGGGTTCATCTACCGCAACATGTAACAGTTGAATCGTTGTTGTCCTAATGCAGTAAAAGAGAGCAGAAGCGAGAGAGTGGGATTGTATCGGAATGAACAAGGGGGTTTTGCTTGCCTGGCACTTCCGAAGATAATATAGTTCTTCATCGGTGTCATCGAACTCATCGTCGGTACGTCGTCTACTGAGAGGAGACAAGCACCGGCAACTGAGAAAGGACACAATCAATGCAATGCCACAATATGATGCATGATCATGACATGGCAATATGCTGTGATTTGAGCTAATGCATCTAGCTATGATTTAAATGAAGTTGGTTTGAATACATGATTCAAATTCCAACTCCATATATGATTATTTAAATGCAATTTATTTGTTTTGTCCAAAACAGAGGACAGACATTGCTCAAACATGCATGAAAATGGTACAGATGGATTCCTTGAATTTTTCTGATAATTTTTCATATATAACTTGTTTGATTTGGAGTTACGGTTGATTTTCTATGATTTTTAGAAGTTTAGGACATTTTCTGGAATTTCCTGTAAAGAATAAATCCAGAAAAGAGTTATTGCATCAGCATGACGTCACTGTGATGTCAGCGGTCAACGGGCGCGGTCCAGGTCAAACTGACCTATGGGCCCTGCGTGTCAGTGTCATTAGTTTAGCTAAAACAATTAGTACTAATCCTAACTAATTATGTGGTCGAGCCCCACTGTCATAGACCTGTGGGGTCAAACTGGCCCACCCGGGTCAACTCGACCAACGGGGGTCAAACCCTGGTCAGCAGAGGTCAATCCCGCCGGCGTTGAGTCGCCGGCGAGGCCGAGACGGCGGAGGGGCTCGAATCTTTCCCTCCGGCGACCAAATTAGCGGCCAAGGGGCTCTACAAGAGCACAGGCTCGCGCACATCCATTGCGGCCAGCGGCAGCAGCTGGGGTGCCCTACAGCGACGACGGCGATGGCAAGTGCGGCGGCCGGAGCTCGGCGAGCTCAGGCGCGAGGCTACGGTGCACTAGCAAGCGACCTAAAGCGTGTCGCGGCTTCCTGGGGATGCCCGGAGCATGCCTACACGCTTGGTTTGGCTAAGCGGGGCTGCTAGCGACGGCGAGCTTCGTGGCGGCGGCGGCGGGCTCCGGCCGAGGTGGGAACCACGGCTAGAGGTCCCAAGAGACGACGGGGAGAGGGGCGGAGGAAAGAGGGGCTCACAGGGAACTCGCGGAGCAGGCTAGTGAGCTCGGGGGAGCGTGAACTACGACGTAGCGAAGCCGGCGATCTCGGGCGGCCGGAGATGGGGAAGACAGCGTGAGCGGCGATGCAGGGCTCCCGGTGTTGTGTAGCTCCATGGAGAGGTCGGGGCATCGAGGCGGAGCCTTTGGACTCATTGGCAGGGCGAGGGGTGGTCGATGGCCGTGGTGGCGGCGAACGGCAGCGTGCAGGCCTTCAGGTCTGAAGTAGAGGAGGGAGAGCGTGGAGGTGAGAAGGCACGGAGAGAGAGAGAGCGGTCCAGGGGGGTGCGTGGCGTCATGGGAGACGCCCGGGGAGAAGGAGGCAGCCAGCGGGGAGGAGGTGGCGGCGTGTGGCCACCTGGCCGGGCACGCGCCCCACTTGGCGCGAGGAGGAAGGCGACAGGAGCCAGCGGTGGTGGGCTGGGCCGAAACAGGAGCTGGGCCGGTTGGTGGCGCCAGGTAGGTTGCACAGGTGAGTCTCTATTCTTTTCCTATTTTTATTTCTCTTTTCTATTTTCTGTAATTGTGTTTGGCTTTATTAAAAATACTTAGGCACAGTCAAAAATCACCAAACTGATCATGGCCAGTGCTTGGAATATATCCAACATGGAACATTTCAGTTTAGGGTTATTTGGACATTTTAAATATTTCATAGTATTTAAGTGCCCAAATTCAAA
Source organism: Aegilops longissima (assembly GCA_021605205.1). Taxonomy (NCBI): domain Eukaryota; kingdom Viridiplantae; phylum Streptophyta; class Magnoliopsida; order Poales; family Poaceae; genus Aegilops; species Aegilops longissima. The sequence goes on along the minus strand of CM038678.1, from coordinate 534,069,629 downwards.
TAGAATATGATTTAATTCAGAGCCCAAATATGTCATGGAAAAGTGTGCATCATCTCTGGCTACTGTTTACAGTATTTATCATAATTGATGAACATTTTTGAAAGCCATTTGGACTTACCGAAAATATTTTAGGTAAAACTAGTGAATTCCTTTAATGCTAGGGTTTAGGCAATCCCCATTTCAACTTTCTGAGAAATTTGAACATGATGACATGAATGCCTTAATGCAACTAATGACAAACAAATTCTAGGGCTGTGACATCTTTCATGCGCTCGGGGTGGCAAACGAGGGAGGCAGGAAACCGGGCCGTCACTGGTTGGGGCAGCGGGTCGGTCCTGATTCCCTGCGCCTCCGGTGTCTGGATTGTCCGAGCGGGGCGGGTGAGCATCAATCCCGTTCCTTTATAAAGAGGGGGAAGGGGGGATGGCATCCCGCATTCTTCCATCTTCTATTTCCTCCTGCTTCTACTTCTTCCTCTCACCCGCCATGGAGAAGAGGAGTCCTGGTCCCTCGACGGTGGCGGCGAGGGTCGCCGCTCGACAGCGCGTCCCTCCTCCTCCTGAGCCCGCGGTGGTGGAAAAGGCCGCAAGGGGAAGGGGGAGGGGGCGAGGCCGGGGTAGAGGCCATAGCGCTCGGGGAAGAGGAGGACGGGGTGGTGATAATCCCCAAGTGCAAGGAATCATCGTAGCACTTTCCAAAGGTGGAAGTGATAAGTATGGAGTGTCGAACCCACAAGGAGCTAAAGGTAAGATCAATATTCTCTCAAGCCCTATCTGCCACTGACACGACTCTACGTGCACCAGACGTTTTCTTCCAACTAAAAACGAGAAATAAAACTATGTTGTGGGTATGAAGAGGATAACTTTGCATAATATCAGAGAGCTAAAACATAAAAGTAGGTGATGTTATCATAAAGTTAAAATATATTACCAAATAATATAAATAGCGAGTGTGGAATAATGGTGGATCGGTGTGCGGAATTGTCTTAGGAAATTGTTACCAAGACCGATAATCACTATTGCAGTTTCATATGAGGGAGAGGCATAAGCTAACATACTTTCTCTACTTGGATCATATGCACTTATGATTGGAACTCTAGCAAGCATCCGCAACTACTAAAGATCATTAAGGTAAAACCCAACCATAGCATTAAAGCATCAAGTCCTCTTTATTCCCATACACAACAATCCCTCTTACTCGGGTTTGTGCTTCTGTTCACTTGTCCAACATCAACTCTTTAGCATGTCATATTTTAATGAGTGCTCCCAATCATAAAAGATGTCAATAATATTATATTTATATGTGAAACCCCTCTTCCTTCAATATTCTTTCATGAATTGTTCAAGTGACCAATTCTATGTTTGCTAACTTTCAATAAGTTTACTACCTATACTTATTATGTGTGAAGTCATTACTCCCCATGTTATAAGTATATGAAACATAAATAAATTCAGATTTATGACATTCGATTCATTCAACCATTTACTCATAGGATATACATGAAGCACGTGAGCAAATGACAAACTACTCCAAAAAGATACGAGTGAAGAACACTGAGTAGTCAAATAATTAACTAGCCATGGGAGGATTATGTTTCAATCAATATTTCAGATCCAATGATTTTATTCAAACATCAAGTAAAATCGAAAACACGCTCCAAGCAAAACACATATCATGTGACGAATAAAAATATAGCTCCGAGTAAGGTATACCGATAGTTTTTGAAGACGAAAGAGGGGATGCCTTCCGGGGCATCCCCAAGCTTAGGCGCTTGAGTATTCCTTGAATATTACCTTGTGGTGCCTTGGGCATCCCCAAGCTTAGGGTCTTTCCACTCCTTATTCTCCTCATATCGATATCTCACCCAAAGCTTGAAAACTTCAATCACACAAAAGTTAACCAAACTTCATGAGATAGGTTAGTATGATAAAGAGTAAACCATTTACTTTGGTACTGTCAAAGATAAGGTTCATAATTGTTCTCACACAATGCCTACTGTAACATGTCATTTCTACAATTTATATTGAGGAATATAAGCCATAGAAACTAGAAAACAAGCAAACTATGCAATGAAAACAGAATCTGTCAGAAACAGAACAGTCTTGTAATGATCTGAACAATAACCATACTTATTCTACTCCAAAAATTATGAAATAAATTTGTGGACGTGAGGAATTTGTCTATTAATCTTCTGCAAAAAGAATCAACTCAAAAGCACTCTTCTGTAAAAAAATTGACATCTATTCTCCTGAGCGTAAAGTTTCTGTTTTTTACAGCAAGATCACATTAACCTTCACCCAAGTCTTCCCAAAGGTCTTACTTGGCACTTTATTGAAACAAAAGCTATAAAAAATGATCACTACAGTAGCTTAATCATGTAAACACACAAAAAAATAAGGGTAAATATTGGGTTGTCTCCCAACAAGCGCTTTTCTTTAATGCCTTTTAGCTAGGCATGATGATTTCAGTGATGCTCACATAAAAGATAATAGTTGAAACACAAAGAGAGCATCTTGAAGAATATGACTATCACATTCAAATCTAACCCACTTCCTATGCCTAGGGATTTTGTGAGTACACACTTATGGGAACAAGAATCTACTAGCATAGGAAGGCAAAACAAATATAACTTTAAAACTTTAAGCACATATAGAGGAAACTTAATATTTTTGCAACTCCTACAAGCATGTATTCCTCCCTCATAATAATTTTCAGTAGCATCATGGATAGAAAATTTGTTATCATACTCAATTGGAACCTCTTCTGAAATAGTGGAGTCATTACTAGCTAAAGTTTACACTCTTCCAAATCCACTTTCATAAATATCACACTAAGAGTCAACATCCTCCAAAATAGCGGGATCACTAATTCCTAAAGTTGACACTCTTCCAAACCCACTTTAAATTATAGTATTATTCATACTCCAAAGGATATAAGTGAAGTTCATGGAGCATTCTACAACTAACCAATATCCAAGCTCAAAATGTATAAGTGAAGCACATGAAGCATTCTATAAAACCACACTCAAAAGATTTAAGTGAAGCACAAAGAGTAATTCTATAAGATCATACTTAAAAGATATAAGTGAAGCACACAAATTATTCTATAAATCAATGCAGGGCTATCTCATGCTAGCATGGTTCTTAAAGTAAAAACAAAAACACAAAATACACAAATCATGTGAACAAAACAAAAACCGAAGTATACTGATAATCGTTGAAGAAGAAAGATGGGATGCCAACCGGGGCATCCCCAAGCTTAGATGCTTGAGTATCCTTTGAAATATTTACTTGGGGTGCCTTGGGCATCCCCAAGCTTGAACTCTTCCACTCTTTATTCTTCTCATATTGATAGCTCCTCGATCTTCGAACACTTCATCCACACAAAACTTTAACAAAAACTTGTGAGATCCATTAGGGTAATAAAGCAAATCACTACCTTTATGTACTGTAATGAACTCATTATTTATTTATATTGGTGTTAAACCTACTGTATTCCAACTTCTCTATGGTTCATACCCCCCTGATACTAGCCATAGATTCATTGAAATAAGCAAACAACACATGCAAAACAGAATCTGTTAAAAACAGAACAGTCTGTAGTAATCTGGAAGTTTAGTATACTTCTGTAACTCCTAAAATTATGAAATAAATTTGAAAATTTGAAGAATTTGTACAGAAGTTATGTGCAAAAAGTTTAAGACCCATTTGACTTTCCAGTAAAGAATGTAAATTCACGCACTACAGCCAAAGTTTCTGTTTTTGTTCTGCACATAGTAAACAAGCAATCTAATCATCCTAAAACCAAAGCTTGGCACATTATTTTTATAATACAATGAATATATACAAGGGGATAATTATTTACATAGAAACTTCCATGAAAAATTCTACATTGTTTCCGTGAGCATGAACACAAGTGCTCAAGGTCGACCCTCACTTCTTCAATGCATAACTTTCCAATCACTTCTCTTTTTGAAAAACTTTTTAGGCATGAAAGGCAAGTAATTTTTTTTGTATTTTAATTTTTTAATTTTTTTGTATGTTTCACCCACAACTAAACAGAAACGAAAAGGAAAAACAAAATCTACTTAGTGAAGAAAGCAAACAAGCACACACGAGAATATCAACCCCACGCTATTGCTCCCCGGCAACGGCGCCAGAAAAGAGCTTGATAATCCCCAAGTGCAAGGAATCATCGTAGCACTTTACAAAGGTGGAAGTGATAAGTATGGAGTGTCGAACCCACAAGGAGCTAAAGGTAAGATCAATATTCTCTCAAGTCCTATCTGCCACTGATAAGACTCTACGTGCACCGAACGTTTACTTCCAACTAAAAACGAGAAATAAAACTACGTTGTGGGTATGAAGAGGATAACTTTGCATAATATCGGAGAGCTAAAACATAAAAGTAGGTGTTGTTATCATAAAGTTAGAATATATTACTAAATAATATAAATAGCGAGTGTGGAATAATGGTGGATTGGTGTGCGGAATTGTCCTAGGCAATTGTTAACAAGACCGATAATCACTATTGCAGTTTCATATGAGGGAGAGGCATAAGCTAACATACTTTCTCTACTTGGATCATATGCACTTATGATTGGAACTCTAGCAAGCATCCGCAACTACTAAAGATCATTAAGGTAAAACCCAACCATAGCATTAAAGCATCAAGTCCTCTTTATTCCCATACACAACAACCCCTCTTACTCGGGTTTGTGCTTCTGTTCACTCACCAACCCACTATAAGCGAATCATGAACGCATTGCAACACCCTACAGAGGGAATCCCTCATGCTTGCGCGACACGGAGGGCACCATAGGACAGCACCAAAGTAAAACATACAACTCATACCAATCTAGATTATCAATCAACCCAAAGACAAAAAATATTTACTCAAAACATCATAGGATGGCAACACATCATTGGATCATAATATGTGGCATAAAGCACCATGTTCAAGTAGGGATTACAGCGGGGTGCGGGAGAGTGAACCGCATAAAAGAGATGAGGATGGTGATGATGATGGTGATGTTCATGAATACGATCACCGTGGCAATGATTCCCCTCCCGATGGCACTCCGGTGCCACCGGAAGAGAGGAGGAGAGGCTCTCCCCGTTGCGCTTCCTCCTCCATGGCCTCCACCCTCTGGTCATTGGCCTTCATGGTGACGATGGCCCCTCCGGGATACTCCTCCATGGCCACCGGTGATGATGGCCCCCTCCAGCAGGGTGCCAGAGAGGGCCTAGATTGATTTCTCGTGGCTATAGAGGCTTGCGGCGGCGGAACTCCCGATCTAGGTTAATTTTCCGAGGTTTCTGTATTTATAGGAATTTTTGGTGTCGGTCTCACGTCAAGGAGGTGCCCGAGCTGTCCACGAGGCAGGCCCACGCGCCCTGGGGGGTGGGCGCGCCCCCCACCCTCGTGGGCAGCTCGGGACTCTTTTGGCCCAACTCTGATACTTTTTGGTCTTATTTTGGTCCATAAAAAATCATAAAAAATTGGCACGTCAATTGGATTCCGTTTGGTAATCCTTTTCTGCAAAACTCAAAAATAAGGAGAAAACAGAAACTGGCACCGGGCTCTAGGTTAATAGGTTAGTCCCAAAAATCATATAAGTGTATAATAAAGCCCATTAAACATCCAAGATAGATAATATAACAGCATGAATACTTCATAAATTATAGATACGTTGGAGACGTATCAGGCGGCACGCAGGCCTTGCCCCTGCCAACGATGCCCTTCCCGATGGAGGGCCATGTTGAAGACCAGCCTTGCGAGTTCTTCATCAGGCTGCGCCGGCCTCCGCGTCATTGTCTTCGTCTCCCTGCCCCGTTCGCTCGGGTGATGGAGCTTGACCCGCCCCAGACCCTCAGGTTGCACATGAGGGGCTGTGGGAACGGGGGCACGCGGGTTGACGTGGACTTCCTGGCTCCTCGGGTTATGTACCTCCGCCGTGGATGGAAGACGTTCGCCCGCATCCACAGCCTGACGGCGGGGCTCGTCCTCTACTTCAAATTAATGGAGGACGGCCTGCTCTCCGTCAAGGTCTTCGGAGAGTTTGGAACTCGCCTGAAATGCTGCGTGGAGATTCCGACGATGGAAGCTCTTCCTCGAGCGAAAGTGACGAGGAGGACAGCGGGGACGAGTCCGACTAGGCGTCGGACGCCCCGCGCCTGGGCGGGTGCGGCAGCAGCAACATCTGCACCTGGCCACTCCTCCGGCAGTGTTTTGCCGGGGGCGAGGCCAGCTCCTTGAACTTCTCGGGGTCGTCTCCTTGGGCGGCTGGAGTCGGGAGGTTGCAGAAGAGGAAGAGGGCGGGCGGCAAGGCCTCAAATCGGAGTACGCGGGCACCGGTGCCTTCATCGCGTATTGCCGGTCCTGCCGCCTCGTCTTCCAGCTCCTTCCCGACACCGTCATCACCGGCACGTCCGTGGGCGGCCACCGAGGTGTTCTCTTGGTGCTTTCTGCTACTCGTAGCTCGCCTAGGCGCCCCTTTTGCCCCCTCTCCTCCTTGACCTGCCTCCTGAGGAGAGGGACAAGAAAAGGATCACAGGCACCTTATCTCTTTTTTTAATCTGTAAGCCTGCGTGCCTTGTTAAATTTAAAGCTTGTAATCCCCTTTGTCCATGTTTTTCATTTCGTACGAACTGTACATGTATGGGATGTTTTTAATGAAAAAGGGATGCTTGCCGGGCTTTTCGTTCGTGGGTAAATCCCGCGACAAGGAGAGAATCCTCGTTATTGTTTAAGATAAACGTTTTTCGCCCGGCAACATGCCTTGCCGTCCCCTGATAACCACAAGTATAGGGGATCGCAACAGTTTTCGAGGGTAGAGTATTCAACCCAAATTTATTGATTCGACACAAGGGGAGCCAAAGAATATTCTCAAGTATTAGCAGCTGAGTTGTCAATTCAACCACACCTTAAAACTTAGTATCTGCAGCAAAGTGTTAAGTAGCAAAGTAATATGATAGTGGTGGTAGCGGTAACAAAAGTAAAGACAGCAAAAGTAATGTTTTTGGTATTTTGTAGTGATTGATCAAACAGTAGCAACAGAAAAGTAAATAAGCGAGAACCAGTATATGGAAAGCTCGTAGGCACCAAATCAATGGTGGATAATTATGCCAGATGCGGTTCGTCATGTAACAGTCATAACATAGGGTGACACAGAACTAGCTCCAATTCATCAATGTAATGTAGGCATGTATTCCGAATATAGTCATACGTGCTTATGGAAAAGAACTTGCATGACATCTTTTGTCCTACCCTCCCGTGGCAGCGGGGTCCTATTGGAAACTAAGTGATATTAAGGCCTCCTTTTAATAGAGAACCGGAATAAAGCATTAGCACATAGTGAATACATGAACTCCTCAAACTATGGTCATCACCGGGAGTGGTCCCGATTATTGTCACTTCGGGGTAGCTGGATCATAACACATAGTAGGTGACTATAGACTTGCAAGATAGGATCTAGAACTCACATATATTCATGAAAACAAATAGGTCCAGATCTAAAATCATGGCACTCGGGCCCTAGTGACAAGCATTAAGCATAGCAAAGTCATAGCAACATCAATCTCAGAACATAGTGGATACTAGGGATCAAACCCTAACAAAACTAACTCGATTACATGATAAATCTCATCCAACCCATCACCGTCCAGCAAGCCTACGATGGAATTACTCACGCACGGCGGTGAGCATCATGAAATTGGTGATGGAGGATGGTTGATGATGACGATGGTGACGAATCCCCCTCTCCGGAGCCCCGAACGGACTCCAGATCAGCCCTCCCGAGAGAGATTAGGGCTTGGCGGCGGCTCCGTATCGTAAAACACGATGATTTCTTCTCTCTGATTTTTTTCTCCCCGAAAGCCAATATATGGAGTTGGAGTTGGCGTCGGAGGGTCTCCAGGGGGCCCACGAGGTTGGGGGGCGCGCCCAGGAGGGGGGCGCGCCCCCACCCTCGCGGACAGGGTGTGGGCCCCCTGGTCTTCATCTTTGGCAAGGATTTTTCATTATTTATTCTAAGATATTCCGAGGAGTTTCAGGTCATTCCGAGAAATTTTGTTTTCTGCACATAAAACAACATCATGGCTACTCTGCTGAAAACAGCGTCAGTCCGGGTTAGTTCCATTCAAATCATACAAGTTAGAGTCCAAAACAAGGGCAATAGTGTTTGGAAAAGTAGATACGACGGAGACGTATCAACTCCCCCAAGCTTAAACCCTTGCTTGTCCTCAAGCAATTCAGTTGACAAACTGAAAGAGAAAAATAAAAACTTTTACAAACTCCGTTTGGTCTTGTTGTTGTACCTATGTCAAGCCAGCATTCAGGTTTTCAGCAATGATCATAACTAACCACATTTGCAATAATTCTCAGGTCTCATGTTTACTCATATCAATAACATAATCAGCTAGCAAGCCATAATAATAATTCTCGGATGACAACACTTTCTCAAAATAATCATAATATGATATAACAAGATGGTATCTCGCTAGCCCTTTACGAGACCATAAAACATAAATGCAGAGCACCTTTAAAGATCAAGGACTGACTAGACATTGTAATTCATGGTAAAAGAGATCCAATCATAGTCATACCCGATATAAATTAACAGTAATGAATGCAAATGACAGCTGTGCTCTCCAGCTAGTGCTTTTAATAAGAGGGTGATGACTCAACATGAAAGTAAATAGATAGGCCCTTCGCAGAGGGAAGCAGGGATTTGTAGAGGTGCCAGAGCTCGGTTTTGAAATAGAGATAAATTATATTTTGAGCGGCATACTTTCATTGTCAACATAACAACTAAGAGATGACGATATCTTCCATGCTAAACAAATTATAGGTGGTTCCCAAACATAATGGTAAAGTTTATACTCCCCCTCCTCCACAAGCATCAATCCATGGCTTGCTTGAAACAACGAGTGCCTCCAACATTCAACGGGTCCCAGGGGGAGTTTTGTTTGCAATTATTTTGATTTAGTTTGCATAAAGCATGGGACTGGGCATCCCGGTGACCAGCCATTTTCTCGTGAGTGAGGAGCGGAGTCCACTCCTCTTGAGAATAACCCGCCTAACACGGAAGATAAGGGCAGCCCTAGTTGATATATGAGCTATTCGAGCATGCAAAACAGAATGATTATTTGAAGGTTTAGAGTTTGGCACATACAAATTTAGTTGGAACGGCAGGTAGATACCGCATATAGGAAGGTATGGTGGACTCATATGGAATAACTTTGGGGTTTAAGGGATTGGATGCACAAGCAGCATTCCCGCTTAGTACAAGTGAAGGCTAGCAAAAGACTAGAGAGCGACCAACTGGAGAGCGACAACAGTCATGAACATGCATTAAAATTAATAAACATTGAATACAAGCATGAGTAGGATACAATCCACCATGAACATAAATATCGTTAAGGCTATGTTGATTTGTTTCAACTACATGCGTGAACATGTGCCAAGTCAAGTCACTTAAATCATTCAAAGGAGGATACCACCCCATCATACCACATCACAACCATTTTAATAGCATGTTGGCACGCAAGGTAAACCATTATAACTCAAACCTAATCAAGCATGGCACGAGCGACTATGATCTCTAATTGTCATTGCAAACATGTTTATTCATAATAAGCTGAATCAAGAACGATGAACTCATCATATTTACAAAAACAAGAGAGGTCGAGTTCATACCAGCTTTTCCCATCTCAGCCAGTCCATCATATATCATCATAATTTCCTTTCACTTGCACGACCGAACGGTATGAATAATAATAAGAGTGCACGCTGCATTGGACTAAGCTGGAATCTGCGAGCATTCAATAAACAGGAGAAGACAAGGCAATATGGGCTCTTGGTTAAATCAACAATGATGCAAATAAGAGCCACTGCAACAATTTAATCATGGTCTTCTCCTACTGACCCCCAAAGAAAAGAAAAGAAATAAAAACTATTTACACGGGAAAGCTCCCAACAAGCAAAAGAAGAACGGGAAATATTTTTGGGTTTTCTTTTTAATTACTACAACAAAGAAATAGACTACTACTATTTTTTTGTTTTTTTCTTAAGGTTTAACAGACACACAAGAATAAAGCAGGAAAAACAAAATAAACTAGCATGGATGTTACAGTGAAAGAATATGAGCACCGACATCTAGCAATGAGTGCGTGTGAACATAAATGTAATGTCGGTGAGAAATACGTACTCCCCCAAGCTTAGGCTTTTGGCCTAAGTTGGTTCATTACCAGGGATGGCCTGGCGGATACCCGTAGGTGTAGCTGGGGTCGTACTGTGACGCAGCGGCTATCGCTTCCTGAGCTGCAGTGTGGCGTCGAGCCGCCTCCGCTCTTCTCTCATACTCATCTGCCTCCTCTCTGGTAATAACATATCTTCCTTTTGTCTGAGTATCAAAGAAGGCAGGAGCAGGAAGAGTAATATGGACAACATGCCGTTTGTTAAAGATTAGTCGATACTGGAGAGGTGGTTCAGTCCTCTCAACAAACTGATGGGAAACCATAGAATCAAAATCTAAATAAGTAGGGGGTAACTCCATATCACCCTCACGAATGTCTATCTCAAGAAAATTAGCTAAGCGGGTGGCAAAAATTCCTCCAAAGAAATCTTTATTATGTCTATTATGATGCAACCTACGAGCTACAATGGCTCCCATATGATAAGATTGGTCTCCTAAAACAGCACTTACGAGAATCTTTGAGATCGAGGGCACACATGTGACATGCTTCATCCTTAGCATTTATGCATCTACCTATGAAGAGAGCAAAATAATGTATAGCAGGAAAGTGAATGCTCCCTATAGTGGCTTGTGTTATATCTCTAGATTCCCCCACAGTTATTCTAGCAAGAGAGTCTCTATATTCAGATTTAGGGGGATCCCTGACACTACCCCAAGATGGAAGTTTGCAAGAAAAAGTGAAATCCTCTAAGTCCATGGTATAAGATTTGTCATAAAGGTCAAACATGACTGAAGGAGAATTACGCGAAGATGAAAACTCAAACCTCCTCACAAATGAACTTGTGAGGTCATGATACTGGGGCATTTGTCAGCTTCAAAGTCCTCAAGACCGGCATTATGCAAATATGCGCTAAATTCTTCTTTGATTCCTGCTTGATTCATAAAATTTTCCGAAGGCCATTCACAGGGCCTCACAAGAGCGTCTCTTGGTGGTTCCTCGTCAGCATCACGCATTGCAAGCATGGGACCTTGCTTCCTCGAAGAACCACCTTGGAACATCTTCCTAAACATATTGTTTTCTCTGAAAAATTCCTAAAATTTTTAGTAACTTCAAACAAAAGTGAACCAACTTCAATAAATCTGATAGCAACTACTCCTACAAGTGTCAAGAGCCTATATCAAGCATTAGAACTACTTGGAACCATATAAATTTGACATGCAAGCTCAAGAACATGGTCACCTATGCAGCACAAATTTGCAAAGAATAAAGCACTAGAACAAAAACTAATTGGACCAATGGAGGAGTCACATACCAAGGAACAATCTCCCCAAGCAGTTCTGCGAGAGGTGCTTTGAGCAAGGAGATCGAAAATCGCAGCAAAAGTGGCTGGAACTCGTGCTTGAGTTGGTTTTTCGGGTTTGTGTGAGGCAGAGGAAGAAGATGGGTGCAGGGATAAGTGGAGGAGGGCCACCGTGGGCCCACGAGGTAGGGGGGCGCGCCCTCCACCCTCATGGCCAGGTGGCAGCTCCCCCCGAGGTAGTTTTTGCACAGTAAATCCTCAAATATTCCCGAAAAAATCATATTAAATTGGCATGGCATTCTGAGGACTTTTATTTTTGGGATATTTTTATATTGCACGGATAAATCAGGAGACAGACAGAAAAATACTATTTTACTTTATTTCTACCAAATAACAGAAAATATAAAGAGGGTACAGAAGGTTGTGCTTCTAGTTTCATCCATCTCATGCTCATCAAAAGGAATCCACTAACAAGGTTGATCAGGTCCTGTTAACAAACTCATTCCGACAATCATGGAACCGGAGAAATTTCGAATAACACTAGGTTACCTCAACGGGGGGCACATCCCCTATAATAAGTATATCATATTTCTTCTTGACAATAGGGAGAGGAAATTCAAAACCTCCAAATATAATCGATGGAATTTTTCCAATAGAGTTGATACTATAAACTTGAGGTTGTTTCCTCGGAAATTGTACCGTGTGCTCATTACCATTAACATGAAAAGTGACATTGCCTTTGTTGCAATCAATAACAACCCCTGCAGTGTTAAGAAAAGGTCTTCCGAGAATAATAGACATACTATCATCCTCGGGAATATCAAGAATAACAAAGTCCGTTAAAATAGTAACGTTTGCAACCACAACAGGCACATCCTCACAAATACTGATAGGTATAGCAGTTGATTTATCAGCCATTTGCAAAGATATTTCAGTAGGTGTCAACTTATTCAAGTCAAGTCTACGATATAAAGAGAGTGGCATAACACTAACACCGGCTCCAAGATCACATAAAGCAGTTTTAACATAATTTCTCTTAATGGAGCCTGGTATAGTGGGTACTCCTGGATCTCCAAGTTTCTTTGGTATTCCACCTTTAAAAGTATAATTAGCAAGCATGGTGGAAATTTCAGATTCCGGTATTTTTATTTTATTTGTAATAATATCTTTCATATACTTAGCATAAGGATTTGTTTTGAGCACATCAGTCAATCGCATACGTAAAAAGATAGGTCTAATCATTTCAGCAAAGCGCTCAAAATCCTCATCATCCTTCTTCTTGGATGGTTTCGGAGGAAAAGGCATGGGTTTCTGAACCCATGGTTCTCTTTCTTTGCCATGTTTCCTAGGAACGAAGGCTCTTTTATCATAACGTTGATTCTTTGATTGTGGGTTATCAAGATCAGCAGCAGGTTCAACTTCTACATCATTATCATTACTAGGTTGAGCATCATCATTAACATTTTCACTAGGTTCATGTTCATTACCAGATTGTGTTTCAGCATCAGACATAGATATATCATTTGGATTCTCAGGTGGTTCATCAATAGGTTCACTAGAAGTTTGCAAAGTCCTATCATTTTTCTTTTTCTTCCTTTTAGAGGAACTAGGAACATCAATGTTATTTCTCTGAGAATCTGCTCAATTCTTTTAGGGTGGCCTTCAGGATACAAAGGTTCCAGAGTCATTCTACCAGTTCTAGTAGCCACTCTAACAGCATAATCATTTTTCTTACTATTCATTTCATCAAGCACTTCTTTTTGAGCTTTAAGTACTTGTTCTACTTGAGTGGTAACCATAGAAGCATGTTTGCTAACAAGTTTAAGTTCACCTCTAATATTAGCCATATAATCACCCAAGCGTTTAATCATATAAGCATCTTGTTTTAATTGTCTACCAAAATAAGCATTAAAGTCATCTTGCTTATATATAAAGTTATCAAACTCATCCAAGCACTGACTAGCAATTTTAGTAGGAGGGACTTCAGCTTTATCATATATGTATAGAGAATTTACCTTTACTACCTGTGTCGGGTTATCGAGATCAGGAGGTTCTTCAATAAGTAATGGATCAATATCATAAGTTTCTTCAATAGGCGGTAGATTAAGACCATGTATTTCTTCAATAGGAGGTAAATTCTTAACATCTTCAGCTTTAATACCTTTTTCTTTCACAGATTTCTTTGCCTCTTGCATATCTTCAGGACTGAGAAATAGAACTCCTCTCTTCTTCGGAGTTGGTTTAGGAATAGGCTCAGTAATTGGCTCTGGAGCTGGCTCAGGAGGTGCCCAATTATTTTCATTTGTCAACATATTATTCAATAGAATTTCAGCTTCATCCGGTGTTCTTTCCCTGAAAAGAGAATCAGCACAACTATCCAGGTAATCTCTGGAAGCATCGGTTAGTCCATTATAAAAGATATCAAGTATTTCAGGTTTCTTAAGAGGATGATCAGGCAAAGCATTAAGTAACTTGAGAAGCCTCCCCCAAGCTTGTGGGAGACTCTCTTCTTCAATTTGCACGAAGTTGTATATTTCCCTCAGAGCAGCTTGTTTCTTATGAGCAGGGAAATATTTAGCAGAAAAGTAATAAATCATATCCTGGGGACTACGCACACAACCATGATCAAGAGAATTAAACCATATCTTAGCATCACCCTTCAATGAGAATGGAAATATTTTAAGTATATAAAGGTAGCGCGTTCTCTCATCATTAGTAAACAGGGCGGCTATATCATTTAACTTAGTAAGATGTGCCACAACAATTTCAGATTCATAGCCATAAAAAGGATCAGATTCAACCAAATTAATTATATCAGGATCAACAGAGAATTCATAATAATACTTATTGGGAACACAAATAGGTGAAGTAGCAAAAGCAGGGTCGGGTTTCATTCTGTCTCTAAGAGATTCTTTGTTCCATTTAACTAGCAGCCTCTTAAGTTCATATCTATCTTTACAAGCAAAAATAGCTGCAGAAGATTCCATATCAAAAACATAACCCTCAGGAATAACAGGCATATTTTCATCATCACTTTCATCATCGTATTCAGATTCAATAATTTATTTCTCTCTAGCCCTAGCAATTTGTTCATCAAGAAATTCACCAAGGGGCATAGTAGTATCAAGCATAGAAGTAGTTTCATCATAAGTATCACGCATAGCAAAAGTGGCATCATCAGTAACATGCGACATATCGGAACGAATAGCAGAAGCAGGTTTAGGTGTCACTAGCTTACTCATAACAAAAGGTGAATCAAGTGCAGAGCTAGATGGCAGTTCCTTACCTCCCATCGTAGTTGAGGGATAAATTGTTGTCTTAGCGTCTTTCAAGTTCTTCATAGTGTCCAGCAGATATAAATCCCAAGTGACTCAAGGAATAGAGCTATGCTCCCCCAACAGCGCCTTGGAAAAAGGTCTTGATAACCCACAAGTATAGGGGATCGCAACAGTTTTCGAGGGTAGAGTATTCAACCCAAATTTATTGATTCGACACAAGGGGAGCCAAAGAATATTCTCAAGTATTAGCAGCTGAGTTGTCAATTCAACCACACCTGGAAACTTAGTATCTGCAGCAAAGTGTTTAGTAGCAAAGTAATATGATAGTGGTGGTAACGGTAACAAAAGTAAAGACAACAAAATTAATGTTTTGGTATTTTGTAGTGATTGTAATGAGAGTAACGGAAAAGTAAATAAGCGAGAACTAGTATATGGAAAGCTCGTAGGCACCGGATCAATGATGGATAATTATGCGGATGCGGTTCGTCATGTAACATCATAACATAGGGTGACACAGAACTAGCTCCAATTCATCAATGTAATGTAGGCATGTATTCGAATATAGTCATACATGCTTATGGAAAAGAACTTGCATGACATCTTTTGTCCTACCCTCCGTGGCAGCGGGTCCTATTGGAAACTAAGGGATATTAAGGCCTCCTTTTAATAGAGAACCGAACAAAGCATTAGCACATAGTGAATACATGAACTCCTCAAACTATGGTCATCACCGGAGTGGTCCCGATTATTGTCACTTCGGGGTTGCTGGATCATAACACATAGTAGGTGACTATAGACTTGCAAGATAGGATCTAGAACTCACATATATTCATGAAAACATAATAGGTTCAGATCTGAAATCATGGCACTCGGGCCCTAGTGACAAGCATTAAGCATAGCAAAGTCATAGCAACATCAATCTCAGAACATAGTGGATACTAGGGATCAAACCCTAACAAAACTAACTCGATTACATGATAAATCTCATCCAACCCATCACCGTCCAGCAAGGCTACGATGGAATTACTCATGCACGGCGGTGAGCATCATGAAATTGGTGATGGAGGATGGTTGATGATGACGACGGCGACGAATCCCCCTCTCCGGAGCCCCGAACGGACTCTAGATCAGCCCTCCCGAGAGAGATTAGGGCTTGGCGGCGGCTCCATATCGGAAAACGCGATGATTTCTTCTCTCTGATTTTTTTCTCCCCGAAAGCCAATATATGGAGTTGGAGTTGGCGTCGGAGGGTCTCGTGGGGCCCACGAGGTAGGGGCGCGCCCGGGAGGCGCCCCACCCTCGTGGACAGGGTGTGGCCTCCCTGGTCTTCATCTTTGGCGAGGATTTTTTATTATTTATTCTAAGATATTCCATGGAGTTTCAGGTCATTTCGAGAACTTTTGTTTTCTGCACATAAAACAACATCATGGCAACTCTGCTGAAAACAGCGTTAGTCCGGGTTAGTTCCATTCAAATCATACAAGTTAGAGTCCAAAACAAGGGAAAAAGTGTTTGGAAAAGTAGATACGACGGAGACGTATCATTCCCTCCACTCCATTCGACCGTTCTCGCGCTCTTGGCGGAGGCAGGGATGAAGTGGGCTTCAGGCTCCTCGTTCTACCTCCTTGCCGCCGCGGCTACAACCAAATCCGGACCCAGGAAATAATCCTTAGGTATAGGAAAAAAGGGAGCACAACAGCCTAGAGATAAAAACGAGGCTTCACATGCCCCAGTCCTATTTCAAAATGCATGACTGGGGATAAAAAGACTTATCTGGATCTGCAGCCCCCGGCAGTCTTATCTTGCCGTGGTCGGATCCTCGAGTTTGTAGCCCCAGGCAACTCTGGTTTGCCGGGGTCGGGACGCCGGTCCGCTTCCTTTCTTCCAAGTAGTTCAGTAGAAGTGCTCATGTGCCCTGCAAACCAAAAAAGGACAGAAGAGGAACAGATAGACACGCACTCGACCTCTAAGCTAGGGGTTAGTCGCTGCTGAGCACTATCAACCCTAACTGAGGAAGAGACTCGACCTAGCATGCATGCTATGACTTAAGGCGCCAGTGCTTCATTTATTTATGCTCAGGGTCTACGCCTGGCTTTGTACAAAGGGTCACATGCCTTGCCGGCAAAGCTTGTACAAAAGGTGGCTTGCCGGGAGGCCCGGCAAGCCGCGCCTTACGGTCTTGCGAAGATGCTCAATGTTCTAGGAGTTGCTCATTGGGACAGCATCCTCGGTCTCCAGGCGGACTGCACCAGGCCTGGTGACTCGTATTACCCAATAAGGGCCTTCCCACTTCGGCGTCAACTTGTTGGAATTCTTGGCCGACTGAACGCGCCGAAGAACAAGGTCGCCTTCCTCAAAGCTTCGGGCATGAACCTTGCGGCTATGGTAGCGGCGCAAGGCTTGCTGGTAGCATGCCGCTCTCATAGCTGCCCGAAGACGATCTTCCTCAAGGAGCGTCGTGTCATCTTAGCACAACGGCTCTTGCTCAAGCTCATCATAAGCGAGCACTCGAGGTGACCCGTATATGAGTTCCATGGGGAGAACTGCTTCTGCCCCGTATACCAGGGCAAAAGGTGTCTGGCCGGTGGCTCGATTTGGCGTCGTCCTGATCGACCAAAGAACCGCCGGCAACTCATCAATGAAGCGCCTTCCACTCTTGTGCAGCTTGTCAAAGGTCTTCGTTCTCAGGCCTCGCGACACTTTAGCATTTTCCCTCTCCTCTTGGCCGTTGCTCCATGGATGTGCCACGAAAGCAAAACAGACCTTGCTGCCGAGGTCTTGGATGTACTGCATGAAGGTGTGGCTTGTGAACTGCGTGCCGTTGTCGGTGATGACTCTGTTTGGCACACCAAAACGGCAGACCAGTCCTTTGAAGAACTTGACGGCTGACTGAGCAGTCACCTTCCTCACTGCTTCCACCTCCGGCCACTTTTTGAACTTGTCAATTGCGACGTACAAGTACTCAAAGCCCCCGACAGCGTGGGGGAAAGGGCCCAGTATATCGAGCCCCCAGACCGAGAATGGCCAGGAGAGATGGATTGTTTGAAGGGCTTGAGCTGGTTGATGAAGCTCCTTTGAATGGAACTGTCATGCTTCACACTTGGTTACTAGTGCCGTCGCATCCTGGAGGGTGGTGGGCCAGAAGAAACCTTGCCGGAACGCCTTCCTGGCAAGGGCCCTCGACCCTATGTGGGAGCCACATATGCCTCCATGTATCTCTGCCAACAGCTCCAGTCCTTCCTCCCGGGGGATGCACTTGAGTTTCACACCGTTCGGTCTTCTTCGGTACAGGACGTCATCGATGAACTGGTACAGGGCGGATCGACGGGCTAGTTTCTCCGCTTCTTCCTGCTCCTCAAGAAGCTCCCCTGTTTGGAGGAATTGGACGGTATGTTGCGCCCATGTCGAAGCCTGGGGCTCGACGGCATGGACCAAAGGCATCTCTTCCGCCATGGGAGCGGCTGTCTCTACGGCCAGCGCTTGACGCCCTGCCGGAGCCAGTTACTCTTGGGCAGGCTCAGCGTCCGTGGCAGCACCCTTGCCGGCAGCCCCAGGGGGCTCGGTAGGAAAGTACTGGCCGGGACCTGATTTCCTCTGCTTGTTCTACCCCGCTAATGGTTCGACGGATGGTTGAGTTAACCGGAGCAAAAAGGTACCTGGTTCCACAGGTAGCTTGAATGCGGTACACTTTGACAGGTAATCGGCGATGTCGTTCTCTGCTCAAGGGACGTGCTCCGCCTGGATACCGTCAAAGCGTTCCTCCAGCTTCCTCACCTCATCTACGTAAGCTTCCATCAATGGGCTCTGATAATCCTTGTTGACCTGACTGACAACGAGCTGCGAGTCACCCATGACGATGAGCTTCTTAACCCCGAGGTCTGCCGCGATCCTGAGACCGACAAGCAATCCCTCGTACTCAGCAGTGTTGTTGGTGGACATCTCTCTGGGGAAGTGCATCTGGATCACGTACTTGAGGTGTTCTCCGGTGGGTGCGACGGGCAGCACACCGGCACCGGCGTCTTGCAGCGAGAAACCCATCAAACTACATGATCCAGTCGCGGCCTGCTTCCTTGCCGGGGAGAGTGGTCTCCTGGATTTCTTCGTCAGGCGTCGAGGTCCATTCTGTGATGAACTCCGCCAAGACTCTGCTCTGTATTGTCGAGGTACTTTCAAACTTTAAACCGAAGCTTGACAGCTCCAAGGCCCATTCCACAATCCTTCCGGTTGCGTCTGGGTTGTGCAGTATCCGTTGCAACGGGAGGCGGGTGACGACAGTGATCTCGTGGGCTTGGAAGTAGTGATGCAGCTTCCTCGAGGCCATAAGGAGGCCGAAGAGCAATTTTTGCATGCCGGAATACCTCGACCTAGCCCCCTGCAAGAGGGAGCTGACAAAGTAAACTGGGTGCTGCATCATCTTCTTCTTGGGCACCACCTCACTCGATTGTGCGGGCACATCCTTGGTGGCACCAGACTCTGCCGGGGGCCGCGCCTTGTCGGCACCAGGCCCTGACGGGGGAATCTTTAGCTTGCCATCCGCTGGTTCTGCCGCCATTGCTGCCTCCTCGTCGACCTCCCTCTATGCGACCAGTGCGGCGCTGACCACTTGATTCATCACCGCCAGATATAGCAGCAACGACTTTTTTGGTTTAGGTGCAACTAGTATTGGCGTGGAGGAAAGGTATTTCTTCAGATCCTGCAGTGCTACCTCGGCTTCTGGGGTCCACTCTATTGGGCCTGCCTTCTTCAAGATTTTGAAGAAGGGAAGGGCGCGCTCAGCGGACTTGGAGATGAATCGGCTCATGGTGGCAACGCAGCCGGTTAGCCGATGCACATCCTTGATTCCCTTGGGCGCCTCGATCTGCTCAATAGCCTTGATCTTGTCTGGGTTTGCCTCGATCCCGCGCTGTGACACAAAGAACCCGAGAAGCTTTCCGGACGGAACGCCGAAGACACACTTCTCAGGGTTCAGCTTGAGGTTGATCTTGCGCGGGTTAGCAAATGTCTCTGTCAGATGTTGCACAAGAGTTGGCCCGTCCTTGGTTTTGACCACTATGTCATCCATGTAGGCCTCCATATTTCTATGGAGCTGAGGTTCGAAACCAATTTGGACTGCTCTTGTGAACGTTGAGCCAGCACTCTTCAACCCGAAAGGCATCCATAGAAAGCAATACGTACCACATGGGGTGATGAATGCTGTCTTCTCTTCATCCTCTTTTGTCATGAAGATATGGTGGTAGCCTGAGTAGGCGTCGAGGAATGATAGCAGATCGCACCCGACCGTGGAGTCAACAATCTAGTCGATGCGTGGCAACGGGGAGGGGTCCTTAGGGCAAGCCTTGTTGATATCTGTGTAATCAATACACAGTCTCCACTTCCCATTCGCCTTGCACACCACTACCGGATTTGCCAACCACGTCGGGTGGAGCACTCCTCTCACCAAACCCGCCGCTTCCAACTTCCTGATCTCCTCTGTGATGAACTCCTGCCTCTCCAGAGCTTGCTTTCTGACCTTCTGCTTGACGGGCCGCGCGTGGGGGCAGACAGCTAGGTGGTGCTCAATCACCTCCCTGGGAACACCGGGGATGTCGGATGCTTGCCATGCAAACACGTTGACATTCGCCCGCAGGAAGGTGATGAGCGCGCCTTCCTATTTACTGTTGAGGATGGAGCCTATGGTGAAGGCCCCTCCCGTGCCATCCTCCTTGACGGGCACCTTTCTTGGTCTGCGGCGGCTCGGCCCTGGGTCTCTTGCTCTTGTCGGTAGAGCTCTCTGGCATGTCCTCGATGGTAGCAGAACACTCCGAGGAGGTGCACTTGCCGGAGTGGGTGCGAGAGGTCTTGCCGGGCTTCTTCTTCCCTCCCGGGGCTTCAGCGGCAGGAGCAGGTGCCTTGGCGGCAGCCGTTGCAACCGCTTCCCGGTAGAGCTGGTCGGCGTAGATCAGCGTGTCCTTCTTGTCGAAGGGGACGGAGATGATGGTCAATGGCCCGGGCATCTTTAGCATGTTGTAGGCGTAGTGTGACGCCGCCATGAACTTGGCTAGTGCCGGGCGGCCGAGGATCCCGTTGTAGGGCAAAGGGATCTTGGCTACGTCGAAGACGATCCTCTCCTCCTGTAGTTCAACTCTCCTCCAAACGTCACGGGCAGTGTGACCTTTCCCTTCGGCTGGCTCCTCCCCGGATTGACCTCTTGAAACATGCCCGTTTCCTCGAGGTCTCCATCAGGGATTTGCAACTTTTTGATCATGACAGGCGAGATCAGGTTCAGGCCGGCCCCGCCGTCAACCAACATCTTGTTCACTCTAAGGTTGCGTATCGTTGGTGAGACCAACAATGGCAAACATCTGACCGCGGTAGCGCGGTCAGGGTGGTCCTCGGTGTCAAAGATGAGGGGCGTGCTGGACCACTTCAGCGGCTTCGGCGTCGAGCAGCGGCTCTGCTGCCGTAATCTCCGTGCCACTGCTTGAGTGGCGATGAGAGGTATGCAGTGGCGCCGCCATCGATGCACATGGCCTCCGTGTATACGGAACCCTTGCTCACCAGACTCGTCGTCCTCGTCATGATCATCGTCTTCTTGTTTCTTGTCGCGGCCCCGGGCGGGCCTCTCTTGCTGGTTGTCCTTGCCGGGGCGGCCTCCTTTGCCGCCATGCTTCTTGCCGGACCCCTCCACACTGTCTTGGTACTTCTCCTTGTCCCGTCTCTCGTACTCAGCCTTTTGCTTCTCAGCAAGCAGCTCGACTTGCCGGCAGTTCTGGAGGTCGTGGCCCTTGGTGTGGTGGATCTTGTAGTATTGCTTGCCGGAGCTTCCTTGCTTGTCGGTAGCCGCCAAGGCTCGGTAGGCGGCGCACCCGGCAATCTCCTTGCCGGGGGCGTCTGCTTTGACCTTCTTGCCGGCACCGGTGTCGTCAGATCCCTCAACGACAAGCACGGTATGTCCTCTGCGTTTCCTGTTGCGACGCTGGCCCTTCCTCGTCGGGGTAGCGGCGTCTTCATCGGTAGAGTCGGTTTCCGCGTAGGCGTCTTCACCGGGGTACTTCCTTCCCTCTTCAGCCCGGGCACACCTATCGGCCAGGACGTAGAGCTCGGCCACGTCCTTAACTTTGGTCATCGCCAGCTCTTCACGCATCTTGCGATTGCGCACGTTCTGGTGGAACGCGCTAATCACAGCGGCGGGATGAACGTCGGGGATGTTGTACTGCACCTGGCTGAATCTCTGGATGTACTTGCGCAGGGTCTCCCCATCCTTCTAGGTAATGATGTGCAGATCACTTGGTGGCCTCCTGTGAAGGTGCCAACGAACTCATGGCATAGATCCGACCAAGAAGAAATGGAATCCACTGGCAAGTGCATCAACCAAGACATCACATTGGGCTTGGCGCGGTAGAAATAGATGGCAAGCACCTTGTCGTCGCGAGCCCGGCCTTTGCATCGCGATGGTGTAGATCTTTGAGAACTTCGGACGGATAGGTTTTGCCAGTGTACTTCTCGCCGACGTCGGGCTTGAACGTGCGGTGGGACGGCCACTTGAACTGCCGCAGCTCACGGGTAAAGGTCGGGCATCCCACCTCGTAAGGTAGGCCGCCGGAGCCCCCCGGTGCCGGATGGTCCATAGCGGGTCTTGCCCGCTTGTCCGACTGGCGGCGCGTTTCGCACTGACGCTCGACGGTGGTTCTAGAGTCTTCGTGAGCTCATTCCCGAAGGACCTGGCGCTGGTCGCGGAGGGTCCGCGGGTCGGACGACGCTATGGAGATGTTATCACAAGCGTCGTCACGACGGGCCGACGCCCGCGGCGGCTGGCGAGGAGGAGGAGAGTGCACCATGGATGCAGCTTCCTCGGTCCTCCCAGCGTTAGCATGTGGTGGCTCGGTGGGGTGCCGACCCGAGGGCCCCGCTTGTCGCGGATCGCCTTTGTTGGCGACGGCGACGAGGCTCCGGATGGTGGCCCTCCACTCATCGAGCTTCTCAGCAGCAGGAGGGAAATCGAGGAGCAGCTGCGCGTGCGCCAAAGCTTCCGCTGGTGTGGGCGGCGGCGACAGCTGCATGGATCACGGCGCGCTTCGACTTCTAACTATGTTAGAAGGAGCTCCGTCACGACCCAGCGGCTGCGTGCCATTTTCACCAGCACTTCGGCGGCGTGTTGAACCCCTTCATCTTGCGATGGCGCGCATGGCTCTTCCACGGCGGTGTCGGGGTCACCAGCGTGGTGGCGCTACTCGGCGTGCACACCATGGGAAGAACATGCGGTGGTCACGGCGTGGCGTCCTAAGTCGCCGCGCCTCCGGTCGGCTGCTTGATGCCTGGAGGGCCCAGCACCGCCCGGTCGTGCAACGCTTGTGACAGCGCCCGCTCGCGAGGCTCCGATTGCCTGGGTGATGCTGGTGCTCGCGGGCCGCGGCCCAGGTCCTGTCTGCGACCGGTCCGCTGCTCGCCCGCACCGGCACGGGCCGTTCGGCTCCTAACGAGCCGACCGTCGTGGCTGTCTTCTTCTTAGGGGCCATGGCGATGAAGAACTGCTAGGCTAACTACCAGACCAGATTCTCACAATTATGCCCCCTACCTGGCGCGCCAAAGATGTCGAAGGACACCTATGTGATCACAAGAATCCCTACTACTGTTGCCGGGGCGCAGGGTTGCGAGGAGAGCAGGGCTAGTAGACAACACAGGGATCGTTTACCTAGGTTCGGGCCGCGAGGATGCGTAAAACCCTAGTCCTGCTTTGGTGGGTGTATTTCTGAGAGTTTTTGAGCTCTCGAACTAGGCTGTGGTCGGTCGTGGTTCGAAGAGGCGAATCCCCTCGGTATGCCATGGGCCTCCTTTTATAGTTGAAAGGGGTTGCCACAGTGACACACAGGAGGTGGAAAGGCGTATAGTGCTCTGAGCTTATCGCTCGTATAACAGGACAAGACGCATTTAATGCGTAGCTTAGGTGTCCCCTTGCTTTATTGGGGACGGGGGCGAGGCCCGTCCCGTCCGTCGCCGCTCCTCCTAGCCTTGACACGCGCCTTGGCCAGTGAGGTGCGTGGTGACATGTAGGCAGCCAGGCAGCTGAGGTGGAGCGGTGGCGGAGCCTTCACGAAGATCTGCATGCCGCCACGCAGGCGCTCGATGAGTTGGCCTGGGAGCTGCATGTTGCCACGCAGGTGACCGCCCATCTGGTTGGGCTGGCAGCTGCATGTGAACGATGGTGGAAGCTTGTCCGGCGCGGTTTTGGCAGTGGCCCCGCTGGCGTCCTTGGCGAGGGCCTTGCCGGGTGGCCTGGCAAGGGTCTTGCCGTGGCGTGCTGTCGTCCCCGGCAAGGACCTTGCCAGGGGTCTGGTGGCCTTCCTCGGCAGGGATCTTGCCGAGAATCGTCGTCTTCTAATCCTCATCTGATCTTGAATATGTCTTCACAAAGATCTGCATGCCACCACAGAGGTGCCTTCCCGAGCCCTGGCCCCACGTTGATGATGGCGCTGGCGGCCGTGGGCTCAAGGACGGCTCGCTCTGTTGGTGTTGTAACGCCCCGGATTCGATGCGCCAGATGTCATTCAGTTATTCGCTGTCGTTGCCATGTCATGTGCTTGCGTGTCTCTCTTTTCCATGTCATCATCTGCATTTCATCTGCATGTTTTTCAAAACTTGCATCCGTTCGGGTTTTCCCGGTTCTCTCCGTTGTCCGTTCGGAGTCCAGACACACTTGCACGCGCCCGAGGCACCTCCGAAATATTATTTTATTAGTGGCATAAAATGTTCTCGGAATGGTTGAAACTTCGGCATGCGGTCTTATTATAGTGTAGAGCAGGCGCTGTCAAGTTTAAATCGCATTGAGTCCGTTTGACTGCCCAACCATTAAACATATAGCGGTACTGCATTGTCGGTACCTTCGTCAGACGTTCGGTCTCGAAACTGCCGCCGAGCTGCAACTTCTCTTCTCTCCTCTCAGCCCAACTACTCTTCACAGTCCACCTAAACCTCCCCTCCGACCGGAACCATCGGATCGCGATCGAAGGGCTCAAAGCTCAAAACCCCTAACCTAGCCTACCTGCTATAAATAGATCCCCTCCTTCCATTTTGGACAACCTATCCCTCCCTAACCCAGCCGCAGCAATCCCCCTCCTCCTCGGGATCTCCGCGCCTCCCACCTCCATTTCGCGCCACCCGCTCCGGCCGCCACTTGGCGCTGCCCATCACCCCCCGGGCCAACCAGCCGCGCCACCTCGCCCCTTGGCGCCCTCGGCCTCTCCCACGCCCGCCCGTGGCCTCGTCCCGCCTCCCGCGCGGCAGCCCTGGAAGCCTGCAACGCCCGCCCGGGCGGATCTGAACCCAGCCGCCCTCGCGCCCGAGCTCTCGCGGAGAGCACCACCGCAACCGCCCGCCACCGATCCCACTCGCCTGAGCACCTCCACGAGCCCCGCGGACCTGCCTCCTCCGTCGCCCAGGCCAGACCCGCTGCCGCCTCCTTCTCCTCCTCCGTCGCCTTCCCTCTCCCTCACCAGCTCGCTCCCTCTCTCTCCAGGAACCACCGCCGCCCATGGAACCGCCGCCCTTCGCCGCCCGCGCATGCCGCCTTCGCCGCCAGGCGCCTCCTCCCGCCCGATGGCCGGATCCGCTCATGACGCCGCCCATGGCCTCCTCCGCCCTCGCTGGCCCCTGCCGGAGCCAGCCGCCGCCGTCTGGTGGAGGTCGGCCGGAGCAGCTTGCCCCGACCGTCCGCCTGCGTCGCCCGCGTGGGCTCCGTCCAAGCCATCCGCGTCGGCTGACCTCATGGCCCAGCTCCCCAAGCCGGCCTGCCGAGCCTGCCTCTTCTTCCCTCTGGGCCGAGCCCAGTGGTGAGCAACCCTATTTTCCCCGCCCGTGCGACATTTAACTATATTACGCTCACCCTGTTTTTTTTTTCTTTTTTCGAAAAAATCTGCTAAGTCCTCAGATTCCAGTCATAATCATGCCATGTTCATGCCATCATATCTCTGCATCCGTAGCTCCGTTTCGTGCATGTAATATTTCAAATTGTTCGTCTCGACGAGTACATCATTTCATCTCATTGCATCATTTTCATTTGAGCTCATCTTGATGCCCGAAATGCTGTTGGAAGAGGGCTATGTGATGTTAGTTTCAGATTCTTATGAGAACTTGCACTTTTGTCATTTTTTCCATGATTGATGTGTGCATCCTATGAACTTGAGTCCTACATGTGTTTTGTAATATGCCATGCCATATTTACAGGGGTGTATTCCATGTATTTTTGTGATCTCTGTGGTGACTAGCACAAGCATGTAAACTAGGCTTCTTAATGTTGCTGATTTCAGCCCCTGTTTTGCTGATATTTTTATGCCATGTAAACTTGATGCTACCGAGAGATCCATGCTTATTTTGAGATACTTCAGTAAGGATGTTTTGAACATATGGTTATTCTCTATCCATACATGCCCTTGTTTGAAATTATGGAGTGCCATAGCTTGAGTCTATCGAGCTCTACTTTTGCTATAAAATGTTTCCTGGCAGATTGTTTACATGTTATTCAATTTTGCCAAGGTTGTTGTAGTTGATCCGTGTATGCTATGTTGTTGTTCTTGCCATGTATAGCTTCTATGCCATGTCTTCTTACTGTGGGTTTCCTTGCCATGCCATGTATTGCTCTGTGGTGAGTGGTTCAAGCTCACCAACATGCCTACTTATTGTGGTTCCTGCCATGTATGAATCTGTAATATAACTTGCCATGTTTACATGGGTGCCATCATATTTTCTGGTCCTTTTTGGCTCATGTCCACTAAAGGACATTTGTTCTATGCATTTAGTAGATTCATTCCATGCCTTTGTTTGCCATGATAAGTTCCTGTAGCATGTTGTTTGCTTGCTCTGAACATTGCAACCTGATGTTATTTCCTGATAAGTCTGAAACTGTTATTATTTGCAATCTTGCCATGTCTTTTTGAGCATGTTCTAGTGATTTCTGGAGATAGCTCAGTGTTCATGTTTTGTAATGCTTTACCTGTACATCATGCCCATGCCTTTTGTTATTACATTGAGATGCTGTAGCATGTTGTTTTGATGCTTGCAATATGCCTAGTTGCTGTTTTGGACAGATTGTTGTCATGACTTGTATAGGGTGTATGTGTTGAACCGTTGCTCCGTTTTGAGTGTGCTCTATATGAAACTTGCTTGATTTTGCATGTAGTTTCATATTATCATGTTGCATTCATGTTTTGAGGTGTTTGCTTGATGTTTGGATGCATTTTGCATCAATGCCATGTTTAACTTGTTTTGCTCATATCTTCTAGGCCGTAGCTCCGAATTAAATGAACTTTATATGTAACTTGACTAGAATTTCGTGTAGATCATCGAGATGCATCTTAACTTGCTGTTTAACAACTTGAACATAAGGTTTATTCAGATCTGGACCAATTTCGAAATTTGCATATGAGGACTTGCCGGAATTGTTCTATGTTGTTTCCGGCCTCATTTAAACTTGCTTTGATGTGTTGCTCTTGTTTGCATCATCTCTTGCCATGAGTAGCTTCATGTAGCTTTTTCATGCATCATGCTTGGTTGAGCATCATGTCTTGTTCATGTGTGGTGTGTTTACTATGGTGTGTGCTTCTTCTTGTTAGTTCCCGTTTCGTTGCGATCGTGAGGATTCGTTCGTCTACGCTTGGTTCGGCTTCATCCGTTCGTCTTCTTCATGGACTCGTTCTTCTTCCTAGCGGGATTTCAGGCAAGATGACCGCTACCCTGGATCTCACTACTATCATTGCTATGCTAGTTGTTTCGTTCTATCGCTATGCTGCGCTACCTATCACTTGCTGCTCAAGCCTCCCAATTTGCCATTTCAGCCTCTAACCTTTGTCACCCTTCCTAGCAAACCGTTGTTTGGCTATGTTACCGCTTTGCTCAGCCCCTCTTATAGCGTTGTTAGTTGCAGGTGAAGATGAAGTTTGTTCCTTGTTGGAACATGGAGATGTTGTTCCTTGTTGGAACATGTTTACTTGTTGGGATATCACAATATATCTTATATTATTAATGCATCTATATAGTTGGTAAAGGGTGGAAGGCTCGGCCTTATGCCAGTGTTTTGTTCCCTCTTGCCGCCCTAGTTTCCGTCATATCGGTATTATGTTCCCGGATTTTGCGTCCCTAACACGGTCGGGTGATTTATGGGATCTCCTTGACAGATTCGCTTTGAATAAGACTTTTCGGCAAGGCCCAACATTGGTTTTACCATTTGCACGACCTATTACCTTTTTCCCTTGGGAGTCGCGCATCCCAAGGGTCATCTTTATTTTAGCCCCCTGGCCAATGCTTGTCTAAGTGTTGGTCCAAACTAGAACCCTTTGCGCCATACCTCGGGAAACTTGAGGGCTGGTTTTAGTTGTATGGACTGCTCATCCGATCGTGGCACGAGACGAGATCTGCGGCTACTATCGAGGTGTCGGCACACGGGAGGTCTTGCTGGTCTTGTTTTATTGCTGTCGAAATGTCTTGTAGCGGGATTCGAGACTGATCGGGTCTTCCGGGAGAAGGAATATCCTTCGTTGATCGCGAGAGCTTATCATGGGCTAAGTTGGGACACCCTGCAGGTATAAACTTTCGAGAGCCGTGCCGCGGTTATGTGGCAGATGGGAATTTGTTAATATCCGGTTGTAGTAAACTTGAAGCAAACTCTTCTAAAATACACCAACCGTGTGCGTAACCGTGAGTGTCTCTTTTCGGGGTTGATTGAGAGGAGAACACGGTTTCTGGGTTATGTCTGACGAAACTAGGAGTTCAGGATCACTTCTTGATCATTGCTAGTTGACGACCGTTCCTTTGTTTCTCTTCTCGCTCTCATTTGCGTATGTTAGCCACCATATATGCTTAGCCGCTGCTGCAACCTCACCACTTTACCCCCTTCCTTTCCCATTAAGCTTTGCTAGTCTTGATACCCATGGTAATGGGATTGCTGAGTCCTCGTTGCTCTGATTACTACACCACCGATTGCGGTACAGGTTTGCGATGATCATGGCGTGAGGCGATGTTTGCTTACTTTGGAGTTCTTCTTACGCTTCTTCTTGATCGGGGATAGGTTCCGTGTCGGCCTGGGCTAACAAGGTGGATATTGTTTGAGTTTCTGTTTATGTTTCATCCGTAGTCGGATGTTGATCTTATATATGATGTTGATGTATTCTTGTGGCATTTGTGCCTTATGTATGTATCCCCATCTATTATGTAATGTTGATGTAATGATATCCACCTTGCAAAAGCGTTTCAATATCTGGGTCTATCCTTGGTGGGACCTTGAGTTCCTTTTGGATAGGGTCGCATATTGGGCGTGACGAGTGTGGGCGAGCTGTCCGGCAAGGGTCTTGCCGGGGCAGCTGAACCGCCCGCACAAGGGTCTCATGGGGAACCTGCTTCGTCCCTCTGCTCTTTGTGGTCTTGGCCTTGGCGTTGCTTTGATTGTCTTAGGCTTCGGTCTTACCTTGGCTCACCTCCCCTGTTCTGCTTGATGTGGTCGTGGGCGCGGCTCCGACTGCCCGTGCACAGGTAAAGGGGTACAAAAGCGTGCCCCTATTTTTGTACACCGACAAGGTCGGTAATCAGAATTGTGTGCGATCATTATAGACAGCCCATACGGTCTTTTTTGTGAATTGTGTGCTCTTCAGGGCACACAGTTCAACAAACCAACCTGTGGGCTATAATGTAGAAGATCTCTATCGAATACATATTACTAACCGTCTACGACGAGATTGATAGGATAAACAGAGATATATACAGTCTACTTAATTTAGTCCTTGTTGTTGTTGTTGTTGTTGTTGTTGTTGTTGTTGTTGTTGGATGGCCCCGCGACATCGTCTTGGCAAGGATGCTTCTTGCCGTTGACCATTGGCTTTTCATCGTCGCCACCGTCGTCATCATCGTTGCTGTCGTCGTCGTCCTCCTCCTTGTTCGACCATTCCTCCTCCTCATCATTGTCATCCTCTTCTTCGTCCTCCGACTCTTCATCCTCCTCGTCCGTCTGGTTGTTGTCTGACGACTCCGGAGGCGGTGTCCCTTCCATGAACTGGATATAATCGAGGTCTGGACTCGACGCCGGACTCATGGAAGACGAGCAGGATGGTTCCGATGTTGACCTATCATTGGGTGCCAGACTGCTGGCCGAACAGTCGTCCTTGCTGTCACTCGACATGGATGTAGAGTGTGTGCCAGTGTGTAGCGCGGCCTGCCGGGGACGATGAAGATGGTGGACACTTAAGCGGGGTATGCAGAGAAGAGGAACTGCTAATTGAAACGGGTTTTTTTGCGCGGGGAATTGAAGCGGGGGTTGATGTAATTTAAACGCTGATATAATCAACCGCAATTATTTGTACCCAGTTGCTCCAAATTCATGGGGTTGCGCAGGACTCCTATTGGCTATTTGGCTAGGAACGAGTTTTGGGATTATGCACCGGTACCGGTACGAACGGAGTAGGACAGTTGGCAAGCAATACATTGAGCTCTTCTTATTGATGAAGCCAATAATGATCAAACTAGAAAGGAAAAGAAAAAAGACAAAGAAAAATATCTGCATGAATCTTCGCGTAACATCAATGGCATAGGACCTAGATGTGCATTACTTAGAGCACATCTAGATGTGCTTTAGCAATACTATCAAACAAAATCCCTAATCATCATTGCAAACAGCACATAGAACATTGCTAATGCGACAACCAGAACTACACATGCTAGTTCCTTCTTGTCTCTTGCTTTCATCTGTTGCCTGTGATTGATTCTTTCTTGCTTCATCGTACCGATTGTACATTCCAGATCAGCCAGTTTCTTCTTCAGCTTTACGTTATCTTATGCGAGCTTGGTGATAACACTCCGAGCCCTGCCATGGCATTCTTCATCCAGCCAGTTAACAAAGGAACAAGCATCATATCCCTGCCAATGTTAAATAGTATTCAGAATGAGCGGTGGCATTAACTGAAGTAAAATGATGAACTTAATTAGCACTAACCTCTAAGGGGCAACTGAGAAACCGCCTGCCAATGTCGAATCCCTCTGTGCATACACGTCGAGCAGGAGTGTGCTTGTGCACACAACTCAGCTTTTGGTACTTCTTGGTGGCGCAAAACTCGGAGTCGAACTTGTGTTGCGGGAGTCTGGAGTCATGCTCCGGATCCGGCGGCAGATCGCTTTCCTGGGGGGGAGGGGGTGTGATTCAGGATGGATTTAGCAAGGAGCTATACTTTGGACATGCTAGAAAAGATCGGTATAGATTGGAACCTGACAGGACGATTCGGATCCGTACTACACCTGCCTTCTGATGACCTTAGGCAAGTGCTCGGCGGCGACCGCCATCGTGGCGTCGATACGAGCAGGAGTAGCCGCACCAAAACCATCAGCACCACTCGTCCGCATTCCACCAATGTCAGCACCACGCGAGGGAATTTGGTGGCTATGTAGGGATTTGGGGGAAATGGGGAAACTGTGGAGATAAGCTAATGGTCGGGAACTACTTATGGCACTATATGTTGTATACGGCACACTTTTTATACATGTCGTTTGTGTTAGGTATTACAATGTCACACACGATTTCTACACCAAACCGTGTGAGAAGACAACGTCGGTTAGACACGGTTTCCATTACATAACCGTATGTGATGTACTACCCTGTCCATATAATTGAGTTACAGTGAGATACCGTGTAAACAACCACTCTACGGATACCCGTCAAAAAATAGCCGCTCTACATATAGAGATGGCGGCGGCGGCCTAGCTAGGCAGCGGCTACCGGAGAAGAGGTCAATCCTCGGTCGATGGGCGGTGGCGGCGTCATAGGAGGTCAATCCTCGGTCTACGGCAGGAGATAGGAGGAGCTCAACCATCGAGGTCGGCGGCGGCGTGATTCGAGTACATCCATCGCGGTCGATGGTGGGATAGTGGAGGTCGAACTTCAGGCGGCAGCCGCACTAAGCTTTGCTCCTCGACCCTGCTGTCTCGGCGTGCCGCCTCATCGCGCTTCTCTGTCTGCTGGGTGGAGGTCGCCGCGCGGCTAATTAATTAAGATATTATTTTTGTGAGTGGCTTAATTAAGGTATTCAATTCCTAAGGGTAGTGTTGTACTAGTACTCTGCGTGTAAATTGACTGGCCATTAATTTTTGTCATTGCACGTCTGGATAACAACATGGAGCGCCCTCAGTAATTATGAAAATAAAACCTTGTGATTTATGCACGCATCTTTGGGCAGCAGTTAATCCGTGTATTAATGTTGTTGTTTTGTTTTTAATTAATTACCATTCGTGTGCTGCAGATGGAGCGATCTCGATGGATGAAGAATCCGAAAACCGCATATTTTATCAGTGGTGTGACAGAGTTCATGAATTTGGCTGAAAGTACAAAGAGGAGAATTGGTGATGTGGATTACATCCTGTGTCCATGTACTGATTGTGCCAATACAGAGTCACATGAAGTTTCAGATGTCCAGATGCACTTAGTCTCTAGGGGATTCATGGATGGATATACAAGTTGGACCAGACACGGTGAAGAGGAGGTCATGCATGAAGATACCCAGGCAGCGAGATGCCAAACCCTGATCAGTGTCACATGGATGTTGAACCTAACATCAGGGCAGAGGCATCAAGCTACCAATGGAACACCGAAAAGCCGAAACGCCCACTGGAAAACCAAGACATCGACGCAGAGGACGATGATCTTGATATGCCAGATTTTGCTGCTATGATTGCAGATTTCAAGGGCCCGAAAAAGGATATGATTGGGTACAAGGATCTACCAACCATTGGTGCGGACTCCAAGAAAGAATTGTATCCAGGTTGCAAAAAGAAATATTCCAAGTTGAGTGCCACCCTGGCGCTTCTCAGATTTAAAGCAGCAAACAGTCTATCAAACAAGGGCTTCACAGAGATGTTAGGTCTTTTCAAATAAATTCTTCCAAAAGATAATGTCCTCCCGAGAAGCACAAATGAAGCGAAGAAAATTGTTTGCCCATTGGAGCTTGAAGTACAGAAGATACACGCTTGTGTGAATGATTGTATATTGTACCGTGGTGAGTACAAAGATTTGCGTGCATGTCCCACATGCAATAATGCACGATTAAAGCGCAGGAGAGCAAAGGACAAGTACAAATTGGACGACGAGATCAAGACAGGAATCCTGTTCAAGGTTTTTTGGTACTTGCCTTTAGTTCCAAGGTTGAGGCGTTTGTGTGCAAACCCTAGAGAGGCAAAGAGGTTGCGGTGGCATCATGATGAGCGAATTGCGGATAAGTTTATGAGGCACCTGAAAGATGGGGCTCACTGGAATTAATCGACAACAAGTTTGAATTTTTTTCCAAGGATCCTAGAAGTATAAGGCTCGAGGAGTGTACTAACGGGATGAATCCTTTTGGCGATATGAGCAGCAATCATAGCACTTGGCCGGTGCTTCTGTGCATATATAACCTAGCTCCTTGGTTGTGTATGAAGAAAAAATACATTATGATGTCAATGATTATCCAAGGCCCGAAGCAACCTAGAAATGACATCGACATTTACTTTCAGCTACTGGTAGAAGAACCGCTGACAGTGCAGATAGATGCGCCGGCTGTAAAATGTTATGATGCTTACAAAAAGTAGATTTTCGATCTACATGCGATGCTGGTGCACACCATTCAAGATATGCCAGCATTAGACAACACATCGGGGCAGAAAATAAAGGGAAATGTAGGGTGTGTCACATGCATGGATAGGACAGCTAGCAGAAGACTTCCCAACTCGCACAAAAACCGTGTATTTGCGTCTTCGTGGGTTCCTATGAAAAACTCACCCATACCGAAAGATGAAAGCTGAATTTGATGGTACAACAGAGGTAGGTGTGGGCCCAAGACCCTATGAAGGGGAGGTGGTCCACAGCATGGCTAAAAAAATCAATGTTGTGCTTGGCAAGAACCACACTTTGACGGTGAAATAAACACCCATGGGTCAAGTGTTTAAGAAGAAATGGGTGTTCTGGAAATTACCTTACTGGGAGATTCTACGTGTACGTCACTGCATCGATGTCATGCACATAGAGAAGAACGTATGTGAAGGCATCTTTGGTACTCTGCTCAAGATTAAAGGTAAAAGAAAGGATGGTGACAGTTCACGGATCGATATGCTTGCTGATCAATCAAAACACAAGAGTGAAGCAGAAGATGATGACAAATTCATCAAAGCTTGCTAGAGTTACAATTTCAGTACAAAAGAAGCAGCACAGTTCTTCACCTATTTGTTGTCAGTTAAGACACCCTCTTCCTACTGCGCAAACATCAGAAGTCTCGTGGATGTGAGCTCAGGTAAAATGAAGTTGGGACACGTGAAGTCACATGATTGCCACGTAATATTGACATAAATCCTCCCGGTGGCCATCAGGAATCTGATGGACAAAGATATATGAAACACACTCATTGACCTCTGTGATTTCTTCAACCAACTATGGCAGAAAGTTGTAGATCCAGAAGAGTTGGATCATATGCAAGATGATATTGCAAGAATATTGTCCAACCTAGAGATATTTTTACCACCGTCATTCTTTGATGTCATGGTCCATCTCACTGTGCACCTTGTCGACAAGATAAAGTATTGTGGTCTTGTGTTTCTTCGCAACATGTATCCCTTCGAGCGGTTCATGGGAATACTGAAGTGCTTTTGTCAGAACCGAAACCATCCAGAGGCAAGCATCCTACAAGGTTATACCGCGGAGGAGGTGGTTGAGTTTTGCACTGAATACGTGAAACAAAGACCTATAGGTTTGCCCCTCTCTCGCCACGAGGGAAGGCTGAAAGGTAAGTCGGTCCTTGCTGGCATGCAAATGGCTGCACCCAGAGAATTGGCAGAGAAAGCCCATTTGACGGTACTGCTTAACAACCCAGTTCTCAGCGCTTATGCCAAAGAACACTTGGCAGAGATACGCCAAAGCTTCTTACCAATGGTGCCTTCATCAGATGTGGAGATGAAGGAGCACACTAAGAACTACGCCGAACGGCTGAAGAATCGTTTGGCACAAGGATCCATCGATGACATTGCTACGTGGTTGGCACAAAAGCCATCACCTACGGTGTTGTAGTACCAAGCATATGACATAAATGGATACACGTTCTACACTGAGGAACATGATCAGAAGACCTCATATCAGAACAACTGTGTTCGAATAGAATGCATGACTATAAATGAAGTTGATAAAAGGGTATACTATGGAACCATCAAAGAGATTTGGGAGCTTGACTATGTGAAAGTTAAGGTGGCATTATTCAGGTGCTCATGGATCCCTCTTAGTCAGGTAAGGATTGATGAGTACAGGAAGACCTGTGTGAACAGGACAACGATGGCATATCACGCGGACCCATTCATTCTTGCCAGCGATGCTACCCAGATTTTCTTGTGGATGACCCCTTGCACAAGAACTGCCATTTAGTGATGCATGGGAAGAGAAGGGTACTGGGTGTCGACGATGTTGTCGATGAGGACGAGTATGATGAATTTGATGAGTTGCCAGCCAAGGGATCATGCACCCGTGTAACAGAGAAGAGTAAAATCATCAGAAAACCCAAGTTCATTCGGGGTCAACGTAATGAGCCCAGTTCATTACATGGGAATTAAGCCGTAAGACTAGTCTTTATGCCTACCCTACAACTTAATTCGTTCAATTTAGAACTATCGCGTGTACTGAATTTGTGAGTTATGCCCGGTTTTCTGTTGATGTAAGAACCATTAATATGTTGACCTTGATATGCTGTCAGCTCAGGCAATGAATATGAACTGTTTTTTGTTGTTGTTATTATTATATCATAGAGGTAGCACACTCAATTGGTCTCACTACAGTATGTGTGAACAAAAATATGCAATCTGGTTTGCGAATAGCACACGGTTCGTTGATGAAAGCCGTGTGCCGACCAAACCCCGCCACCCCGCCCACGATCTGAGTCGTGCTTTCTGATTGGCCAAAACCCAAACCCCACGGATCGTACGTCTGCACCATTGGATGCACCCAGATCGAACGGCAATCCTCATCGCTTTCTACAGCACATGCAGTTCCAGTTGTAATTTTATTTTTATTGACAAAATGCACGTTAAGCTCAAAAAAATTCTTAAATATAGCTAACGATACCTGAAATGCGCCACAAAATCAAACCCGTGGTATAATGGTAGCATACCGTGGAATTTTTTATGAGGCCAAACGATGAAGTCACCGGCCACATGAGTTTGAATTGACACATCTCCTTTTGGAAACCTTGATCCTTCATGTGAGATGCTCCGGTTTGGATGGAGCGGTCATCAAAAGTTGCGCCAAACTTTACCAAAAAAAAATTCCACGGGGTCGTGAGAGCACGCCACGGGCACACATCGATTTTGATGATGTTCGAACTCCATCTGAATTTCCTGTAACTAAAATACCAACTAGGCCTACGCTAGTGGCTGCACCTCGCAGCTGAAATGTTTGAAACTTCTCCCCGCTTCTCGAACAAACGGATGAAAACTCACAAAGCGATGCACAAATGATCTATACACCTTCTTTGCTAGGCTGATAGTAAGGGGGTATCATAGATAGTATCATGCATGCCAACTAGGCAATTTTGATGAGCTATCATAGAATTAAATGAAGAAAGAGAGGGTTAAGTATCATATCATGAAACCATATCATAATAAATGCTATGCTACTATGTGTCATGCATGACAATATAAATAAAGTACTACATATGATACTAGCTACTCTATGATACTATGCATTGGACTAGCCACAGTGGGAGTAACTTTAGTAGTAACATCGAGTCCAACTCAACAAATTTGCTTATGTGGCAATGAGTTAATGAGGAGAGAGGTAGTTTGAGTAACTTAGCTAGTTACTGTAATTAACATCACATGTCCCAATGCAATATGAGTCTATATATATAGCCTAATAAATGAGGCTTTGCATGTTACCATACTTATGTTACTACCCACTATGAAAGGTAGTAACATAGTCTAGGGATATGTGTATGTTACTCTCCATTGTGGCTAGTCTTAGAGCAAGTCAATAGAGTGACTTAAGCAGGCTATAAGGAATAGAATAATATATGTGTGCTTAATTATTAGTTGGAGGAAAGAGAAGAGGAGAGAGAAGAGAAGCGGGCTCTTGGTTAGTAGAGCCAGCTGCAACATGAGACCCAAGACACTTTGTGAGGATGTAAGGTGGGCCAACTATTGATAAACTAGTACGTATTTAAAAATTATTATTGTACATGCCCGCTAAGAGGTTGGTTGTATATGACATGGCAACTTCTTATAGCCGACCGTTAGCTGTATTATTAACCATGCTCTTAGTGAGGTAGCTAGTATATCATAGACTAGCTATAGTATCATACTCCCTCCTTTCCGGTTTAGGCTGGTTGTAATGGTAGTATCATAAGCGGTATCATGCATGCCAACTAGACTTTCTGGATGATGTGGCACACAATTAAACGAGGAAAGCGAGGATGTGGTATCATATCATAATACCGTATCATATTAAATGTTGTACTACTTTGTGTGATGCATGACAATTAATAAGGCAACCTAAGATACTAACTTATGATATATATCATACACTAGTATATATCATATGCATGATACTAGTATATGATACTCCCCATTACAACCAGCCTTATAGGGATCAATTCAAAAATCTCACCAACCAAGGTAGATGGTGAGTGGTGGAATACTATTTGTAGTTTGCAAAAAACACCCAATTAATGCTTTTGTTTTCTTCAAAAAATTATGTTTTCCAATGTATTAATTGCAATACATGCATGCATATATAAAGTACATGCATTAGTCAACTTTCTCTTAATACTTGCATGCAATGATTTAATGCACCTTGGAATATGAACATGTGATGGGGAACAACCAAATTGAGCCTTATAAAATGGAAAAACTAAAATTTTGAGATAAACCTATAAATCGGAAAGGAGGGAGTATATATATATATGCATGATACTAGTATATGATCGGTAATACCTCCGTAATGCGCTCATGCATAGTATCATAAGTTAGTATCTTAGGTTGCCTTATTAATTGCCATGCATGACACAAAGTAGTACAGCATTTAATATGATACGGTATCATGATATGATACCACACCCTCTCTTTCCTCATTTAACTGTGTGCCACATCATCCAAAAAGTCTAGTTGGCATGCATGATATCGCTTGATACTCCCATATTACGACCAGCCTTAGGGTGGCCATAGTGGGGGTATCATAGCCGGTATCATGCATTCGGGAATAGCAAATATGATGGTGTGGCAAAGAAGCAGTAACATAGGTAGATACTGTAACATATATATATACATATATATATATATATATATATATATATATATATATATATATATATATATATATATATATATATATATATATATATATATGATAAATGCTATACTACTTTGTGTCATGCATGGCCATAAATACGGTCATCTATGATATATACTACTCTATGATACTATATATGCACTAAGAAGGTACGTATGTAGTATCATACACTAGTATCATATGCATGATACTATATATAGTATATGATACTCCCCACTATATAAGGCTGGCCATAGTGGTGGTATCATAGCCGACGATGTCATGCACTTGGAAATAGCAATGCTGATGTGGCAAAGAATTAAATATATATAGAGAGGGTCAGAGTAACATATAGGTAGATACCGTATCATGTTAAATGCGATGCTAATTTGTGTCATGCATGGCAATAAATATGATCTATGATACTATACTCTATGTATTATACTATGCGCTATAGTTAATTAAAGGTGGTATCATACACTAGTATCATATATATGCATGATACTAGTATATGACACTCTCCACTATGAGTAGCCAAAGTATATATAGCCTAACTAAAACACCCACATGTAGTTGTAGTAGGGTTTTTGACTTTAATTAATTATATATGCACTAAAATGCAATGCAAGGTAAGTGCAAAGAATGACTTAAACATAGCAGACGACCTGAAATGTGCGGAACGATGTAGCTAATGGCGGCGATTTGTAGTCGAAGTGCCGCATCTCCTTTTAGAAACTATGATCCTTCTTGTGAGATGTTCCGGTATGGAAGGTGCGAGCACCAAAACTTGTGCCAAACTTTACCAATTTTTTTCCATGCGATCGTGAGAGCACGCGACAGTGACACAATGATTTTCTTTATTTTCCGGACTCTATATGCATTTCCTGAAATTAAAATACCAACAAGGTCTATGCCTCTGGCCGCACCCTGCGGCCGAACTGTTCGAAGTTTTTCCTGTTTCTCGCACAATCAATGAAAACTCGCAAAGCGACACACAAGTGATTTTGCTAACACACACGTGTAGTTGCGACTCTCTCTCTCTATATATATAAACAAGATCTTTTTTTGCATATTCATAGTTTGAGATTTCTAGCGAGGCCTGCCGCCTGGTAAAATGCACCAGAAAATCAAACCATAGGGTACAATCGTGATTTCTTACCGTGGAAAAAAATTGGAGGCGAAACGATGAACTCATGTTTTCATTCGAACAAAAATATGATATTAGGTAATGTAAATGTTTTCAAAGAGCACACGGTTCACTCATAAAAGCTGTGTGTCCACTAACCGTGGCCGATGCCCCCCCCCCTCTGCCACGCGCGCGATCTGAGTCATGCGTTCTGATTGGCCAGAACCCAAAACCCATGGATCGTACGTCTGCACCGTTGGATTCTCCTTGATCGAACGGCGATCCTCATCCCTTTCGACAGCACATGTAAATGTTTTCAAATAGCCCCTCCCAAAAAATGTTTTCAAATAGCACACACAGTTCACACACGAAAGCCGTGTGCCTACCAACCCGTGGCCGATGCCCCCCTTTGTTGCGCGCGCGATCTGAGTCGTGTGTTCTGATTGGCCAGAACCCAAACCCCACAGATCGTACGTCTGCACCGTTGGATGCTCCCAGATTGAACGATAATCCTCATCCCTTTCGACAGGAAATGCAGTCCGGCTAGGAATTGATTTATATGCCAAAATGCACGGTAAATGCCAAAAAATGTCTTACATATAGCACACGAGACCTGAAATGCGCCAGCAAATCAAACCTATGGTATAATTTTGATTGCTTGACGTGGGAAAATTTTAGGGGCGAAATGGTGAACTCACGTGTTCATTTCAAAATTATTACGTCTTCATTTCAAACGAAATTATTTTGTTTGTGCACACGAGCGCTTAGAGGCAACCGTTTGCATAGGCCTTTCCGCACGCGCGGCAACCGAGGATATTTTTCACCCTTTTCACCTAGGCCGCCAACACCCCCCATTGTCCGCCCATGTTTCACTGAACTAGTCCACCCAATCTCCATCGCCAGCTCCCCCTCCCCCAGATCCACAGCAGAACCCTCTCCAGCGTCGCCGTGCTCACCCCAGCCATGTGCCCGCTCTTCGGCGTCAAGCCTACCTCCACTGCCGTTCCCAACACGCGGCGGCCCGCGCCTCGCTGTATTCGTTTGCTCGCCAGCCACCCTCGAGCATATCGATGTAGTAACCCTCACCTCTCCTGTGGCCCGGCCAGGTTTGCATTAAGAAGCCTGTTAGTTACTGCTCTCCATCGCGGTGAGGCATATTTCCTCACAATCCCTCTTCCAATTTCGTTCCGCATGTTCCCAAATTGGCTATAAAATAACGGAGAGCGTATATATGTTCATTATCTACCTTCCTTACTACATATAAGCTGTATTTGTTCCAATAAGTTACTGCCTATTTACAGATCGCGGGCACCCGAGTCACACAAACTTAACAAATTAGCCGTGCATTTTCTAAATTATTGCATGGCATGTTTAGAAAGCTTGATACCAAGTTGTTAGTTTTATGCTTATCCTCCTTTCCTGAGTTTCGCATCTATTCTCTGTAGATGCCGAGTAGCAGCGACAACACTCATGCTTCAGGCGATGTATCTTCATTTGATTCGGACAATCCTAGGTCTTCAGCAGATTGTGAGGGATCAAGTAATCTTGAACGGGATAGAGCTGCAGCAATTACCCATCCGGTCAGGACACGGAGGAACGCTCCAAGGAAGCCCACACACCAGCCTAAAGGTGTATATGAAGTAACCGAGATTGATTTAAAGTCTTGGGCTCCAACTAAACTAGATAAAGCATGCACGAGGTTTAGGAGTTTGTGTGGATTTGTTGGCAGGGCAAGGCTCAACATTAATCTACCGGGGTTTCGGAAGGCTGACACAGAAACACGGCGAAGGATAGTCCGGGAGATCATGGATCACTTCAACATTCTAGAGTAGTGGAGAATGCAGGTGGAACACGCTGCACTGAAGAAGGCTAGGGATGCTTGGAGAAACTGGAAGCACATGCTGTACAAGAAGTACTTGAGTGAAGGCAAGGACCCACTCCCCGCATACCCCCAAATTACAAAGGTAGACTGGGCAGAATTGAAAAGGGTCTGGGCAACTAAAGAGTTTGCTGAGAAGAGTTTCAAGCAATCGGAACTTTAGAAGAAGAACATACGCCCCGACCGTATGTGTGTGGCAGGATACTACGGCATGAAACTGATATGGGAACAGGAGGACAAAGAAGCAGTAGCGGCGGGCGGGAATCCGGCCTTTAGTGAAATCAGGGGCGAACGCGCCAGAGACTACTTGCGGGCACGTGCAAAGAGGCGTGATGACGGAACTTATTACTTTGAAAACTCACGTGACGTTGAACTGTATCAAGTGATGTTAGAGGCTTCCAAGATCCTTGGAAGGTTCTACAGGAACTCAGGGCCATGTGACATTCTGACCATTGCTTTGGAAACAAAAGAGCCCCCTGGCCGTGGAAGGGGTATAGGTGTTAATGTCCCGCACAAGAGGGCTTTCACACTCAGCAAAGAAGAGAGGCTCAGCATGAAAAAAGCGAGGAGTGAAATGAAGCAGAATGCATTGTACGGAAGGTTGAGGAAGGATATTTATCCGGCTATTCGAAAGGATGTTGAGGAGCCAATGATGATACAGAAGACTCTAACACTGACAGATAGCAGATGGGAGGGGAGGCGGGCATGGAGGATGCTGCTTATTGCGTGACAACACTGCACAAGAGTAGCTATGCGTCAGCTAACCCCAGCGACACTGACACGGCAGCTGCTCGTGATGATGCTATATCTGATCTATCTGGAATGAAAGACAGACTGAAGGGCGTGCTTACACATTATGAAGGTACATTAAAATGTGCAACAGCCTGGGTTTGCCCACCCTTCTTGGAAGATGGTCTCTTCTTCGACAATGTGCCATTGAAGCCGGGCTGTGTGAAGTGCTACATGACTGAAGTAAAGCCTGGATTCAATGAATTTTCCCTGAAGAATGTCCTAGGAGAATTCGATGAGCAAAGAACCTTGGGAGAAACACTGTTACATCACATCTAGTGGCCACAAAAGGAAATAGAGTTCATCGATGAGATCCCTGAAGCCCCGCCAAGAGCAACCACTGTCGCCCCTCAACTGGTGATGCTCTCCTTGCCACAACAGCTCTCGCAGGCTGATGCATCAACCTGTGATCAGCCGGCCCACTTTGTGGCGTACATGCCATGTCATCCTCCGCCCCAAAGCAGCCAGTGGCAAGGCCTACAACTGCTGAAGACGCACCACCGGTTCAGATGCCAGCTGCTGAAGCAGCGGGGGGAGACCCAGCTGCAGCACATGCTCAGAAGACCAACCTGGTGGAATAGACTGCTAAGCAGTCTGTAGGTCCAGAACCGACTGCTCATCAGTCCGTCGGTCCGCAGTCGTGTGATTAGCATACCAATACGTCAGCACTTCCTGCTCAGCAAACCAACACGTTGGCACGGCCTCCTCAGCACACCGACAAGT
The DNA here is from genome assembly GCA_021605205.1 of Aegilops longissima. Taxonomy (NCBI): domain Eukaryota; kingdom Viridiplantae; phylum Streptophyta; class Magnoliopsida; order Poales; family Poaceae; genus Aegilops; species Aegilops longissima. The sequence goes on along the minus strand of CM038678.1, from coordinate 534,027,060 downwards.
TGGCACCATCTGCATAGAAACCCAACATAGCTTCAACGCATGGTCAGCAGCCAGATGCCTCTGCTCCTACAACCCAGCAGTCCGTCACAGCAGCACCGCCAGCTCAGCGGTCCGGCATAGATAAACCGTCTGCTAAGCAGTCCGTCCAAGCTTCACCGCCTGCTCGACGGTCTACCTTGCAGGCAACCAGACATTCTGCCAGAAATGCTACAAGTACCAAGAAGGAAGTGGCCAAAAAGGCTACACCCACGACCACGAGGAAGCGCAACGGGAAAGTGAAGAGGAAAGAGAATGATTGCCTCTTACCTAAAGCACTCATCACCCAGAACCAAATTAACAGTAGCTTGTTCGAACCGGGGAGTAATATTATTTCTGACGCCATGGATGATGAAGAAGTACGTTTGTTGCTTGCTAAAAGTAAAGCAGACATACTTCAAGCACGCTATTACGACCATGGCCAGCCATTTCTTGTTGGCGAATACTTTGATGAGTGCAGCTCCAGTTTTCGCGAGTTACATGAATATTGCATGGATCTAATGTCAGCAGGTCATCATGGTTTGCTAGTCCACTACAACAGATATAATTTCTGGCACAATGATGGTTCCATCAACATGAGTTTCGAGGACTTATATCTCTTCTTCAACTTCAACATGCTCAATGCCACTCTTGTTAGATGCCTGATTTTGTAAGTACTTAACAAACTCTGATCAACTTCTCCATACAAGGCTGTAAATGATAAACAGCTAACTGTATTTTATTCCTCTCAAGGGATTGAACGCGCAGAGAAGAAAAAGGGAGAATGTGTATTTCATAGATCCTGAATTAGCAAATGGCACAACAATACATGGTAAGGACCTACGGGACTGGGCCGTTAACACGGTCATCCGTATCTTCGAAAACACATCCCATGCAGAATCATTTCTCTGGCCATATCATGAAGGGTAAGTCAAGTAAACAACCACGCATACACTTATTGTCTTTCAGATTTCAACATAATTCGTAAGTTCATGGCTTTCTTAATATGTAGCAAACACTAGATATTGGTATTTATTGTACCAAACAAGAACACAATTTACTACATCGATTCTCTTAGAGAGTCAACAAACGCTCAAGATCTGACGCATCATCAGCAATTCATGGATAGGTATTGAATTCTATGATGTTGAAATTAATTTGCATTCATATCTGGTTCAATAATTGATGTTGTCAAAATTCATCATCATTTGCAGTGTGCTCGCATTATGGAAAACTAAACCAGGGAACCTGTTCAAGAGGGAACTACCTCTGCAGCACGAGATCGTTTCTCCGGTAACACACTGAAATCTGTTATTTTCAGAAAATTTATCCAACAGTCTGCAAATACCTTTCCTTACGATAGTAAAATGTTCAACCTTCTAAATAAACCTCTTCCTATTTTGTCTAAAGAAAAAATAATACATCTAACACCGGTTAGGTTGTTCCTAACAGGAAAAATACATGACTAATTCTGTACAAAAAATTTCAGTGTCCTCAGCAAGAAGCAGGGACCAACCTTTGTGGATATTATGGTTGCAGACACATGATCTCCATCTGCAAATGTGCTGATAGTTGTGACGATCCTCGCGAATTAGTACCAGTAAGTCTATCTTAATTAATATCTTCTACTCCACTCATATGGCACATTCTGATCTTAAAAATACTGTAGCTCATCTTAAAACAGAGGACCCCTGAACCGCTCCCGGCTAGTGAATTGCTGATGGTCCGGAGATTTATCAGCGACTTCTTCCTAGATCACTACATCAATCCCACTGGTGATAATGAAGATTTCAGCATGCCTTCTCCTGAAACATTGAGTAAGATTTAGCCGCTAAACATATAACGCGTGGATCCATTGTTTTCCATCTGATGAGGTCTTCGTATTTCATACACTATGATTAATTATGTAATGCATATATGTGTGGACAAATCATTGGAATTTAGCTACCATATGTTCAATTGCAGTTGTTCCGAAATCTGATGAATGTTCTTCCTGTGGACACTATTTGTTCAATTGAATATTGTGGCGAATTTGCTTTTTGCGTGCCGATTCAAAATGGGATATTTTTGTTTATTTGTTCAATTGAATATTGTGGCGAATTTTCTTTTTGCGTGCCGAGTCAAAATGTGATATTTTTGTTTATTTGTTCAATTGAATATTATGGCGATTTTGCTTTTTGCATGCCAATTCAAAATGGGATATTTTTGTTTTAACATAGCAATTGCTCCGCACACGGTTCAACTAAATGAGTGTGTGCAATCCACATCGGAAAGCATACGTCAATCATAGCGGAACCGTCGGTGATACACAGCAGATCACAAATGATTTGCAGCGCTACTACGTGTGTGTAGGGTCCCCGGAACCGTTTGTGATATCGCGTTATCGCACATGAGAACTCGGAGTAAACCGTGCCCAATGTAAAATACAATCCGAGTCGTGATTTTTTCAGGAAATGTGTGGGATCCGAAACGAAAAGCACACGTCACTCTTGCAGCAACCATCGGTGATACCCAACAAATCACAAACAGTCTGCAGCACTTGTATGTGTGCGAAGGGGCTCCTGAACTGTTTGTGATAGAACATTATCGCATACGGTAATTGTTGGGAAACGTGTGTGATGGAGTCTTGCATGGCAGACGGGTTACGCAGAAAACTCGTGTGCGATGGGGCACAAATCGCACACAGTTCCCAAACGGTTCATTACGACAGACCATATGGTTTCACTGCGTCATCAGAAACGTTTAATCACCGATACCACACATGCGAAAGAATTTAGTGTGTGCTGCATCGCACACGATTACTTTTTGTAAGGCCTCTGGATCACTGCTCCATATCCCCGACGGTTTCTGGGTCGTGTGCGAAGGACACCCTATAGCCCCACTCACTTGGCGACGGTCCCAAATGACGTCGCGGAAAGGGGTTAAAAACCGTTTGTATAGCACCGACGCGTACTAGTGAAGGTGAGAACATTGCATGTGAAAGTTCTCTTCCTTATACTAATTATTTGTGAATTGCTTGCATGACCAATATTGTGATTGTCAAGCCTCAAAAGATTTCACTTTCTAAAGCCAATGTGAAGCTACCACTAGGAATGATATGATTTCAACTTCATGACATTCAATTTATTCAACAATTTACTCATAGGATATAAGTGAAGCACAAGAGTAAATTAAAAATTACTCCAAAAAGATATAAGTGAAGATCATGCGAGTAGTTTAGTAAATAGGTAGCTATTTGAGGACTCTCTCTTATTCAAAAACTTTCAGATCTAAGTATTTTATTAAAACAGCAAGCAAAAACAAAATAAAACTACATTCCAAGAATAGCACACATCATGTGAAGAAGCAAAAACTTAGGTTCAACCGATACTAACCGATAATCGTTGAAGAAGAAAGGTGGGATGCCTACCGGGCCATCCCCTAGCTTAGATGCTTGAGACTTCTTGGAATATTATCTTGGGACGCCTTGGGCATCCCCAAGCTTGAACTTCCGTGTCTCCTTAATTCCTCTCATATCACGATTTTCCTAAATTTCAAAAACTTCATCCACACAAAACTCAACAAGAACTCGTGAGATAAGTTAGTATAAACCAATGCAAAAACTTTATCATTCTCTACTGTAGAAAACCACTAAAATTATTATTCAACATTGCGTACTAAATGCCTCTGCATATTTAATACTCCTATCCTCAAATAGAATCATTATACAAGCAAACATATGCAAACAATGCAAACATAACAGCAATCTGCCAAAACAGTACAGTCTGTAAAGAATGCAAGAGTATCAATACTTCCCTAACTCCAAAAATTATGAAAATTTACCACACTATAGAAAAATTATCAGAGCTTATTATGAAAAAAGTTTCAACAATTTATCACATTCTAACTTTTCTAGGGAATTTTTGCAACAGCGATAAACTTTCTGTTTTTAAACAACAACATATAGACTTGCAAAATAAGCATGGCAAAGGCTATACTTGACATTTTTATTGAAACGAAAGATGTAAAACTTTATTCTAAATAACAGCAAGCAAATCCTAACAAAATAAAATGACGTTGCAAGCAAAACACATATCGTGTGACGAATGAAAACGAAGCTCCATGTGAGGTTACCGATAATGTTGGAGACGATAGAAGGGATGCCTTCTGGGGCATCCCCAAGCTTAGTTGCTTGGATATTCCTTGAATATTATCTTGGGGGTTCCTTGGGCATTGCTACCTCTTGAGCTTGCGTTGGTTTTCCCTTGAAGAGGAAAGGGTGATGCAACAAAGTAGCGTAAGTATTTCGCTCAGTTTTTGAGAACCAAGGTATCAATCCAGTAGGAGACTACACGCAAGTCGCCTCGTACCTACACAAACAAATAAGAACCTTGCAACCAACGCGATAAAGGGGTTGTCAATCCCTTCACGGCCACTTGCAAAAGTGAGATCTGATAGAGATAATAAGATAAATATTTTTGGTATTTTTATGATAAAGATTGAAAGTAAAGATTGCAAAGTAAAAATTGATTGGAAACTTATATGATGGAGAATAGACCCGAGGGCCATAGGTTTCACTAGTGGCTTCTCTCAAGATAGCATAAGTATTACGGCGGGTGAACAAATTACTGTCTAGCAATTGATAGGATAGTGCATAGTTATGAGAATATATAGACATGATCATGTATATAGGCATCACGTCCGCGACAAGTAGACCGAAGCGATTCTGCATCTACTACTATTACTCCACACATCGACCACTATCCATCATGCATCTAGAGTATTAAGTTCATAAGAACAGAGTAACACATTAGGCAAGATAACATGATGTAGAGGGATAAACTCAAGCAATATGATCTAAACCCCATCATTTTATCCTCGATGGCAACAATACAATACATGTCATTTCCCCTTCTGTCACTGGGATCGAGCACCGCATGATTGAACCCAAAGCTAAGTACTTCTCCCATTGCAAGAAAGATCAATCTAGTAGGCCAAACCAAACTGACAATTCGAAGAGACTTGCAAAGATAACCAATCATACATAAAAGAATTCAGAGGAGATTCAAATATTGTTCATAGATAATCTTGATCATAAACCCACAATTCATTGGATCTTGACAAACACACCGCAAAAAGAGTTACATCGAATAGATCTCCAAGAAGATCGAGGAGAACTTTGTATTGAGATCCAAAGAGAGAGAAGAAGCCATCTAGCTAATAACTATGGACCCGAAGGTCTGTGGGTAAATACTCACACATCATCGAAGAGGCTATGGTGTTGATGTAGAAGCCCTCCATGATCGATGCCCCCTCTGGCAGAGCACCGGAAAAGGCCCCAAGATGGGATCTAACGGGTACAGAAGGTTGCGGCGGTGGAAATAGGGTTTCGTGGTACTCCTGGATGTTTTAGGGTATATGGATATATATATATATATATATATATATATATATATATATATATATATATATATATATATATATATATATATATATATATATATATGATATAGGAGGAAGAAGTAGGTCGGTGGAGCTGCGAGGGGCCCATGAAGGTGGGGGGCGCACCCAGGGGCAGGCGTGCCTCCCTGCCTCGTGGCCTCCTTGCTTGTTTCTTGACGTCCACTCCAAGTCCCGTGGATCACGTTTGTTCCAAAAATAACTCTCCTGAAGGTTTCATTCCGTTTGGACTCCGTTTGATATTCCTTTTCTGTGAAACACTGAAATAGGCAAAAAACAACAATTTGCACTGGGCCTTCGGTTAATAGGTTAGTCCCAAAAATAATATAAAAGTGCTTAGTAAAGCCCATTAAACATCCAAAACAGATAATATAATAACATGGAACAATCAAAAATTATAGATACGTTGGAGACGTATCAGACATCCCCAAGCTTAGGGTCTTGTCACTCCTTATTCTCCTCATATCGATATCTCACCCAAAACTTGAAAACTTCAATCACACAAAACTTAACGGAACTTCGTGAGATGCGTTAGTATGATAAAGAGCAAATCATTTCACTTTGGTACTGTCAAAGACAAGATTCATAAATTTTTCCACACAATGCCTACTGTATCATATAATTTCCACAATTTATATTGAGCAATATAAGCCATAGAAACTAGAAAGCAAGCAAACTATGCATTGAAAACAGAATCTGTCAAAAACAGAACAGTCTGCAGTAATCTGTACTCCAACCATACTTCTGCTACTCCAAAAATTATGAAAAATTAGGACAACGTAGAGAATTTGTATATCTATCACCTATAAAAAATTCAGATCAAAGGAATGTTCCAGTGAATTTTCAAATTTCCTGGACTGAGCGCAAAAGTTTCTGTTTTTTGGACAGAATCAAGTCAACTATCATCCACACTATCCCAAAGGCTTTACTTGGCACTTTATTGAAACAAAAGCAATAAAACATGATTACTACAGTAGAATAGTCATGTGAACACATAAAAACAGTAAGGTTAAATGTTGGGTTGTCTCCCAACAAGCGATTTTCTTTAATGCCTTTTAAGCTAGGCATGAAGATTTCAATGATGCTCGCATAAAAGATAAGAAGTGAAACATAACAAGAGCATCATGAATCACATGACTAGCACATTTAGGTCTAACCCATTTCCTATGCATAGGGATTTTGTGAGCAAACAACTTATGGGAGCAAGAATCAACTAGCATAGGAAGGCAAAACAAGTGCAACTTCAAAACAATCAACACATAGAGAAGAAACTTGATATTATTGAGATATGTAAGATCATAAGTTCCTCTCTCATAATAATTTTCAGAGGCATCATGAATGGATTCAACAATATAACTATCACATACAACACTCTTTTCATGAGGCACAAGCATAGAAGATTTATTACTCTTTATGGCATACATGTCATCATAATAATCATCATAGATAGCGACTTTATTGTCATAGTCAATTGAAACCTCTTCCAAAATAGTGGATGTATCACTAAATAAAGTCATGGCCTCTCCAAATCCACTTTCATCAATATTGTAATAAGACTCAACACCCTCCAAAATAGTGGGATCACTACTACCTAGAGTTGACACTCTTCCAAACCCACTTTCATCAATGTAATTATCATAAATAGGAGGAATGCTATCATCATAATAAATTTTCTTATCGAAAGGAGAAGGAATCAAAGGATCATATTCATTACGCAAAGCATCCCCAAGCTTAGGACAAGAATTATTTCCAGCAAATAAATCTTCAAACATTTCATACTCATAAAACATAGCATCTCCAAGCTTGTGGTTTTGCGTATTATCACAATCATTCTTATCAATAGCATGAATGGCACCAATAGTATAGCAAACATTATTATCATATTCTTCCAGTGCTAAAAAGATTTTCAAGATCATAAGGGATATCGTTGTGTTCCCAATCATAATCATTACAAAAAGTAGTAGGTATCACAAAATCATACTCATTATCATCATCCTCCATCAACATATTTGATTCACTTTCATGAGGCACAATGGTGATAGGAGCAACATTATTTGGGAGAGATAACTTTTTACCTCTCTTCTTTCTTCTTTTCTTCTTCTTCACCACATCATGTGTGGGTTCAATTAATTTTTTTGAAGCTTCTTGTTGAAGAGATTGATTGGATAGGAAGCTCCTCCTCGTTACCTGATTCATCATAGTAAACACTAGGAGGGTATTGGGAAATATTTTCCCTTTCATTAGTACTCTCTTTATATTCTATTTGTTTTCTTATCTGTAGATAGTTGACAATATAAGGATTCTCAATGCAATTTATGGCACAAAACATATAAATTTCTTCTAGATCAAAATCAAGAAACCTCTCGGGATTTGGAAAACCCTTAGTTATATGTTTCATTTCTTCATACCCCAAAAGAAGACTAAGCTCTTTATGATGCTCAAGGGTAATCAAGTTATCACAATTTTTGGACACTATTTTATCATAAAATAATTTGCATTGGAGATTTAAATGACCACGTTCATTGCAAAGTTCACAAGGATGGCGAAAAAATTACATCTTTAAGCACAATCATCTAGACTCTCTTGCAACCTTTTCGTTTCTAAATATTTATGCTTCTTACAAAATCTATCCTCCCTTTTTGGTGTGCAAAGGAACTCCCAATTCACTCCACAAAAAGTGACATGCTTATAAGAAAAAAAATTATCATGACTTGTGCAATCATCATTAGCATTTTGGATACTCAAAGAATTCATACTAACAACATTGCAATCATGCTCATCATTCAAATATTTTTTGCCAAACATTTTATTGAATTCTTCTTCTAACAATTGAGCACAATTTTCCGATCCATCATTTTCAAGAAAGATATTATAAAGATGATCAATAATATGATGCAACCTCAATTCCATTTTTTGTAGTTTTCTTTTGTAAACCAAACTAGTGATAAAACAAGAAACTAAAAGATTCAATGCAAGATCTAAATATATACCTTCAAGCACTCACCTCCTCGGCAACGGTGCCAGAAAAGAGCTTGATGTCTACTACGCAACTTTATTCTTGTAGACTCGTGTTGAGCCTCCAAGCACAGAGTTTTGTAGGATAGTAGCAATTTTCCCTCAAATGGATGACCTAAGGTTTATCAATCCGTGGGAGGTGTAGGATGAAGATGGTATCTCTCGAACAACCCTGCAACCAAATACAAGAAATCTCTTGTGTCCCCAACACACCCAATACAATGGAAAATTGTATAGGTGCACTAGTTCGGCGAAGAGATGGTGATAAAAGTGTAGTAATGATAGTAGACATGAGTTTTGGTAGTACGAAAAATGTCGGTGTACAAAAGTAGGGGCACACCTTTGTACCCCTTTACGTGTGCGCAGGCAGTCAGAGCCACGCGCCACAGCCACACTAAGCAGGGCAGAGGAGGGGAGCCAGAGAGAAGCCGAAGCCCAAGACAACCACGACAACGCCAAGACCAGAAACGCAGGACAGCAAAGGGGCGAGGTGGAGTCCCCCGGCAAGGCCCTTGGCGGGGCAGGCCTCCGTGGCCCCGGAAAGAACCATGCCGAGGCAACTTGCCCAAACACCAGCAGAGCGAGCCACCCTTGAGCCCGCGGGTTCCAACCCGACTAACTACGGTTGGACCAGGGCTCGGGAGGCACCTCTGTGGTGGCATGCAGATCTTTGTCAAGACCACAAACGTATAAGATCAGATGAGGACCAGAAGACGGCGACCCTCGGCGGAATCCTTGCCGAGGAAAGCCACAAGACCCCCGGCAAGACCCTTGCCGGGGACGACTGCGCGCCACGGCAAGACCCTTGCCGGGCCCCCGGCAAGGCCCTTGCCGAGGACATCAGCGGGGCCACTGCCAGGCCCGCGCCAGCAAAGTTTTCCACCGCCGTTCACATGCAGCTGCCAGCCCAACCAGCTAGGCTGGCACCTGCGTGGCAACATGCTGCTTCCAGGCCAGATCGACAAGCCTGCGTGGCGGCATGCAGATCTTCGTGAAGACCTTACCACCGCGCCACCTCAGCTGCCTGCCTGCCTACATGGCGCCGCGTGCATCGCTGGCTGGGGCGCGTGTTGAAGCGAGGAGGAGCGGCGTCGGACGGGATGGGCCTCTCTCCCATCCCCGATAAAGCTAGGGGACACCTCAGCAGCGCATTAAATGCGTCTTGTCCTGTAATACGGGTGATAAGCTCACAGTACTGTATGCCTTTCCACCTCCTGTGTGCCACTGTGGCAGCCCCTTTCGACTATAAAAGGAGGCACATGGCGTACTGGAGAGGGATTCGGCTCTTTTGGACCACGCAACCACCATAGCTAGTTCGAGAGCTCAAGACCTCTCTGAAATACAGCCACCAAAGCAGGACTAGGGTATTACGCATCCTCGCGTCCCGAACCTGGGTAAACGATCCTTGTATTGACTGCTAATCCTACTCTTCTCACAACCCTGCGCCCCGGCAATCATAGTAGGGATTCTTGTGATCCCATAGGTGTCGTTTCTCACCGACATCTTTGGCGCGCCAGGTAGGGGGCACAATTGTGAGAATCTGGTCCGGTAGTTGGCCTAGTAGTTCTTCATCGCCGCGGTTTCTGAAGAAGAAGAAGGCCAGGAGAAACGGCGTCGCCTGCGAGCGCGAAGGACGCCAGCGCGGCAACCAAAAGAAGAAAAGCTAAGTCATTCCGAGCCTTGAGCTATTTCCTTTTATACATAAGGTTATTGTCCTTGGAGATCCTGCCTATGTATGGAAAACCTGTATGCAAAGGGGCCCTCCCGCAATTGGCAACGCCCTTGTTCTGTTTCTAGTCCGCTCAACAGTTCGAGCGGCCGTGTCCAGAGTGGCAGGGTAGCCTTCCGCAATTAGCAACGCTCTCGATTTTGACTCGAGTCAAGCTCGACAGTTTGGGCGGCCGCGCTAAGGGCGATAAGGTGGTTCGCCCGGCAGCAAGCACACCAGGCAGGCCAATGGGGATCCGTCCTCAAGACGCCGCCTTGGGTTTACGTGTCAGCGAGCCTACCCGATTAACGTAGGGTGGACATACAAAGGAAAATCGAACAGGAGAATGACATGCTTGATATCAAAAGTACTGCAGAAGTTATATTACATCACTTGTTGCCGCAGTTATAACTAAAGATAAAAATCGTCTTGGTTGTGAACTTGCAGCAACAAAAAGAAATGGGGTGCCTAATCCCAGCGCTGGCCCTCCACCCTCGGAATTCTGCCGACACCGCTGATGACGGGCTTGATGCGCTCCCTGAGCGGCTGAAAGCACAAGTGCTCCCTAGGTGGTTTTGGTAATTAATGACAACATATCTCTTGTTGAACTAACACTTTTACCTAGTATGTTTCAGATAGGTTCAACAATGATGTGGCATGGACTAGAGGATGTGAAACCCCTTCAAGATGCTAAGGACAAAGCATTGTCTCAAGCTCAAAGTTCAAGACTCTACATTTTTTATTTTAGTGATCCAAGATCACATTGAGTCTATAGGAAAAGCCAATACTATCAAGGAGGGATGAGGTGTTGCTTAATGAGGCTCTTGCTCAAAGTGCTTAGTGATATGCTCCAAAGCCCTCAACTACATTCTCACATCCACATATGACCCAAACCAAAAGTCAAACTCGGCCCCACCAATTCTTTCTATCTGGCGTCATCGAGTTCAGATGTCATAGCCACTGCCACAAACCCTAGGTAAATCGGTCGCACCGATAGGGATCTTGGTCTCACCAAGATGGGATTGCAATCTCTCTGTATTGATCTATTACCAAAATCGATCTCACCGAGCTTTCGTAATCGGTCCCGCCGAGATTGCAATGTAAACTCTCTGTTTCCCTTTCGTAACATTTCGGTCCCACCGAAATGGGAGAATCGGTCCCACCGAGTTTACCTGACCAACTCTCTGGTTAGCTTATTACCAAAATCAGTCTCGCCGAGTTTGTGTAATCGGTCTCACCGAGATTACGTTATGACCTAACCCTAACCATATCGGTCCTACCGAGTTGCATGTCGGTCCCACCGAAAATCCTAACGGTCACTAGATTTGCTGAATCGGTTTGACCGAGTTTATCAATTAGGTCCCACCGAGTTTGGCAAGTTGTGTGTAATGGTTAGATTTTGTGTGGAGGCTATAAATACCCCTCCACCTCCTCTTCATTCGTGGAGAGAGCCATCAGAACGAACCTACACTTCCAACCTACATTTCCTGAGAGAGAACCACCTACACTTGTGTTGAGACCAAGATATTCCATTCCTACCATATGAATCTTGATCTCTAGCCTTCCCAAGTTGCTTTCCACTCAAATCTTCTTTCCACCAAATCCAAATCCTGTGAGAGAGAGTTGAGTGTTGGGGAGACTATCATTTGAAGCACAAGAGCAAGTAGTTCATGATCAACACACCATTTGTTACTTCTTGGAGAGTGGTGTCTCCTAGATTGGCTAGGTGTCACTTGGGAGCCTCCGACAAGATTGTGGAGTTGAACCAAGGAGTTTGTAAGGGCAAGGAGATCGCCTACTTCGTGAAGATCTACCGCTAGGTAGGCAAGTCCTTCGTGGGCGATGGCCATGGTGGAATAGACAAGGTTGCTTCTTCGTGGACCCTTCGTGGGTGGAGCCCTCCGTGGACTCGCGCAACCGTTACCCTTCGTGGGTTGAAGTCTCCATCAACATGGATGTACGATAGCACCACCTATCGGAACCACGACAAAAACATCCGTGTCTCCAATTGCGTTTGAATCCTACAAACCCTTCCCTTTACATTCTTGCAAGTTGCATGCTTTACTTTCCGCTGCTCATATACTCTTTGCATGCTTGTTTGATATGTATTGTGTTTGTTAAACTTGTGCCAAAACTCCACTTCAACTCAAAGAAATTAAAAACTGCAACTTTTGTTACTTAGTGTCTAATCACCCCCCTCTAGACACCTCTTCTCGATCCTTTCAATTGGTATCAGAGCTTTGGTCTCCATTGCCTTGGTTTAATCACCATTGGAGGAAGATGGATGTGTCTACTTTGGGGAGTCTTAGACATAGAGTGCCTATTCTTGATGGAGAGTATTTTCATGAGTGGAAAAATGAGATGCTTGAGATTTTCAATGAATATCATTTGAACAAGCACATTGCTAGCCCTTGTGCACCTCATGTTGATCCTTTGCATCCCACACCCAAAGAGGATCTTGACATGATTCACAATCTTAGAACTATCAATCTTATCATAAGAGGATTGCCCAAAAACTTTATTGCTAGCTTGCCTACTCTTGATTGCGCCTATACCATATGGAGATTTCTTGAGGAATGATTTCCAGATTATTCCTTGAAAAATCTAGACGAAATTCTCCATAAGTCCATTGCCTTGAGTAGGATGAATTCTAGTGATCCTAGCTTTGGTGATTGTCTATTTGAGCTTACAAATCTCATGCGCGCCATAGGAGATGTTGGAATCATTAGCAATATCATTTTCGAAGCTATTAGAATCCATAAAGACAATCATAGAAATGATCATTTGTCTAATGAATTACCCTCTCTAGGAATTGATCAATCACAAGATGATGTTGAACATGGATACTATGATGAGGATGATGATAGTGACTATGATCTTGATGATGCAATGAGATACTTTGGACTTATGGCAAATCTTCGCGGCTACATGGCTGGAGGAAAGGAATGGGTCCTTGATAGTGGATGTACCGATCACATGACCGGAGATAAAGACATGTTCCGTGAGCTTGCTGAAAACGACGGCCCTAGAAAATATGTCACTTTTGGTGATAACTCAAAGGGTAAGGTGGTTGGCCTCGGTAAGGTGGCCATCTCACATGATAGCTCCATACAAAATGTCATGCTCGTTGAATCTCTTGGGTACAATTTGCTTTCAGTTTCTAGACTTGCTGATTTCAGCTTCAATGTCTTATTCACTGAAGTAGATTGCCAAGTGTTTCGTAGAGACAATCATAAAATGGTCTTTACCGGAATACGTAGAGGTGATCTTTACATTGTTGATTTCACTAAAAAGGCTCAACCTAGAACTTGCTTAATTAATTGCTAAATCTACTAAAGGTTGGTTATGGCATAGGCGATTAGGTCATGTTGGTATGCGAAACCTTGACAAGCTTATTAAAGGTGATTATATCCTTGGAGTAAAAGATGTTATATTTGACAAGGATAGACTTTGTAGTGCTTGTCAGGCAGGGGAACAAGTTGGAGGAAGTCATCGCGCGAAGAACATCATGACCACGAGAAGACCACTCGAGCTACTTCACATGGATCTCTTTGGTCCAAATGCCTACAAGAGTCTCGGTGGTAACTCATTTGGTCTAGTCATAGTTGATTATTTTTCAAGATTTACATGGGTGTTCTTTCTTGATGACAAATCACAGGTCCAAAAGATCTTCAAAATCTTCGTTAGGAAGGCCCAAAATCAATTTGACGTGAAGATCAAGAAGGTTAGGAGCGACAACGGAACTGAGTTCAAGAACGCAAATGTGGACACCTTTCTTGACGAAGAAGGGATTTCACATGAGTCCTCGGCTACGTACACACCTCAACAAAATGGAGTCATTGAGAGGAAGAACCGGACTCTTATTGAGATGGCAAGAACGATGCTTGATGAGTACAAGACGCAAAAACACTTTTGGGCGGAAGCGGTTGAGACAGCTTGTCATGCTACAAATTGCGTGTATCTTCACAAGCTACTCGGCAAGACGGCATACGAGCTTCTCACTGGTAACAAACCCCAAGTTGGATACTTTCGAGTATTCGACTCAAAGTGCTACTGTAGCGACCGGTTTTCCGGGTATTAAATTTCCCAGAAAACGGCCCTTGTGCTCATTAGCCCCAGGATTACTATTAGCTGATGAGGCACCAACTTGATACAGAAATTCCAAGCAAAGTACATAATATGTAGTATAAGACCATTGTGGCCTATGAGTACAACAATGGTTTCTAGTGGCTGATGGCGGAAGCGGTTTGTGGTTCATCTGTGTCTGTGGGACTCCATTTCTCACAGGAACAGCCGATCAGTATAATTCCTATCTTCGCGAGGCTGCTATCATCGTCGCGTAGGTTCCGGGGCTGTCCTCGCCACGCTCCTCTCCATGCAAGAAATCTGGCCAAGACAATAGCCAGGGACAAGCCAGTGAGTACTTTTGAATGTACTCGCAAACATTATGAACACATGTATAATATAACAAATGATAATCATGCTTTGAAATATACTATAATCACAACGTCAGTCACGAAATAACAATCCATGATGTATGCAAGCAGGTTTATTTACATACAACATGAATATGCCATAATGGAGTAGAAATAATATGTACCGATCGGGTGTCTGAAGCGACGCCTCGAAAGGACAATAACATAAAGCATGCCTCAGGCGGGCGTCTGAGCGACACCACATAAAGGGCTTATAAGTAAAAGAAATGACAAGCATGCCACAGTCGGGCGTCTGGGCGACACCACATAAAGGGCTTATAAGTAAAAGAAATGACAAGCATGCCACAATAGGGCATCTGTGCGACACCACATAAAGGGCTTATAAGTAAAAGAAATGACAAGCATGCAACAGTCGGGCGTCTGTGCGACACCACATAAAGGGCTTATAAGTAAAAGAAATGACAAGCATGCCACAGTCGGGCGTCTGTGCGACACCACATAAAGGGGTTATAAATAATAGGAATAACAAGCATGCCGCAGTCGGGCTTCTGTGCGACACCACATAAAGGGCTTATAAATAATAGGAATAACAAGCATGCCGCAGTCGGGCGTCTGTGCGACACCACATAAAGGGCTTACAAAATAATCATAGTGAATATCCAGGAGGTAGAACAGTCCCAGGGATACTGATAATTCATATAATATAATGGGTTAGTCCATAATAATAATCATAATCATCACAAGTCACAAATCATGATCCAAGTTCTGGTTTAACAGTTTCTCCTCCGAAGACCGACACTAAGACCGACACTTGACCCATTCTAGACTGTAGTCCTTAACTATGGACACGGCTATTCGAATAGATGTTTAATCTCTGCAGAGGGTGTACTCTTTACCCACGGGTAACGGATTCCTTTAGTCCATCGGGACTAATTCCGTCTACGGTCTTTTAATTGAAAACACTCCTAACCGCACACACCAGCCTAACTTACCGGTGTCTGGAATCACCCACGACACCCGTTAAGCGAAACTCTAAGTGGGGAGGCTACAACCTCGACTTAGCATGGGATCACAAAATTTATAACGCGCGCAAACTAGGGGAGCTACCCCTTCGGCTCCAACCGACAACACCCACGCCCTCGGACCAGGTGGCATGCCTACCGGATGCCTCCGGTATCTTCCACCATGGCCTCTCTGTACAGTGTGTGCTAGGAAAGGGGTTGACAACTTACTGAACTGTACCCTACCTATGGCAGGGACAAGTGGTAGTACGAATCAAGTATGGGGGTTACTGGAACAAGACTCAATCTACGGTCCACTCAGGAGGTTTAAGTATTCCCTGCAAGATTAGCATAACAAATATATTTCAACCAACAGAGAGAGTCACCACTCGTCATACCTCATCATGCCGTACTGGACACAACCGTTCCGACGGAAGACTAGAGACAAGCCCATGTCTACCCAAGACAGAGGCTTTCCCGGATTCCTTCCTGTATGCATGAAAGGCATAGGATGGTGACTACTATCGCAAACATATCAAACTCCAATAGCATGAAATCATCAATATGCACTCATGAGTATGAACATATCATCACATAAAGTAACGGATACTCCGTGTCGAGGTGGTGTTGTAACCATGTCACACACAATATTATGCCAGCGTTCATAATGCTTGCCTTCAAGTTGTGTAGAGGCAGGGTGCATCCTAAAACTTTTGAAAGTTTTCTTCTTCTTCAAAGTCCTATTTTGAAAATATTCAAATTAACCCATAGTTTCAAAACAATACAAAAAAGTTGTCTGAAATTTTTTCAAATAAATACTAAAATAAACTAGACAAAATTTGAGGAAGGTAGGAAGAAAAATCAACTCATTTGGAGTTTTATTTAAAAAGATATAGCCAGTCAAAGTTTCAGTCAAACTCCGTTTTTAAATAAAACAGAAAAAGAAAAAAGAAAAAAAAAGAAAACGTTTCGAATAGATACACGTCGAAGACGTACTTTGAGTTTACGCCTCCACTTAAACCACATGGACCGGCGCGGGGGTCACTGACAGTGGGTCCAGGGGGCCCACTGGTCCAGCGGGAGGGCCTGCTCGCGACTAACTGAACCGGAGAGTGGCGGCGGCCGAACTGGCCGAAGGCGAGGAAGAAGCTTCCCGCCGTCGTTTGCCGGCCGTGGGGCGCACTGGTGGGATGATACGAGGTTGCCTGAGGGTCGAACGTGCTCGGGGGTCCCTTTTATAGCGTGGCTAGGTCGGTTCCACGGCCGTGGATAAGAATGTCGGCGAACCGCCGCTCTGTAGCTCGCAGAACGACGTGTCGAGGCTGGGGATGGCGGCAGGGGCTAGCGGACGAGCGGGTACTTCTCCAGGGGCGAGCTGGCGCGCGCGGGTGGCTCGGGCGGCGCCGTCCAGGGCAGGAGCCTGCGGTGGCCGGCCACTAGTGGCCATGGCCGACCTGACGGCAGCGCTGTGGAGCTCCAGGGATGGCCCTGCGGCGAGGGAGGGGGCGGCCGTGCTGGCTGTGAGAGGGGAAAGGCCAGAACGAGCGCGGGGGAGGCGGAAGTGGGACGCGGCGGCTCGGACGCACGCACGTGCAAAACACGCGCTCTGGCCGCGCCCAGAGCACGCACAGTGACCGCTTGACGACATGCCCTGGTGAGCTAGGAGGCTTGGATGAAAACACAAATTAACAGGGCTAGGTTACCACTAGCTTGGGGATTAGTGGACATGATGGTTTGGTCAGGGGATCAATTTCATAACACAAACTAAAAACTAAGCCAAAACTGGTCATGCACACAAGGTGCTTGACAGAATGCCAAGGGCATCTAGGTAACTCTTGGGGTGGCCAAAATCTCCAGATTGGGGTCTCTTTAGATGTAGGTATTGGTGGCAAGTTTAGTTGGCCAAAGCTAGAAACTTGCTCGTGCAAATATTTGGGAAAACCAAATCTGGTCAGAAAGGAAAGGATATGGTTTCATGGACCAAAAATACTCCAATAGGTCCATCCTCCTGGACTTAGGGGTTTTGTAGGATGGGCTACAAGCAGGAGAGAGAATCATGGGTAACAGAGCAAAATAAAATGTGGTTGTTTTAGAAAAAGCCAATCTGGTCCAAAGGGCAAAAGAGGATGGTTTGCTCAAATCTTGCAAAGAACATACATGGGTTTTTGCATAAAAATGAATTATATGCATCTACTGTCATCCCCAAATACTTGGTAAATTTTTTAAAGAATTATTTAAAGAGGTTGTAGTGTAAAAGTGAAGTCTGGACCAGATTTGGAAACTTGGTGTAGAGCTCAAATTCTCCAAATGCTAAAAGATCTTTTTGCATAAAAGTGATTTAGGGACCTCATATGTCATCCCCAAATTTTTGTGGGATTTATAAATAAATTTATCAAAGGGTGGCAGTGCAATTGGAACCCAAAACTTATGAAAAACCATTTTTAAAAGAATAAAGCTCAGGAAAATAATCATATAAATAATTTCCCTTGATAAAATAAATGTTTCTTGAGAGGGTATAAAAGTCCAACAATATTTTTGAAAAGTTTTCACTTGGGGTGAAAACTCCACAATATCAAAGAAAAGAGAGGTTCTGAAATCAAAAGAAAATCCAGAAAGTAAAAATTTTAAACTCCTGGCAAAAATTTAATAAACGAATCATGGTTAAATTTTTGGGGCGTTACAACACTACCCCCCTTAAGAAAAATCTCGTCCTCGAGATTTGCTAAAAGTTGTTTTACCCCTACCATCAAAGTAACATCACAAAGTTAACCATCCTATTCATGCAATTAAAAAGTGGCTACAGTGAACGGGCAATAAGTGATGTAAAACTACAGTGTGGTATACTGGCGTTGCGTGGAAAAATCCATGGTTTGGAAAAAACGAGAGATATAGTAAATTTAGAATAATTTCTAAATTTCTAAAATACGCTGGTCGTACCCGAGAGCACAGTGCTCCCTCTAGCTGACAGGTGGACCCGGGGCCCACTGTCGGCCTCTTCTTCTACCTCTGGCTCTCTCTTCTTCTTCTCTCCCATGTGCTTTCCCGCGCTTTCTCCACCGGCGATGTCTAGCGCGTAGGGCATCTAGGCCGTACTGTGGTAGTGCATGGCGTGCTAGCTGCCGGTGCAGCATGCACTCACCTCGCGGGCCAGTGCGCTGTCGGCACTGCTCGCGGATTCGTCTCCGAACACCGGCGATCGAGCAACGAGCGGCGCTGGTGGACCTCGCCCACCGTACACCGATCTCAAGCTATAAAAATGACTGCGGTGCTCCTTTCTTCTTCCTCCCACCTGACCTCGCTTCTCCTTCTCCTCCCTTCTCCTCCATTTCTGTCTGCAGGAGCTCGAGGCGAGGCTCTAATGGCGGAGGTGATGCCGGACTGGTACGTGGTCCTGATGTGCGGAGGGTTGGCTGCGTTGCTGGGGTTCTCCGTGCTCCTATGCGTGATGATCCTCGATGATCGTCGTGATGCTGCCGCTCGAGTGTTAGCTCTTCGCGGTGGCGGTGATCATGAGGATTAAGTGCGGTGTCGGGCGCTAACTGTTGTTAGTGTGCTGGAGGCAGCTTGTACCCGAGTGATTACCCATTAACCTCTCCGTCAGATATGATCAGTTAGGTGTAACATGTGTACGTACATTAGCAATTAGTGCACGAGGTCGAGTGGTTGCGGTTGTGGGTCTGCTGTGGTGCTGCACGAATAAAATTCTACGTCATGAAGAGATATATGCCGCAACAATTCAGGGAAAAAGAAAATCTCACTTCAAAATTAACTGAGAGTGAAAGCAGCTACTCAAATCAACAGCAGTACAACTACTCACATAAATTGAAACCAAATATTTAATTCACCACACAAATTTAGGATACCACGCATAGGTTGCAACATATAAATAAATGCAGGGATAACAGCATAGCAGTGACGTCTATAATGACAACGGTAAACGGACAGGGTCCTGAGCAAACGTCTCTGGTACTGGGACACACTCCTCTTCTATCGGGGGAAGCGGATTGACGAGTCGATGAACGCGTCTCTCCTGGTCGGGCCTCAGTGGTCTGCCGATGGCGATCTGAGGGTTTAAATCAGCGAGGCTCTGGAGATAACCCATTACCCACTGGGTCAAACGCTCTTGCGCGATGACATACTGGGCAAGGTTGGCCAGTACTGGGTCTCTCTCAATTCGTCCACCAGGAAAAGAGGTTATTTCTCCGGGTGCTGCACGACCCGGGAAATAATAATACCCTCGTTCGCTGGCATAGGGTACCGCAAACCGAAGGCGAGCAAGTGCTTCATACGCAGCAGCTTCTATGGCCATATGCGGAGTTGGCATAGATTTCCCCACAAAAGATACTTCCGTTGGATCTTGGTTTGGGTTTGTGGGAGGGATGTGCACCACTGCCCAATATTTCGAGGTGGATGGGGTGATCCTCGATTTGAGTAGCTCATACTAGGGTGGACGGATGGCACTCATGGTACTGCAGGTAAAGTCCCACAAAATTTTAACAAACCTACCTGGGGTTGCATCTGGAGTTCTCAGATAAATGCTAGGGCTCGGCATGGCAACGAAAATGGTTGTGTGAGTGATGCTCAAGGTGAGGGATACTTGGTAAGGTCACGAGGTGGCCTTTTATATAGCTTTGGGGCTGGGTTATTTACCGTGGTGAAGAGTGACTAGTCTATCGAGTCTGCTCCATGGGGGTCGGGGTCAATGCTACCGATTCACATATCTCACACAAGTGACGTATTACTGTGGGTGCCGTCGGGGTGGTTTTGGTAGCTGTGCCCGGGATTAAAAATGCAACCGCATGCTGACATATCTATGCATGGTTACTATTCAAAACAGGGACACACAGGCAGGATGCGTTTATTTATGGCGATACAGGGTCACACTATTATAGGGTGTGGGCATACTGAGACTCGGTACTACTCGAGTGACTTAGTCTACCTCGTTAATATCTAAGCGGGCCTGCCTTGTGGATGTCGAGGCTTCTCCATGGGTTTCACCGTCGGGGTTAGCTGGAGGGGGTTGAGGAACTGCAGGATCGGGGTAGCGATGATGACCATCGCGAGGTTGTTGGCCACAATCCCGTTGGAGCATGTTCCCAAAAGGCGACGAAGCACTTCTGGGGACACCAAAGTATTTTGGTCGATGGCTGGGGCAGACCTCAAGGACTCGATCGGTTGTCCGAACAGCACGACTAGGTTGTCGGCGTCAGGCTCATCTGCTCTTCTTGCCAGGGCTCGACGGATCAGTTCCCCATGAGCTGCGATCAGATCAAGGGTGATTTGATCAAACAGTTCCTCTAGTGCACTTACGTAGCGCACCAGATGCAACAATGCAGGATCTGTCTCGTGATCTCCGTTGGCAACCTGTGGTGGCCTACCATACCCGTCACGGCTAGGGTAGTAGTAGAATGAGCGACAGTTAACTCCGGGCGACAAGTGCCGGAGTTGAACTATAGCCTCTCGAGTTGCTAGTTGGATGGCTTTTGGCTCAAAGGAAGTTGTCCTTCAAAGGAACCCAGAAGGCGTTAGGCGATAGACCCCTACCATAGACGTGCACAGTGGCCCAGAATTGACGGCTTTCACCGCTCATGGGTCCTTGGTACACAACATATTCTGGGGGCTCTTATAATGCAAAGGCACGGCGGGTGAGGTTTGGGAGCACGGTCACAAAACCTCCAAGGTTGATTGGTGTGGTCTCATTGTGCACGACGGGGCCAGGCATTTTAGCTTGGTTTGGGTAAGAGGCTGTGCTGTGCTGGGTTGAGGCTAGCGTGTCCTTTTTATAGGAAAAAGGGGACGGAGTCTTCCTTCGCACGCTTGCGAATGGGACAACTTAGGTGTCGGTCACTGGCGCGTGATCGATAGGTTAGGCTGATAGGTTGGGCACCGACTGCCAAAAGGTGTCGAGGTCACTGAGTGGCTATCTTACACGAGAAGCTTGGCCAGGGTTAGGTTAAGGTCTGGTGGGTTGGTTAATCTAGGTTTATTGACCTGGCTAAGATAGGATTAGCCAATGGTCATCCTGGCTCTGATACCAAGTTTGTAGCGACCGGTTTTCCGGGTATTAAATTTCCCAAAAAACGGCCCTTGTGCTCATCAGCCCCAGGATTACTGTTAGCTGATGAGGCACCAACTTGATACAGAAATTCCAAGCAAAGTACATAATATGTAGTACAAGACCATTGTGGCCTATGAGTACAACAATGGTTTCTAGTGGCTGATGGCGGAAGCGGTTTGTGGTTCATCTGCGTCTGTGGGACTACATTTCTCACAGGAACAGCTGACCAGGATAATTCCTATCTTCGCGAGGCTGCTATCATCATCGCGTAGGTTCCGGGGCTGTCCTCGCCACGCTCCTCTCCATGCAAGAAATCTGGCCAAGACAATAGCCAGGGACAAGCCAGTGAGTACTTTTGAATGTATTCGCAAACATTATGAACACAGGTATAATATAACAAATGATAATCATGCTCTGAAATATACTATAATCACAACGTCAGTCACGAAATAACAATCCATGATGTACGCAAGCAGGGTTATTTACATACAACATGAATATGCCATAATGGAGTAGAAATAATATGTACCGATCGGGTGTCTGAAGCGACGCCTCGAAAGGACAATAACATAAAGCATGCCTCAGTCGGGCGTCTGAGCGACACCACATAAAGGGCTTATAAGTAAAAGAAATAACAAGCATGCCACAGTCGGGCGTCTGGGCAACACCACATAAAGGGCTTATAAGTAAAAGAAATGACAAGCATGCCACAATCGGGCGTCTGTGCGACACCACATAAAGGGCTTATAAGTAAAAGAAATGACAAGCATGCAACAGTCGGGCGTCTGTGCGACACCACATAAAGGGCTTATAAGTAAAAGTGACAACATTCCACAGTCGGGCATCTGTGCGACAACACATAAAGGGCTTATAAATAGTAGGAATAAAAAGCATGCCGCAGTCGGGCGTCTGTGCGACACCACATAAAGGGATTATAAATAATAGGAATAACAAGCATGCCGCAGTCGGGCATCTGTGCGACACCACATAAAGGGCTTATAAAATAATCACAGTGAATATCTAGGAGGTAGAACCGTCCCAGGGATACTCGATAATTCATATAATATAATGGGTTAGTCCATAATAATAATCATAATGATCACAAGTCACAAATCATGATCCAAGTTCTGGTTTAACAGTTTCTCCTCCGAAGACCGACACTAAGACCGACACTTGACCCATCCCAGACTGTAGTCCTTAACCATGGACACGGCTATTCAAATAGATGTTTAATCTCTGCAGAGGGTGTACTCTTTACCCACGGGTAACAGATTCCTTTAGTCCATCGGGACTAATTCCGTCTACGGTCTTTTAATTGAAAACACACCTAACCGCACACACCAGCCTAACTTACGGTGTGCGGAATCACCCACGATACCCGTTGTTTAAACTGTAAGTGGGGAGGCTACAACCTCGACTTAGCATGGGATCACAAAATTTTTAACGCGCGCAAACTAGGGGAGCTACCCCTTTGGCTCCAACCGACAACACCCTGCCCCCAGACCAGGTGGCATGCCTACCGGATGCCTCCGGTATCTTCCACCATGGCCTCTCTATATGGTGTGTGCTAGGAAAGGGGTTGACAACTTACTGAACCATACCCTACCTATGGCAGGGACAAGTGGTAGTACGAATCAAGTATGGGGGTTACTGGAACAAGACTCGATCTACGGTCGACTCAGGAGGTTTAAGTATTCCCTGCAATATTAGCATAACAAATGTATTTCAACCAACAGAGAGAGTCACCACTCGTCATACCTCATGATGCTGTACCGGACACAACCGTTACGACGGAAGACTAGAGACAAGCCCATGTCTACCCAAGACAGAGGCTTCCCCGGATTCCTTCCGGTATGCATGAAAGGCATAGGATGGTGACTACTATCACAAACATATCAAACTCCAATAGCATGAAATCATCAATATGCACTCATGAGTATGAACATATCATCACATAAAATAACGGATACTCTGTGTCGAGGTGGTGTTGTAACCGTGTCACACACAATATTATGCCAGGGTTCAGAATGCTTGCCTTCAAGTTGTGTAGAGGCAGGGTGCATCCTAAAACTTTTGAAAGTTTTCTTCTTCTTCAAAATCCTATTTTGAAAATATTCAAATTAACCCCTTGTTTCAAAATAGTACAAAAAAGTTGTCTGAATTTTTTTCAAATAAATATTAAAATAAACTAGACAAAATTTGAGGAAGGTAGGAAGAAGAATCAACTCATTTGGAGTTTTATTTAAAATGGTATAGCCAGTCAAAGTTTCAGTCAAACTCTGTTTTTAAATAAAACAGAAAAAGAAAAAAGAAAAAAAAGAAAACGTTTCGAATAGATACACGTCGAAGACGTACTTTGAGTTTACGCCTCCACTTAAACCACGTGGACCGGCGCGGGGGTCACTGACAGTGGGTCCAGGGGGCCCACTGGTCAGGTTTGACCGGCCGCCCCCCGCCTCCTTCCTCCTTTGGCCGAACAGAGGTAGAGTTCCGGCGATCGTCGCCGGCGATTGGCGGCTCCCCGCGGGCTCCGGAGGGTAGGGATGGATTCGCCAGTCCAGGGCGGTCCTTCCGTTGGTCGCTAGGTTGGAGGGGGTGGAGGGAGTCGCCGCTGGCGAGCTCTGTGGCGGACGGCGGCTTCGGTTGATTTGGGGCTTTGGGCTACGGTGGTTCTCCGATGAAACTGAGGGTTGGGGCGGCTCCGCAAGACCAAGTGGAGTCAGATGGTGGTGCTAGATGGACGGGGGAGGGCCTACTCGCGACTAACTGAACCGGAGAGTGGCGGCGGCCGAACTGGCCGGAGGCGAGGAAGAAGCTTCCCGCCATCGTTTGCTGGCCATGGGGCGCACTGGTGGGATGATACGAGGTTGCCTGAGGGTCGAACG
Organism: Aegilops longissima; assembly: GCA_021605205.1. Taxonomy (NCBI): domain Eukaryota; kingdom Viridiplantae; phylum Streptophyta; class Magnoliopsida; order Poales; family Poaceae; genus Aegilops; species Aegilops longissima. The sequence goes on along the minus strand of CM038678.1, from coordinate 534,002,503 downwards.
TGCTCGGGGGTCCCTTTTATAGCGTGGTTAGGTCCGTTCCGCGGCCGTGGATAAGAATGCCGGCAAACCGCCGCTCTGTAGCTCGCAGAATGACATGTCGAGGCTGGGGATGGCGGCAGGGGCTAGCAGACGAGCGGGTACTGCTCCAAGGGCGAGCTGGCGCGCGCGGGTGGCTCGGGCGGCACCGTCCAGGGCAGGAGCCTGCGGTGGCCGGCCACTAGTGGCCGGCCACTAGTGGCCACGGCGGACCTGACGGCGGTGTAGTGGAGCTCCAGGGATGGCTCTACGGCGAGGGAGGGGGCGGCCATGCTGGCTGTGAGAGGGGAAAGGCCAGAACGAGCGCGGGGGAGGCGGCAGTGGGACGCGGCGGCTCGGGCGCACGCACGTGCAAAACACGCGCTCTAGCCGCGCCCAGAGCATGCACGGTGACCGTTTGACGAAATGCCCTGGTGAGCTAGGAGGCTTGGATACAAACACAAATTAACAGGGCTAGGTTACCACTAGCTAGGGGATTAGTGGACATGATGGTTTGGTCGGGGGATCAAGTTCATAACACAAACTAAAAACTAAGCCAAAACTGGTCATGCACACAAGGTGCTTGACATAATGCCAAGGGCATCTAGGTAACTCTTGGGGTGGCCAAAATCTCCAGATTGGGGTCTCTTTAGATGTAGGTGTTGGTGGCAAGTTTAGTTGGCCAAAGCTAGAAACTTGCTAGTGCAAATATTTGGGAAAACCAAATCTGGTCAGAAAGGAAAGGATATGGTTTCATGGAACAAAAATACTCCAATGGGTCCATCCTCCTGGACTTAGGGGTTTTGTAGGATGGGCTACAAGCAGGAAAAATAATCATGGGTAACAGAGCAAAATAAAATGTGGTTGCTGTAGAAAATGCCAATCTGGTCCAGAGGGCAAAAGAGGATGGTTTGCTCAAATCTTGCAAAGAACATACATGGGTTTTTGCATAAAAATGAATTATATGCATCTACTATCATCCCCAAATACTTGGTAAATTTTTTAAAGAATTATTTAAAGAGGTTGTAGTGTAAAAGTGAAGTCTGGACAAGATTTGGAAACTTGGTGTAGAGCTCAAATTCTCCAAATGCTAAAAGATCTTTCTGCATAAAAGTGATTTAGGGACCTCATATGTCATCCCCAAATTTTGGTGGGATTTATAAATAAATTTATCAAAGGGTGGAAGTGCAATTGGAACCCAAAACTTATGAAAAACCATTTTTAAAAGAATAAAGCTCAGGGAAAATAATCATATAAATAATTTCCACTGATAAGATAAATGTTTCTTGAGAGGGTATAAAAGTCCAACAATATTTTTGAAAAGTTTTCACTTGGGGTGAAAACTCCACAATATCAAAGAAAGGAGAGGTTCTGAAATCAAAAGAAAATCCAGAAAGTAAAATTTTTAAACTCCTGGCAAAATTTTAATAAATGAATCATGGTTAAATTTTTGGGGTATTATAGCTACATTCTTGATAAGCATCGTCGTTCTAAATTTGCTCCTAAATCTCATGAAGGTTTCCTACTTGGTTATGGCTCAAACTCTCACACTTACCGTGTCTACAACAATTTCACCCGAAAGGTTGAAGAGACGGTAGACGTGAAGTTTGATGAATCTAACGGCTCGCAAGTAGAGCAATTGCCAATTGATGTAGGATACAAAGACCCTTCGGAAGCAATCCAAGACTTGTCAATTGGCAAGGTTCATCCAACGGAGGTGAAGGAGAGTACCTCGTCCGTCCAAGTGGAAGCTTCTACCTCACGACAAGGTGAACCAAGAATTGATGTGTAAGCATCCACAAGTGGGACACACCAAGACGAAGAAAACAAGGAAGCACACCAAGATGAATATCAACAACCTCCTTCTCCACCACGACAAGATAATGACAATGTCAACAATGTAGAAGACCAAGAAGAAGAACAAGATGAAGAAGATGTTCCACCCCGAACCAAGCCAAAGCTTTCACGAGTTCGAGAAAGAATCGCCAAAGATCATCCCGTCGAGCAAATCTACAATGATATCCAAACCGGGAGAATCACTCGCTCTAAAACTCGTTTAGCTAACTTTTGTGAACATTACTCATTCATCTCTAGCATTGAACCTATGAAGGTTTAAGAAGCATTGGAAGATCCGGATTGGATAAACGCTATGCATGAAGAGCTACATAACTTTGAGAGAAATCAAGTGTGGACATTGGTTGAAAAGCCCGACAACAACCACAACATCATTGGCACCAAATGTGTGTTTCGCAACAAGCAAGATGAAGATGGTCAAGTCGTCCGCAACAAAGCACGTCTAGTTGCCCAAGGCTACACTCAAGTTGAAGGTATGGACTATGGTGCGACATATGCCCCCGTTGCTAGACTTGAGTCCATTCGCATCTTACTTGCCTATGCTAATCATCATGATATCACCTTGTACCAAACGGACATTAAGAGTGCTTTTCTAAATGGTGAAATTGAGGAGGAAGTTTATGTTAAGCAACCTCCCGGCTTTGTCAATCCTAAGAAACCTAATCATGTTTACAAACTTCACAAAGCTCTTTATGGCCTTAAAAAATCTCCTAGAGCATGGTGTAAATGCTTGACCAAGTTTCTTATTGAAAAAGGGTTTGAAATTGGAAAAATAGATTCTACTCTTTTTACTAAAAGGGTTAATGGAGAACTATTTGTGTGCCAAATTTATGTCGATGATATTATATTTGGATCAACTAACCCTCATTTTCGTGGAAAGTTTGGAAAGCTAATGTCGGAGAAGTTTGAGATGTCGATGATGAGTGAACTCAAATTCTTTCTTGGTTTGAAAATCAAGCAAACTAAGGAAGGTACCTTTGTCTCTCAAACGAAGTACACCAAGGACTTATTCAAGAAGTTCAATATGCAAGAATGCAAAGGTATGACTACACCCATGCCTACTAGTGGACATCTTGATTTAACCAAAGATGGTGAACCAGTTGATCAAAAGGTTTATTGCTCTATGATTGGTTCATTGTTATATCTATGTGCTTCACATCCCGACATTATGCTAAGTGTGTGCATGTGTGCACGATATCAAGCTGCACCTAAAGAATGTCATCTTAAGGCCGTGAAAAGGATAGTGAGATACCTAATCCATACACCAAATTTTGGCATTTGGTATCCAAAGAGGGCTTCCTTTGATCTTGTTAGCTGCTCCGACTCGGACTATGCCGGAGACATGGTTGATAGAAAGTCCACTTCGGGTACTTGTCAATTTCTTGGTAGATCTCCTGTGTCTTGGTCGTCCAAGAAAAAAACTCGGTATCCTTATCCACCGCCGAAGCGGAATACATTGCCGCCGAATCATGTTGTGCTCAATTACTTTGGATGACCCAAACTCTTAAAGATTATGGTATATATTTGAAACATGTTCCATTGCTATGTGGCAATGAAAGTGCTATTAAAATTGCTCACAATCCCGTGCAACATTCTCGAACTAAGCATATTGAAGTCCGTCATCATTTCATTCGAGACCATGTTGCTAAAGGGGACAGTAATCTTAAGCATGTTCGCACCGATAAGCAATTAGCCGATATGTTTACCAAACCACTTGATGAGAAAGTGTTTTGCAGGTTAAGAGGTGAATTGAACATCATTGATGCTTCAAACTTGGAGTAGTAACTCCATTTGATACATGCAAGGCATGAGCCTATGACTAATCCTTGATACTTCTCTTATGATGACTATCTCATGTCTTGGATATATTTGCATCTTGCATGTTATCTAACCCGTGTAGGTACTTGGATGGATCTAAATCTTTGAGATTGCAACTCACTCACACCTCGAGCAATTTCTACATCACCAAGTCTCTACACAATGGTGGATGAAGACTAGGAAGCACGCAACCATTCAAACATATCCTTTGACAAATTCTATGTTGAGTGTCATGATTGTCATTTTGGATACACAAGTGCTCTTCCTTGCAAAAACTAACCCATGTAGGTAGATGAACTCAAACTCCAAGGGGTGCTCCCAACTCTTGATGAGCTACATCAACATTGAGCAACCTACACAAGTTCAACTACGTGATCATGATCAACTTCACCACCCAAGGTATGTTATTCCATCTTAGAGAAGCTTTACTCCAAGTCATGGGATAAAGCAACTCAACAAGATGTGAATACATCAAGTAGCTTAAACGAAAAATGGTGACCCCATTTTGAGCTTAAACGATGAGTATGACCAAAGGTCAAGTGATCTCACTTGACTCCTGAGTCAATATACTCTAACACAGGTGACTTTGTCACCGCCCAATTCTAGATGAAGTTCTCTTGTTTTCTTTTCTGTGCTCTTGCATTTGTCTCATGCATATTCGTTTCCCTCTTCAAAAAAACTTCATCTAGATTTGTTTTAGTTTCTTCTCTTTTATTTTCTGTTCTGCATTTTCTGCATCCAATTCATTGCAAATCTCTTAGTTAGTTCCTTGCAAATCCTTGTGAGACCTTACTTGTCTAGTGAGCTGAGGTGACAAGTGTTTCCTCTGTGATGAACTCGGTCACACCGGTCTGATGTTCTCGGTCCAACCGAATCCTCTCGGTACAACCGAATCATACAACTCGGTGTAACCGATTTCACTACAGGAAAGACATCTTGCCACTTGTTTCTGCATTCCTTTTAATCCAGCTCCACTCAATGATTCTTGTCCTCGACCAGCATCCCATTCAACTTTCTGCTTTGTTCTGTGACTCAAGGACCAAACCCATCATGGCAAATCCAGAAGATCCCTTCTTGGAAATTGATGTCAAAGGGGGAGAGAGAGATCACATCAAAGCTTAATCATATCTATAGGGGGAGATAATACTCAAGGGAAGAAAGAGTAATCGTCAAGGACCCCATATGCTTAGTGTTCAAAAGGAGAGAAGTCACATGTCTTCAAGAGGGGAAAGACATGTTTTCTTATTTGCTTGTTTGCATTAGCTCTATTTATTGCATTTGAGCTCTGATTTTGCTCTGATTTTCTGTTCCCTATCTTCTCCCAATATCCCATGTTAGATTCAGGGGGAGCAAGACATCTAAGGGAAGGAAATCCTTGAATTTATTGCACATGTTTACCTTTGGGGACATGTCAATATCCAATGTGGTACTTAGTACTCACTCTACATGTCATCCCAGTCTTGGTACTCTTGTGGTTTCTTTCGTTTGCTCTGGCCAGTAGGTGTATCTGTGTTATTAACCTTGTTTACGCAGGTTCAACCCATCCTAAGCCAACTTAAGACCACAAGTTAAGTATATGCATCACAGTCATGTAAATGAGAAATTCTTGCTGATGTACATACTATTTGCAAGAAGGACTCATGAGCATGAAGGTATACTTCTCATATTCACATCATTTGCTCTGATGCATATAGCCAAGATACATGTAACACATTGCTTACTCTGTCATGTTTATGCATTCACATGCTCCTATATTCCACATTCACATGATTGCATACATGTAAGGGGAGCCTATGCATGTTATATGTCTTTCCAAAGATTTACTTGTTACTCTCTATATCTTCATTTAAAGCTTTGATGTATGTTGTCATCAATTACCAAAAAGGGGGAGATTGAAAGCACAAGTGCTCCCTAGGTGGTTTTGGTAATTAATGACAACATATCTCTTGTTGAACTAACACTTTTACCTAGTATATTTCAGATAGGTTCAATAATGAGGTGGCATGGACTAGAGGATGTGAAACCCCTTCAAGATGCTAAGGACAAAGCATTGGCTCAAGCTCAAAGTTCAAGACTCTACATTTTCTATTTTAGTGATCCAAGATCACATTGAGTCTATAGGAAAAGCCAATACTATCAAGGAGGGATGAGGTGTTGCTTAATGAGGCTCTTGCTCAAAGTGCTTAGTGATATGCTCCAAAGCCCTCAACTACATTCTCACATCCACATATGACCAAAACCAAAAGTCAAACTCGGCCCCACCGATTCTTTCTATCCGGCGCCACCGAGTTCAGATGTCATAGCCACTGCCACAAACCCTAGGCAAATCGGTCGCACCGATAGGGATCTCGGTCTCACCGAGATGGGATTGCAATCTCTCTGTATTGATCTATTACCAAAATCGGTCTCACCGAGCTTTCGTAATCGGTCCCACCGAGATTGCAATGTAAACTCTCTGTTTCCCTTTCGTAACATTTCGATCCCACCGAAATGGGCGAATCGGTCCCACCAAGTTTACCTGACCAATTCTCTGGTTAGCTTATTACCAAAATCGGTCTCACCGAGTTTGTGTAATCGGTCTCACCGAGATTACGTTATGCCCTAACCCTAACCATATCGGTCCTACCGAGTTGCATGTCGGTCCCACCAAAAATCCTAACGGTCACTAGATTTGCTGAATCGGTCGACCGAGTTTATCAATTCGGTCCCACCGAGTTTGGCAAGTTGTGTGTAACGGTTAGATTTTGTGTGGAGGCTATAAATACCCCTCCACCTCCTCTTCATTCGTGGAGAGAGCCATCAGAACGAACCTACACTTCCAACCTACATTTTCTGAGAGAGAACCACCTACACTTGTGCTGAGACCAAGATATTCCATTCCTACCGTATGAATCTTGATCTCTAGCCTTCCCAAGTTGCTTTCCACTCAAATCTTCTTTCCACCAAATCCAAATCCTGTGAGAGAGAGTTGAGTGTTGGAGAGACTATCATTTGAAGCACAAGAGCAAGGAGTTCATCATCAACACACCATTTGTTACTTCTTGGAGAGTGGTGTCTCCTAGATTGGCTAGGTGTCACTTGGGAGCCTCCAACAATATTGTGGAGTTGAACCAAGGTGTTTGTAAGGGCAAGGAGATCGCCTACTTCGTGAAGATCTACCGCTAGTGAGGCAAGTCCTTCGTGGGCGACGACCATGGTGGAATAGACAAGGTTGCTTCTTCGTGGACCCTTCGTGGGTGGAGCCCTCTGTGGACTCGCGCAACCGTTACCCTTCGTGGGTTGAAGTCTCCATCAACGTGGATGTACGATAGCACCACCTATCGCAACCACGACAAAAACATCCGTGTCTCCAATTGCGTTTGAATCCTACAAACCCTTCCCTTTACATTCTTGCAAGTTGCATGCTTTCCTTTCCGCTGCTCATATACTCTTTGCATGCTTGTTTGATATGTATTGTGTTTGTTAAACTTGTGCCAAAACTCCACTTCAACTCAAAGAAATTAAAAACTACAACTTTTGTTACTTAGTGTCTAATCACCCCCGTCTAGACACCTCTTCTCGATCCTTTCAGCGCGAGGTCAAGATCTCACGGCAAGCTCTCCAATACAAGGTCAAGTCGAGGTCGGGGTACCAGTACGCCACCTTGGTGAGAACCTTGGTCATGGCGCCCTGGCAAAGCCTACGGGCCTCGTCAGCCAGCGAGGCCGCCCGGTTGGCGTGAAGCCGCTCCAAAGCGCCGACGACCTTCTCAAAGAACAGGTCAGGCTGCAGTTGGTGCTCACACTCCGCTCCGGGGCATACCTCACGTCCGGCATCCCCATGGTGGCTAGCTGCGCGGCGGCCTGGTTGGCGAAGGTGGCGAGGCGATCGAGCCCGCGGTTCTTGCCCTCCACGTGCTCCTTGAAGTCGAGGGCCTCGTTCTTCCGCAACTGCTTCTCGGTCTCCAGGTTTTTGGTCAGGGTCCCTTCTCGGGCCCTGGCCTCCGACAGCATCTTCTCGAGACCCTCCAGCTTCAGCTTGAGGTCTTTGATGGAGTTGTTGGCCTCAGAGAGCTCCCCGGCCCTGTTGACGGCCGCGCCCTGCGCCTCTGTCAAGGCGTTGTTGAGCGTGTCCTTCTCCTGGGACAGCTTCAAAGCCTGCTCCTTCAGCCCGTCCCGCTCCACCTCCAGCTCCTTCACCTTGCCAGCGTGAACCAGAGCCTGGGCATCGAGTGTCTCTTTGTGCCTCTGCTCCAGCTCTTGGGTCTGCGCGGCAAGCTTCTCCACCTCCTTGTCCTTGGCGCGGAGTTTCGCGTCGAGGTTCGCCTCGCGCTTGGCGAGGTCCTCCTCCTGGGAGTTCAGCGCGGCCTGGTGCTGGGTCCGGGCGGCCTCGGCTGCTGCGACCAAGCCCTCCGCCGTCTCCTGGGCCTTCTCGATGTCGGCCAGCTTCATGGTGAGCTCCACGTCGCGCTTGGCCAGCTCGCCCTGGGCGGTCTTCGGCTCTTCGCTAGCTTGGCGGAACCAAGCCTGCGCATCGGTGATGCGTACCTTGAGGTCCCACCTCCGCTTGGTCCACCATTGCCATCCTGGACTTCGCCTTGTCCAGCCGGGCGTGGTGGGGCGCTTGGAGCTTACGGAAGTGGGCGCCCATGGCCTGGAGAAGCCGCTCCTCCTGAGAGCCGTCGCCGCCAGCGCTCGGCTCGTCGACGACCTCGAGCCCGGTGGCGGCAAGCACCTCTTCGTCAAACACCCCTCCCTCGACGGGCGCCCTGGAGCTGGACGCCCTTGGGGGGTGGACGGAGAGGTCGTCAGTCAACCTCAGATACCTGCCGAAGCCGGAGGCAGCAGAGGAGGAGGGTTTGTCATCGACCACCTCCTCCTTGGTGGCGGCCTTGCCGGCATCTCCGGCAGACCCCTTGTCGGTCTCCCCGGCAGGCTCCTCGGCGCACTCCTCGGCAGCGACCTTCTCGGCTTCTACCGTGGCGTCCTTGGCGGCGTCCTCAGCAGCGCCCTTGGTGGCCTCCTCGACGGTGATCTCCTCGGCCTCCGCCGCAGCAGCCTTGGCGACGTCCTCGATGATGGCGTCCACGTCCCCTGGGTCCGCCGAGGAGGGATCTGGGCACCAAAGGAGGGAGTGAGGCAAGGCCAAGACCAAGGGTCAGAAAGAAAAAGGAACAGGGACGAAAGGCGAACAACTTACGGTGCAGGGGAAGCGAAGTCCTTCCTGCCAACGTTTGGCGCCGAGGCGAAGCCACTAGCGCCCGAGTTCTCCTCCTCCTCCTCCATGTGCGTGGGCTCGGTGCTCGGTGCCCTTGCCGGGACGCCCCTCGGGGCGGCGTGGTCGATGGGGGTGGCGTGTTGGGAGTAGCCCTCTGTGGCTCCTCCTGCCGCTGCTCTCCTCCTGCGCACCCAGCGAGGTCAGTACCAAAGCATCATACCCCCGACACATGTCGACGAGGGGAGAGTGATGAACTTACGCTGGGGGCTGTGCCGGGGGCTGCTGTCTGGGCTTCTCAGCACCACCAATGGCGCCCTTGAACTACCCGCCGGGGGCTGGCCGCCCGCCGAGGCCTTGGCCCTCCTCACCCTCTAGGCCAGCGTCTCTGCTTCCCTGCGAAGGCAGAAACAAATGAACACAAGCGGCACAGATTGAGGAGACGGAGATGACAGAGAGGAACAGGATACTCACTCGTCGTCCACCTCCTCCTCTATTGCCTTCCTCTTTCTTCTGGGGCTGAGTGACCCGAAGTCGAAGGTGACCCCCGCGTCAGCGTCTGCCGGAGGAGGGGAGGAGGGCGGAGTCTGGGCGTGCTTGGACGAAGAGGAGGCAGATGCTTTCTTCTTTGCCACAGCGGCCTTCACCACCTTCTTTGCCACCGCAGCCCTCGTCTAACATGCAGACTCCTCCGGAGACTTTGGCCGCCGTGCGGCCTTGACGGGCCATACCGTCTTGCCAGAAGTGGCCCGCCGTAGGACTCGCCCTCTCCCCGTGGCCGGAGGGTCAACAGCCCCGGCCTCCTCCTTCGACGACTCATCGGCCGCATCCTCAACAAGAGGAGCCTCGATGCCGGCGCTGCTGGCCTCTCCAGCAGCCTCCGCCCACCGGGCGACTTCCTCCTCCTCCTTCGCGGCCGTCGCGGCCCTGTCCTCCACACCACCGGTGCTGCCGGCCTCCTCGGCAAGCTTTGCCTCAATCGCCCTGGCGGCGATGTAGTCTAGCTCCGCCTGGGTGGTGTCCTGGACAAGCCGCGGCTCGGCAGTGACGTACCCCTCATGCAAGGTGTCGAAGAACTCCTACACCTTAATCTCCTCTGGCTCAACCCAGCTCGGATCAAGGCCATGCGCGTTGAAGTCCGGCATCATGGCAATGATCTTGGTCTGGCGCGAGTTGTTGCTCAGCGGGACCACTCCTACCGGTAACTTGAACAAGGGCCCCTTGGCGACCTTGCCAGCCTTCACAGTGGCCCTCGCAGCCTTGCCGGTCCGCTCGACCTCGCCGTCGCGGTTCACGTCGAGCTAGAAGAGCCACTGGAAGAAGTGAGCATGCCCCATCACTGTGAAGTTGTGGTCGAGGCTGGAGCGAAGCCTCATTATGTCGGCGGCGTTCGTGAAGAGCCAGGCCGGCCTCCCCTTGTTGTGAAGTGGAGTGATCCGGCGGCGGATGAAATCAGCCCCGATCATCTCGAGGGTGAGCCCGGCCTCAGTAAGCTGAAGGATCCTGGTGGTGGTGATCGTGAGCTTCTCGTCATTGGCGTCGACGTCGCTCCAGTCGCTCTTGCGGACCGGCGGCACCTGGCGAACCTCACAGAACACCGGCGGGTCCTTCTCCTCAATCCAGCACCACCGGCCACGCCATTCTTCCCAACTCTCCTTCATGGCGCCCTCCGGGTATGCCCCCTTGGACCGTGGGATCCAGGTGATGCAGCCAGAGATGGCGCCCCCGGTTGTATCCGAGGGGAGAAGTAGTGGCCGAAGAGCGCCGTGTTGGGGTGCACCCCGGTGAAGCCCTCGCAGAGGTGCGCGAAAAGAGCCATGCACGCCATGGCATTTGGAGTAAAATCCAAAAGGTGGAAGTCATAGGTGTGCATGACGTCGCTGAAGAAATCAGAGAAGGGGGGACAGAGCCCGCAGGAGAAGTAGTCGACGAAGAAAGGGTACCGATTTGGAGCGGCCTCGGCGCAATTGGCGGGGATGACGCACGTGGCTGGATGCCCCATCTTCTCTCCCCCCGTCTTGACCCCCCACAAGGGTTTGAAAGCCTCCCGGAGCTCAAACACGTCGACCGTCGAGGGGAAGCAGGCGAGCTGTGTCCACTGCGCCGCCAGCGCACTCTCCTGCGGCTCCGTCGCTCCGGCGTCCTTGGCCTTTTCCCTTGGTGGATTTGGGCGCCATGGCGGCTAGGGGAGAAAGAGACAGAAGACGACGGGGACACGGCGGCGGCGAGCAAGAGCGAAGCTTAGGGAGGAAGGAGAAGGGGCGGTGGCTCTGAGATTGGAAGAAGGCGCGGAAGGGGTAAAGTGAGCAGCGCGCCCGTGGTTATTCCTTTTTACGGGGAAGGCACGGGCCGCCTCCTTTCCCATTAATTGCGACATGACGCATGCGTGCGGAAACCACATCACGCATGACCCCCACGTCACGCACGACCCTCCACGTCCCACGCGGGTTGTGGGGAAGCATAGCGGATGAGCAGTTACTGCGGTAAAATCCGCCCCGCTTGCCCGCGCACCGTTCTGGGCCTGGCCCAACAACGTGTCGTGCTTATGTGTGGCCCAGGCCTGGGGGCTCCTGTCGTTGTACAAAAGTAGGGGCACACCTTTGTACCCCTTTACTTGTGTGCGGGCAGTCGGAGCCATGCGCCACAGCCACACTAAGCAGGGCAGAGGAGGGGAGCCGGAGAGAAGCCAAAGCCCAAGACAACCACGACAACACCAAGACCAGAAACGCAGGACATCAAAGGGGCGAGGTGGAGTCCCCCGGCAAGGACCTTGCCAGGGCAGGCCTCCGCGGCCCCGGCAAGAACCTTGCCGGGGCAACTTGCCCAAACACGAGCAGAGCGAGCCACACTTGAGCCCGCGGGTTCCAACCCGACTAACTACGGTTGGACCAGGGCTCGGGAGGCACCTCTGTGGTGCCATGCAGATCTTTGTCAAGACCATGGACGCATGAGATCAGATGAGGACTAGAAGACGACGACCCTCAGCGGAATCCTTGCCGAGGAATTCCACAAGACCCCCGGCAAGATCCTTGCTAGGGACAACTACGCGCCAGGGCAAGACCCTTGTCGGGCCCCCGGCAAGGCCCTTGCCGAGGACATCAGCGGGGTCACTGCCAGGCCCGCGCCAGCCAAAGTTTTCCACCGCCATTCGCATGCAGCTGCCAGCCCAACCAGCTGGGCTGGCACCTGCGTGGCAACATGCTGTTTCCAGACCAGATCGGCAAGCGCCTGCATGGCGGCATGCAGATCTTCGTGAAGACCCTACCACTGCGCCACCTCAGCTGCCTGCCTGCCTACATGGCACCACGCACATCGCTGGCCGCGTTTCGAAGCGAGGAGGAGCGGCGACGGACGGGACGGGCCTCGCTCCCATCCCCGATAAAGCTAGGGGACACCTCAGCGGCGCATTAAATGCGTATTGTCTTGTAATACAGACGATAAGCTCGCAGTACTGTATGCCTTTCCACCTCCTGTGTGCCACTGTGGCAGCCCCTTTCGACTATTAAAGGAGGCCCATGGTGTACTGGAGAGGGATTCGGCTCTTTTGGACCATGCAGCCACCATAGCTAGTTCGAGAGCTCAAGAACTCTCTGAAATACAGCCACCAAAGCAGGACTAGGGTATTACGCATCCTCACAGCCCGAACCTAGGTAAACGATCCTTGTGTTGACTGCTAATCCTGCTCTTCCCACAACCCTGTGCCCCAGCAACCGTAGTAGGGATTCTTGTGATCCCATAGGTGTCATTTCTCACCGACAAACAATAAAAAACAGCAAGGTAGCAAGTAACAAAAGTGAGCACAAACGGTCACCGGAGATGATTCCCCCCTCCGGCAGGGTGTTGGAACGGGTCTAGATTGGATCTCGTGGATACAGAGGCCTGTCGACGGCAGTACTTCTCGTCTAGGGCTACCCCGAAGGGTTTTGGGATATTTGGGAATTTATAGTGCAAAGAGGGGGTGCAGAAGGCCACCGAGGTGGGCACAACCCTCCTGGGCGCGCCAGGGGGCCCTAGCGCGCCCTAGTGGGTTGTGCCCCTCTCGGGGCACCCCCCAGGTGCAGCTCAGGCCCATTTGGTTCCTTCTGGTCCAGAAAAAATCTCTGTAAAATTTCTTTGTGTTTGGATCCGTTTGATATTGATTTCCTGCGATGTAAAAAACAAGCAAAAAACAGCAACTGGCACTGGGCACTGGGTCAATAGGTTAGTCCCAAAAAATATATAAAGTTGCTATAAAATGATTGTAAAACACCCAAGAATGACAAAATAACAGCATGAATACTTCATAAATTATAGATACGTTGGAGACGACAAGATCCCTGTTTAATTCCTACTCGTCCTCGAGTAGGTAAATGATAAAAGAAATAATTTATGAAGTGCGAATGCTAGCAAAGTGCATAAGTTTGATCAATGATAATTTCAATCACTTTTTCTAGCATCATAACATCAATTCTTTCTTATAAAACTTCTCATGTTATAGTAGCAACCAATTCACATGTTAAGGTTCAAACAATGAACTCTCTTGAAACTCAACAACTTATGTTCTCAGTCACCAAGCAATTGCAATTCAACTTATTCAATAGAGTTTAAGTAAGAGCTCCAAATACTCAACCATCATATAGTCTTCTATGATTTCTAACACTCACCGCATACACATGAGCCAAATCATGCACATAATGTTCGTTTCATTACTAACTAATATGACTGACTCGTGAAAACAAAATGTGCAGACCGTGTGCCAGGCCAACGGTCAGACCCCTCCGCTGATGTCCCAGATTGGTATAGCACCCACAGTGAGTTTCATTTGAATGTTCATTAGTTACTAGTATTCACATTCGAGATGCTAACGAGACATTGCAAATGATCTTTGGTGCAGCGTGCCTCCCGACAAGCATCGACCGATCCTTCTCCGTCTGGCACTGGCGTAACCCCGACTGGTCCTTCACCTCCATGATGATGGTAAGTTTTCCCAAGTGTTTTTCTTAACAAATGCATACTTAGCTTAATAAATGACCTATTTAGCTCCAAAATGACCTATACATAGCTTATTTTCCTCAAAAATGACATAATAACCTTGCTTAGCTCCAAAATGACATATTTTACCTAGGATAGCTATAAAATGACCTATACTTTGCATTTTTTTCCTCTGAAATGACTTGATATGCTTAGTTAGCTAAAAATGGCATAACTACCTAGGATAGCTCAATAATGATCTATACTTAGCTTAGCTAGTTCATTTATGACATAATTAGCTTACTTAGGTAAAAAGTGACAGAATAACCTTGGTTTAGCTCCAAACTGTCATATAATTAGTTTATTTTCCTCCAAAATGACAAAATAACCTTACCTAGCTCCAAAATGACCGATTTTAACTAGGATAGCTCTGAAATGACCCACACTTACCATTTTGTCCTCCAAAATGAATAAATATGCTTAGTTAGCTCAAAAATGGCATAACTACCGAGGCTAGCTCAAAAATGACATATACTTAGCTTCTTTAGTTCATTTATGACATACTTAGCATACTTAGGTAAAAATGGAATAATAACCTTGGTTTAGCTCCAAACTGTCATATCATTAGTTTATTTTCCTCCAAAATGACAAAATAACCTTACCTACCTCCAAAATGACCGATTTTAACTAGGATAGCTCTAAAATGACCTACACTTGCCATTTTGTCCTCCAAAATGAATAAATATGCTTAGTTAGCTCAGAAATGGCATAACTACCTACGTTAGCTCAAAAATGACCTGTACTTAGCTTCTTTAGTTCATTTATGACATACTTAGCATACTTGGTCAAAAATGGCATGATAATCTTGGTTACCTCCAAATGACATAGACTTAGCTTATTTTCCTCGAAAATGACATAATAATGTTACTAAGCTCCAAAATGACCTATTTACCTAGCTTAGCTCTAAAATGACCTACACTTAGCATTTTTACCTAGCTTAGCTAAAAATGGCATTTTGACCTACCTTAGTTTGAAGAAGAAGATAAAGAAGAGGAGAGGAGAAAAAGAAAGAGAAGGAAAATTCTTCTTCTTCTTTTTGTTCTTGTTCTTCTTCTTCTAGCTAGTATTCTTCTTCTAGTCTTCTTCTTCTTCTTCTAACTTTCTTCTTTCCCAATTTGCAAATTTGCTTTAGATGAGTAAGCTTGCGTTGATGGAGTCTACTCTTCTCCTTGTTCTTCCTTTTTGTTTTGATTTTGTAGGATGAACAATGTGAAACTTGCTACCTATATATGTATGTATAGATGAAACCATTGTATGCTTTGTTGTTGGATATGTTGGCTAGCTATATATGTTGCATATGGACTTTTGATTTGGTATGTATATGTGTTGGATGATCATGTCCATATGGCAGGGATATGATTTGGTATGTATATGTGTTGGTATGCTTGTTGAAAGTATTTTCAAATGTGTATATATATATATCTGTGAAATTATGTTAAATTGATTGAATTTAATAAAAAACAGAAAAAAAGGAGCTATACAGGCTCTTTGTCGTCTGCTGGCAGACGGCAAAGCTGCCACGTGGCAGCTACCTGTGCAACCTGGGGGGCACTGGGCTGGCCTATATGGTTGCTTTGCCGCCACATGGCAGCTACCTAGGGGATATCTGGGCTGGCCTATTTGGGCACTTTGCCATGTGCTGGCAGACGGCAACGATGCAAAGGTCTTTGCCGTCTGCCAGCAGACGGCAAAGCACACCATTAACCCTCCTTAACGGACCTAAGCTGCCACGTGTGCCATCCAGGCCCTTTGCCGTCTGCTGGCAGACGACAAAGACCTTTGCATCTTTGTCATCTGTCAGTAGACGACAAAGTGCCCTTTTGCCGTAGTTTGTTCAGCCAGATGTGGTGTCGTCTGCTGGCTGACGGCAAAGGCCTTTGTCATCCGCCAGGCATGCCTTTGCCGTCAGCCATGGAAGACAGCAAAGTTCCTGATTCCTGGAGTGCTAGATGGGATCTCACGGGAACAGAAGGTTGCGGCGGTGGAAAAGTGTTTTCGTGGTGGTTTGGGAATATATGTGAATATATAGGAGGAAGATCTAGGTCAGGGGGTCACCGAGGGGCCCACAACTTAGGGGGCGCGCCCTACCCCCCTGGGCACGCCCTCCACCCTTGTGGCCGCCTTGTGGCTCTTCTGACTTGCACTCCAAGTCTCCTAGGTGTCTTCTGGTCCAAGAAAAATCATCGCGAAGGTTTTATTCCGTTTGGTATTCCTTTTCTGCGAAACTCAAAAACAAGGAAAAAATGTAAACCGCACTGGCTCTAGGTTAATAGGTTAGTCCCAAAATAATATAAAATAGCATATTAATGCATATAAAACATCCAAAACAGATAATATAATAGCATGGAACAATAAAAAATTATAGATACATTGGAGACGTATCAACGGTAAGTTGGTGCAGTTCCAAGCAGAGTGTGGTAGCTGATTCTACATGCGAAGCAGAGTACATATCTACCGCGGAGGCAGCGAAGGAAGGTGTTTGGATGAAGCAGTTCATGACAGATCTTGGAGTTGTGCCCAGTGCACTAGACCCAATGACTCTATTCTGTGACAACACTAGCTAGTGCCATTGCTCTGGCCAAGGAACCAAGGTTTCACAAGAGGACCAGACACATAAAGCGACGCTTCAATTCCATCTACGATTACATCAAGGAGGAAGATATAAACATTTGCAAGATACATACGGATATGAATGTTGCGGATCCATTGACTAAACCTCTTCCACAGGAAAAACATGATCAACACCAGAACTCTATGGGTGTTAGATTCATTACCATGTAATAATACTAGATTATTGACTCTAGTGCAAGTGGAAGACTGTTGGAAATATGCCCTAGAGGCAATGAAAAAGTGGTTATTATTATATTTCCTTATTCATGATAATCGTTTATTATCCATGCTATAATTGTATTGACCGGAAACTCAAATACATGTGTGGATACATGGACAACAACATGTCCCTAGTAAGCCTCTACTGGACTAGCTAGTTGATCAAAGATGGTTATGGTTTCCTAGCCATGGACATGAGTTGTCATTTGATAAACGGGATCACATCATTAGGAGAGTGATGTGATGGACAAGACCCAAACTAGGAACGTAGCATATGATCATGTCAAGTTTATTGCTATCGTTTTCTGCATTTCAAGTATATGTTCCTATGACCATGAGATCACGCAAGTCACTGACACCGAAGGAATACCTTGTGTGTACCAAACATCGCAACATAACTGGGTGACTATAAAGGTGCTCTACATGTATCTCGAGGGTGTCTGTTGAGTTGGCATGGATCAAGACTGGGATTTGTCTCTGCGGATGACGGAGAGGTATCTCATGGCCCAATCGGTAATACAGCATCACAACAAGCTTGCAAGCAATGTGACTAATGGGTTAGCCACGTGATCTTTTATTACAGAACGAGTAAATAGACTTGCCGGTAACGAGATTGAACTAGGTATGGAGATACCGACGATCAAATCTCGGGCAAGTAACATACCGATAGACAAAGGGAACTACATTCGGGATTAGCTGAATCCTTGACATCGAGGTTTGACCGATAAAGTTCTTCGTATAATATGTAGGAACCAATATGGGCATCCAGGTCCCGCTATTGGTTATTGACCGTAGAGGTGTCTCGGTCATATCTGTATAGTTCTCGAACCCACAGGGTCTACACACTTAATGTTCGGTGACGATATAAGTATAGTTGAGTCATTATGGTGGTTACCGAAGGTTGTTCAGAGTCCCGGATGAGATCTCGGACATGACGAGGAACTCCAGAATGGTCCGGAGGTGAAGATCAATATATAGGATGAAGGGAATCGGAGTCCGGAAGTGTTCTGGGGGTACCGGGTTATGGCCAGGAGTGCCGAAAGGGGTTTCGGGGGGGGGGGGCAAGTGTCGGGGGCCTCATGGGAAAGAGGAGGGGGACACCAGCCCACTAAGGGGTTGTGAGCCCCTCCCACCCCATCTCACGTAACCATGAGGGTTGGTGCGCCCCTAGGGCTGCGTCCCCTTGCTTGGGGGGCAAGGCACCTAGGGGGCCACCCAAAACCCATCTAGGGTTGCCCTTGTGGCCGGCCCCCCTAGGGAAACCCTAGGGCGCCTCCTCCTCGCACTTCCCCCTATATATAGAGGGGTATAGGGAGGGCAGCCACACCCATCTATGCCACGATGCTTCCCTCCATTGTATTCTGTTTAGTTTCTGTTCTCTTGTTCTTCTTCGGATACATTGTCTGTTTTGAAGACTTGCATAAAAATCGCCTATTCACCTCCCTTCTAGTCTATGACTAGCACTTTCAAATTACATCGGTGGTATGCTGGGCAAAAATGAAAAAAAGCAAAGCTATGTTAAAAAATATTGTTTAATGAATAGTAATGTCTCAATTGAATTTTCTTCACTAAGAATACGTGTCTTATTCATAAAACTTCACACCTGAGTAGAATGGCTGTAGTTTTTTCTAGTAATTATTTTAAACTAGTACAAATACCCGTGCATTGCAAAGGTCGTAGAAAATCGCAGAACATGATCCATGTGTTCTTCTCCGTAGTGCTTAGCACATATCTTCCAAGATTTCTCCACCACCACCGCCACCATACCGTCGTGCTGAGGGAGGAATCGATCTACTACTTCACCATCGCCGCTGGATCGGGAGTTGAACGCGTGTTGTGTCATCCATTTGGCACTTGGATCGGGAGTTCGCAGGACTTATCGTGATTGGATCGCGAAGACGTTCAACTACACCAACCGCATTTCTTAACGCTTCCTCTTAGCGATCTACAAGGGTATGTAGATGCAATATCTCCTCTCGTAGATGGTCATATCCTAGATTGATCTTGGTGAGCGTAGGAATTTTTTTTTGTTTCCCATGCAACGTTCCCCAACATGCAACTCTCGTTCTTGAACAATTGGTCTTTGGGTTGTAAACTTAAGTCCTGATGGACTTCTACTACATTTGTTGTTGTTTTTGTTGTGCGCCATTTAACTCCTATCTTATGCGCATGAAGTCATTCTGCAGACGCCCATTTATCATTGTGCATGTCATTATCTTTAAAATATTTATGTATGCACTCTGATTTGACTTCATGAACAGAGGGAGATCTCCACAGGAGCAAAACCTGCCATATGTATTTGCATTCAAAAGCAAATTACTTACATGCACATCTTCAGGGGGGCCTCCAAATTCATGAAGCCAATAACCACGTTCTTTAACTTTCACATATTTCCCCGTTGAAAACTTCAACCAGTTTGTCATCAATCACCAAAAAGGGGGAGATTGTAAGTGCATCTAGTGCCACCCCTAAACTTGGTTGAGGGACTAATGTGTTTGTGAGATTCACAGGAGAACACGGATAGAAGTCCCTATTAATTCGGTTTTTCCATCGAAGATGACCCCTAAAAATGTATGAAGACATTGAAGATATTGGTGGTTCACGAAGACATTCGCGTTGAAGATAATGACACGTGAAGACATTTGGTTGAAGACAATGGAACACGAAGACATATATAGTTTCTTTTGTAGTTCTATTTTCTTCTTTCTTGAGTCATAGGAACCACCGAACTGTTAAGTGGGGTCCAGATGAACAAAGTCAGAAAACTGACATGAAAATGTATGAAGATATTGAAGATATTGGTGGTTCACGAAGACATTCGCGTTGAAGATAATGACACGTGAAGACATTTGGTTGAAGACAATGGAACGCGAAGACATATATAGTTTCTTTTGTAGTTCTATTTTCTTCTTTCTTGAGTCATAGGAACCACCGAACTGTTAAGTGGGGTCCAGATGAACAAAGTCAGAAAACTGACGTGATTCTCAACCCACAATTCTATGTCTTCGAGCAAAGACAAATGAGAGAAAATCTTATCCTGAGTTGGATAAGCCAGCTTTGCTTGTAGATCAAATCAAGCTGCCGCGTGTGTTTGTAATCCGACCGTTGGACACGTGTCGGTACCTCAATGTCCAAGGGTCATTTGGGCATATCATGTCTGGTTGCCCCTGGCTATAAATAGCCACCCCCTCCACCATAAATAGGTGGCTGATCCGAGTTAAGAGTACGGCTTTTGTCATTTGAGAGCAACCCACATCAGAAGCCTTTGAGAGAGAATCCTTGCGAGGACAAACGCAAAACACCTAAAGCAAAAAGGTGTTAAGCATCACTGAAGCCTTTCTGTTCTGTATGAACCAAAGACTATTACACTTGAAGACTGTGATCTTCCAGTCGGTTAGGCATCGTGTTCTGAGCATCCAAGAGTCATTGTGGATCGCTGGTGAATGAAGTCTTTGAAGGTTTGGAAGTCTACCTTTAAGACTTACCTGAGTGATTGGACAAGGACTAAGTGACCTTAACTCAAGGGGAATAAGGTGAAGACGTGGTCTTATGAGTTAAATCTCAGCCTCCCTAACCAGACATGCAGTTGCCACAACAACTGGAACTGGTCTACCAAATCCTTATCTTCACCGAGCAACTGGTTCTATCACTTCACTCCTTTACTTACTGTTTAGCTTCATGAAGTCCTTATTTGCCTATTATGTTTGAAGATACTGTGTGAAGACATTCCCTCTGATTGCACATTTGTCTTCATGCTATCTTCCAAACCTGATCTGTTCTATCTTGCTGCTACTAGTCTTTGTTCATTACGTGTACTCATGCATGGCTAGTGTAGTTTTCCTTCCATTGTATTCTGTTTAGTTTCTGTTCTCTTGTTCTTCTTCGGATACATTGTCTGTTTTGAAGACTTGCATAAAAATCGCCTATTCACCTCCCTTCTAGTCTATGACTAGCACTTTCAAATTACATCGGTGGTATGTTGGGCAAAAATGAAAAAAGCAAAGCTATGTTAAAAAATATTGTTTAATGAATAGTAATGTCTCAATTGAATTTTCTTCACTAAGAATACGTGTCTTCTTCATAAAACTTCACACCTGAGAAGAATGGTTGTAGTTTTTTCTAGTAATTATTTTAAACTAGTACAAATACCCGTGCATTGCAAAGGTCGTAGAAAATCGCAGAACATGATCCATGTGTTATTACGCACCATAGTTTATATACAATTCTCATAAACATCTGTAGTAAGGTTACATTAATTATTGCTTTTCGAAGTATGAAGTTTGGACGTTAAAAAGCCATCTTATCGTTCTTCATCTGATGGAAGAGTAGTGATTCATGGAATGGTTTGTGAATTGTTTTTACTTTTTGATTTTTGGAAACACATCACTATTTATTTGTTCTCAAAGTGTAAGTTTTAGTAAAATTGGAGTTTTTTAAGGAGAACCTTATTTGAAATTTTAAATATTGTGAGTATTTTTTTTATTTTTTTGAACTTTTCTAAGTGCATATTTTTCAAAAGTATTGTCTTTTTTGAAATTTTTACCATTTTTAAAAAGTGTGAACATATATAAAACTATTTACACTTTTAAACAAATTTTACTATGTTGATTTTTTCTAATAGAGCTTGTTGTTTGGTTGGGAAGAGTTTGTTTATTTCTTTATTTCTTTATTTTTTAGGCTTGGCCGAAACAAAGCTCTTCATGTACACACTTCACACACAGAGAGAATACACACTCTATTTTCCTACTATATAAAACATAACCAAGCCTCTATATCTGGGAAAGATTTTGCTCTCACGTTTCAACACTTGGGTGAAAGCAACTTCTGACTGTTTGGCTTGCGTGCACGTGTATTTGTTTGGGATGGGGGTGTACAGTTCTGCTTTGACTCTAAGGCTTCGGCAAAAATTTTCTTAACGTGCTGCATACTTCCTATGTGGTTGTAGCGTTTTTGGTGGATGTGGGGCATTTGATTTGTTTCCCTGCCACCCACGATCTGTTTCTTTGTTGGCTGGTGCATGCCGTGCGTTGATTGTCTGTTACGATCTGCATGCATGCGTGATGGACGGCCACGGCTTAGATCGTGGGCATCACACCATCTTATCCCTATCCACTCTAAGCTATTTTGGCTTTCTTTCCTCTCGATTTCTCTCTATTGTTCTGGAAGGCTCCCATCAAATCCGTGCATGGCTCAACCACTGTTCCTCCACTGTATGAGCCTATAAAAACTGCTCTTCCCGTCACTTGCTCCCAGCACATCGTCATTCGGCGCTCAACATGCATGCTTGCTATCTCGCCATTTGTCACTCGGATCGCGAAACGAAAATGCAATAAAATATGATATGCATGAATGACCTATGTATAACATTCCAAATTGAAAATTTGGGATGTTACAAACCTACCCCCCCCCCCTTAAGATGAATCTCGTCCTCGAGATTCGGGTTGGCTAGAAAGTAGGTGTGGGTGGTCTTTAAGTAGATCATCCTCTCATTCCTAGGTGGCTTCACTGAACTTTGCAAAATTTGATAACCTTGCTGCGAGTAACTCGGCTGGCAAACTCGAGAATCTTGACAGGTTTCTCCTCATATGTCAAATCACTATCCAACTAAATTGCTTCCAGGGGCACTGTATCTCTCAGAGGAATATCGTCCATCTCTGCATGGCACTTCTTCAACTGGGAGACGTGAAACACATCATGAACTCCTGACAGTCCTTCGGGTAACTCCAACTTGTAGGCAACCTCTCCCATGCGTTCCAAACCATGGTACAGTCCCACAAATCTTGGGGCTAACTTTCCTTTAAATCCAAAACGTTTAACTCCTCGCAGAGGTGACACTCGCGGATATGCTCTGTCTCCGACTTCATGGACTACCTCCTTGCATTTTGAATCTGCATAACTCTTCTGTCTGGACTGAGCTACCTTCATTCTATCTCGTATCAGCTTAACCTTCTCTTCAGACTCTTTAATCAAATCTGGTCCAAACAACTGGCAGTCTCCAACTTCATCCCACATCAATGGTATTCCGCACCTTCTTCCATACAGGGCTTCGAACGGTGCCATCTTCAAACTGGCCTGGTAGCTTTTGTTGTATGAGAACTCCGCGTAGGGAAGGTTGTCATCCCAACTAGATCCATAGTCTAGCGCACAAGCTCTCAACATGTCCACCAGAATCTGATTGAATCTCACGGTCTGTCCATCTGTCTGCCGATGAAAAGTTGTACTGAACTCTAGCCTGGTACCCAAAGTCTGGTGCAGCTGGTGCAAAAACTTTGAAGTAAACTATGTTCCTCTATCTGATACGATGGTCCTCGGAACTCCGAGCAGACATACGATCCTGGTCATATATATCTTGGCCAACTTCGCACTTGTATAGGTAGTTTTCACTGGGATAAGGTGAGCCACTTTGGTCAAAGGATCCACTACTACCCAGATTGAATCATATCGCGATCGGGTCCTGGGAAATCCGGTGATAAAATCCATGTCAAGCTTGTCCCACTTCCATTCGGGTATCGGCATAGGCTGCAGTAGTCCTTCTGGCTTCTGATGTTCTGCCTTCACTCTCTGACATACATCACATACGGCTACATACTCGGCAATATCCTTCTTCATTCCAATCCACCAGAAACGCTCCTTCAAATCCAAATACATCTTAGTGTTTCCGGGGTGTATCGAGTATGGCGAGTCATGAGCCTCCTGAAGTATCAACTTCCTGATGTCTGCATTATTTGGCACATATACACGGTCCTTGAACCACAAGGTGTCGTGCTCGTCCTCACGAAAACCTTTGGATTTTCCTTCACTCATCTTCTCCTTTATTTCAGCAATTTCTTTGTCCTCCTTCTGAGCTTCTCGAATCTTTTCCAATAATGTTGACTGAACCTCCAATGCTGCAACAAAACCTTTAGGAACTATCTCCAAACATAGCTCCCTGAGATCTTCTGCTAACTCCTTGGGTAATCCTCCGCTTATGAGGGTATTGACATAACTCTTCCGACTCAAAGCGTGTGCTACGACATTGGCCTTGCCTCGATGATAGTGCAACTTCATATCATAATACTTTATGAGCTCCAACCATCTCCTCTTCCTGAGGTTTAGCTCCTTCTGGGTAAAAATGTACTTCAAACTCTTGTGATCCGTGTACACATCGCAACATTTCCAATAAGAAAATGTCTCCAGGTCTTGAGCGCATGCACTACGGCTGCCAACTGCAAATCATGCGTAGCATAATCCAACTCATGCGGTCAAAGTTGTCTTGAGGCATATGAAACAACTCTTCCGTCTTGCATGAGTACTCCTCCAAGTCCTAAGCGTGAGGCGTCGCAATACACTTGGAAATCCTTGGTATATCCGGCATAATTAGCACTGGGGCTGTAGTCAAATGTTTCTTCAACTCCTGGAAACTTGCCTCACATTCTTCAATCCAATGGAACTTGGTGTCCTTCTTCAACAATGTCATCATAGGCTTCACAATCTTGGAGAAATTCTCAATGAATCTCCGGTAGTATCCCGCGAGTCCAAGAAAACTATGGATCTCTCCAACTGAGGTGGGTGCCAACCACTCGGTGACTGACTGGACCTTGGTAGGATCCACTTCTATACCTTCTCCTGATATAACATGTCCAAGAAATCCAATTTCCTTCAACCAAAACTCACATTTGGTAAACTTGGCATATAATGATGTTCTCTGAGCTTCTCGAGAACCAAACACAAATGTTCCTTGTGTTCCTCTTCATTCTTTGAGTATACCTAGATATCATCAATGAACACCACAACAAACTTATCCAAGAACTCCATGAACACCTTATTCATCATACTCATGAAATAGGCAGGGGCGTTAGTCAGTCCAAATTACATAACCGTATACTCATACAACCCATACCTTGTGGTAAAAGCTGTTTTAGGTATATCCTTTTCTCGAATCTTCAACTGGTGATATCCTGATTGCAAATCGATCTTCAAAAACACTTTTCTCCTTGCAGTTGGTCAAACAAATCATTGATCATCGGCAGTGGGTACTTGTTCTTGATCGTCACTTCATTCAATGCTCGATAATCAACAACCGTTCTTAACGATCCTTCTTCTCAACCAAGAGCACTGGGGCTCCCCATGGTGATGAACTTCGTCGAATGTAACCTTTCTCCAACAACTCCTTAATATGTTTCTTAATCTCCTCCAGATCATTTGCGGGCATCCGGTACGGTCTCTTCAATATTGGTCCGGTGCCTGGCAATAGTTCTATTAAAAACTCGATGTCTCGATCTGGCGGCATGCTCGGTAACTCCTCTAGAAATACATCGGGGTAATCCTTCACTACCGGCACTTCCTCATGAACAACTTCCGAGAGAAAATTTACTTGAGTCCTCCTAGGCGCATGCCTAGATACATACTTGATCCTTTTTCCCTCCGGGGTGGTGAGTAGAATTGATTTGCTAGCACAGTCAATGTTTCCTCTATACTTCGATAACCAATCCATTCCTAGTATCACATCCAATCCTTGTGACTCCAAAATTACTAGGTCTGAGGGGAAAACATGACTACCAATGGTTATGGGTATCCGATCGCACCATCGGCTGGCCATATACTCTGCACCGGGTGAGCTTACTAGCAAGGGTGTCCTAAGGGCTAAGGTGGGTAACTTAAACTTGTCCACAAATCCCCTTGAAATGTATGAATGCGATGAACCAGTATCAAAAATAACAACTGCAGTAAATGACTTAACCAAAAACGTACCGTTAACTGCATCTGGCTGCTCTTCAACTTCCTCCACGCTCACGTGGTTCACTTGTCCCCTGTTGAAAGGGTTGGGCTTCTTCCCAGAGCTTCCATTGCCATTCCCATTCTTTGCTTCAGGGCACTCAGTGGCATAGTGTCCAGTCTTCCCGCACTTGAAACAAGTAATGTGACTTAGGTCCCTCTTGGCGGGTGTGGCTCGAGTGGAGCGATTCTGATTGTTGGTTGCTCCATTCCCATTCCCATTCTTGGGGCCATTGTGGTTATGGGAACTTCCTCCATTGTGAGTGTGGCCTCCATGGTTATGGGTTTATCCTCCCGAGTTCGGCGTTAAACGAGATTTCCGCTGAGCTCCAGAATTGTACTTTCCTTGTCCATACTTCCTCTTGCGGCTCTCAATCTGCTGCTGCTTCCCTTCCACCATAAGAGCCTTGTCTACCAACTCCTGGTAGTTGTTAATGTTGCCACCATCAATTGCATGCTCATCTCATCATTCAGCCCTTCCATAAACTTCTCCTGTTTTAGCGGCATCTGTGGCCACATCATCAGGGGCATAATGAGATAGCTTACTAAACTCATCTACGTACTGAGCCACAGTACGATTTCCCTGGCGCAAGTTGCAAAACTCACGCTTCTTCATGCTCATAGCTCCAGTTGAGACATGGGTTGTGCGGAATGCTTGCTGAACCTGATCCCAAGTGATATTGGCTATTGGGAAAGTGGCTATGTAATTCTCCCACCATGCTGCTGCTGGTCCATCCAATTGGTGTGCGGCAAAACACACCTTCTCAGCATCTGTGCAACCGGCAGTGGTCAACTCCCTTCCAATCTAGCGTAGCCAGTCATCAGCAACTATTGGCTCGGTGCTACTAGAAAACACTGGAGGCTGCAACCTCAGAAAATGGGCTAAGTTGTCAACTGGTGGTGGTGGTGGCGGGTTGTTATTGTTGTTGTTGCCTTGGTACTGAACTAGTATCTGCATCAAGGCATTCTGCTGCTGGATCAACTGGGTGATCTCCAATGGGAAGACAAATCCGGTGTCACGTCTTGGAGGCATCTGATGGGTTTAGAGGGGAGAGATTAGAATAGAAATGAGGTCTAGTGAGAAAGCACTACCCATATGCACATGAGACAAACACAATCATATCACACCAATCAATCAAGCAAGGGCATACAATCGGTCTAGAACTACCGTTACAAAAGTGCTTGGACTACTATTATATACATGGGGAAATACTACTACTCATATGGTGGTCATCTAGAAATATTGATCGGTGGAAGACTCTATGATATCTGCTCCAACTTCGTCTTCATAATCATCATCACTACCGTTGGGGTCGGAGTCGGTGTCGTCGATGATGATGTAGTTTTCAAAACGTATTTACTTGGGTTTGTCGTCTTCTCCTTCTGGCGCGGGGTCTCCCATGAAAACTCCTAGCTTCCTTGTTAGGTCGTCATTCTTCTCCACGAGTATCGTCATTTCCTCCTCATATCCATCGCGTGTAGACTTGAGTTCCTCTTCTAGCTCGGTGATCCTAGTCATCACCTTCTTCAAATCTATCATGCTTGCGCACATCTGGTTCTCCTGGCGTCAAATGTGCTGGTTTAACTCATGGATGAAAGCTGCAATGGACCTGTCCCTCCTGGTGCTGACTATCTCCCATTACTCATCTCGGCGCCCACATATTTGGTAGATACCGTCCTTAAGATCCTTGTGGTAAACTTCGCCGATGCGTCCCATGGCGATGTGGGTTGCCATGCTCTTTCCTAGACTCCAGGTTGGTGCATCAAAGGAAAACTCTATGGGCTCCGTAACTGGCGTGAATGTCCTTCCTGGAACTTGAACTTGAAACATCCAGCGCTCCTCTTCTGGTAAAGTAGCGGTGTATTTCGATGTTCAGGTACCTAGTGACTTCCTTCAAGTGTCGTCCAAAGGGGGTGTCTTCATCCGGTTGTGCAAACTTGTTCCTCGAGTCTGCCATCCTAAGGAGTAGAAATTGGAGAGAAGTCAGAAATGAGTAGAGAAGAGTGACCTATGGCTTTTCTTAGTGGTCGTGTCCTACATTCAACATGTGCTCTGATACCATCTTGTAGCGACCCGATCTCAGATGGTCAAGTCTCTGTGCTTCAATGTCATCCCTGGATCGGTAATGCTGACACACACAGTACTTAAATGGATTTATAATAGAGTAGCGATCACACACTTATTACATCGAATGTCTCCAAAGAGAACTTATTACAATGAATATGGCATAAGGCCATCTAATACGATAACAACGAAAGGCTTGGAAGATAAAGTGAGTCCATCAACTCCAACGACATAGCTGAGTGCATGACAAACGACCTACGGCACCTTACTCGTCGTCTGAAAAGTTTGCAACATGATACGTTGTAGCCCGAGAATGGGTCAGCACATGGAATATGCTGGCAATATAACACAGTAGAGCAATGAACAGATAAATGCTACCACTACATGCATATTTGGCTGGTGGAGGCTCTAAGGTTATAATGTTTTTGCGAAAAGCCAATTTTTCCCTACAACAAAGGAATAGATTTTATTTAACTATCATGGTGGTTAAAACATTGAGAAGGTTCCTCAAACTCAATCCCAATTAAAGTAGTCATTATCAACCCAACAAATTAATTTAGAGTGATGAGATCAAATCAATAATTCAAGTACCAGATACTCAAGATGTCCATAACCGGGGACATGGCTAACCATGATTAGTTTATACACTCTGCAGAGGTTTGCGCACTTTTCCCCACAAGACTCGACCTCCTCTGTTGGATTTCTCGCACTTCATGGTGTTTGAGAAATGGATGACCGAGACACAGTCTTTTAGAAGCATTAACTCGATCAAACCCCGGGTAGACAGTACCAACCTACATCCCCTACATCTGCTAGCCTACCACTGGAAGATGTCATGCAACTTACTCAGCTATGCTAGAGCCCATAATAGCTTGTGGCTGCGCACGGAAGTTTCTAGCATGAGTAATCTTATGATCCCTTTGAGCCTGGGTGGTGGACCATAGGATGATCACACGGGTCCTCCGGGATATCCTAGGACAACATTGGATTCTCCAGGTGCCCACAAACAATCCACCCAGATGTGTATTAAAGTTGCCACCTTAAGTTGAACCATTAATTAACAAACTCACATCTTTCATGGATACACTCAAACCCAATCCACGTCTACGAGCATAGGATAGCAATATAAGCATAACATAGAAGTAACTCCCCAGGGTTTGATAATAAAACAGGTAATAGGTTCTACCTCATCATCTATTTCCCAACCCCACATGTTAAGAGATCCTACTCATATAATGTGTGATGGTTGAAACTAATGCATAAAAACTGGGTATGAAAGGGGTATGATCAATGTGTTACTTGCCTTACTGACGATCTGCAAATCCTAGAGACTCGTAGTAGCACGCTTCGCACTCCGGGAATTCTATTGCAAACAAACAATAGCATACATAAGCAATCAAGCAAAGATGCACGGATAAATCCCAAATTAGAGGATCTAACCAGAAAGTTCAACTGAAGAACTCCGGTTTGCAAAAAGAATCAAATCAAACGGAGCAATGAAACTCAAACTGCAAAAGAAACAAGATCTGATTACTAATCTGGACTAAAGTCAAATTTTACAGTACCAAAATCTTGTTCAAGTTGGTTAAACAGAAAGAGCGCTTCGAAACGAAGATCTAGGCGCTTGTTTCACCTGATTTGGATAAACGAGCGAAAAGTTATACTAAATCGAAGATTAGGGCAGAAATCACGATAAAAAATAATCGCGGAAAAACCCTGGAAAAAGAAAACTGACGAACAGGCTAACGAAAGAACGTTCGTTGTCTGTGGCTAAGGATGAATAGCGTTCGTTAAAACGAACGTACGGACGAACGTCCGCTAAATAAATAAACCGACGGAAAACCAAACAAACCGATCTAAATAAAAAAAGAGATCTGGAGAAAAAGACCGAACGGTTTTTTCTGAGAAATACCAACGAACGGCGGCGGCGGATGACGGCTACCTCCGGAGAGGTCGCCGGCGGCGGTGAGATGGCGGGCCGGCGGCAGACGGCGGCTACCTCCGGCGAGGTCGGCGGCGGCGGTGAAACGGCGGGCGGGGCGGACGACGGGCGGCGGGAAGGCGGCGGCGGCGCGACGGGCGGCGGGCGGCGACGGAGGCAGCACTTGCGGTGTGGCGGGAGGCAAGACGGCGCTAGGGTTCGGGCGGGGCTGGCGGCAACTTGGGCTGTCGGGGTCGCGAGCCCAGGCTTTTAAAGCCGGCCGGGCCAAGTGTCCTAGTCGGACACAGCCCGGTAAGTCGGTGCTCTTTTTTTAATAAATCCCGACGCGGAAAAACGAACGAAAGAAATACTAAACGGACTCCAAAAATCCTGAAATAAATTTTCTCGGTGCTCTAAAAATATTTAGGACAAAGTGAACATATTTGGGCCTCTAATGCAATTTTGAAAAACGCGTATTTTTCTAATTCGAATAAAGTTGCTATAAAACCCAAATAAAATGTATTTATTTGATTTTAATATTTTTCCTCCAATATTTCATTTGTTTTGGAGAAGTCATATTATCTCCTCTCATATATTTTAATACGAAATATTTTCAGAGAGAAAAATTATTAAAACCAAAATGATCCTCGTTTCAATATTTGATAAATTCAAATATTAAGAACGTGAAATCCCAAACTCTCTCCGTGGGTTCTTGAGTTGCTTAGAATTTCGAGGATCGCGAAACAAAAATGCAATAAAATATAGTATGCATGAATGACCTATGTATTACATTCCAAATTGAAAATTTGGGATGTTACAATGTTTTATATGCATTAATATGCTATTTTACATCATTTTTTAGTACTAACCTATTAACCTAGTGCCCAGTGCCAGTGCCAGTTGCTGTTCTTTCCTTGTTTTTGTCTTTTACAGAAAATCAATACCAAATGGAGTCCAAAAGTAATAAAACTTTACGATGATTTTTCTTGGACCAGAAGAAATCTAGGAAGCTTCGGAAGAAGGCCAAAAGACCTACAAGGCGGCCACAAGCCCTAGGGGCCTGCCCCATGGGGCGCGCCCCCCCAGGCTTGTGGGCCCCTCATAGACCTCCTAACCCTAATCCTTGCTCCATAAATACCCAAATATTCTCCTTACGTTAGAGGACACACCGCAAATACTTTTCCGCTGCCACAAGCTTTTGTTCTCGTGATATCCCATCTTGGGGCCTTTTTCGGCACTTCGCCGGAGGGGGATTCGATAACGGAGGGCTTCTACATCAACCTTGCTGCCCTTCCGATGATGTGTGAGTAGTTTACCATAGACCTACGAGTCCATATTTTGTAGCTAGATGGCTTCTTCTCTCTCTTTGATCTTCGATACAATGTTCTCCTCGATGTTCTTGGATTTCTATTCGATGTAATATTATTTCGCAGTGCGTTTGTTGAGATCCGATGAATCGTGGATTTATGACCAGATTATCTATGAATATTATTTGAGTCTTCTCTAAACTCTTTTATGCATGATTAAGATAGCTTTGTATTTCTCTCTGATCTATTAATTTGGTTTGGCCAACTAGATTGATCTATCTTGCAATGGGAGAGGTGCTTTGTGATGGGTTCAATCTTGCGGTGTCCTCACCCAGTGACAGAAGGGGTAGCGAGGCACATATTAGATTGTTGCCATTAACGATAAACAGATGGGGTTTATATCATATTGCTTGAGTTTATCCCTCTACATCATCTCATCTTGCTCAAGGCGTTACTCCGTTCTCGTTAACTTAATACACTAGATGCATGTTGGATAGCGGTCAATGTGTGGAGTAATAGTAGTAGATGCATAATCGTTTTGGTCTACTTGTCACTAACGTGATGCCTATATTCATGATCATTGCCTTAGATGTCGTCATAACTATGCGCTTTTCTATCAATTGCTCAACAGTAATTTGTTCACCAACCGTATGTTTCTTTCAAGAGAGAAGCCTCTAGTGAAAGTTGTGGCCTCCGGGTCTATTTCCCATCATATATTTTCCGATCTAGAAAACCAAAAATACAAAGATACCTTGCTACACTTAATTTATATTTACTTTATTTTGCTCTTTTACTTATCTTCTATATCTATCACTATCAGATCTCAATTTTGCTAGTGACCATGAAGGGATTGACAACCCCTTTTTCACGTTGTGTGCAAGTGTTTGTTAGTTTGTGCAGGTGCATCTATTGGGGACTTGCTTGTGCCTCCTACTGGATCGATACCTTGGTTCTTAACTGGGGGAAATACTTATCTCTACTTTGCTGCATCACCCTTTCCTCTTCAAGGGGAAAATCAACACAAGCTCAAGAAGTAGCAGGAAGAATTTCTGGCGCCGTTGCTGGGGAGGTTCTACATCAAGCCTACCAAGTACCTATCATAAACTCTCATCTCTTGCACTTACATTATTTTCCATTTGCCTCTTGTTTTCATCTCCCCCACTTCTAAAATGTTTTCAAAAAAACACAAAAATATTTGCCTTTTTACCTCCCTTCTTTTCGTTTGCCTTTATGTCTTACTTGCTTTGTTTGCTTGTTCGCTCGGTATAATTGTGTATTTATTAAAAATCAAAAAATAAAAAGCTTATGGATCCTCATCCACTTGCTAATTTTTTAAAATATCCAATTATGATGAACCAATTGCTAGTGAGTTTAGTGCAGTAGATTATCTTTATGAAGTTTTGCTTGAAATTCGTGAATCTGAAAATTGTGATGAAGTGCTAAAAGAGGAAATTTATGAAGTGATTCATGATAGATCCTTGAATGAAAAGCATGATTGCATGGTGTTATTATAAGTCCTATTAATTTCAATTGTGCTAATAATATGCAAAATCCCAAGCTTGGTGATGTTAATTTTGATATGTTCACTACTTATTGCAATGATCATGATTGGGGTGATTCTTCTTATGATCTTAAAATTTTATTTAAGCCTCATGATGAATATGTTTGTGATAATATTGAAAGTGGGTTTGGAAGAGTGTCAACTCTAGGTAATAATGATCCCACTACTTTGGAGAATGATCGATCTCATGAAACTTTTGATAAAAGTGGGCTTGGAGAGGTCATGACTTTATTTAGTGATAATCCTACTATTTTGGAAGAGTGTATGTGGATCATGTAGAGAATATGATATGTGATAGCTATATTGATGAATTTGAATATGATCCCACATGTATTTATTATGAGAGAGGGAAATATGGTTGTAGAAAATTTCATGTTACTAAATTACCTCTTGTTATGTTGAGATTGCTATTTTTTCTTTGTTTTTCCTTGCATATGCTAGTTTTTGCTTGCCTTAATATTTTTTTTGCTTATAAGATTCCTATGCATTGTAAGTATGTTAGACTTAAATATGTTTTTCACATGTTTTATGATGTTCTCTTTGTGCTTCAATTGTTGTCTTTCATGTGAGCATCATTAAAATTGCCAATGCCTAGCTAAAAGGCTTTAAAGAAAAGCGCTTGTTGGGAGACAACCCAATATTTTTTCCTTTCTATTTTTATGAGTTTAAATAATATTACTTATGTAGTAATTGTGTCGGGGAAGCTGATCGTAACCCACGAACACCTATGGGACTGGCGGACCGAGTCCCTTTCGGTTCGGTGGGGGGCGGAGGTTGCACGAAGAGCAGATCGAGGCGAAGCACACGAGCAGTTTACCCAGCTTCGGAGCTCTCCGGAAAGATAATACTCCTACTGCTGCTTGTCTGATTGTATTGTGTTCTTGCTAGAGAGCTATGAGAGCTACAAAACCTAGCTTGAGTGTCTCTGGTTTCGAATGAGCTGAACCGAACCCTTTCTACGTTGCGCATGGGCCTCCTTTTATAGGCTCAAGGGGTCACCAACAGGTGGCAACGTAGACAAGGGCAAAATGGGAAAATGAGTTGCGGTTGGTATAGCTACTTTGTACAGTGTATTCTACTTAACTCTGACGGCAAGGGACAAAACATTAAATGCCCGCCCATGTCGCCTAAACAGGCAACAGGACCGTCAGAGCGCCACCGCTTGCCACGATGGCATTCTTGTCGCCGCCGCCATCGCTGCTCTCCGCTGGCGCAGACAGCCTCTTGACACGCACGCTGGAATGGTCCCATGGCAACACGCTGGTGGATGAGATGGAGCGGAGATGAAGAGTGGTTGCTGCGCTGCAAGCGCCTTTGCCGCTGCTGAATCCTCGTCGCGTCCGGAAGCTTGTCGGTCATCGAGCCTTCCGGCAAGCTCCTCTTGCCGGATCTTGTCTTCTGCGTGCCTTGAGTGGCCTTCCGGCAAGCTCCTCTTGACGGGCCTTGTCTTCTTCGCTAAATACTTTGTTCTTGAATGGCTCCAAAGGAACCATGGAGGACCTTGGCGGTCACTAGGCAAGCCTTGCCGCTGGTGCTGCAGAATCGCCGGCACGAGTTCGGGATACCAGGTACCCCTACTCTAGTACACCGGACAGAGCCCTCGGCTTGGGCCACACACAGTGCCGAGCGCTGTTGGGCCAGGCCCAAAACAGGCACGGGCACGCTGGCCTAGATCACGCCAGTAACCTGCTCCGGACCCACCACGCCCCCACGAACAGCGCGCGTTAACGTGGCGTCGTGGGAGAGATCGTGGGGGCTTTCTTTAATTGAAAAGCGGAACGTCCGCCCTCTCCCTCCTTATAAACAGGGGAAACAGGGCAGGTCGCCCACCTCGCCATTTGCTGTCCCATCTCGAAACCACCGCTCCCCCTTCTTCTCTAGTCTGAAGAGAGCAACGCTCCGTCCCCCATCGCCACCAGCGCCATCAACGCCGTCGGTCTCCTCCACCACCTCCGCCATGGCTCCGAAAGCCGACAAGGGGAAAGGCGTGAAGTCGGCCGAGGCGCAGCGGCTCGCGGCGCTGCGAAAGGAGCGGGCCGTCTTCCCCCCCCCCCCAGCTCAACGCAAAGGAGCTGAGGGAGGGCTACTACCTCTTCTGGTCGACGGAGACGCGGGCGCATCCGCGCACGAAGGTACTCTCAGCCGCCGCATCAGAGTCGGTTCTGAGCGGGTACCCCTTCTTCTCGCTCTTCTTCTATTGCGGGCTCTGCCCGCCCTTCTCTGAATTCTTCTGCGATATCATGAACACCTACGGGCTTTGCCTCCTTGATTTCACCCCCAATGCTGTCCTGACCATGGCAGTTTTCGCACACCTTTGCGAAAACTTTGTCGGAGTCCACCCAAACGTAGCCCTCTTCCGCCATTTCTTCATGCCCCGCCGAGAGAGGAGAGCCACTTGCCGGAGGGATTGCTTGGATCTCCGTGGATCGGCAAGAAAGAAGCCTATCTCGAAGGAGAGCTCCGCAGCAAGTGGGAGGAGTGGAGAGCCGATTGGTGTTGGATTGTTGAGGAGAACCCGCAGCCTTTCATCGCTTGGCGCCAAACTCCAATAGTGCTTGGCAACGATTGGAGCAATTTGGCGCCGGAAGATGCTAGGTTGAAGATTGCCGTGACCCGGATCTTGCGCCTCAG
Organism: Aegilops longissima; assembly: GCA_021605205.1. Lineage (NCBI taxonomy): Eukaryota > Viridiplantae > Streptophyta > Magnoliopsida > Poales > Poaceae > Aegilops > Aegilops longissima. The sequence goes on along the minus strand of CM038678.1, from coordinate 533,967,545 downwards.
GCTTGCCGGACTCACTGTAGGCGCCGTTGGCGCAGATTTCCTTCGCCGCCGCATTGCTCCCTTGCAGGAGAGGAGGAGACCTGCTTGGGAGTTCCAAAATGCGGCGGACATCATGAGGCTGTGCTCGGGCCTCAACTGGAATTTCACCGTCTTGGAGTTGGATGCGATGCTGCTGGAGCTATTCAAGCACGACCCTGATCACCCCGAGTGGTTTAGGTTGCCGAGGGGAGTCGTCCCATTGTGCAACAACTCTTCGCTCGACCGCATCCGTGCAATGATGCCGTTGTGCGATTCGCATGGGATTGTTCCAACCTGGCAAGAGCCCGCGGACGATGTCGTGTGGCAGTTCTTCAATAGCTTGGAAGAAGTGTCGATCCGCCCCGACGAGAAGAAGTGGCTCACCCGTGACACTACCGACGACGAGATGCAACGCATTGCCACGAGGTTGGAGGAGGCGGCAGTAGCTGCTGCCGCTGGCGGATTCGGGTTCACCATGGAGGAGGCAGAGGCAGCAGAGGCGGCAAGCCTTGCCGATCGAGAGGAGCTTGCCGGCGAGGAGGAGCAGGCCGAGCCCGAAGTTGAGCCAAGCGAGCCTGCCGGGGGCTCCTCCTCCACACCTTCAAGTAGCTTGCCGCGAGCGGAGCCCACAGCTCCACCAAGAAGGCGCCTCCGCAAGGCCGGGGAAGTGACGGGGCGGCAGACGGGCCAACAGCCACAGCGCAGGCGACGCTGGCGCTCCATCCGGCAAGCATCTTTGTCCGCTGGAGCACCCCACACCGCTGCAACAACTAAGGCAGGATCCTCTCAAGCCACCGCTGCCACCCCCGCCAAGCGGTCAAGAGAACCTACTCCTCCGCCTCTTCGCACCGGAGGCGAGCCGGAATTTGATCTCTCCGCGCTCAGCTCCGACGAGGAAGAAGAAGAAGAGTAAGCTTCTATGCTGTGCTCGTATTTCTTCAATTTTGTTGCTTCGTCTTGTATCTGATTTGCTTCATTCTGAACTCTTTCCTTTTTCGTGACGCTGGCCCAGAGCGCCAAAGAGAGCTAAGACTCGTGGTTGCCATCGAGGATGATCCCCGTGGCAACAGGAGGCGCGTCTGAGACCCCCTTGCCGGACCCGGCAACCCTTCCTCAAAGCAGCCCCCAACACAGCCCCCAGCGTAAGTATATGGTTTACTTCTTACTGTTAGGCGTGCATGGATGCTTCTTCTTTGTTGATATCTGACTGTTGATTTGTGTAGGAGCAGAGCAGCCTCATCAGGAGTGCCCGGAAGCCGCTCCCGAAATACCATCTGCTTCGACTTCACCGCCAAGGGAGGATTCTCCGCAAGGAGCGCTCTCCGCAATAGAGACTTCTCCGCAAGGGACAGCACCAGTGATCCTCCGGTGGTCGAGACCATGGCTGCAGATCCCATCGCAGGTAATCCCCTTGCGTGAAAATTTCCCTTGGGTTCTTTTTCTTCTGTTTTTCTTTTCGAACATTTGCTTGACTGTTCTTTCTTTTTCTGGTCGTCAGATCCATCCGCCGCAGAGCCGATGGAGACTGAGGTCACCGGCGAGGAGGGTGCACGCGGCAACACTGACGACGTCGCCACCATGGAGGAAAAGGCTGGCGCCGATGGGTCCGCCGGCGAAGAGGCCGCCAAGGCTGCCGCCGCAAAGGCTGGTGAGGGGTCTGGCGATCGCACTGACGACCCTGAGGCCGCAGGAGCACCAGGCGCTACGCCGACCGCCGATCCCTCCGCCACCGGTGCAGCGTCAGGCTCCGAAGAGCCCCAGCCCGGCGCTTATCTGAAGGCCGGCGATGGCATCTTCATCAAGCTCCCCTGGGCCTCGAGCTCCAGGGCGCCGGTCGAAGGAGAGACCTTCGACGGAGAGCTGCTCGCCTCCGCTGGGTTGACGCTGGTCAACGTGCCAAGCAGCAGCGGCGGCGAGTCGGAGGAGGAGCAGCTGTTGCGGAAGCTGTTGTCGCTCTACCGCGCCCGACAAGCCAAGTTGGAGTCCCGGGAAGCACTTGTCGCGAGGGCGGGAGCAGACATGGAGAAGCGCGCAGAAGAGCTCCGGGGCGCCAACCAAGAAGCTCTCCGGAACGTAGCAGAAGAGCGGGAGCGACTCGCTGAAGAGCGCACAGCCTTCATCCTTGAGAAGGCTGAGGTCGAGGAACAGCAACGGCTCGCCGCCGAGAAGCTATCTGCGCAAGAAGGTGAGTTGGCGCAGCGGAAGATCAACCTTGACAGCTATGAGGAAGAGCTTGCATGAAGCAATCAATTGGCGGAGCTCTCAAGGAAGCAAAGGACGCTGCCGTAGCTGCCGAGGCCGCCAAGAAAGAGTTGGTGACGAAGTTGACGCAGCTGGAGGCCAACCTCTAGAAGAGCGGCGAGGAGCTTGCTGCGCTGAAGCACGAGCGCGAGAAGGACGCCTACACTCTTGGCGAGTTGCAGGGCCGTCTCGCTGAGAGGATCAAGGAGCTCGACGCCGCCAAGGACTCCAAGGCAGATCTTGAGCTGAAGCTGACCACCCTGATGCAGACGCTGGACGGCGCCAAAGAGCGGGAGGTGGGCCTGTTGGAGAAGATCAAGGCCAACGAGGAGCTGCTGGCGAGTGCTACTGCCACCCAGAGCACCTTCAGGGAGAATGTGGAGCTCTGGACTGAAGGTCTTGTGATTATTGCCGCCGCCATCGACAAGGAACTGACGGAGCTGGGGATGGTGGATCTCGGGTACTCCTCCGACGAGCGCCTCCAACCCAGCGCCAAGCTTAGCTTGTTCCTCAAGGGCGTGGTGACGGCTCTCCAGCGACTCCGGGAAGAGATCCCAAAGCAGCTGGCTGAGGAATCGCGCCAGATCTGTGCGGGAGCTCTCCAGAAGGTGTTGATGAAGGTGGCCTTCCGCAATCCAGGCCTCAACCTTGCCGGCATCCTCAGATCCTTGCCGCCAGATGCCGATGTGGAGGCGCTCAAAGCCCTTGTCGCACCCATTGTGGACAAGGTGGGCAAGATCAAGCGGGTTGATGGCGACCGCGTAGATTAGGCCACCAGTTTTATCTTTCCCTTGTCGCTGCTGATCATGTTTAGGAGAACAATTTATTAGATCTGCGACAAGCTATTCTGTAATATAATTCTATCTTGGGTAATGATTGCAATGTTATTTCCTTTACTTGATTCCTTCCTTTGTATGTTTGTGCCTTACGCTTTTAGGGAACTTGTCGGCGCGGGCACCTTTGCCGCGAGCGCTGAGTGCGGAACGTCAGCAGCCTGCTGGCGGTGCCGCCTCCGACAAGCAACCTTGTCGCAACTAGTTGCAGCTCACTTACGTTGTTGAGCGGACTCGAAACAAGGTAAGGGCGCGACTAGCTACGAGTTGGTTCCTCCGCGCACAGGTTTTCCATACAAAGTACTATCGTTCGAGGAAGATAACTTAAAGATTTAAAAACGGATTGCTCAAAATTTTGCCAACTTAGCTTTTCTGTCGTTTGCTTCCCGATAAGGTAAAACTTCCTCGAGCAACGCTTGGTCCATGGCATTATCTTCTCCTTCCCCCCTGGTTGACTTGTGTGCGAGGGAACCTTCCTTTCTTTGAGAAAGAGAAAGAAGAGAAAATAAAGTTATGGAGCCTTGTGGCTCGTTATTTCTTACCGGGCGTGGATGCTGCACAAAATGTTAGATAACACATGCAAAAAGGATGATGAAAGCATGTAGTTGACAAGTTGTGCGCAACACATGAGGTTTACTTATGCACGGGGTCTGCGCCCGGCTTTGTACAAAGGATTACATGCAACATCGGCAAGACTTGTACAAAAGGTGGTTGCCGGAACAGGTTCCAGCAACCATGCCCTATGGGTAAAACTTACGAAGATGTTCAATGTTCCAGGAGTTGCTCACCGGAATGCCATCTTTGGTCTCAAGGCGGACAGCGCCAGGCCTAGTGACTCGTTTCACCCGATAAGGGCCTTCCCACTTCGGCGTCAACTTGTTGGAATTCTTGGCGGACTGAACGCGCCGAAGAACAAGGTCGCCTTCCTCGAGACTTCTGGCGTTAACTCTGCGGCTACGGTAGCGGCGCAAAGCTTGCTGGTAACGAGCAGCTCGTACAGCAGCCTGAAGACAGTCCTCCTCAAGGAGCAGCGCGTCATCTTGTCGCAGCTGCTCTTGCTCAAGCTCATCATAAGCGAGTACTGAGGTGACCCGTGATCTGAGTTCCGTGGGGAGAACTGCCTCTGCTCCATATACTAGAGCGAAAGGTGTCTGGCCAGTGGCTCGATTTGGCGTCGTCCTGATCGACCAAAGAACCACCGACAGCTCCTCAATCTAGTTTCTTCCGCACTTGTGTAGCCTCGTCGAAAGTTACGGTCTTGAGCCCACGCAGCACTTGACGATTCGCCCTCGCTTGACCGCTGCTTCTTGGATGAGCAATGAATAAAGCAGACCTTGGCGCCAAGATCTTGGACGTATTGCATGAAGGTGCGGCTCGTGAACTGTGTGCCGTTGTCGGTGATGATCCTGTTAGGAATTCCAAAACGGCAAACAATTGACCTGAAGAACTTGACTGCTGACTGTGCTGTCACCTTCCTCATCGCTTCCACTTCCGCCACTTTGTGAACTTGTCGATTGCAACGCATAAGTACTCAAAGCCCCGACAACTTCGGGAAAGGGTCGAGGATGTCGAGCCCTGCACGAAAATGGCCAGGATAAAGGGATCGTCTGGAGAGCTTGAGCTGGCTGGTGTATCTGCTGGAATGGAACCGCACGCTTCACACTTGGTTACTTGTGCAGTTGCATCTCGGAGGGCTGTCGGCCGAAGAAACCTTGCCGTAAAGCTTTGCGGCAAGTGCTCTTGCGCCAATGTGGTGACCACATATGCCTCCGTATCTCTCGCCAACAGCTTCATCCATCTTCCCGTGAATACACTTAAATTTCACACCGTTGAGTCTTCTTACATGACAGCGTCTTTGTCGACAAACCGGTACATACTTGACTGCCGGGCTACTCTCTCCGCTTCTTTTTGCTCTTGGGAAGTTCTCCGTCTCAAGGAAATGGACAATCTCTTGTGCCCATCTTTGGAGCTTGTGGCTCGACAACAAGGACTAAAGGCACATATGTTGCTGCGGGAACATCCGCTTCACGGTAAGAACCTGCGGCTCGGCCGAGCTTGATGTTCCCGGCAAGCTTGCCGAGCAAAACTTGTCGGAGCGTCTACTTCAACGAAACAAACCCTAGGGCTTGTCGGAGCAGACTGCTCCTCAAGCACTCTTGGTGTTAATCACTGGGACCTTCTTGGCGGCGGCTTGAGGAGCTCTGCACGAAAATAGTCACCGTAAATCAACTTCCTCTTCTTGTTCTGTCCGGTTGATGGTGTTACAATCGGTTGAGTCAGCTTGAGCACAAAATCCCTGGTTCCATTGTGTAACTTGAGGCGGCGACTTTGACGAGCCATCGGCAATATCATTACGAGCTCTTGGAACATGTTCCATCTGCGGACCTTCAAAGTGCTCTTCTAGCTTTCTCACTTCATCAACGAGGCTTCCATCAACGGACTCGATAATATTTTTTCACTTGGCGGACGACAAGCTGCGAGTCACCCCGACAATGAGCTTCTTGATCCCAAGGTCTCACAATTCGAGACCGGCAAGCAAACCTTCATACTCTGCAGTATTGTTTGTCGCTTGCTCCTTGGGAAAGTGCATTTGGACTATGTACTTGAGGTGCTCTCCGGTGGGTGCGATGAGCAGCACGCCCGCACCGGCGCCTTGCAGCGAGAAGGCACCATCAAAGTACATCAGCCACTCTTTACTTGCTTCCTTGACGGGGATACTCGTCTTTGGAATTTCTTCATCTTGCGTTGGCGTCCATTCTGCTATAAACTCTGCCAATGCTCTGCTTTGGATAGTCGAAGTGCTTTCAAACTTGAGGCCAAAGCTTGACAGTTCCAGTACCCACTCGACAATCCTGCCAGTTGCTTCGGATTTTGCAATATCCTCTTGAGGAAAGCGAGTGACGATGTGATTTCATGTGCTTGGAAGTAATGGCGCAGCTTTCTCGAGGCCATGAGGAGACCGAAAAGCAATTTCGCACACAGTACCTTGACCTAGCCCCTGCGAAGGGAACCGACAAAGTAAACTGGGCGCTGCACCATCCTTTTTCGTATCTTCTCGCGCTGCAAGCAGATCCGTCCTTGTCGGGACCAGAGCTTGTCGGTGAAGCCCCCCGCTTGTCGCTGGATGCATCTGCCTTGGTTGCGGCTCATCATCGCCTCCTTTCCGCTACTAACGCAGCACTAACCACTTGATTGGTTGCGCTATATGTAGCAGCAACTTCTCTTGTGGCCTAGGTGCGACAAATATTGGAGTGGAGGACAGGTACCTCTTTAAGTCTGCAGCGCAGCCTCCGCTTCGAGTCCATTTCATTGGACCTGCCTTTTTCAAAATCTTGAAAAATGGCAGGCGCGTTCAGCGAACCTAGAGATAAACCTCCGAGAGCAGCCATGCAACCGGCAAGTCTTTGTACATCCTTGACGCGCTTTGGTTCTTCAATCTGCTCAATGGCCTTGATCTTGTCGGGATTGGCTTCAATTCCCGCTAAGACACGAAGAACCGAGAAGCTTGCGGAAGGGACTCCAAACACGCACTTTCGGGGTTGAGCTTGAGGTTGATCTTGCGCAGATTTGCAAAGGTCTCATCTAAATCTTGAACCAGAGTTGCTTTGTCCTTGCTCTTGACCACTATGTCATCCATGTAGGCTTCTACATTTCGTGCATTTGCGGCTCAAAAGCGTCATGGACTACTCTTGCAAGCGTTGAACCAGCATTCTTTAGCCCAAAAGGCATCCGTATAAAACAGTATGTGCCACATGGGGTGATGAATGCGGTTTCTCCTCATCCTCTTCGCCATGAAGATCTCGATGATATCCTGAGTATGCATCAAGAAATGAAAGAAAATCACATCCACCGTGGAGTCAACAATCTGGTCAATGCGCGGCAAGGAAATGGGTCTTTGGGACAAGCTTTATTAACATCTGTGAAGTCGATACAAAGTCTCCATTTCCCATTTGCCTTGCATACAACTACAGGATTGGCCAACCACGAGGATGGAGCACTACCGACAAGGCCTGCTGCTTCCAATTTCTTGATCTCTTCGCAATGAATTCTTGGCGCCCACTTTGCTGCTTCGATTTTCGCTTGACGGGCCGCGCGAGGACATACAGCTAAGTGGTGCTCAATTACTTTCACAGGAACACCGAGGATGTCGGACGGTTGCCAAGCAAACACGTCGGCGTTCGCCCCAGAGAAAGCAACAGAGCCGCCTTCCTATTTAGGGTCGAGAGTGGCAGCGATGGTGAAGGTACCACCGGTGCCGTCCTCCTTGGCGGGCACCTTCTTGGTCTTCGTGGAGCTGCCATCATCTTCTTGCACTTGCGGTGGAGCTCGATGGTGCGTCCTTGGCGGTAGCGCAGCACTCGAAGAGGTGCGCTTGCGGAGTGGGCATCGAGCTCTTGCGGACTTGGTCTTCTTCTTCCCCCGGAGCTTCAGTGACAAGTGATTTGCTATCATTGCGAGATGCTGCCTCCCGGTAAATCTTGTCGGCGCAGATGAGAGCATCCTTCTTGTCGCCATGGACAGAAATGACACTTATCGGGCCTGGCATCTTGAGCAAGTTGTATGCATAATGAGAGGCTGCCATGAACTTGGCGAAGGCTGGGCGACCAAGTATCCCATTGTAAGGCAATGGAAAATCAGCAACGTCAAACGTGACCCTCTCAGTCCTGAAGTTTAGCTCGCTGCCAAATGTTACCGGCAACGTGATCTTCCCCTTCGGCTTGCTCCTTCCCGGATTGATTCCTTGGAACGTGCCAGTCTCTTCGAGCTCGCTGTCAGGGATTTGAAGCTTCTGGAGCACCGCGGAGGAGATCAGGTTTAAGCCGGCCCCGCCATCAACTTGCATCTTGGTGACCTTGAGGTTGCGGATAGTTGGCGATACCAACATCGGCAAGCACCCGACCGCAGTTATGCGATCTGGGTGGTCCTCAATATCAAAGATGATAGGCGTGCTGGACCATTTCAGAGGCTTGCGTGACTCTACGGATGGTTACGCTGCATTAACTTCCGCATCCATTGCTTGAGTTGGCGGTGTGAAGTATGCGAGAAGCACCGCCGTCAACGCAGAGGACCTCTGTGGCCTTCTGAAACTCCTGCTCATCGGTCTCGTCGTCTTCCATATCTTCATCGTCGTCGTCTTCATCCTTGTCGCGGCCGCGGGGAGGTCTGTCTCCTTGCCGCTGCTTGGCTTTGCCGCGGCGTCCTCCCCGGCCTGGTCGCTTCTTGCTAACTCCCCCAGCACCTTCCTGGGCCTTCTCCTTGTCGCGCCGCTCGTACTCAGCCTTCTACTGCTCAACAAGCTGCTCGACCTTCTTGCAGCTCTGGAGGTCATGGCCCTTGGTGCGGTGAATCTTGCAGTACTGTTTGTTGGAGCTGTCCTACTTGTCGGCGGCCGCCACAGCTTGGCGGTCGGTGCCAGTGGCAACCTCCTTGCCGGAGCCACCAACTTTGGCTTTCTTGGCGGCACCACCATTGCCGGACTGCTCGACAACTAGCACCTCTTTGCCCTTCTTCCTTCTATTGTTCCGTCGCCGGCTCTTCTTCGCCGGGGCGGTCTCCTCACTATCAGATCCTGCTTCTGTATTCTCTCCTGGGAGTCTCCTCCCTTTCTCAGCACGTGCACACTTGTGGGCTAGAGCATACAGCTCACTGACGTCCTTGACTTTGCACATCGCCATCTCTTCCCTCATCCTGCGGTTCCGTACTTTCTGATGAAACGCACTGATCACCGCGGCAGGGTGGACATCTGGGATGTTGTAGTGCACACGGCTGAATCTCTGAATGAACTTGCGCAGGGACTCTCCTTCCTTCTGGGCGAGCAGGTGAAGGTCGCTCTCTTGGCCATGAGGCTTGTGGCCGCCTATGAAAGTGCCGACAAACAGATGGCATAGATCTTCCCAAGAGGATATGGATCCGTCCGGCAAGTGCATGAGCCAGGATCTGACATTGGGCTTGAGTACCAGCAGGAAGTAGTTGGCGAGGATCTTGTCGTCTCGTCCCCCTGCAGCTTGCACCGCGATGGTGTAGATCTTTGAGGAACTCCGACGGATCGTCCCGCCATCGTACTTCTCGCACGTCGGCGAAATTCTTCTTCTTGGGCCACTGGACTTGCCGTAGCTCACGAGTGAATGCAGGGCAACCTACGCGTATGGCAAGTCGCTTTGGTTCCCCTGGCGCATGCATATCGACGAGAGGGCCCGGTCGCTTCGTCGGATTGACGTCGCGCTTCTCTTGGCCTTCGATGGCGAGTTCGAGCGTCTTCTTGTTGCCGTTCTTGAAGAACTTGGCGCTGATCACGGCGAGCTCGTGGATCCGATGGCGTGGTGGAGTCGCTGCCGAGGTGGATCCGGCGAGTTGGTGATCTTAGCCTTGAGGTGGAAGTGCATGGTGGTTGCACCCCACAGGTTTCGTCGCCACCGGCTCGTGCCTTGTCGTCTTGCAGCGGCAGCAATGTAGTTGGTTGCTGCGGGCGTCACCGTTAGCAAAGCCGATGAGACTACGGATGGTGGCCCTCCATTCGTCGACCTTGTTGGCTGTTGGAGGTAATCTAGGAAGCGATTGAGCTCTCGCCAAAGCTTCCGCTGGGTGGTGGGTGGCGATGGTGAGCGGTGCGAGGCGGGATATGCTCGGACTTCTAACTATGTTAGAAGGAGCAGCATCCGTCGGCGACCGTACCCGCTTCGCGCCAAACATCTTTGGCGTGCACGCTGGTCTTGAGGGCCTCGCGATCCTCCAGCTCGGTCTTGATCAATGGCGTATGGTACTATGAATACCATGGCGCTGTCGGCCCAGCGCCTCTGAGATGGGCGCGGTGCGTGTCGGACGCCGAGGTCTGTGCGGCCTTGTCCTTGGACTTGGCAGCATCATGAGCTCCCTCGTCGATGCTCGTTCCTCCGCCGGCGTCTACCCCGCCACCCGTTTGCTCCGGTGGTGGCGGAATCGACGTGGGCGGCTCCGCTGCCGCGAAGCCTTCTTCTTCGGTGGCATGTTGATGAAGATGATGAAGATGTTGCTCGTGCGACGCCGGATCAGGTTCACACAGCCTCGGCGCCCATACAGCGCGCCAAAGATGTCGGGAAGCTGATCGTAACCCACGAACACCTATGGGACCGGCGGACCGAGTCCCTTTCGGTTCGATGGGGGCGGAGGTTACCGCGAAGAGCGAATCGGCGAAGCACACGAGCAGTTTACCTAGCTTCGAGCTCTCCGGAGATAATACTCCTACTGCTGCTTGTGCGATTGTATTGTGTTCTTGCTAGAGAGCTATGAGAGCTACAAAACCTAGCTTGAGTGTCTACGGTTTGAATGAGCTGAACCGAACCCTTTCTCGTTATGCATGGGCCTCCTTTTATAGGCTCAAGGGGTCACCAACAGGTGGCAAGCGTAGACAAGGGCAAAATGGGAAAATGAGTTGCGGTTGGTACAGCTACTTTGTACAGTGTATTCTACCTAACTCGACGGCAAGGGACAAAAACATTAAATGCCCGTCCATATCGCCTAAGCGATTAGGCGAGGGACCGTCGGGGCGCCACCGCTTGCCACGATGGCATTCTTGTCGGTGCCGCTTCTGCTGCTCTCCGCTGGCGCATAGCCTCTTGACACGCACGCCTGGAATGGTCCCATGGCGACACGTTGGTGGATGAGCTGGAGCGGAGATGAAGAGTGGTTGCCTGCCGCGGCAAGCGCCTTGCCGCGGCTGAATCCTCGTCGCATCCGGAAGCTTGTCGCTCACCGAGCCTTCCCGGCAAGCTCCTCTTGCCGGGATCTTGTCTTCTGCGTGCCTTGAGTGGCCTTCCCGGCAAGCTCCTCTTGCCGGGGCCTTGTCTTCTTGGCTTAAATACTTTGTTCTTGAATGGCTCCAAAGGAACCATGGAGGACCTTGGCGGTCACTAGGCAAGCCTTGCCGCGGGGTGCTGCAACTGCCCGTGCACGAGTTCGGGATACCAGGGTACCCCTACTCTAGTACACCGACAAATTGTTTTTAAGTGATTTAATTAGTGTTTGAGCCAAGTAAGACCTTTTGGGCGATCTATGGTGATAGTTGATTTGATCTTGCCGAAAAACAGAAACTTTTGCGTCCAGTAGCAGAATTTTAAAAATTCACAGGAATGTGTTACGGATCTGATTTTTTACATAAAATTGATATACAAATTGCCTAGGTTTTCCTGATTTTTCAGAATTTTTAGAGTTACAGAACTATACGAAGTTTTCAGATTGCTACAGACTGTTCTGTTTTTGACAGATTCTGTTTTCTATGTGTTGTTTGCTTATTTTGATGAATCTATGGGTAGTATCGGGGGGTATGAACAATGGAGAAGTTGGAATACAGAAGATATAACACCATTATAAATTTAGAATGAGTTCACAAAAGTACCTAAAGTGGTGATTTGTTTTATTATACTAACAAAGCTTACGAGTTTTCCGTTGAGTTTTGTGTTGTGAAGTTTTCAAGTTTTGGGTAAAGTTTTGATGGACTACGAAATAAGGAGTGGCAAGAGCCTAAGCTTGGGGATTCCCAAGGCACCCCAAGGAAATATTCAAGGATAGCCAAGCATCTAATCTTGGGGATGCCCTGGATGGCATCCCCTCTTTCGTCTTCAATCCATCGGTAAAATTAATTAAGGCTATATTTTTATTCACCACATGATATGTGTTTTGCTTGGAGCATTTTGATTTATATGAGTCTTTACTTTTTAGTTTGCCACAGTCATCCTTGTTGTACACACCTTTGAGAGGGACACACGTTAATCGTGGATTTATTAGAATACTCTATGTGCTTCACTTATATCTTTTGAGCTAGGCAGTTGCTCTAGTACTTCACTTATATCTTTTTAGAGCACGGCGGTGGTTTTATTTTGTAGAAATTATGAACTCTCATGCTTCACTTATATTATTTTGAGAGTCTTAACAATAGTATGGCAATTTGCTTAGGTTATGAATTTAGTCCTAATATGATGGGTATTCAAGAGGGATATAATAAAAACTTTCATGAAGATCATTTAATATATGAGAAGTTTGATTCCTTGTATTTGTTTTGAGATATAAAGATGGTGATATTCGAGTCATGCTAGTGAGTAATTGTGGATTAGTAAGAATATTTGTGTTAAGGTTTGTGATTCCCGAAGCATGCACGTATGGTGAACCGTCATGTGATGAAGTTAGAGCATGATTTATTTTTTATTATCTTCCTTATAAGTGGCGGTCGGGGACGAGCGATGGTCTTTTCCTACCAATCTATCTCCCTAGGTGCATGCGTATTAGTACTTTGCTTTGATGGATAATAAACTTTTGCAATAAGTATGTGAGTTCTTTATGACTAATGTTGAGTCCAAGGATTATACGCACTCTCACCCTTCCACCATTTATAGCCTCTCTAGTACCACGCAACTTTCACCGGTGCACTAAACATACCTTATACCTCCCTCAAAACAGCCACCATACCTACCTATTATCACATTTCCATAGCCATTCCGAGATATATTACGATGCAACTTCCATCGTTCCATTTTATTATGACACACATCATCATTGTCATATTATTCTCATATGCATGAGGCATTCATATAGAGTCATATTTGTTCTAGTATCGAGTTGTAATTCTTGAGTTGTAAGTAAATAAAAGTATGATGATCATCATTATTAGAGCATTTTTCCATGTGAGGAAAGGATGATGGAGCCTATGATGCTCCCACAAGTACAGATGAGACTCCGGACGTAAAAAATGATAAAAAGAGGCCAAAGAGCGTCCCCCCCAAAAAGAGAGGGCAAAATAAGAAAAATAAAAAAATGAGAGAAAAAGAGAGAAGGGACAATGTTACTATCCTTTTTCCACACTTGTGCCATGTTATACATGATAGAGAGTCTCCTATTTTGTCACTTTCATATACTAGTGGGAATTTTTCATTATAGAACTTGGCTTGTATATTCCAATGATGGGCTTCCTCAAATTTCCCTAGGTCTTCATGAGCAAGCAAGTTGGATGCACACCCACTTAGTTTTCTTTTGAGCTTTCATACACTTATAGCTCTAGTGCATCCGTTGCATGGCAATCCTGTTGGGGAACGTAGCATGCAATTTCAAAAAAAATCCTATGATCACTTAATATCTATCTACGAGATGCATAGCAACAAGAGGGGGAGAGTGTGTCCACGTACCCTCGTAGACAGAAAGCGGAAGTGTTAGCTTAACGCGGTTGCTGTAGTCGAACGTCTTCTCGATCCAAACGATCAAGAACCGAACATACGGCACCTCCGATGTCGAATTTCGGGTTCCGGAAAAACCCTTGAGGTTCGAACACTGGGGTGCACACGAAGATCTCTCTTTCCCTAGCTCGCTCTCACAACGATCGCAAGGCCTAGCTCGCCGAACCCAAAGAACGAGAGACACGAGAGTTTATACTGGTTCGGACAACCGATGTGGTGTAATACCCTACTCCAGTGTGGTGTGGTGCGGTGGATTGCCTCTTGGGCTGTGGATGAACAGTTACAAGGGAAGAATAGCCTCCTGAGGAGAGGTGATCTTGTGCTTGGTGAGTTGGGTGGTTGGGGATGATCTGAATGATCTGTATCCAAGATGAGATGCCTCCAACGGTGGTAGCTAGTCCTATTTATAGAGGCCCTGGTCCTCTTCCCAAATGTTTAGGCGGGGAGGGATCCCACAACGGAAAATTAGAAGGGAGACAACTAGTACAAGTTATCCTGAGTAAAGGTGGTCTTCGCCTGCCAAAGGCTCTGGTGGTGACGCCCTCTTGGGCTCCACGGTGACCTCCCTCCTGCCGTCCTGCTGGTCTTGGTCTCGTTGCACTGATATGGCAACCTTTGCCTAATGCCTCGAGACTCCTCGCCTGCGCTTGCCTCTGTAGCACCAAAGAGGAAATGAGGACACTATGCGCGCTGGCGCCCGCCTGGCGCCGGTCGTCATGACTTACGTCACAGGAACCTCGCGAGGTACCCCTTGCCTTGATCTCTCCATCCCTCGCGAGCCAGCCTGGTGAGGCCGCCCCTGAGGAGGTCTTGCGTCGTCCACCTCGCGAGGGTCTTGAGTGTTTGCTGGTGAAGATGGGTCATACAGGGCCGCTAGTGGAGCCACGCCGTGGCCCGCAGGCAGGCAAGCCTGGGGACCCCCGTTCCCAGGACGCCGACATCCGAGTTCTGCAAACATTCAGCTTGATGACGTCTCTCGAACTCTTGATCCAGCAAAGTGTCGAGGGAGAGTTTCGTCAGCACGACGGCGTGGTGACGGTGATGGTGAAATAATCCACGCAGGGCTTCGCCTAAGCACTACGACAACATGACCAAAGGAGTAAACGGTGGAGGGGGCACTGCACACGGCTAAGAACAATTGATGTGCTTTGGGGTGCCACCTGCCCCCGTATATAAAGGAGGACAGGGAGGAGGCCGGCCATAGGAGGCGCGCCATGGGGGGAAAACCGACTAGGACTCCTAGTCCAAGTCGGCCCCCCTTTCTTTCTTTCAGGGGGGAGGGAAGGAGAGGGAAGGGGGGCCGCGCCCCCTTCCCCTTGTCCAATTTGGACAGCCCAAGGGGGGGGGGGCGCCACCCCTTGTGGGCTCCCTTCTCTCCCCCTATGGCCCATGTAGGCCCATTACTTTCCCGGGGGTTCCGGTAACCTCTCGGTACTCCAAAAAGTACCCGAAACATTCCGGAACTATTCCGATGTCCGAATACCATTGTCCAATATATCAATCTTTACCTCTCGACTATTCCGAGACTCCTCGCAATGTCCGTGATCTCATCCGGGACTCCGAACAATCTTCGGTCACCAAAACACATAACTCATAATACAAATCGTCATCGAACGTTAAGCGTGCGGACCCTACGGGTTCGAGAACTATGTAGACATGACCGAGACACATCTCCGGTCAATAACCAATAGCAGAACCTGGATGCTCATATTGGCTCCCACATATTCTACGAAGATCTTTATCGGTTGAACCGTAATGACAACATACGTTATTCCCTTTGTCATCGGCATGTTACTTGCCCGAGATTCGATCATCGGTATCTTCATACCTAGTTCAATGTCATTACCAGCAAGTCTCTTTACTTGTTCCGTAATGCATCATCAGGTAACTAAATCATGAGTACATTCCTTGCAAGGCTTATTATGATGTGCATTATCGAGAGGGCCTAGAGATACCTCTCCGATACTCGAAGTGACAAATCCTAATCTCGATCTATGCCAACCCAACAAAACACCTTTAGAGATACCTGTAGAGCATCTTTATAATCACCCTTTTACGTTGTGACGTTTGATAGCACACAAGGTATTCCTTCGGTATTCGGGAGTTGCATAATCTCATAGTCAAAGGAACATGTATAAGTCATGAAGAAATCAATAGCAATAAAACTCAACGATCATTATGCTAAGCTAATGGATGGGTCTTGTCCATCACATCATTCTCCTAATGATGTGATCCCGTTCATCAAATGACAACACATGTCTATGGTTAGGAAACTTAACCATCTTTGATTAACGAGCTAGTCTAGTAGAGGCTTACTAGGGACACTGTTTTGTCTATGTATCCACACATGTATCAAGTTTACGGTTAATACAATTCTAGCATGAATAATAGATATTTATCATGATATAAGGAAATATAAAATAACAAATTTATTATTGCCTCTAGGCATATTTCCTTCAATCTCCCATTTGCACTAGAGTCAATAATCTAGTTCACATTGTCATGTGATTTAACACCAATAGTTCACATCTCCATGTGACCAACACCCAAAGGGTTTACTAGAGTCAATAATCTAGTTCACATCGCTATGTGATTAACACCCAAAGAGTACTAAGTTGTGATCATGTTTTGCTTGTGAGATAAGTTTAGTCAACGGGTCTGCCACATTCAGAGTCGCATGTATTTTGCAAATTTTCTATGTCTACAATGCTCTGCATGGATCTATTCTAGCTAATTGCTCCCACTTTCAATATGTATCCAGATTGAGACTCAGAGTCATCCGGATTAGTGTAAAATCTTGCATCGACGTAACTCTTTATGACGAACTCTTTATCACCTGCATAACCGAGAAATATTTCCTTAGTCCTCTTAGGTAACTATGGATAAGTTTGACCGCTGTCCAATGATCCACTCCTGGATCACTATCGTACCCCCTTGCCAAACTCATGGCAAGGTACACAACAGGTTTGTTACAAAGCCTGGCAGACTTTATAGAACCTATGGCTGAGGCATAAGGAATTACTTTCATTCGCTCTCTATCTTCTGCCGTGGTCGGGTTTTGAGTCTTACTCAACTTCATACCTTACAGCTCAGGCAAGAACTCCTTCTTTGACTGATCCATTTTGAACTCTTTCAAAATGTTATCAAGGTATGTACTCATCGAAAGTATTATCAAACGTCTTGATCTATCTCTATAGATCTTGATGCTCAATACGTAAGCAGCTTCACTGAGGTCTTTCTTTGAAAAACTCTGTTCAAACACTCCTTTATGTTTCCAGAAAATTCTACATCATTTCTGATCAACAATGTGTTATTCACATATACTTATCAGAAAGGTTGTAGTGCTCCCACTCACTTTTTTGTAAATACAGGCTTCACCGCAAGTCTGTATAAAACTATATGCTTTGATCAACTCATCAAAATGTATATTCCAACTCTGAGATGCTTGCACCAGTCCATATATGGATCGCTGGAGCTTGCACATTTTGTTAGCACCTTTAGGATTGACAAAACCTTCTGGTTGCATCATATACAATTCTTCTTTAATAAATCCATTAAGGAATACAGTTTTGATATCCATTTTCCAGATTTCATAAAATGCGGCAATTACTAACATGATCCGGATAGACTTTAAGCATCGATACGAGTGAGAAAATCTCATCGTAGTCAACACCTTGAACTTGTCGAAAACCTTTTGCGACAAGTCAAGCTTTGTAGATAGTAACACTACCATCAACATCTATCTTCCTCTTGAAGATCCATTTATTCTCAATGGCTTGCCGATCATCGGGCAAGTCCACCAGAGTCCACATTTTGTTCTTATATATGGATCCTATCTCAGATTTCATGGCCTCAGGCCATTTATCGAAATTTGGGCTCATCATCACTTCCTCATAGTTCATAGGTTTGTCATGGTCTAGTAACATGACCTCTAGAACAGGATTACCATACCACTCTGGGGCGGAACGTGCTCTAGTTGACCTACGAGGTTCGGTAGTAACTTGATCCAAAGTTTCATGATCATTATCATTAGCTTCCTCACTAGTTGGTGCAGGCATCACGGGAATGGATTTCTCTGTGATGAGCTACTTTCAAATATGAGAGAAGGTACAATTACCTCATCAAGTTCTACTTTCCTCCCACTCACTTCTTTCGAGAGAAACTCCTTCTCCAGAAATGTAACATCCCAAATTTTAAATTTGGAATGTTATACATTAGGTCATCATGCATATCATATTTTCTCGCATTTTTCCGATCCTAGAAAATTTCACGCAACTCAAGGACCCTCGGAGAGAGTTGGAAGTTTCAATATTTTCATATTTGGGATTTCTCAAATTTTGAAAATAGGATCATTAGTTATTTAATTATCTTCATAAAGTTTTCCTATAAAAATTAAGAGGGAATAATATGACTTTCCCAACATTTAGGAAAAATGAAGATATTATAAATAAATCAAATTTGGCTTTGAAAGATTTATTAGCTTTAGGCAAAATGAGCATTTTAAAAAATATGCATATCTGCCCGTTTTAAAGTTCATTTTGTTAGACTCATTTTTAGGAGTCGGGGAAAATTAATTTTATTAAATTAGGAGTTCGTTTAGTATTTTTTTAATCCGTTTAGTTTTGTTTTAAAAAAACTACTTCGCCCCCCTTTGGGCCAAGGCCAGTGAGCCCAACCGCCCGCCCACCTCCCTCTCCCTCCCAGTGATCTCCGCCGCCGCGCCCCGCCGCCCGGGAGTCGGTCCCGACCAGCCCCATGCCCCCCTTCCCAAAGGCGCGGCCACCCCCTCTTATATACCCGGCCGCCCCCCTCCCTCTCCTCATCCGCCGCCACCCGCGCCCCTCACCCGAGCCGAGTGAGCCCGCCGCCCGCCGAGGGCGCCCGCCGCCGCCGTTCCCGCCCTCGCCGCCCCTCGCCGCCCCCCTCGACCCCCCCCCCCGGGCCCTTGGAGCCCTTGGCAAGCCACCAGGTAGCCGCCGCCACCGCCCGGTCGGTTTTTAGAAAAACCCGATCCGGTTTTTCTCGTGATGTTCGGTTTTTTTTTTAAAAAAACCTAGATGGTTTTTTTTTCGGTTTTCTTATTTAGTGAACGTTCACCGACCCGATCCGGTTTAGCCGTGTCCCCGGTTATGGACGTTTTGAGTATCTGGTAACCAAGCGGAGGCGATCGAGTCTTGTGGGGAAAAGTGCGCAAACCTCTGCAGAGTGTATAAACTAATCATGATTAGCCGTGTCCCCGGTTATGGACGTTTTGAGTATCTGGTAATTGAATATCATGTGAATCTCAACATGTTACTTCTAATAAAAGTTATTGGGTTTTGATGAGTACTTTTTAATTGGGATTGAGGATGCTGTCAACCATTCTCAATGTTTAACAACCACCATGATAGTTAAATAAAATTATTCCTTTGATGTAGGGAAAAACTAGCTTTATGCAAAAATGTAACCGTAGAGCCTTACCACCAGCCATATATGCATGTAGTATAGGCTTTTGCTTCATTACTCTCTATGTGTTACATTGCGGCATATTCCATGTCTTGACCCGTTTTGGGCTGCAACTTTCACGTTGCAGACTTTTAGAATGACGAGTAAGGTGTTAGGTCGTGGTTCTATACTCGGTGATGCCAATGGAGTTGATGGACTCACTTATCTTCCAAGCCTTCATTGTTATTATTAGATGGCCTTAAGCCATATTATTGTAATAAGTTCCTTGTGGACAACGATGTAATAAGTGTGTGATTGCTACTCTACTATAAATCCTTGAAATCTTGTGTGGTGTCGGCATTCTTGATCCGGGGATGACACCGAGCACGAGACTTGATCCATTGGTGCTGGTCGCTCTGAGAGAATGGTATCGAGCACACGCTGATGTGTAGGACCACGACCACTAAGTTAAAGCCATAGATCACTACTCTCTTCCCATTTCTAACTCCTCATCTTTCTACTCTCTTTAGGATGGCGGACGCTGAAGATCAAGTACACCCAACGGATGAAGGCACACCTTTTGGATTTCACTTGAAGGAAGTCACCAAGTACTGAACATTGGATTACCAAGCTTCACGGGACTTTCAACGCCACTCTGCTGAAGAGGAGGATTTGGAAGATTCATGCTCACATTCGGGAAGGACATTCGCCCCAATCACCAAGCCTATAGATAGTGTTTTCGATTGCACCCACTTGGAGTGCAGGAAAGAGCATGGCAGCTCACATCACCATGGGGCGCATTGGAGAAGCTTATCAAGAAGACCTCAAGGACACTATCTACCAGATTTGCGGACGCCGAGATGACAAGCTGGGACGTCGTCGGCACCAAGAAGGATAGATCTATTGCAGCGTTCATCCGGAGTTAAATCAGCACATTCGGCGCCGGAGAACCAAATGTGCAATGATATGTTGGATTCTGAGAAGACAAAGGAAGGATCATCGAATTGGAAGGAGAACTAAAGACTACGCATAAGGACTACATGGGCGAGATCGTAGCTACGGCAAGACACAATAACGATCTTAAGTGCGAGATCGAAGAACTCAAGAAGAAGTTGGCACTCGGGAATGAAGACCGGTATGTCGAATACCCAGCGACTACATCAACATCGATGACACGATTCGGATCCAAGTGAACCCGACCTTGAAGGCGAAGTGGGCGGACATCATGGAGTCTTCCACGGTTCAAATTAGTAGAAGTCCCCACATATTAGTAGCATTTCCTCCATGTAAACATTATAGTACACGCACTTTTGCGATAGTTAGATCGTTGTAAGCCCTTGTTTGATTGAATGAAGTGATTTTGTGTGCATTTGCTCATGTGCATTTGGGTAGTGATTCCCCTTAGACCTCAATCTATTCTAAATTCTCGTCTCTTCTAAACCCATCGGATGCCTCCGAGACGCGACCCGGATTCGTTTTCCGCCAGAGATCACCCAATTGATCCAGCAGCGAGAATACCACTGATTCAAACATTGGTGCGAACTGGGCAACAACAACAACAACAACAACAACCCACCACCACCACCACTGCGGATCATCGACTCGTTTCCTTAGACTGAATCCGCCGGTGTATTCCAGTAGCACCGAGCCGATTGTAGCAGATGATTGGCTCCGCAAGATAGGAAGGGAGTTGACCACTGCAGGATGCACAGATGGTGAAAGAGTGAAGTTTGCAGCACATCAGCGTGAAGGACCCGCAGCAGCATGGTGGGAGAATTTCACAGCCACTTACCGGTGAACACTTTGTCACATGGGATCAATTTCAGCAAGCTTTTCGACTTGCCCATGTTTCAGCAGGAGCCATGGCCATGAAGAAGCGTGAGTTTGCAACTTCGCCAAGGAGGAAGGACTGTTGGCCATTCGTGGATGACTTTAGTAAATTAGCACGTTATGCCCCGGATAGCGTTACTACCGATGCAGCTAAATAGGAGAAGTTTCTAGAAGGACTGAATGATGAGTTCACATGCCGTTGATGGTAGCAAGTTTCAACAACTACCGGGAGTTGGTAGACCGAGCCCTCATGATTGAAGGAAAGCAGTGACAAATTGAGAACATGCAAGCGGAAGTATGGACAAGGGAAGTATAACTCGGAGCTCGGTGAAACCTCGTTATACCCCTAAATCAGAATTCAGTTTCACATACCCATGGAGGAGGTAATTCGCATAACCATAATGGCACCAAGAATGGGAGCGGGAATGGAGGAAGCAATGGACAGAACCGCACCAACCCGTCAACACCATCCAAAGTAGACCTGAGTCACATCACTTGCTTTAAGTCTTTGCAAGATGGGCATTATGCAAATGACTGTCGAGAAGGCGAATGGAAATGGCAATGGAAGCTCGGAAAGAAGCCCAACCCTTTCAACGGGGACGGGTGAACCACATTGATGTGGAGGAGGTTGAAGATCAGCCCGATGCGATGTCGGTAAGTTTTTGGTTAAGTCATTTCTGCAGTTGTTCTTTTCGATCTTGGTGCATCACATTCATACATATCAAGGGATTTGTGGATAAGTACAAATTACCGACCCAAGCCCTTAGGTCACCCATGCTAGTAACCTCACCCGAGCAGAGTACATGGCTAGTAAATGGTGTGATCGATTGCCATTAAGGATTGGACACTATGTTTTCCCCTCGGACCTAATAGTTACGGAATCCCAAGGATTGGATGTGATATTAGGAATGGATTGGCTATCAAGGTATGGAGGAAACATAGATTGCACCACAAAGTCAATTTTGCTCACCACACCGAAGGAAGAAGGATCAAGTATGTATCACGGCACGAGCCGAGGAAAGCACAATTTAATTGCTTATCGGGGTGGTGCGGGAAGAAGTACCGATGGTGAAGGATTTTCTGATGTATTTCGGAAGAGTTGCCAGGAATGCCACCGGATAGGGACATTGAGTTTTTGATCGAGTTGTTGCCAGGAACAGGCCCGATATCGAAGCGACCGTACAGGATGCCCGCAAAGGATTTGGCGGAAATCAAGAAGCAGATTAAGGAACTATTGGATAAAGGTTTTATACGCCCAAGTTCTTCACCTTGGGGATCACCCGTTTTGTTAGTGGAGAAGAAGGATGGATCTTTGAGAATGGTTGTTGATTATCGTGGATTGAATGAAGTAACAATCAAGAACAAGTACCCACTACCTATGATTAATGATCTGTTTGATCGCTTGCAAGGAGCCAAGGTGTTTTCCAAGATCGACTTGCGATCGTGGTACCATCGATTGAAGATTAGGAGCAAGACATACCCAAGACATCATTTACCACGAGATATGGACTGTATGAGTATACCGTTATGTCATTTGGACTGACTAACGCACCAGCCTATTTCATGAACACGATGAACAAAGTGTTTATGGAGTTTTTGGATAAGTTAAATCGTGGTGTTCATTGATGACATTTTGATTTTCTCGAAGAATGAAGAGGAACACAAGGAACATTTGCGATTGGTTTTGGGCGAGGAACACCAGTTATATGCCAAGTTCAGCAAATGTGAGTTTTGGCTAAAGGAAGTTGGATTTCGGACATGTTATATCCGGAGAAGGGATAGCGATTGACCCCACAAAGGTTGAGACCGTAACCAAATGGGAAGCACCAACGACAGTTGGAGAGATTGAGTTTCCTTGGACTCGCAGGATACTACGAAGATTCATTGAGAATTTCTCAAGGATTGCTAAGCCTATGACTGAATTGTTGAAGAAGGAAAACAAATTCATATGGTGAGGACTGTGAGGCAAGTTTTCAGGAGTTGAAGAAAAGATTGGTTACCTCACCGGTTTTGATATTGCGGATCGGACCAAGGATTATGAGGTGTATTGCGGCGCTTCACGTCGAGGACTTGGAGTCGTACTTATGCAAGAAGGAAGAGTTGTTTCGTATGCTTCACGACAACTTAAGCCCCATGAGTTGAATTATGCCACACATGATTTGGAGTTAGCAGCCGTTGTGCATGCCTTGAAGACATGGAGACATTTTCTCATTGGAAATCATTGTGAAGTATATCTGGATCACAAGAGTTTGAAGTACATCTTCACACGGAAGAATTGAATCTCGAGACAAAGGAGATGGTTAGAGCTTATCAAGGATTATGACATGAGATTGCATTATCACCCGGAAAGGCTAATGTCGTAGCGGCGCATTGAGCCGTAAGAGCCACGTCAATACCCTAATGATGGGAGGAATACCCAATGAGTTAGCCGAGGACCTTGAGAGCTATGTTTGGAAATAGTTCGAGAGGCTATGTAGCAGCATTGGAGATTCGATCGACAGCGATGGACAAAATCGAGAGAAGCCCAAAAGGCGGATAAGTAAGTTGCCTCTATAAAGGAGAAAATGAGCAAAGGAAAAGCTAAAGGATTTCGTGAGGATGAGCACGATACCCTATGGTTTGAAGACCGTGTTTATGTGCCCAATGACCCGGAGATCGGGAAGTTGATTTTACAAGAAGCCCATGATTCACCCTATTCGATTCACCCGGAAATACCAAGATGTATTTGGATTTGAAGAATATTTTCGGTGGACGGAATGAAGAAGGATATTGCGGAGTATGTAGCAGTTTGCGATGTATGTCGAAAGTAAAAGCGAGCATCGAAGCCAGCAGGATTATTACAACCATTGCCGATACCGAATGGAAGTGGGATAAACTAGGCATGGATTTCATCACAGGTTTGCCAAAGACTCGTTCAGGATATGACTCGATTTGGGTTATAGTCGACCGTTTAACAAAGGTAGCTCATTTCATTCGATCAAGACTACCTATAGCAAAGTGCTAAGTTGGCAAAGATATACATGACCAGAATTGTGTGCTTACGGAGTTCCGAGGAGCATCGTATCGGATAGAGGAACCCGGTTTACCTCGAAATTTTGGAACCGGTTGCACGAAACATTGGGAACGGATTGGAATTGATCAGCTTTCCACCCACAGACCGATGGACAGGACCGAGAGAGTCAATCAGATTTTGGAGGACATCTTTGAGAGCTTGTGCACTAGATTATGGATCTAGTTGGGATGATAATTTGCCGTATGCAGAATTTTCCTACAACAACAGATTACCAAACCAGCTTGAAGATGGCACCTTCGAGGCTTTGTATGGAAGAAGGTGCAGGACACCATTGTCATGGGAATAAACTGGAGATCGTCGATTGTTTGGACCAGATTTGATTAAGGAGTGCGAGCAGAAAGTTAAGTTGATTGAGACAGGCTCAAGGTAGCCCAGTCCGGACAAAAAGAGCTATGCCGATTCAAAGCGCAAGCGATTGAGTATGAAGTTGGAGCAGAGTATATCTTAGAGTATCCCGCTTGAGGAGTTAAGCGTTTTGGAGTTAAAGGAAAGTTAGCACCACGTTTAGTTGGACCGTATAAGATTTTGCAACGCATGGGAGAAGTTGCTTATAAGTTGGAATTGCGGAAGGACTGTCGGGAGTTCATGATGTATTCCATGTTTCTCGATTGAAGAAATGTCACCCGAGATAGCAGAGGTACCGTTAAGAGACACAAAGTGCCACTGGAAGCAATTCAGTTGAAGGATGACTTGACATATGAGGAAAAACCGGTTAAGATTCTCGATTATGCCAGTGAGTTACCCGCAGCAAGGTTATCAAGTTTTGCAAAGTTCGATTGGAGCCACCACCGAGGATGAAGTCACACAGGAAGAGAGGAAGTTTTGCTCAAGGACCACCTCACCTATTTTCTAGCCAACCCGAATCTCGAGGGTGAGATTCATCTTAAGGGTAGGTTTGTAACATCCCAAATTTTCAATTTGGAATGTTATACATTAGGTCATCATGCATATCATATTTTCTCGCATTTTTCCGATCCTAGAAAATTTCACGCAACTCAAGGACCCTCGGAGAAGTTGGAAGTTTCAATATTTTCATATTTGGGATTTCTCAAATTTTGAAAATAGGATCATTGGATTTATTTAATTATCTTCATAAAGTTTTCCTATAAAAATTAAGAGGGAATAATATGACTTTCCCAACATTTAGGAAAAATGAAGATGTTATAAATAAATCAAATTTGGCTTTGAAAGATTTATTCTCTTTAGGCAAAATGAGCATTTTAAAAAATATGCATATCTGCCCGTTTTAAAGTTCATTTTGTTAGACTCATTTTAGGAGTCGGGAAAATTAATTTTATTAAATTCGGAGTTCGTTTGGTATTTTTTAATCCGTTTAGTTTTGTTTTCAAAAAAAAAAAACTACTCCCCCCTTTGGGCCAAGGCCCAGCTGGCCCACCGCCTGCCCACCTCCTCTCCTCCCTGCTGTGATCTCCGCCGCCGCCGCCGCCGCCGCGCCTCGGGAGTCCGGTCCCGACCCGGCCCCGCTGCCCCTTCCCCAAGGCGCCGCCCCCTCCTATATACCCCCCCTCCGCATCCCGCCGCCGCGCCCCTCACTTGAGCCGACCCGGAGCCCCCCGCCGCCGAGGCGCGCCGCCGTCGCCGCCCCTCCCGACCTCGCCGCCCCCAAAGCCCCACCGTGAAGCCACCGGAGGTAGCCGCCGCCACCGCCCGTCCGGTTTTTTAGAAA
This sequence comes from Aegilops longissima, assembly GCA_021605205.1. Classification (NCBI taxonomy): domain Eukaryota; kingdom Viridiplantae; phylum Streptophyta; class Magnoliopsida; order Poales; family Poaceae; genus Aegilops; species Aegilops longissima. The sequence continues at coordinate 533,942,240 of CM038678.1, read as the reverse complement.
AACCCAATCCGTTTTTTTTAGAAAAACCTAGATGGTTTTTTTTTCGGTTTTCTTATTTAGTGAGCGTTCACCGACCCGTTCGTTTCAATGAATGTGTTTGTTGGATTAGTTACATTAACGAGCGTCCGTTATTTAATCCGTTCGTCGTTTTCTTTTAATCGGATTTAATCCGTTATTTTTCCGATTCGATTTCGATCCGATTTTCAAATCTGTTTAATTTCTTGCTCGTTTATCGAATCAGGTGATTCAAGCGCTGGAGTTTAGATTCTGAAACCGCCGTTCGACTAACCTACTTACACAGAGTTTTGCTACTGTAAAATTTTGACCTAGTTTCAGATTGCTAAACCGAGTCGTTCTCTCTCGAGTTTCGACTTTCGATGCTTTATTTGATTCGATTCTTTTGCAACCAGAGTTCTTAAGTTGAACTTTCTGGTTAGATCTTTTATTCGAGATTTCCCTGTGCATTAGATGAGTACTTATTGTATGCTTGTTGTTTGTCTGCGTTAGATCACCCGGTCGCCGCTTGTTACTTCGAATCTCTAGGTCTCGCGGATCATCAGCAAGGCAAGTAACACTTGATCATACCTTTTCTACTACCCAGTTTTATTGCATTAGATCAAACCCTCAAACACTTGCATGTTTAGGATCTAAATAAATTGTGGGATGGGAAGTAGATTGAGGTAGTACCTATTACCTGTTTTACTTATGAAACCTTGGGAGTTACTTCTACGTTTGCTTATTATGCCATGCTATGCTAGTAGACGTGGATTGGGTGAGTGAATATCCATGACAGATGTGAGATTGTTAATTAAAGGTTTATCTAAGGTGGCAACCTAAACACACATCTGGGTGGATTGAGGCACCTGGTTTCCATCAGGACTTGCCTGTATTTCTTCGGACCGCCACCCAGGCTCTAAGGGATCATAAGATTATTCAAACTGGAAACTTCCGTGTGAACGTTCACCGACCCGATCCGGTTTAGCCGTGTCCCCGGTTATGGACGTTTTGAGTATCTGGTAACCAAGCGGAGGCGATCGAGTCTTGTGGGGAAAAGTGCGCAAACCTCTGCAGAGTGTATAAACTAATCATGATTAGCCGTGTCCCCGGTTATGGACGTTTTGAGTATCTGGTAATTGAATATCATGTGAATCTCAACATGTTACTTCTAATAAAAGTTATTGGGTTTTGATGAGTACTTTTAATTGGGATTGAGGATCTTGTCAACCATTCTCAATGTTTAACAACCACCATGATAGTTAAATAAAATTATTCCTTTGATGTAGGGAAAAACTAGCTTTATGCAAAAATGTAACCGTAGAGCCTTACCACCAGCCATATATGCATGTAGTATAGGCTTGTTGCTTCATTACTCTCTATGTGTTACATTGCCGGCATATTCCATGTCTTGACCGTTTTGGGCTGCAACTTTCACGTTGCATACTTTTAGAATGACGAGTAAGGTGTTAGGTCGTGGTTCTATACTCGGTGATGCCGATGGAGTTGATGGACTCACTTATCTTCCAAGCCTTCCGCTGTCATTATTAGATGGCCTTAAGCCATATTATTGTAATAAGTTCCCTTGTGGACAACGATGTAATAAGTGTGTGATTGCTACTCTGCTATAAATCCTTCGAAGTACTGTGTGGTGTCAGCATTACTGATCCAGGGATGACACTGAGCACAGAGACTTGATCCATTCGGGTCTGGTCGCTACAAGAAAGGATCCATTCTTAGCAACAAAGATCTTGCCTTCGGATCTATGATAGAAGGTGTACCCAATAGTCTCTTTTGGGTATCCCATGAAGACGCACTTCGCCGATTTTGGTTTGATCTTATCAGGCTAAAGCTTTTTCTCATAAGCATCGCAACCCCAAACTTTAAGAAGCGACAGCTTAGGTTTCTTGCCAAACCATAGTTCATACGGTGTCGTCTCAACGGATCTAGATGATGCCCTATTTAAAGTGAATGCAGCTGTCTCTAATGTATAACCCCAAAACAATAGTGGTAAATCGGTAAGAGACATCATAGATCGCACCATATCTAATAAAGTACGGTTACGACATTCGGACACACCATTACACTGTGGTGTTCCAGGTGGCATGAGTTGTGAAACTATTCCACATTGTTTTAAATGAAGGCCAGACTCGTAACTCAAATATTCGCCTCCACGATCAGATCGTAGAAACTTTATTTTCTTGTTACAATGATTCTCCACTTCACTCTTTGAACTTTTTCAAATGTTTCAGACTTGTGTTTCATCAAGTAGATATGCCCATATCTGCTCAAATCATCTATGGAGTTTAGAAAATAGCAATACCTATCGCGTGCCTCAACACTCATTAGACCGCATACATCGGTATGTATTATTTCAATAAGTCATTAGCTAGCTGCATTGTTCTGGAGAACGGAGTTTTAGTCATCTTGCCCATGAGGCATGGTTCGCAAGTATCAAATGATTCATAATCAAGTGATTCCAAAAGTCCATCTGCATGGAGTTTCTTCATGCGCTTTACGCCAATATGACCTAAACGGCAGTGCCACAAGTATGTTGCACTATCATTATCAACTTTGCATCTTTTGGCATCAATATTATGAATATGTGTATCACTACGATCGAGATTCAATAAACCATTAACATTGGGTGTATGACCATAGAAGGTTTTATTCATGTAAACAGAATAACAATTATTTTCTGTCTTAAATGAATAACTGTATTGCAATAAACACGATCCTATCTTGTTCATGCTCAACACAAACACCAAATAACATTTATTTAGGTTCAACACTAATCCCGAAAGTATAGGGAGTGTGCGATGATGATCATATCAATCTTGGAACCACTTCCAACACACATCGTCACTTCACCCTCAACTAGTCTCCATTTATTCTGCAACTCATGTTTCGAGTTACTAATCTTAGCAACCGAACATGTATCAAATACCCAGGGGCTACTACAAGCACTAGTAAGGTACACATCAATAACGTGTATATCAAATATACCATTGTTCACTTTGCCATCCTTCTTATCCGCCAAATATTTGGGGTAGTTCTGCTTCCAGTGACCATTTCCTTTGCAGTAGAAGCACTCAGTTTGAGGCTTAGGTCCAGCTTTGGGCTTCTTCACGGGAGTGACAACTTGCTTGCCATTCTTGTTGAAGTTCCCTTTCTTTCCCTTTGCCCTTTTTCTTGAAACTAGTGGTCTTGTTAACCATCAACACTTGATGCTCTTTCTTGATTTCTACCTTCGCCGATTTTAGCATCATGAAGAGCTCGGGAATCTTTTTCGTTATTCCTTGCACATTATAGTTCATCATGAAGTTCTAGTAGCTTGGTGATAGTGACTAGAGAACTCTGTCAATCACTATCTTATCTGGAAGATTAACTCCCACTTGATTCAAGTGATTGTAGTACCGAGACATTCTGAGCACATGCTCACTTGTTGAGCTATTCTCCTCCATCTTGTAGGCAAAGTACTTGTCATAGGTCTCATAACTCTCGACACGAGCATGAGACTGAAATACCAATTTCAGCTCTTGGAACATCTCATATGCTCTGTGGCGTTCAAAATGTTTTTGAAGTCCCGGTTCCAGGCCGTAAAGCATGGTGCACTGAACTATCAAGTAGTCATCATACCGGGCTTGCCAAACGTTCATAATGTCTGCATCTGCTCCTGCAATAGGTCTATCACCTAGTGGTGTATCAAGGACATAATTTATCTGTGCAACAATGAGGATAATCCTCAGATCACGGACCCAGTTCGCATCATTGCTACTATAATCTTTCAACTTATTTTTCTCTAGGAACATATAAAAAATAAACGGGGAGCTACATCGCAAGTTATTGATCTACAACATAGATATGCATATACTATTAGGACTAAGTTCATGATAAATTAAGTTCAATTAATCATATTACTTAATCACTCCCACTTAGATAGACATCCCTCAGGTCATCTAAATGATACGTGATCCGAATCAACTAAACCATGTTCGATCATCACGTGAGATGCAGTAGTTTTCAATGGTGAACATCTCTATGTTGATCATATCTACTATATGATTCACGTTCGACCTTTCGGTCTCCAGTGTTTCGAGGCCATGTCTGTACATGCTAGGCTTGTCAAGTTTAAGCTGAGTATTTCGCACGTGCAAAACTGTCTTGCACCCGTTGTATGTGAACGTAGAGCTTATCAAACTCGATCATCACGTGGTGTCTCAGCATGATGAACAATCGCAATGGTGCATACTCAGGGAGAACACTTATACCTTGAAATTTTAGTAAGGGACCATCTTATAATGCTACCGCCGTACTAAGCAAAATAAGATGCATAAAACATAAACATCACATGCAATCAAAATATGTGACATGATATGGCCATCATCATCTTGTGCCTTTGATCTCCATCTCCAAAGCACCGTCATGATCTCCATCGTCACCGGCTTAACACCTTGATCTCCATCGTAGCGTCGTGGTTGTCTCACCAACTATTGCTTCTACAACTATCGCTAACGCAGACTGATAAAGTAAAGCAATTACATGGCGTGTGCATCTCATACAATAAAGCGACAACCATAAGGCTCCTGCCAGTTGCCGATAACTTCTACAAAACATGATCATATCATACATCAACATATATCACATCATGTCTTGACCATATCACATCACAACATGCCCTGCAAAAACAAGTTAGACGTCATCTACTTTGTTGTTGCAAGTTTTACGTGCCTGCTACAGGCTTCTAGTAAGAACCGTTCTTACCTACGCATCAAAACCACAACGATGTTTCATCGAGTTTGTTGTTTTAACCTTCAAAAAGGACAGGCCATAGTAAAATTCGATTCAACTAAAGTTGGAGAAACAGACACCCACCAGCCACCTTTATGCAAAACTAGTTGCATGTCTGTCGGTGGAACCGGTCTCATGAACATGGTCATGTAAGGTTGGTTCGGGCCGCTTCATCCAACAATACTGCCAAATCAAAATAAGACATTGGTGGTAAGCGGTATGATATCATTGCCCACAACTATTTATGTTCTACTCGTGCATATCATCTACGCATAGACCTGGCTCCGATGCCACTGTTGGGGAACGTAGCATGCAATTTCAAAAAAATTCCTACGATCACGCAAGATCTATCTAGGAGATGCATAACAACGAGAGGGGGAGAGTGTCTCAACGTACCCTCATAGACCAAAAGCGGAAGCATTAGCTTAACACAGTTGATGTAGTCGAACGTCTTCTCGATCCAACCGATCAAGCACCGAACGTACAAAACCTTCGAGTTCTGCACACGTTCAGCTTGATGACGTCCCTCAAACTCTGGATCCAGCAAAGTGTTGAGGGAGATTTTCGTCGGCACGACGGCGTGGTGACAGTGATGGTGAAGTAATCCGCGCAGGGCTTCGCCTAATCACTACGACAATATGACCAGAGGAGTAAACGGTGGAGGGGGCACCGCACACGGCTAAGAACAATTGATGTGCTTTGGGGTGCCCCCTGCCCTCGTATATAAAGTAGGAGAGGGAGGAGGCCGGCCATAGGAGACGCGCCATGGGGGGGAAACCGACTAGGACTCCTAGTCCAAGTCGGCCCCCTTCCTTTTTTTCGGAGAGGGAAAGGGAAGGAGAGGGAGAGGGAGAAGGAAAGGGGGGCCGCGCCCCCTTCCCCTTGTCCAATTCGGATAGCCCATGGAGGGGCACACGCCACCCCTTGCGGGCTCCCTTCTCTCTCCCCTATGGCCATGTAGGCCCATTACTTTCCCTCGGGGTTCCGGTAAGCTCCCGTTACTCCGAAAAATACCTGAAACATTCCAGAACTATTCTGATGTCCGAATACCATCGTCCAATATATCAATCTTTACCTCTCGACTATTTTGAGACTCCTCGTCATGTCTGTGATCTCATCCGGGACTCCAAACAATCTTCGGTCACCAAAACACATAGCTCATAATACAAATCGTCATCGAACGTTAAGCGTGCGGATCCTACGGGTTCGAGAACTATGTAGACATGACCGAGACACATCTCCGGTCAATAACCAATAGTGGAACCTCGATGCTCATATTGGATCCCACATACTCTACGAAGATCTTTATCGGTCGAACCGTAATGACAACATATGTTATTCCCTTTGTCATCGGTATGTTACTTGCCCAAGATTCGATCATCGGTATCTTCATACCTAGTTCAATCTCGTTACCGGCAAGTCTCTTTACTTGTTCTGTAATGCATCATACCGTAACTAAATCATTAGTCACATTGCTTGCAAGGGTTATTATGATGTACATTACCGAGAGGGCCAAGAGATACCTCTCCGATACTCGGAGTGCCAAATCCTAATCTCGATCTATGCCAACCAAACAAAACACATTTGGAGATACCTGTAGAGCATCTTTATAATCACCCTTTTACGTTGTGACGTTTGATAGTACGCAAGATATTCCTCCGGTATTCGGGAGTTGCATAATCTCATAGTCAAAGGAACATGTATAAGTCATGAAGAAAGCAAGAGCAATAAAACTTAACGATCATTATGCTAAGCAAACAGATGGGTCTTGTCCATCACATCATTCTCCTAATGATGTGATCCCGTTCATCAAATGACAACACATGTCTATGGTTAGGAAACTTAACCATCCTTGATTAACGAGCTAGTCTAGTAGAGGCTTACTAGGGACACTGTTTTGTCTATGTATCCACACATGTATCAAGTTTCCGGTTAATACAATTCTAGCATGAATAATAGATATTTATCATGATATAAGGAAATATAAAATAACAACTTTATTATTGCCTCTAGGGCATATTTCCTTCAAATCCCTACTCACTTGCATCGATATCAATTGGTGGGCATCTCCATAGCATATTAATTTCCCAAGTTGATGTGAGACTTTCTCCTTTTTGTCTTCTCCTCACAACCTCCATCATAGTCTATTCCACCTATAGTGCTATATCCATGGCTCACGCTCATGTATTGCGTGAATGTTGAAAAGGCTTGAGAACATTAAAAGTATGAAACAATTGGTTGGCTTGTCATCGGGGTTGTGCATTGTGTGATGAAGACAGAGGATGACAAGACTATATGATTTTTTAGGGATAACTTTCTTTAGCCATGATATTTTGAGAAGACATGATTGCTTTATTAGTATGCTTGAAGTATTATTGCTTTTATGTCAATATTAAACTTTTGTTTTGAATCTTATGGATCTGAATATTCACGCCACAATAAGAAAGAATACATTGATAAACATGTTAGGTAGCATTCCACATCAAAAATTCTATTTTGATCATTTACCTACTCAAGGACGAGCAGGAATTAAGCTTGGGGATGCTTGATACGTCTCCAAAGTATCTATAATTTTGGATTGTTCCATGCTATTATATTATACACCTTGGATGTTTTATATGAATTAATATGTTATTTTATATCATTTTTTGGGACTAACCTATTAACCTAGTGTCTAGTGCCAGTTGATGTTCTTTCCCTGTTTTTGTCTTTTACAGAAAATCAATACCAAACGGAATAAAACTTTATGATGATTTTTCTTGGACCAGAAGAAACCTAGGGAGCTTCAGGAGAAGGCCAGAGAACCTACGAGGCGACCACAAGCCCTAGGGGCGCACCCCCGTGCCCCCCAGGCTTGTGGGCCCCTCGTAGACCTCCTAACCCTAATGCTTGCTCCATAAATACCCAAATGTTCCCCTTACGTCATAGGACACACCACAAATACTTTTCCGCCACCGCAAGCTTCTGTTCTTGTGAGATCCCATCTTGGGGCCTTTTCTGGCACTCCGCCAGAGGGGGATTCAATCACGGAGGGCTTCTACATCAACCTTGCTGCCCTTCTAATGATGTGTGAATAGTTTACCACAGCCATATGGGTCCATAGCTAGTAGCTAGATGGTTTCTTCTCTTTATTTGATCTTCAATACAATGTTCTCCTCGATGTTCTAGGAGTTCTATTAGATGGAATCTTCTTTTTCGGTGCGTTTGTTGAGATCCGATGAATTATGGATTTATGACCAGATTATCTATGAATATTATTTGAGTCTTCTCTGAACTCTTTTATGCATGATTAAGATAGCTTTGTATTTCTCTTCGATCTACTGATTTGGTTTGGCCAACTAGATTGATCTATCTTACAATGGGAGAGGTGCTTTGTGATGGGTTCAATCTTACGGTGTCCACACCCAGTGACAGAAGGGGTAGCAAGGCACGTATTATATTGTTGCCATTAAGGATAAAAAGGTGGGGTTTATATCATATTGCTTGAGTTTATCCCTCTACATCGTGTCATCTTGCTTAAGGTGTTACTCCGTTCTTATTAATTTAATACACTAGATGCATGTTGGATAGCGGTCGATGTGTGGAGTAATAGTAGTAGATGCAGAATTGTTTCGGTCTACTTGTCACGGACGTGATGCCTATATTTATGATCATTGCCTTAGATGTCACCATAACTATGCGCGTTTCTATCAATTGCTCAGGTAATTTGTTTACCCACCGCATGTTTCTTTCAAGAGAGAAGACTCTAGTGAAAACTATGGCCCCCGGGTCTATTTCCCACCATATATTATCAGATCTATAAAACCAAAAATACATAAATACCTTACTGCACTCTATTTATATTTACTTTATTTTACTCTTTGCTTATCTTTTATATCTATCTCTATCAGTTCTCACTTTTGCTACTGACCGTGAAGGGATTGACAATCCCTTTTTCCCGTTGTGTGCAAGTGTTTGTTAGTTTGTGCAGGTGCATCTATTAGGGACTTGCTTGTGCCTCCTACTGGATTGATACCTTGGCTCAAGAAGTAGCACCGCGTCGACCTTGCGTCTGCCGTTGGCACCTTGAAGTCTCTGGTCCACGTCTTTGCTCAGGGAAACTGTCACCTCGGGTAGGTTAGCGCTGAAGGCGATGCAAGGAGGTTCTCTCCGCCCTCGGGTGAACTCCTCGATGGGGAGCGCACGAAGGTTGTGTGCTCATCCCTCTCTTGGCTATGCACCTTGCTGCCCGCGTGTGTGCTTGCGTAGCCTGCTGTTGCGTCATCTGCATGCGCAGGAGCAGTAGTATGTTGTTGTTGTGTGGTGGGTATGTGCACTTGGTCCGTGTGTGTGCTAGCTAGGTGAGGGTCACTTCTCTCTATATAACTTTTTAAAAAGAAACCCTCCACTCTTCATCATGCATATCTCCGCAGGCAGGCAGACGCTTCCAAGATCAAGAGAAAAGGTCCTTGGATGAATAGCTTTTTCTTTTGGTAACATGTGATGTGATTTGTTCTAACACTTTAGGTATTAGCACACGTATAATACTGGTTTTGACTTATGAAGTGTACCCTACATTATGTGTCTGTGTTGTGTGTTTGGGGCTGCTTCTTTCTAGGAAGTTCAATAGGAATAGGGTGTGTTTTATCACCATCAGCTAGGGATCCACTACTTTTTCCTAAACTGCTATTAAATTCACAAGAGGAGCATTTCAATAACAAAAGAAATCTCGCAATGGTTTATAATATCATGCGTATATGTATGATGTACCAGCAGTTCCTTTTTTTAGCACTATTGCATACCAAAAATTGAATTGACAATGTCTGAACAAATATGGAGTATAAAATTATCATGAAAGGGAATTGTTTTATTTTTCAAAACTAATGAAGTTGGATCTTCTTAAAGCACGTATTCACCAATTAACTTCACTTTTTAGGGTAATTGCATTCTGAATCTCCACAAGAGACAAAAACACTACTCTTTTGGAGATCATCTAAATAAGGCGGACGGGCTCCACACCTCCTGTGCCATTTTATGTGTTTCAGATTTTACTTCAGAGAGCATTCACCAGTTTGTGTTCTAAGTTTTACTTGAGAGAGTGTCTTTGGACTAAGGCCACTCTGGAGAGGTAACTTTAGCACAATTGATGGTTGCTTTTCCTCCCCTGTTGACATGTATCTGCTTCCTCTATATGTGAATATATCAATAAAACAAGGATTTTTTAATATTACTATTTGACGAATTCACGAATTATTCAAACTTTTTGCAGCTATGGAGATCTAGTTGGACGATCTTCTGTCCTACCTCTGAATCGAGGATATATTGTCGCTATATATGGAGTGTAAATATTCAGATATGTATGCTGCCTCCTAACTTCTCTTTACACATTTATTATCTATGAAATGCATGCAAGCAAGTCCTATCTTATAGACAATTACTCCCTTATAGATAAATCCATTGATTCATAAATTAATTGGCCAGAGATCGGTAGACAGTCAAGTGGATTGATACCTGGAGTTTAGAGCTCAAAATCTTTCTAACTTCTCTATTTAGCTGTATTCTCTTGGCAGCTTTGAGAGAAGAAGAAGTATTGTTGGTCATTCCTGACATGTATAATACCCATTCAACCGGTGTATATACTGATATGTTTAGTCCGTTCCCAAAATAATTTGTAAAGTAGCTTTAACAATTATACACCTTCTCTGTGTATTAGTACTCTGTTTATTGGGCAACTGGAAGAAGTCAGTTTATACATGTGACAATGAGTTTATTAACTTGCACTATTGCTTTTATCATTTAACAAATATGTTTGTGAAATAGTTTGTTAGCCATCATAGTGAAGCTTGGCCAAGGGACTTATGTTGAGGCATACAAGGCTCGAAGTACTATAAGTGAAGTGGTGCCCTTTGATGTTTATCAATTTTTCAACTAATGCTTGATCATACTAGAGAAGTGCGCACACGCAAGGTGTGACGCCCGGATAATTAAGCTATAGTAAAACCTCTGCTAATGATGCCACGTCACCTCTGTCACTGTCTAATATCGCGTAGGATCAAAACTATTCAAATTTGAATTTGAATTTTTGTCAAACAACAAATTTTTTTCAAACATTAAAACAAAAATGTTCAGAGTGTGCCAATTAATGCCTAGGTATTTATGGTGAAGAAATCATGCTTTTACAAAGTGTCTAAATACTTTAAAACGAATTAAAACAGTAAAGGAAAGTAATAAATAAAAAAGCAAAACAAAGAAAAGTAAATAAAAAAAGAGAAGAAGCAAACCCACCGCCACTGGGCCAACCGGCCCAGCTGGCCACCCACCAGGCCGGCCCAACCTAGGGCCTACCTAACCCCCCCCACTCCCCTGTAACCCTAACCGCACACCTCCACAACCTAGTCCTCCCGATCGGTCCACTCCCCTCAGCTAGATCCCGCAACTCCCTCTCGACGCCCCTCGCGCGCCGCCACCCACTAGACCTCGCGCGCGACCCCGCCGTGCCTCGCGCTCGAGGTCCTCCTTGCCCTTCGCCGCCACCTCGAGCCGCTCTGATCGCGCCGCCGGCAAGCCCTAACCGCCGCCTCTGCCCCACTGCCCTCGTGACACCGCCGCGTTGGAGCTCCTACTATGGCCGCTGCCGCCTGGTTCTCCGCGTTCGTACCACGCCAAGCCGCTCGTCGCCGGAGATGGACGGATCCCGGAGGCCCGTCGTGGATCCGGCCTCCCTCCTTCCTCTCATGTTCGCGCCTGCCCCTCTACTTCGCCCGTCGTTGCCCCTGCCCGACCGCCGCGTCACCGGCGGCCCGCGCCTCGTTGGCCACCTCTCCGACCCGCCACGGCCTCCCCCGAGCTCACGGACCTCCCCTGCCGCTCGATGTGAGGCTCCCGCTCGATCCCCTTGTTCCTCCTTTCAATTTTCCATCGCCGAAGTTCGCCACACCACTGCGTCGAGAGCTCGTTGAGCGCTCGTGCTCACCACCACCGGCCACGCACAAACATGCCCGCGCCGCACCCGTGCACCACCCCGGTGCGAGCCATGGCTCCACCACCGCGGGACTCGTCGTTCCCGACGATTCCGGCAATTCCAACGCCTGCTGCGAAGCCCCCTAGGTGCGCGCGATTGTGGGGTATCTTCTGTTGCCCTCGTCCGCCACTCCCGTGGGCCTTTGACGTGTCTCCGCCGCTCACAAGGTTGCCGGCGGTTAACCCCGGCCGGTTGTCGCGTCCCTGACTATTAGGGACTAAATGAACTAAATAACTAAAATCAATTAGACAATGACAGATGGGGTCCACTACTAAGTATAAATGTTAAATCAGTGTTGAAATTACTAGAGAATGACATGGGCGTCCGCTTGGACTGTTCACACGTTGACTAGTCAATAGTTGGTAGGTCAACTAGGTCCCCCAGCCCCCACAGGTCATAGGCTGTGGCTGGCCTCTCTTGTGACGCATAGCATTTTACTATTTAAATCAATTAAAATAATTCCTAAAATGAATTAAATCTTTAAAATTAATATAAAATAAAGCTGTAGCTTGGATGAAAAACTTTGTACATGAAAGTTGCTCGAGCAGCGAGGCGAATCCGGATCACGCAGCCAGTTCATCCGCCACACATCCCTAGCATATCAAACATGGAACTTTCCCCCTCCGGTCCGTCTCGTTCAAAACGCGAAACACCGGGATACTTTCCGGATGTTTCCCCCTTCGTCGGTATCACCTACTACGCGTTAGGGCACACCTAGCACCGCGTATTGCCTCGTTATGTTTGTGATACTTTGTTGGCTCCGTATTTCTGTTTCTCCCCTCTTCTTCCCGGTAGACCCGAGACCGCGCCGATGCCACCGAGTGCGACTACATCGACGGCGAACCCCTCTTGCGAGCAACCAGGCAAGCCCCCTTGATCACCAGATATCGCCTACTCTTCTCTATCTGCTTGCATTAGAGTAGTGTAGCATGTTACTTCTTCGATTAATCCTATCTTGCTGCATAGACTGTCCTTGCTACTCTGTTGTTACCTTTACCTGCTATCCTCATGCTTAGTATAGGATGCTAGTGTTCCATCGGTGGCCCTACACTCTTGTCCGTCTGCCATGCTATACTCTTGGGCTGTGATCACTTGGGAGGTGATCACGGGCATATACTATATACTTTACACTATTACATTACCGTGATCTTGTTAGGAGATGGGGGTGAAAGGACGGTGGCTCCATCCCGGTAGAGGTGGGCCTGGGTTCCGACGGCCCCCAAGCTGTTACTTTGTGGCGGGGCGATGCAGGGCAGGTTGAGACCACCTAGGAGAGATGGGCCTGGCCTGGTCGGCGTTCGTGGATACTTAACACGTTTAACGAGATCTGGGTATTTGATCGAGTCGGCCATTTGGTCTATACGCACTAACCATCTCTGGGAGTAGTTATGGGTATCCGGCGTCGTGGTATCGGCCGAAGCCTTCGGCGACGGCGGCGCGCGCTGCCGATTGGAGCGTAGGCCTGCTCTTGTATTAAGGGGCTAGTTACGCTTCCGCCGCCCACGCAACATGCAGGTGTGCATTGGGCGATGGGCCCAGAACCTGTCTGGCGCTTAGGTTTAGACCGGTGTCTGGCCTCTGTTGTGCCTAGGTGGGGCTGCGGCGTGTTGATCTTCAGCGGCGGGCATGACCGAGAAAGTGTGTCCGCCAAATGGGATCAAGCGTGTTGGGTTATGTGGTGCACCCTGCAGGGAAGTTAATCTATTGAATAGCCGTGATCTTGATAACAGGGCGACTTGGAGTTGTACCTTGACCTTAAGACAACTAGAACCGGATACTTAATAAAACACACCCTTCCAAGTGCGGATACAACCCGGTGGTCGCTCTCACTCGGGGTTACGAGGAGGGATAGCGGGTAGGATTATGCTATGCGATGCTACTTGGAGGACTTGATCTGCTCTCTTCTACGTGTTGCAAGACGGAGGCTGCGAGCGTAGTCTTCGACGGATTAGCTATCCCCTCTTATTACGGCATTCTGCAGTTCAGTCCACCGATATGGCCCTTTACACATATATCCATGCATATGTAGTGTAGCTCCTTGCTTGCGAGTACTTTGGATGAGTACTCACGGTTGCCTTGTTCCCCTTTCCCCCTTTCTTTACCGGTTGCTGCGCGACTGACGATGGAGCCAGAGGGCGACGCCACCGTCGATGGCGACTACTACTCGGAGGCGCCTACTACTACGTGCAGCCCATGGCGGCGACCCAGAGTAGTTAGGAGGATCCCGAGCAGGAGGCCTATGCCTCTTCGATCAGTATCCCGGTTTGTGCTAGCCATCTTATGGCAACTTGTTTAACTTATGTACGTACTCAGATATTGTTGCTTCCGCTGACTTCGTCTATGATCGAGCACTTGTATTTGAGCCCTCGAGGACCCTGGCTTGTATTATGATGCTTGTATGACTTATTTATGTTTTAGAGTTGTGTTGTGATATCTTCCCGTGAGTCCCTGATCTTGATCGTACACATTTGCGTGCATGATTAGTGTACGATTGAATCGGGGGCGTCACAAGTTGGTATCAGAGTCGACTGCCTGTAGGAATCCCCCTTTCCAACTCCTTGGCCGAAGTTGAGTTTAGACATTGGAAAACTTTTACTAACATGGTTGTGCGGCCCATGGGCCCACGTCGCCATTGGGTTGTATTAGGATCTTTTACTCCTCGATCTTTACTCTGGGATTCTGAACTCTCTTCTATTCGGGTTAAACGATTTTTACTAAAATCTAACTTTAGGATCTCGTTAGTACTTCCTCCCGAAGAACCCCTCACTACAGGTGATTGCTCCGTGAACCAGAAGAATTTGAAGATACTCTCCGATATTCTCTCGAGACCTTGTGCCTGTCGCTTTTGTAATTCACTACCACCGAAACATCCCTATGGATAAATACTTACGCCTGTCGTTCTTACTTTTATTCGATTAATCTTGTTATTACAAGATACCCGAAATTCTCTCTAATGTTCCGAGAATACTTTGCGCCTATTGCCTTGCAGTTCTTTGCTACATGAATACCCCTACGGATAATTTCTCGCGACTTACGAATATCCACTCATCCCGGTTGATTCATGTATGTCACCAATCCTCAAAAACCATTCGATCTTCCAAAATCTCGAGCATCCTATTGCTCTCGAAATTCTTGATTCTTGGCATTATGGTTAATCCCATAAGTCTAGTAATCTTGTTGGCATCCATTGTCATTATCATTTTGAGTTCATTGATTCGATTTGTTGTGAATGCTGCAATCCTCAAACAGATCCTAGAATTCATCCTTCGGCTCAGACGTCATTTTAAACATGAGTGGCTATCGACCAATCAAATTGCCGTCGATTGTACCCCTAAGTCTATTCAGCTTATCCATCCTTGATCAGAGCATTTGCTCCTGATCCCGTGATTTGAAAATCATAATTACTTTGCTAATTAAGCGTTGAACTATTCAGATGTTCTATAAACCGATGCATTTGCAATCTTTCTTCCTCTAATTGGGTATCGATACTCATATCAGCCCCATTGTGGATCGCCATATCCACTGTTGGATTATTATCCGACAGTGTCCTTCATAATTAATCACTTTGTGAGTTCTTTCTCCGATACATAATGCCTTCGGTAAATTGTATCCTTTCCTTTTGTCAACCATGCTCGCTTTCGAGCTGGTGATATTTACTCTTGAAGCTTATGGTATATGTTAGTAAGAAGACCGATGGGATTGAACCAACGCCTTCCCTCATCGGTGTGAACCCGAAAGATTTCACGAGTCATACTTATCTGGTATTGCACCGGTAAAACTTTCAACAACTAATGTCATCTTCAAATCTGAGAGGTGAATGGAAGATTATGCATTGAGGAAGTGGAGTCGACCTTGAAATTTGTGTTCATGCCCATGGACGCGATGTATATCCTATCATGGAAGCTTCTTGTAATAATAACTATTTCCTTGATAGCTAACATATGGTATTTGTGAATTGATCCCTTGCAACCGTGGTTCTGACCATGATTGTTCTTCTTTGATTCCATTTCTCGGACAAGTTAAAACAATTGTCTTCTATGGATCAATACACCAGTCCAACATTTAGTTTGATCTTGTGTCGAGTATTACCCCCTGGTATCTCGAGATTATCATGGAACTGCATAACTTCTTATGAGTTCTTCATCAAGTGCTACCTTCCCACTGATACGAATTTTTCACGGGCTCTGAGTTATTAAACACTCAAAGACACGATAAGCTGAACCGAGTCCGCTCTACGGTTCAACAACTCTTGATAGCTTCTATAAGTATGAGTTTGTACCCGATCCGCCATTCCTAGGCCTGTTTGGCTTATCATTGTCGTGATGATTCTTAACTGTGCTACCTGGTCCTTATTCTCGGAGCACCAATTTGCGACGATAGCTAAGCTTACGTCGATCTTCCTCGTCATATCATTTCGCCTTGAACAACAAGCTAGATTTCGAGTTTGTGTCATACCCTTGGTTCCATTAACCTTTCGCTTCATCATTCCTTTGACTTGATGTCATCGCCGATCTATTACATCTTCGTGGAGCATCTTGACAAAATTTGTCGTGGTCATCGTCAACATTTTGACTCCTTCCAGGATACCAATCAAATTCATGATGATGAGTACCACCCTCGTCCCTTGGTAATTTGAGTTACCATCGACAACATCCTTGCCTTCCTTCCGTCACAAACTTATTCCTGTTATGGATGCAACTTGCAATCCAACTTGTCTTATGTTCTACCTTGAAGTATTACTGTCTCTAATGTCGAGGATGTTGTGAGAATTTCACCACCTCTTAAGAAATTCTTGTTGCAGCGATGCGTCTCGCCATCACCATTCTTTCTTGGTCCCCGTGTTGGTTCTAACCAAGATACCAACAGATGAACGGTGCTATTTGGATTCTGCCTTTCTAGCAACCCTATTGCTTTGAAGTTAATGGTCGGCCATTCATCCTTAGACTACTGATTATTGAATCACCATTCTGACATTGGTCGTGCAGCCCAACCCATATTTCAGGCGCACCTTTCAACCAATGTTTAATTGTGTATGTTTTCCTCAAACATGCTTCATTATATCATTTGATCTAACAAATGATATCTCCTTATCCACATAATTGAGGAGATGCATCTTTTTGGATGCCTCATAGAATTATCGCTGAGTACGTCAGCCACTTCCTCATCCTCTCCTAGGTTTAATGATGAACTCTGGTTTCAGAACTCGCTTCCATGGTTCATTTCCTGAGAATCTTATAATGTCATCTCGACAATTTGTGTTGCACCTTTCTTCTCAGGCATCCCGAGTCTGAGTTATCTTGACACCGATCAGATCTGAATCTCGGTCAGATATGATGGTTAGAACATATTTCCAAGAGTTATAACAATGGTCTTTATGTGACCCGGTAAGGTGATGTCGTGCCTAGCACACCTGGCCGGAGGCCCTATTGTTATAGTTTCCTTTTCTGCAAGATTATCCATTCTTCCATGAGGAAATTGTAAGACTTATTCTACAAGCTGTTCCTGATGGATCCTTCGAGTATCCAAAGTCTGATCTTTACCCAGTGACCACGCCAAATGCTATCTCGAAGCATGTCTGTGATACTCTGATTTTCAACAAGAACATTCGAAGCCCAATGCTAAATGTTTCTTGCTCAATTATCCAAACACCGTTGTATGGGTAATGTCATGAAATTTCTCTCCCTACCTAAGGAGTTCTCTACATAATATCCTGTCATGGATATCATGCTCGCTTGTCCTTGGGAAGGATATACCCACGATATCGTGTTTAAGCACATTTTCCTTCCCGTTGTTTTGTTCAAACTTTCTTGTAAACTACTTAACCGAGCAGTGGTAATCCCTCGCTTAGGTAAACACCTCGGTTTACCTTCACATGCGGTGTAACCCTGTTTCTACTGTTGATGACTTCCGGTAACCGCCGATGGACGAGAACTTTGCCTATTGGTCCGCCTCGTTCAACGAGCAGGAAAATGGTTCTCTTCATCCCTCGCCCTTGGTATCGATGTTGTTGTCGACATAACTGACAGGCTATCCTCTGACATGTCTTGCTTACATGATCGTGCGAGACATTACCGCCCTTCCTACTTTTAACCCACATGGTGGGCCCATAACCCACAGTTCCACCAGGATCGAAACCTGACTCTCCTGTACACCCATATTGCCAAAGTTATTTCCTCGCTCTTGATTTCGTATGTAATTCATGGGTCATCTTCCTAGAAATCTACTTTGGTATCAGACGTAATATTTATTCTCGTTGCTCTGGACCCCTTTCCCACTTTGTTCACGCATCGAACGATTGCCTTCCTGCTTAAACTTCTCATGGTAACATCTTACTTTGCTCTCGAAATTTTCTGAAGTTTCAGTTCGAGAGTTACTTTCCGCCACCTTCCCCGATGTTAGCTACCAATTAGTCAACCTTGTAGAATTCCGTTCTCCTGGAATACCAATCCTTTATTCTTTCGTAAGTACAATGGAGTTCCCGAAGAAAGGAAGCCGACTTCATCATCATGACCTGAAGGAGAGAAATAAAGACATCAACGAAGAGGATCAACTACTTCAGGAAGAGCAACCAACATCGAGAAGACTCGTTAGAATTTCGTAACCAAATCCCTTCCCCCTTACTCCACCTCTTAAAATCTCGGGACGAGATTTCTTGTAGTGGAGGAGAATTGTGATGCCCGGATAATTAAGCTACAGTAAAACCTCTGCTAATGATGCCACGTCACCTCTGTCACTGTCTAATATCGAGTAGGATCAAAACTATTCAAATTTGAATTTGAATTTTTGTCAAACAACAAATTTTTTTCAAACATTAAAACAAAAATGTTCGGAGTGTGCCACTTAATGCCTAGGTATTTATGGTGAAGAAATCATGCTTTTACAAAGTGTCTAAATACTTTAAAACGAATTAAAACAGTAAAGGAAAGTAATAAATAAAAAAAGCAAAACAAAGAAAAGTAAATAAAAAAAAGAGAAGAAGCAAACCCACCGCCACTGGGCCAACCGGCCCAGCTGGCCACCCACCAGGCCGGCCCAACCTAGGGCCTACCTAACCCCCCACTCCCCTGTAACCCTAACCGCACACCTCCACAACCCACTCCTCCCGATCGGTCCACTCCCCTCAGCTAGATCCCGCAACTCCCTCTCGACCCCCCTCGCGCGCCGCCACCCACTAGACCTCGCGCGCGATCCCGCCATGCCTCGCGCCCGAGGTCCTCCTTGCCCTTCGCCGCCACCTCGAGCCGCTCCGATCGCGCCGGCGGCAAGCCCTAACCGTCGCCTCTGCCCCACTGCCCTCGTGACACCGCCGCGCTGGAGCTCCTACTATGGCCGCTGCCGCCTGGTTCTCCGCGTTCGTACCACGCCAAGCCGCTCGTCGCCGGAGATGGACGGATCCCGGAGGCCCGTTGTGGATCCGGCCTCCCTCCTTCCTCTCATGTTCGCGCCTGCCCCTCTACTTCGCCCGTCGTCGCCCCTGCCCGATCGCCGCGTCATCGGCGGCCCGCGCCTCGTTGGCCACCTCTCCGACCCGCCACGACCTCCCCTGCCGCTCGATGTGAGGCTCCCGCTCGATCCCCTTGTTCCTCCTTTCCGTTTTCCGTCGCCGAAGTTCGCCACACCAC
This sequence comes from Aegilops longissima, assembly GCA_021605205.1. Classification (NCBI taxonomy): domain Eukaryota; kingdom Viridiplantae; phylum Streptophyta; class Magnoliopsida; order Poales; family Poaceae; genus Aegilops; species Aegilops longissima. Next base: position 533,922,833 of record CM038678.1, on the reverse strand, counting down.
TGCGTCAAGAGCTCGTTGAGCGCTCGTGCTCACCACCACCGGCCGCGCACACACATGCCCGCGCCGCACCCGTGCACCACCCCGGTGCGAGCCGTGGCTCCACCACCGCGGGACTCGTCGTTCCCGACGATTCCGGCAATTCCAACGCCTGTTGCAAAGCCCCCTAGGTGCGCGCGATTGTGGGGTATCTTCTGTTGCCCTCGTCCGCCGCTCCCGTGGGCCTTTGACGTGTCTCCACCGCTCAGAAGGTTGCCGGCGGTTAACCCCGGCCGGTTGTCGCGTCCCTGACTATTAGGGACTAAATGAACTAAATAACTAAAATCAATTAGACAATGACAGATGGGGTCCACTACTAAGTATAAATGTTAAATCAGTGTTGAAATTACTAGAGAATGACATGGGGGTCCCGCTTGGACTGTTCACACCGTTGACTAGTCAATAGTTGACTGGGTCAACTAGGTCCCCTGGCCCCACAGGTCATAGGCTGTGGCTGGCCTCTGCTGTGAACGCATAGCATTTTACTATTTAAATCGAATTAAAATAATTCCTAAAAATGAATTAAATCTTTAAAAATTAATATAAAATAAACCGTAGCTTGGATGAAAAAACTTTGTACATGAAAGTTGCTCAGAACGACGAGACGAATCCGGATACGCAGCCCGTTCATCCGCCACACATCCCTAGCATATCGAACATGGAACTTTCCCCCTCCGGTCCGTATGTCCGAAAACGCGAAACACCGGGGATACTTTCCCGGATGTTTCCCCCCTTCGTCGGTATCACCTACTACCGCGTTAGGGCACACCTAGCACCGCGTATTGCCTCATTATGTTTGTGATACTTTGTTGGCTCAGTATTCTGTTTCCCCCCCACTCTACTTCACGGTAGACCCGAGACCGCGCCGATGCCACCGAGTGCGACTACATCGACGACGAACCCTTCTCTTGCCCGAGCAACCAGCAAGCCCCCTTTGATCACCGGATATCGCCTACTCTTCTCTATACTGCTTGCATTAAGTAGTGTAGCATATTCTTGCTTTCGATTAATCCTATCTTCTGCATAGCTTTGTCCTTGCTACTATGGTTGTTACCTTTACCTGCTATCCTCTGCTTAGTATAGGATGCTAGTGTTCCATCAAGTGGCCCTACACTCTTGTCCGTCTCGCCATGCTATACTCTCGGGCTGTGATCACTTGGGAGGTGATCACGGGCATATACTATATACTTTACACTATTACATTACTCGTGATATCTGTTGGAGATGCGGGCTGAAAGGACGGTGGCTCCATCCCGTAGAGGTGGGCCTGGGTTCCCACGGCCCCCAAGCTGTTACTTTGTGGCGAGCAACAGGCAGGTTGAGACCACCTAGGAGAGAGGTGGGCCTGGCCTGGTCGGCGTTCGCGGATACTTAACACGCTTAACGAGATCTGGGTATTTGATCCGAGTCGGCCATTTGGTCTATACGCACTAACCATCTACGGGGAGTAGTTATGGGTATCCGGCGTCGTGATATCGATCGAAGCCTTCGACGCTTAGCGAGCGGCTGGCGCTGGCCGGATTGGAACGTAGGCCTGCTCTTGTATTAAGGGGCTAGTTCGCTTCCGACCGCCACATAGCGTGCAGGTGTGCATTGGGCGATGGGCCTGACACTGGCGCTTAGGTTTAGACCGCGTGTTGGCCTCTCTGTTGTGCCTAGGTGGGGCTGCGGCGTGTTGATCTTCCGCGGCGGGCATGACCGAGAAAGTGTGTCCGCCAAATGGGATCAAGCGTGTTGGGTTATGTGGTGCACCCTGCAGGGAAGTTAATCTATTGAATAGCCGTGATCTTGATAACAGGACGACTTGGAGTTGTACCTTGACCTTATGACAACTAGAACCGGATACTTAATAAAACACACCCTTCCAAGTGCGGATACAACCCGGTGGTCGCTCTCACTCGGGGTTACGAGGAGGATCGCGGGTAGGATTATGCTATGCGATGCTACTTGGAGGACTTGATCTGCTCTCTTCTACATGTTGCAAGGCGGAGGCTGCGAGCGTAGTCTTGACGGGATTAGCTATCCCCTCTTATTACGGCATTCTGCAGTTCGGTCCGATATGGCCCTTTACACATATATCCATGCATATGCGGTGTAGCTCCTTGCTTGTAGTACTTTGGATGAGTACTCACGGTTGCCTTGTTCCCCTTTTCCCCTTTCTTTACCCGGTTGTTGCAGCAGACGATGGAGCCAGGGCGGGCGCCACCGTCGATGGCGACTACTACACTAGAGGCGCCTATTACTACGTGCAGCTCGTTGGCGGCGACCGAGAGTAGTTAGGAGGATCCGTGCAGGAGGCATATGCCTCTTCGTCTGTATCCCGGTTTGTGCTAGCCATCTTATGGCAACTTGTTTAACTTATGTACGTACTCAGATATTGTTGCTTCCGCTGACTTCGTCTATGATCGAGCACTTGTATTCGAGCCCTCGAGGCCCCTGGCTTGTATTATGATGCTTGTATGACTTATTTATGTTTTAGAGTTGTGTTGTGATATCTTCCCGTGAGTCCCTGATCTTGATCGTACACATTTGCGTGCATGATTAGTGTACGATTGAATCGGGGGCGTCACACAAGGTCCCTAACAGGTTCTAATTGTGTACTTGGATGACCTTTAAGTACGTGGATGATTATTTCGCATAAATAAAGCCATATCATCATTTTAACACAAGAAGTAGTCAGTTTGAGTAGCAAATTCATTACTTATGGGGCACCAAGAAGACCTCTCTACACAAAGGAATCATTACGTGAGAGAGACATGCAATTCAAGCGGCCTTTCATGGATTCACCTTAACTGATAGCATATAACCATAAGATTTCATTTCTTGAAATATAAGGCAGTACCACCCCGCACAAAGGAAATATGAGTTTTAGAGCAGGTAAGTGGCCACTGTGAGAAATTAAAGATACAACACAACCTGATCATTCAACAGGTAAGACCAAATTTGAGGTGAAGTCACTAAATTGAGCATTTGTTTCCCCATTGGACATGTCGGAATTCACAAACATCCAAAACGGGAAGAAAATGTATTGGCCAAACTATCAAAATTACAAATTCTCTGTCAGGCACAATAAATGCACCAATCCATCAACCTAGACATCATTATTAATAAAAAGTTATATTTTTCCAGCGAACAATCCTGAATTTGACCACTATTCTTACTAAGAAACAAGTCAATTATTAAAGTACATGTTTCTACTTCCTTAGCATCTATCCAGGAACTCATTACTCTGCAAAGAAGCTCAATTCAGGCAGAACAATCTGAGGAAACAAACGACAACCATAAAGAGCAAGCGAAGCAAAGGAACCGAACCTGAGGCACCCGAGGAGGAATTCGCCATCTCTGTTGCCTGACCCAAACGATATCCGACCAGAATTGAGGAGCACGAAGACGATATGCTGACCCCATGCGCAGATCCATGGATCTTGCCCCACTCCACCCCTAGGGCGACGGACTGTGACGGCGAGCACAAGGCCATGGAGGGGATCAATCAGCGCTTCGCGACGGTGCATGTGTGGTTCGTAGGTCGACCATGGGTGGTGGGTGTCAGAATAGTTCACGGGTGGTTGGGGCAGTGCGCGGCCAGGCGAAGCTCAAGGGGTGATGGTGGCTGCTACGTGTGTGCGCGTAGTTGTCATGAGCGGCGACTTGTGGTGTGGTTGCCGCATGCGGTAGCCAGGCGCGAGACGACAACACATGGCGGTGGTCGGCCCCTTCGCTGCTCCTGCCACTTCTATAACTCACGGTGTCGAGCCGGCGACGACTCTGCTGAGCCAACGCTGTCTGAATGGAAGCAGAGAGAGCAGGACTGGAAAACCTTATCTCTTTGGTCATTTTACATTTTAGCACTTATACTTAGTTTTCAGGCACACTTCTAAATCAAATCATTCCTTTTTATGCATTTTTAATCATATGGACCCGTACAACTTTTTTGGGCATTCCATCACAATCGATTGATGAAAGAAATGAATGTGGTTATCTGACATAGCATGAAGTATGATTTCAGCATGTCATACAATTTTGAAAAATTCCAGGGTGATTACCAAATTTACGATAATTATGCACATACACTTTATTAGAACGGCTAGAATATACACTGGACCAAAAGATTTGCTTTGAATTTACAAAAAAGTTGTCTAAAGTTAAGAAATATTTTGATTAACAGTTCTGATGTTGCTATGTATCAGTTTATTCTTTGACATATTTTTCTTTCGTTCTTGATAGCAATCAACATGACATTAGTTGATTTACTATTTTAACAAATGGAACTTTGCATATGATAACTTACATGAAACATGCCCAGGAACATCATGATGTAACATCACAAAAGAGTAGAATATACGGGAGGGCAATGAGGGAAATTATGCTTGGATGATTTTTTACTTCTACTTTAACTCGCAATCGATTGATCAGTTCTTAATGAAATAAATATCATATTGATGTCTCTTTTATTTGTTCAAAATCATTGTTGCATGCACTCTCGCTAAGCACTTGTAGGTCGCATGGAACAATTTGCAAATGCTTTGCATCATTTCATTAAAGGTACCGATCCGACGGAAGGCTCCACAAGAATGATATAAGCTACAAATGAATGTAATGTGGCCGGTGTTGTTTGAAAAAAGGACAATGCACAATTTCCATCTTGCAAGATGAAGCACTCAGGCTGATAATAAGTGTGTCATTTGCAAATTGTTCCTGTGCATGTCTTGCTTTTTTTACTACAAAATCATGCTCATAAAATCTTATTTTTTATCACATGAAATAAAAATAATATATATATACACATAGTGTATCGACCGGGCATGGCGAGCACTGTTCTGGAGATCTTTACTTTTGACTGTATTGGAATGTTTCTTTCAACTTGGTGGATGGTCCCTTACTATGTAGAGACCAAACTAAAATTTATATAAAAGATACATATTTACTTATATAAATTTCGTGACCAAAACAATTTGCTTTTGATAGCCTCAAGTTATACAACAAATTTCATCTGTAAGGTATCAGCAGCGCGCATATGCGATGACTTCTCTGATGTGGTGCCCTTCCGTATGTACCCACAGTGTCCATTTACTGAAGATCGTATCATAAGTTACACGGGACGACTGGAACATTTTGTAAAAGCTCCTTATCATTTCATTATTGGTACTAATGCGGGGGTTACACCAGGATCATTTGATTTCAAACTCTGATGTCAGTTACGCTCCATCTTGCCACAGTAGAGCTATTGATGCGGAACATCCTATGGTCATCCCCATGAACCTACCATTGTCCCATCAAGTGCCAAGAGGACCAATGACACGAGCACGAGCTAGAGCCCTCGAGACCAAGGTGACTTCCTTCCTTAGTGATATTCCATATAATCCACTCGAGACATGGTTACTACCTAAGTCCGGAGCATTGTGCATGATCAGGTACCAAGAGGACCCTCCCAAAGATGCACATGAAGACGGCCAAGCCCCAAGTTCACGAACGAAGAGGAACGACAAAAGGGAAGAAAGCCAGCACCAGGGCCTGGACATCCGATCCCTGGAGTCATCCACAACAGCAGCAGCTCAGGCGACAAGCTACGGGGCCCGGATCTCCGGCAGGCCCCGGACATCTGGCCCAACAAGCCGAAAATCCGGCACCTCCTCGGACTTCCGGCGCCCCGTCACAGAACCTCTAGGAGCTACCCCTGCCAGCTCGGACATCCGGCCCATCCCGAGCCATCGGACATCTGGCCTCCAGCCCGGACATCCGGACCCCGCCTATCTAGAGAGCATTGAGACCAGCCCTGATCGCCCGGACATATGGCGCAAGCCCGGACATCCGGCACCTCGTGAAGGCCCGGACATCCGTCCCAACACCCGGACATCCGGCCTCCCCTGTCTGCGCACAGTGTAAGGGCCCGAGGCCCATGTACCCCTTCGCCCCCTAGACTACATATACTAGTCCTCCTCCACTTTTCTAGGGTTAGCAAAGTAGTAGCTCATTTAAGATAGAGCTTTGCTCTCCACTTGATACCTTCTCCTTCGGAGTTCATGACCTCTACGGTGAAGATCCCCCAAGTGGATTTAAGACCCCTCACGGGAAGACCTTCAAGACGTCCTCACAGAGAAGAACTTGCTACTTGTATCATCCTTTGTTGATCGTGGATCGTGTATCTCTTTATGTTTTGAGGATTTAGCACATGTGTAATCGAATCTTGTTGGTTTGAGTGAATCCTCTCGTGTTTCCCCTCATGTTTTCCCCTCGTGTTCTTCGCGTGATCCGCTCCAATCGTGAAAGATCGGGCATCTAGGTTTCTACCCTACATCATCTTGGTATCTTGCCTAATTTTGTTGTGTTCTTACCCAATTTTAAAAATCCCCACAAAAATAGCCCTCCCAATTTTTTTTGTGATTTGTTGGTGTGATGAAGTTTTGTTGGATTTGATCCGTTGATTTGATGTGTTGCAAGTAGATCTGGCTTCCCCTAACCTTTCTCCCAATTCCATCCACACAATCTCTCGAGTTTTGCCCCGAAATTTTGCCTTCCCCATGAGATCCATTGAGTTCGTCCATGGAGCCAGGACCCAGACATCTGGCCCGCACGTCGGGACATCTGGCCGCCCTGGACATCCGGCCTGCAAGCCGGAAATCCGGCCCCTGGCAGCAACAACGCCTCCATCACTCGTTTCTTCTGCCTAACTTTCGCCAATTTTGACCGGGCCTACACCAATACTTTTGCATACCACCACCGCTCTCCGCAAGCACCATTGCGTACCCACTACAACCTCCGACAATTTTTGACACTTTTGGTCTTTGAGAAGTTGACTTGTGCTTCCCATTTCATAATGTGTTTCGGCTACTTAGGGACGGTTCGACAATGACAACACCGCCGCTCAACCTCGCCAAGGATTCGACATCGACCACCTTCACCCTTTTTGTCAGGACCCCGATTCTAAGTCACACCAATCTAGCATGTAACACCTCATATCACTTTGCGGCCTCACGCACGGTATTCCCACGGGTGTCGCCTTACCATGGCCGGGGACCGTTTGCGCTTTTTGCCGCATGTATATGATAGTGTCGCTAGCATCCATATGACAGAGAACCCGGGCCGACATGACCAGTCGTGAACCCAAAGTGGCACTAACTTACGGGGACAGGCATACATGAATCAACATCGAGCATGTCGGTCAGCAGCGTGTGAATCCGGGTTGTAGCACTGGGCTAACAGGACTCCGGGAACCCGGGTTGTAGCACTGGGCTAACAAGACTCCGGGAACCCGGGCTGTAGCAGGCTAGGCAGGACTCCGGATGTCACCGCGTGACATTTCCTTGAAGGGACAGACACAGGAACGAGGTGAATCACACGCCGGCCAGTCAAGTGTTCCGGAGCAATAGTACTGGGCTAGCAGGACTCCGGTGAACCGGGCTGTAGCGGACTACTATGGCTCATGGAAGCACAAGACTACATTTCCCCATAAGAGAGGCTACCAAGGATAAACAACTAGGTTGTCGGATCCACACATACCAAACATTTCAATCATACACACAATATGCTCGATATGTGTAAATACAACATGGCATCACAACAAAACTCTATGACTCAAGTAGTTATTCATTAGGCTCCGAGGAGCGAGATATTACAAACATGGGTCTCATGACCCAAATTCAGAGCATACAAGTCAAAACACATGCGGAAGCTTAACATGTCTGAGTACAGACATCTACAAATGAAAAAGGCTAAGAAGCCTGACTATCTATCAGATGCTGCCGAGGGCACAAGATAGTAGCTGAGGTATCAAGATAAACGTCAAAGTCCACACGGAACTACTAGCAAGACTCACGTCTCTCTGCAAAACATAAAACAGGCAAACGTGAGTACAAATGTACCCATCAAGACTTACATCAGAACTAGCTACATATGCATCAGTATCAACAAAGGGGGTGGTGGAGTTTGACTGCAGCAAGCCAGCTTTGACTCAGTGGCTATCCTAAACTATGACTGCAAGTAACTCTTTTGAGATGGCGCACACGAGTCCACGTATTCACCAAATCAATACACCACAATGGATCCGCTCTCGTCTCCCTACGAGAACTCCATCCATAGCACTCACGCTTATCTTGCGCATTTTAGAGTATCCACTTTCACTTGTCTATGAATTGTTATAGGAAACTTAGAAGTCCTTTACCGCGGACACGGCTATTCGAATAGATCATTTATAACCCTGCAGGGGTGTACTTCTTCACACATGTTTCCACCACTTAGCGTCTGCACACGACATGTGCTCGGTAGACTTCAAGCGAAAGCCGACGTGGGTGTGGACCACGACCCGACTAACCACACAAGTCTCTAGTCCAGGTTTAACGCATATTCGGGTTCCATCCACAAGGAGATCCGACCGGAGTTTCGCTCACAGCCCCAAACGATGTGTGAGGGAGAGAGATCCAGGGGAGGGAATGAGCACGGGGAGAGAGCGAGAGGAGCTAGGGAGCACGTGGCGACGTCTTGGGCGTCGAGGCAGCGGCGGGAAGCAGGAGGTGGCCAGGCGTGTGGGCGCGCGCAGCGGGCACACGCCTCTCGTCCTTCTGGCGAGAGGAGGGAGACGACTGGCATCGGCCAGCTGGGCTGGGCCGTGTTGGGCTAGGCCAGGTGAGCGCCAGGTAAAAACCCTCTCTCTCTCTTTCTTGCTATTTTAGTTTCTGGTTTTCTTTTCTATTTATCTGCAGGTTTGTGGCTTTTCTAAAAATGCTTAGGCACTTTCAAAAATCACCAAACTGCTCATGCCCACTGTTTAGCATATAACCAACATGGAACATTCCAGTTTAGGATTATTTGGACATTTGAAATATTTTATAGCATTTAAATGCCCAAATGCAAATAGGTAATGATTTAATCCAGTGACCTTATGTGTCCTAGAAAAATGTGAACCAATTTTGGCAGAGGTTCTGGACCAAGACAAAAGTGATGGAAATTTTAGAAGGGCATTTCAGGTTCATTGAAAAAGATTTTACTAAACCCTAGTTGTTTTCAGGGAGGTGCTCGGGGTTCTGTCATCCCCATTTCAACTTTCTGTGAAAAGTAAACATGATGCAACACCAGATGCTAGCACTAGGCATTGACAGAATTAGGGATGTGACAACTCACCCCCACTAAACAAGAATCTCGTCCTGAGATTCAATAAGTGAAGTAAGAAGACAGAGGGGATACAAAGCTAGCACGATCTTCATGATCCAACTGCCCTCGTCGAAGATGTTGATTCGCTCCTTCGAATTGATCTCGACGTCCTTGCTTTCGAGATCTTCATGCAACTATGATGACGGAAGAGAGGAAACTTGACAGAATTCGATCTTCACAAAGATCAAGCGATACACGATCAACTCATGGAATGAGACCAAAGAACGTCTCTTGAGCCGGGACACAAGACACACATCAGGGGTGAAGGAAACAGATGTCGATGGCTCAACTTGGTAGGAAACAATTCCACGCTCGATCCCGACGTAGCGAGGAGTTAACTGCCATGATTCCACAATGGGGCACCTTAGGGAAGGTGGCTCGTAGAATTATTCCCTCAAGTGGCAAAAAGAATTACTTTTGATATAAAGATCATTGAAACTCTTTATGCCAGCCTAAGGCAATCACAAACGATCGTTCGAGGGAGTTCGGGAGAACGACACACTCGGGGTAGAATGGATGATGTGGACTACCTTGTTGAAGACCACGCAAGGGATGATTTTTCTTGTGCGTGCTCTCAAGAACTTGAGCATTTCCATATTCATCAAGGTTCTACCAACATCTGTGTCAAGGATCCCGGCAACACAACATACTACCATGATGAATAGTGATGGACGATGCAGATGCAAAGGATTATAACATCTTTTCAGATTTCACCATAGCGAGGCCAAGGAAACAAAACTCGGATGATCGACCGAGAGATATTTTGCACTCCGGTTCTAATGTTCTCCTTGATGTACTAGCGTAACCCATTTGATATTGTTTGATATCTTGAACATCAAGTAGAAGGTCAGACTTCGGGAGCCAAGAATCCATAAGGAATAACTACGGAAGTAAATCCTACGGAATCCTTATGGGGAGGTGGCCAACTTTATCAATCAGGATACTATAATAATAGGTCTTCTGGCTGGGTGTGTTGGCCATGACATCCACTTACCGGGTTGCAGAGACCAATATTATAGTTCTTGGGAGGCATTCCAACCATCATCCTGAGATTCAGATCTGGCTGGTAACAGGATATTTCAGACAGCATGTCCGGAAAAGCGAAGTTTGCAACACAAACCAACGGGATGGCGTTGCGAGATTCTCGGGAGATGAAATTTGGTAGCAAGCTCCAAAACATGAGCGGGTTCTGCTACAAACATGTGAGCACACTGTCCCAGACAAGCATGGCCACAGAGTAGTCTTACAATAAAACACTACCGAGTTCTGGTTGGGAACCATCATCGAGGATATTGAAGCCCTTGCATAAGTCCGGATCCTAAGAAGGAACTTCTTCTCCTTGAACAAATCAATCAGTGGCTTGGTGTGCTAGGAAACACATATAGAATGGAGGCAGCCAACCTATCAAACCATAGAGTACGTCGCACGTATGCGTGACTAACTTGGGATGATTCCAGAGGAAGCAAAAACAAGCTTTCTCAAATTCATGGCAGCAACTTACATCAAATGCACGTGAATTAGAGGAAGTCTCTCCTTCCATCCAAACGTATACCTCATGAGCGGAACATGAAGGTAATGCTTAAAAAGTTTCCAATGCTAGCTTTAATGTTCAACATGAATCATGGGGGAGACAAAATGTTGCCGATGGGTTCAATAGCAACTCGTCAGAATTTCCATATCACTGGACTTCCACCATCATGTGAACACGGTGATAGCATTGGTCAGACCAAAAGATGTAATGGTGTATGCTCGAGGGATCAACCACGAGTAAGACAACATTACGAACATCGTTGGTTCTGACTTGATTTGACGATAGCCCATACTCAAGTCAAAGTTTTGACAAGGCAATAGATCCAACAACTGATCACGAGGACCAATCGATGGAGATATCATCTTTCTCCAACACACACACACACACACACACACAGACACACACACACACACAAAGATATCCCTTAACATGAACTAAGTCAGACAAGCTTTATCTTCCAACTCTCCAAGTTGTTGTTTGGCTTAACCAACTAGCTCAGCGTATCCCACACAGATTCTTGGAGAATAGGTGGTTTGGAGGAAACCCAACATGATCACGAACTCAACATAGCGGTCAGGTAACAACCTGGTAATACTTCCGAGAAGATATTCGGAACATCACGAACCACGGATATGTTACTAAGCTCGAGAACAATCTTGGTTTTCAGAGCAAGACGATATGATCAAATAAGCAAGGGATTGAATAATCCTCACTCATTGATCGAAGAGTGCACCAGAAATAAGGACTAGGTAGCACAATCTATCCTAGAACCGTGATTCAATGTCGAACACGATAAGAATGAGAGTATTCTCCATTAACTACCAAGCAACCGAGTTGCTAGGAGTATTGATTTCACACATCACGATTCACTTGTCGGCATTCCGGTTACAACAACACGGAATCGAGGAATGAACAATGATGGCAAGAAGTATCACTAAATCAAGAATTCATAAAAGGTGGTGCAATTCTCATGACATTCTTGATAAGCAAGAAGGTGACACTCCACGGTAGAACAGATCAAAAGCTGGACTGGCATTTTGATCCATAGAATACAACTACTTTGACCCAATCCTCGAAGTGGATAAGGTACTGGAGTTTGTTTCTCCTAGTCATTCTGGAATAGAATGGCTTGACGGACCACAGGAATATGAAGTATCGATGAGCATGAATGCATGACATTCTCTTGTCTATCCAATGATAGATGATGGTCGAAATACAACTGAAGAGGAACAACTCAGAGGAACATATGATTTTCTGAGTTGTGGATGCATAGATTAGCATGTCGAACCAGGTTCAACACATTTCTTCCAGATAATCCATGCAGAAAGGTTAGACCGGTAGAGTCACAATATGGAATGGAGAACTCATCGAGAGCACTCTGGTTGTGATCTTTCGGTTCAACGAGGAACTTCTGCCACAAGTAGTTCATGGTATTTGGAAGAGGAAAATACCACGGACCTCGAGGACTATCACAAAGGTTACTAATATCCTAAAGGAACTAGCAAACACTATCAACATGAAGTAAGTAGGGTGAATCTCAGGTTCAAGAACCCAGGAATGGAAAGCCTACTAACTAAATGGTATCACAGGATGCTTTCGAGAATGACGACCAGAATCATCACACTAGGAATGTAAAGCATTTCTAGATTACTGGGTGCTTCCCTAAGACACCTAGGGTCATAATAATAGCTCCAACAGATATGTTGAGGTAGTGTTGTACCTCAAATCAGCAATTAGTGTGGTTAATCTGGCCCAAAAGAACAACAAAACCAGAGGAAAAGGATTTTGCAAATGCATCAGATGGTTTAGAAACCTGGGATGACTCGGATAGCATAACGGCTGTAAATGCTCAAAGGATTTGAGACATCCTGCAAAAATGGTGGCATAACCACTCAACATCACAGGATCAAGGTTTTGAGACCAACTGTTAACACACAGAAGTACTAGTAACTGAACTAAGGCTTGAATCCATCAAATCCTATAAGTCTATGGATTAGTAACACGTGATCCTGATAGATAGACGAGAATCTTAGTTCTTAATCCCCGTAGAAGAGAAGAGGATGACTCAGATCAGAAGGGCATAAGGTAAAGGAGTAAAAAGAGCCTTACGTTCCCTTCCACAATCAATTCCCTTATATAACTAAAGCATTTCTAGACTCAACTTCGACCAGTGTCGGTGTCAAAACCGGTGGATCTCGGGTAGGGGGTCCCGAACTGTGCGTCTAGGCGGATGGTAACAGGAGACAAGGGACACGATGTTTTACCCAGGTTCGGGCCCTCTTGATGGAGGTAAAAACCCTACGTCCTACTTGATTGATATTGATATTGTGGATGTTTACAAGAATGGATCTACCACGAGATCAAGGAGGCTAAACCCTAGAAGCTAGCCTATGGTATGATTATAAGGGTTGTTGATGTTGATGATCGTTGTCCTACGGACTAGAGCCATCCGGTTTATATAGATACCGGAGAGGGCTAAGGTTACATAGAGTCGGTTACAATGGTAGGAGATCTACATATCCGTATCGCCAAGCTTGCCTTCCACGCCAAGGAAAGTCCCATCCGGACACGGGGAGAAGTCTTCAATCTTGTATCTTCATAGTCTTGGACTCCGGTCGATGATGATAGTCCGGCCAATGATAGTTCGGCTGATGATGGTAGTCCGGCTATCCGGACACCCCCTAATCCAGGACTCCCTCAACCAGTATGGCTTGGTAATCCTACAGGCAGTCAGGCTCTGATACCAAAGCTCTCAAGACCCCGATTTTAAGTCACACCGATCTAGCCTGTTACACCTCATATCACTTTGCGGCCTCACGCATGGTATTCCCACGGGTGTCGCCTTACCATGGCCCGGGACCGTTTGCGCCTTTTGGCTCACGTATATGATAGTGTCGCCAGCATCCATATGATAGAGAACCCGGGCCGACATGACTAGTCGTGAACCAAAAGTGGCACTAACTTACGGGGACAGGCATACATGAATCAACATCGAGCATGTCGGTCAGCAGCGTGTGAATGCTGTAGCACTGGGCTAACATGAATCCGGGAACCCGGGCTGTAGCATGCTAGGCAGGACTCTGGATGTCACCGGGTGACATTTCCCCGAAGGGACAGACATAGGAACGAGGTGAATCACATGCCGGCCAGTCAAGTGTTCCGGAGCAGTAGTGCTGGGCTAGCAGGACTCCGGTGAACCAGGCTGTAGCGGACTACTATGGCTCATGGAAGCACAAGACTACATTTCCCCATAAGAGAGGCTACCAAGGATAAACAACTAGGTTGTCAGATCCCACACATACCAAGCATTTCAATCATACACACAATATGCTCGATATGTGTAAATACAACATGGCATCACAACAAAACTCTATGACTCAAGTAGTTATTCACTAGGCTCCGAGGAGCGAGATATTACAAACATGGGTCTCATGACCCAACATTCAGAGCATACAAGTCAAAACACATGCGGAAGCTTAACATGTCTGAGTACAGACATCTACAAATGAAAAAGGCTAAGAAGCCTGACTATCTACCAGATGCTGCCGAGGGCACAAGATCGTAGCTGAGGTATCAAGCTAAACGTCGAAGTCCACACGGAACTACTAGCGAGACTAACGTCTCTCTGCAAAACATAAAATAGGCAAATGTGAGTACAAATGTACCCAGCAAGACTTACATCAGAACTAGCTACATATGCATCAGTATCAACAAAGGGGGTGGTGCAGTTTGACTGCAACAAGCCAGCTTTGACTCAGTGGCTATTCTAAACTATGACTGCAAGTAACTCTTTTAAGGTGGCGCACACGAGTCCACATATTCACCATATCAATACACCACTATGGATCCGCTCCCATCTCCCTACGAGAACGCCATCCATAGCACTCACGCTTATCTTGCGCATTTTAGAGTATCCACTTTCACTTGTCTATGAACTGTTATAGGCAACCCATAAGTCCTTTACCGCGGACACGGCTATTCGAATAGATCATTTATAACCCTGCAGGGGTGTACTTCTTCACACATGTTTCCACCACTTAGCGTCTGCACACGACATGTGCTCGGCAGACTTCAAGCGAAAGCCGACGTGGGTGTAGACCACGACCTGACTAACCACACAAGTCTCTAGTCCATGTTTATCGCCTATTCGGGTTCCATCCGCGAGGAGATCTGGCCGGAGTTTCGCTCACAGCCCCAAACGATGTGTGCAGGGTTCCCGAGACACCAAACGGGCGCCCGGTACACCGGGCCACGGTGTATCTACCGCATCATAGCCCACCCCTAGGGTCAGCGCTACGCACGGCCTCCAACACATATCCTACAAACACCAGAAACTAGTTGCAATTCCTGGAAAGAGGACAAGGGCGGTTAATAAGTCGAGCGGGGTCATATTTCAGGGCCCAAAGTGTGGTAGTAGCTGTTCATGGATCACAAACACAGAACTCAGTTCCCGAGGACGATTTCAATGAGACAACCCACCATGTACTCCTACATGGCCTCTCACCGCTACCTTTACCAAATTGTGTTCACACACTTAGCTCACACATAGTAGGACATGTTCATCACCATTCCAATTCATTCCCGATGAATCAGACCTGACGCAACTCTAAGAAGTAGCAGGCATGACAAACAAGCATGAATGAGTAGGCACATCAGGGCTCAAACAACTCCTACTCATGCTAGTGGGTTTCATCTATTTACTGTGGCAATGATAGGTCATGCAGAGGAAAAGGGGTTCAACTACCGCAGCATGTAACAGTTGAATCGTTGTTGTCCTAATGCAGTAAAAGAGAGCGGGAGCGAGAGAGTGGGATTGTATCAGAATGGACAAGGAGGTTATGCTTGCCTGATGTAGTGGTGGTAGGATACTGCCCTTCAGTCGGATAATCATGGGTATCCTCAGAGGCAGAACCTACCACGAAAGATACATCGAACACAATCAACACATGACGATATGCAATAATATGATGCATGCTATGACATGGCAATATGAATGTTTTTTGGGCTAATGCAAGCTAGAACAGATTGAAATGAGTCCATTTGAACCAAAGATTCAAATGCAAACACATATTATGAAGTCATAAAGGTGCACTAACTTGTTTCACTTGAACAGCAAGGTTAATTTGTTCTGACATGCATGAAAAATTTACAGATGGAAATACTGGATTTTTCTGATCATTTTTCATATATAAATTATTTGATTTGGAGCTACGGTTGAATTACTATGATTTTTAGAAGTTTAGGCAATTTTCTGGATTTTCTAATTAAATAGAAATAAACTAATTCCAGAGAATGCATTACTGCGTCAGCACTATGTCAGCATGATGTAAGCGAGTCAACGGGGCAGTCCAGGTCAAACTGACCAGTGGGGCCCGCGTGTCAGTGGCTAAATAAACTAACCTAGTTTAACTAGCACTAACCTAGGTTGAACTAATTAACTTTAAACCTAAACTAGATTAATTAGCCGGGCGGGGCCCGGATGTCATAGACCCTGGGGAGGTCAAATCCCTTGGTCAACCGGGGCTAAACCACCGGCAGTCAAAGCGGTCAACCTGCCGGCGTTTAGCCTCCGGCGAGGCCGAACGCGGCGGAGGGCATCGGGAATCGCCCATAGGCGACCATTTGCGCGCGGAGAGGCTCTACGTGACGAGAAGACTCGTCCGCATCCAGTGGTGCTCAAAGCAGCAGCTCTAGGGGCCTAAAACGACGGCGGCGGCGACTTGCGCGGCGGCCGGAGTTCGGGCGTCGAGCGAATCGGCGTTGCAGGGAGCGGCAGGAGCCGCGGGTGGTCGTGGTCGACTCCTGGGAACGTGATGAGCACGGTGGCGCGCTCGGTTGCGGCTCTAGGTGACGGTGGCCATGGCGGCGACATGGCTAGGTGGCGGTGAGCTTCGGGCACGGCAGCGCTAGTGCTAGGGGACGTGCGGGGTGACGTGGAAAAGAGCGAACGACAGAGGAGCTTACAGAGGACTCGCAGAGAAGCCCAGCGGGGTCGGGGAAGCGTCGGAGGCGGCGAATTGACGGGCGGCGATCGTTGGGGCAGAGGACGATGATGAGCTCGATGGCGACGTTTTTAGGCATCCCGCGAGCGCGTGTTCCGTCTTGGTGATCCACGGTGTCGAGGCGAGCCCGTTGGGCAAAGCAGAGGGGCGAGGGGAGCTCGGTGGACGCGGTGGCAGTGAACGGCAGCAACGGACTCCGCTCGGTGTGTGAGGGAGAGAGATCCAGGGGAGGGAATGAGCACGGGGAGAGAGCGAGAGGAGCTAGGGGGGCGCGTGGCGACATCTTGGGCGTCGAGGCAGCGGCGGGAAGCAGGAGGTGGCCAGGCGCGTGGGCGCGCGCAGCGGGCACACGCCTCTCATCCTTCTGGCGAGAGGAGGGAGACGACTGGCATCGGCCAGCTAGGCTGGGCCGTGCTTTGCCAGGCCAGGTGAGCACCAGGTAAAAACTCTCTCTCTCTCTCTCTCTCTCTCTCTCTCTCTCTCTTGCTATTTTAGTTTCTGGTTTTCTTTTCTATTTATCTGCAGGTTTGTGGCTTTTCTAAAAATGCTTAGGCACTTTCAAAAATCACCAAACTGCTCATGCCCACTGTTTAGCATATAACCAACATGGAACATTTCAGTTTAGGATTATTTGGACATTTATAATATTTTATAGTATTTAAATGCCCAAATGCAAATAGGTAATGATTTAATCCAGTGACCTTATGTGTCCTAGAAAAATGTGAACCAATTTTGGCAGAGGTTCTGGACCAAGACAAAAGTGATGGACATTTTAGAAGGGCATTTCAGTTTCATTGAAAAAGATTTTACTAAACCCTAGTTGTTTTTAGGGGGTTGCTGGGGGTTTTGTCATCCCCATTTCAACTTTCTGTGAAAAGTAAACATGATGCAACACCAGATGCTAGCACTAGGCATTGACAGAACTAGGGATGTGACAATTTTGACACCCTGACCGTAAGCAAGACGGTAACGTCTATATCATCTTGGTATCGTGGTATCCCATTGTACATTCATTCTTGCCATTGCATTGTTAACCCCTAGCCCATTTTGCATTACTTGTCTATCGAGACTAGCCTTTGAGTATTGCCGGCAACGTTACTTGTGCACATTAGTGATCATTGCATATATCATCATCTTGGTGTCCATATCTTGGTATCATCGCTTGTGTCACAAGGTTGTCATAGCATATACGCAATTGCTATCTTGGTTCGTGAAGTTTTGCATGATAAAGTGCTCAAAAGAGAAAGAGCCAAACAAGCTTTTAAGCATAAGGAAAATATAAGCAAAAAACTTTTAAGCAAGAACCATAGCAACATACTACATTAAGATTGTCATACTCGATCATCTTGGATCATACCACCGGAACACCATACATATAGCATACTTGGGACAAAAGTCGTTGCATTTTTTCTTTGTAGGTTGTGCACAAGTCTCGTATCCGCCTATTGTGCAATTGTGCTAGCGTCTCTCTAGTGTTGTGCAACAAAAGCATTTTCCGTGGATTCCACATTTTGAGCTAATTTTTGGTTGCACGACCCCATTTATCTATCCGTGTGTGTGTTTCCGTGTACCTCCATTTTGCTATTGGTATACTTGTTGCATTTGAAAATTTGCGTATCTTTTCCAACATTATTGAATCTCGCTAACAATTGCATAAATTTTGTGCCACCATCCTCACCAAGCTCCACCAGAGGCTTTATTTGTGTAGGTGTGAGAACCGACAAGAATTGGTACCAATTGTGCTATTTCCTTGCTAACTATTGAGTGATCACTGATCCATCTTCAACTTTGGTCAAGGTACATTTGGTATTTCTTCTCTTTCTCCTACTCACATATTTGTTTGGAATGATGGATAGGCCAAGTACTTCTACCAACCCACTCTTCCTCGAGCAAGACGACGACCCGAACACCTACGTCACCAAGAACCACCTCTTCGGCGCACAACGAGCTTTGCATCAAGAACAACAAGCATTGAGCGACCGCATCGACAACCTCGCCCCCGACTTGCGCCTCTCCGAGCAACGTACAAGAGACTACTTAGACAACAAGCTCGACGAACAAAAACAAGAGAACAATGCAAGAATGGACGATATTCATGCCTTGTTGGTCAATCGCTCTTCTACCACTTCGTCATATTCAAGACGGAGCCGCTCGAGTCGACACTCCGACGACACCATCTACGGCTCAAGTACACCGACATTTAACACTCTTCGATGAGCCGCGCACCAAGACCATCAAGAAAACCACAATCCTCTACAAGGCAATCGCCCACAAGAGCAACTTGACGAGCAAGAACATCGGCATTGTCAAAATCAAGCTACATTTGCGCAATCAGAAGAAAGGCAACGCCAATGCCAACAAGAGGAAGCACAAGCACACCAACACCAAGACGAGCAAGATGTGGAAGCTTCCCGTCTACAACAACAACGGCGTGAAGCACAAGTCCTTGAGGCGGAACACGCCCTCCTCGACACCAATCGTGTCGTCGCCGATTGCAACCGACGTGTTGGACAAGAACAACAAGCACTCCGCGAGCAAGTACAAGAACGTCTATATCAAGCATGTTTGCACTGACAAGTTCCACAAGCTCCTCCTCAAGCTAGACATGAACAACAAGCTCGACAAGAACCACAACTTCACCAAGAGCAACAAGACAATGGGAATCCTCTATGCCAAGAGCAACTTGAAGTTGACAACCCTCCATGTCAAGGGCGTCATCACCCTCGACCCTAACACAATGAATAGCAATGTTACGGCAAGCTCAAGTTCACCATGCCCAAGTTCAGCGGAAGCAATGATCCCGAAGAGTACCTTTCATGGGCATTGAAGGTTGACAAGATCTTTTGTTTGCGCAACTATGAGGATGAGAAGAAGGTCGCCATGGCATCCCTTGAGTTCCAAGACTATGTCCTCATTTGGTGGGAGCAAGTCATCGAGCATCGACAAGCAAGAGGTGAACCACCAATCACAACATGAGATCAAATGAAGGATGCCGTGAGAGCGCGTGTACCAACCTACTACAACTGTGACCTCTTCAAGAAATTCCAACTCCTCAAGCAAGGAACAAAGAGCATTGAAGAGTACTACAAATAAATGAGATTGCCATGATACGAGCCAATGTCATGGAAGATGATGAGCAAACTATGGCACGTTTCTTGAATGGACTCAACCATCCTATCAAGAAGATAGCCGACTTCCAGCCTTACTCCAACCTCATTGAGCTAGTGCACCAAGCTACAAAGGCTGAACGACATGTGCAAGATGACTTCAAGTATGCCAAGTTTTCTTCCAATTCCTACGGCTCCTCCTACAACCAAGATTCAACGGTTTCGGCATATCCTTCTACAACAAAGGCTACACCAAGCAACGGCGACAAGTCAAGCTCCAAGAAAACCTCGACAACTTCAAGTCGTCCTCCTACTACAAGCAACTTCAAGCCGAGAGCTTCATCATCTGCAACTCCACCGGACGAGACCATCAAGACAAGTTCCATCAAATGCTTCACATGCAGTGGCCGAGGCCACAAGTCCTTCGGGTGTACAAACAAGCGCACCATGATCCTCAACGATGACAGAACCTATGACTCCATGAGTGAAGAGGAAATGGAAGCCCTTGAGCAAATGGCCATGCACCGGCAAGTGAACGAAGATGAAGATGATCAAGTCTTTTGTGACGAAGATTCAAGACCCGCCCTCGTTGTCTCCAAGGTCTTGACACTTCAACATCAACAAGAGGAAGACTAACGTTGCCACATCTTCCACATCAAGGAGGCATCGACGGTCGTTCCATGAAGGTCATCATCGATGGAGGAAGTTGTCACAACTTGGCAAGTGAAGAACTATGCTCCAAGCTACAATTGATCAAGATGAAGCATCCTCGTCCCTACAAGGTCCAATGGCTAAGCGACTCCGCCACTATCCAAGTGAAGCACACCGTGCAAGTTTCCTTCAAGATAGGAGCATAGGAAGACACTTTGGAGTGTGATGTGGTTCCTATGTCCGTTTGCCATATCCTTCTTGGGCGACCTTGGCAATTCGACCATGGCGTCATCCACAACGGGCAAACCAATAACTATAGCTTCAAGATGAAGGGAAAGGAGTACGTGCAACGACCTATGTCACCAAGTCAAGTTATCACCGACAAGCAAGCAACCACCCATCATGGAGAGAAAAGTGAGAGAGTGACCCACCAAAAGGAGAGTGAGCGCGACAAGCCAATATTGAGTGGCTCAACGGTGAGTGATAAGAAAAATCCAGTCCTTTTCGCCACCAAAATTGAGATGGGAGAACTGTGAGAACCCATCCAGTGTTATGCACTTTGTCCTATTGTGCAAGGATGAGGCACAAAAGACTAACACCTCTCACCCTCTACCTTTAGTGTTGTATTCTTTATTGCTGGAATTCCAAGACATTTTCCCCGATGAGCTACCTCCGGGACTACCTCCACTACGAGGCATAGAACACCGTGTCGGTGTACAAAAAGAGGGGTATGCTTTTTGTACCCCTATAACTGTGCACGGGCAGTCCGAGCCACGGACACCGCCACACTAAGCGAGGTGAGGGAGGTGAGCCAAGGTAAGGCCAACGCTCAAGAGGAACAGAACAAACGCCAAGACCAAGACCACATAGAGCAAAGGGGACGGAGCGGACTCCCTCGGCAAGATCCTTGCCGGGGGGCAGTTCTAGCAAACCCGGCAAGACCCTTGCCGGGGCAGCTCGCCCCACACCTACGGAGCGAATCACCCTTGAGTCCACTACCCCATGGGGCGAGGATTCGGGAGACATCCCCGTGGTGGCATGCAGATCTTTGTGAAGACATTCAAAGATCAGATACATACTATCAAAGATGACGACCCTTGGCGGGATCCTGGCCAAGGAGGACCACGAGGCCCCCGGCAAGAGCCTTGCCAGGGATGACAGCAGGCGCCGCGGCAAGACCCTTGCCGGGGCCCCGGCAAGGCCCTTGCCGGGGCTGCGGCAAGGCCCCTGCCAAGGACACCCGTAGGGCCACCATCGGGCCCGCACCAATTGAGCCTCCATCATGCAGCTGCCGACCCAACCAGTTGGGCAGGCACCTACGTAGCGTAAAGCTTAACCTTCGTGGAGACCCACCACGGTGCCACCTCACTGCCGCCCGCCTACATGGCACCACAGCACCGCTGGCTGTATGCGCGTGTCAACGAAGGGAAGTGGCGGCGACGAGACTAGGCTCTCCCCGCCCCCGTAAAGCAAGGACACCTAAGCAAGACGATTTATGGCGCTTGTCATGTAATGCGAGGGATAAACTCGTATGATCAGAGCCTGTCCACCTCCTCAGACGCCATCGTGGCAACCCCTTTCCCTATAAAAGGAGGCCCAAGGCGACCAGGAGGGGGATTGGGCTTTTTGCAGCTCCTCACTCCCCATAGCTAGTTCAGGAACTCAAATAAGCTAACCACCAAAGCAGGAATAGGGTTTTACGCACCTCGCGGCCCGAACCTGGTAAAAGAACCCGTGTGTTATCTGTTCGATCTGCTCTTCTCACGACCCCGCGCCCCGCAACCGTAGTAGGGATTCTTGTGATCCCATAGGTGTCGTCTCCGCACCGACATCTTTGGCGCGCCAGGTAGGGGGGGCAGTTGTGAGAATCGGCTCTAGCAGTTAGTTCGACGCTTCTTCATCGTCATGGCGCCCAAGAAGAAGACGACGGTGGCGGTTGGCCCGTCGGAAGCTGGACATCCCGACCCGACGCGGGCGAGCAGTGGACCGGTCGCAGAAAGGACCAGGGGCGCCGTTCGTGAACACCAACACCGTCCCAGCAGCCGAAGGTTGGGAGGCGGCGATGTTCGTGCGCCTGGCAACGGGCCACACGCCGCCAAATCCAAAGATGGAGCCAGGCTCTCCGCGGATGGCGCGGGGCCTTCCAAGATCGCCGCCACCCCGCTCGCAGGCGACGTGAGGGCTTCCAAGACTCCCACGCCGGCGCCGACGGCGCGTTCTTCTCAAGCGACGCGCGATGAACGGCGTATTCACGCCGAGGACCCCGGCGCCGCCTGAAAGAGCCCCGAGCGCCACTCCCGGGTTCGGAAGACCTGCCCGCCGCCGAGGCGCCGGAGAAGGTGGCGTGCGACCGTGGGGTCGTGATAGAGCTCCTTCTGACATGGTCAGAAGTTGAAGCGCGTCGCGATCCGTGCAGGTTTCGCTGCCACCAACGCCAGCGGAAGCCCTGGCGCGCGCACAGTTGCTCCTCGATTTTCCTCCCACTACGGGGAAACTCGGCGAATGGTGGGCCACTATCCGAAGCCTTGTTGCGGTGGCAAACAAAGACGAACCAAGTCTGGTGGAGCCCCCGGGACGACGCTCCGACGAAGTCCCACGCACCAGTGGCGGGAGAGCCGGCGGCATCGCGACCATAGTGCACTCGCCTCCTCCTCACCCGGTACCGCGGACGCCAGCCCGTCACGACGTTACGGGCGACGAGATCTCCGTAGCATCGTCTAACCCGCGGGCCCACCGTGACCAGCGCCATGTTCTTCGGGAGCGAGAACATGAAGACGCTCGAACCACTATCGAGCGCCGCGCGAGCGCCGCCAATCAATCGACAGCGAAAGCAGGGCCTGCTGTGAGCCACTCGGCACCGGGGAGCCCTGGGGGCTTACCCTACGAGGTAGGCTGCCCGGCTTTTACCCGTGAGTTGCGGCAGTTCCAGTGGCCCACTCACCGCACCTTTAAACCCGATGTGGGCGAAAGGTATAGTGGCAAGACCCAACCGTCCGAGTTCCTCAGCGTCTACACCATCGCGATGCAAGCTGCCGGAGCCCGCGACGATAAGATGGTTGCGAATTACTTCATGTTGGCTCTTAAACCCAACGCCATGTCGTGGTTGATGGACTTGCCGGTAGACTCTATTTCCTCCTGGTCGGATTTGTGCCATGAGTTCGTGGGCACCTTTACTGGAGGCCACCAAGCCCATGGCCAAGCAAGCGACTTGCACGTCATTCCCCAGAAGGGAGGCGAGAGTCTCCGCAAGTATATTTAGAGGTTCAGCCGGTACAAGACAATATCTCGATGTTCACCCTGCCGCCATCATCGCCGCTGCTCCATCGAACGTGCGTAATCGCAAGATGCGCGAAGAGCTGGCGATGAACAAGGTGAGAGATGTAGTAGAACTCTATGTTCTTGCTGACAAATGTGCCCGGGCTGAGGAGGGAAGGAAGTACCCCGGCGAAGATGCCGGTGTGGAAACCGACTCCTCATATGAGGATATTGCCGCCCCGGCGAAGAAAGGCCGGTGCCGCAACAGAAGCGCAAGCGAAAAGCCGTGCTTGCCGCCGAGGGATCCGATGACGCCGGCTCCACCTGAAAAAACCAAAGCAGACGACCCCGGCAAGGAGGTTGCCGGATGTGTCGCCTGCCGGGCCTTGGCAGCTGCCGAGAAGCCAGGAAACTCCGACAAGCGATACCGCAAGATCCATCGCACCAAAGGCTATGCTCTCCGTGACTGCCGACAGTTGAGCTCTCGCTGAGAAGCGAGGGCTGAGTATGAGAGGCGAGACAAGGAGAAGGGCCTGACGGTGCCGAGGGTTCGGCAAGAAGCGTGACGGCCAAAGGGCCGTCGCGGCAAGGATAAGCAATAGGAGAGGCCCGCCGGGCCGCGTGATGAGAGCCGTAAGACGACGATCACGAAGAGGACGCATTAATCCGGCGACCAAGAGTTTCGAAGCTACAGAGGCCATGTAGGCCGACGACGGCGCCGCTGATACTTCTCACCGCCGCTTAAACAAAGATGGCGCGAGATATTACATGGCGGGGCCGTCGCTTGATGCCCAAAGGTCGCTGAAGTGGTCCAAGACACCTATCATCTTTGACACCGAGGACCACCCCGATCGCACCATCGCGGTCGGTATTTGCCATTGTTGGTTTCACCAACAATACGCAACCTCAAGGTGACGAAGATGCTAGTCGATGGCGGGCCGGTCTGAACCTGATCTTGCTCGCCGTGATCGAGAAACCGCAGATTCCTGATGGAGACCTCAAGAGACGGGCACGCTTTCGAGGGGTCAACCCGGAAGAAGCCAACCCAGGGAAAGGTCACGCTGTTCGTGACTTTTGGAAGCAACCTGAACTTCAGTGACGGAGAGGATCGTGTTCGATGTTGCCAAGATCCCTTGCCCCTAACGGATCCTTGGCCGCCAAATACTGGCCAAGTTCATGGCGGCGCCACACTACGCCTACAACACCCTGAAGATGCCGAGACCTGTGACGATCATCACCATCTCCTCCGACAAGAAAGATGCGTTGATTTGCGTTGACCAATTATACCAGCAAGCAGTTGCAGCAGCTGCCGCCGCTAGGGCACTTGCTCCTACCGCTGGGACCCCGGGAGCGAAGAATAAGAAGAAGACCGGTGAGGCCTCGGACACCCACTCCGGCAAGTGCACCTCTTCGGAGTGTAGCGCTGCCGCCGAGGACGTGCAGAGAGCTCCACCGCGAAACAAGAAGCCTGAGGCCATACCGCGGGAACCAAGAAGGTTTACATTAATGAGGATTTGCACGGAGGAGCTTTTACCATAAGCTCCACCCTCGATGACAAATAGGAAGACACGCTCGTCACCTTCCTGCGGGCGAATGTCGATGTGTTTGCATGGAAAGCTTCCGACATCCCCGGTGTTCCCAGGGAGGTGATTGAGAACCACCTTGCTGTCTGCCCTCATGCGTGGCCTGTCAAGCAGAAGGTCAGAAAGCAAGCTTTGGAACGACAAGAGTTAATCACAGAAGAGATCCGGAAACTGGAAGCAGCGGGTTTGGTAAGAGGAGTGATCCATCCAACGTGGTTGGCCAATCCGGTCGTGGTGCGCAAGGCAAATGCGAAGTGGAGACTGTGTATTGATTACACAGACATCAATAAGGCTTGCACTAAAGACCCCTTCCCGTTGCCGCGCATCGACCAGATTGTTGACTCCACGGCTGGGTGTGATCTGCTGTCATTCCTCGATGCCTACTCCGGTTACCACCAGATCTTCATGACAAGAGAAGACGAAGAGAAGAAAACATTCATCACCCTATGTGGTACGTATTGTTTCATGCGGATGCCTTTCGGGTTGAAGAGTGCTGGTTCGATGTTTGCAAGGGAGGTCTAGATTGGTTTTGAACCCCAGCTCCATAGAAATATGGAAGCTTATATGGATGACATAGTGGTCAAAACCAAGGACAGGGCAACCCTCATAACGGATTTGGAAGAAACATTTGCAAACCTGCGCAAGATCAATCTCAAGCTGAACCCTGAGAAGTGTGTCTTTGGCGTCCTGTCCGGCAAGCTTCTCGGGTTCTTGGTGTCACAGCGTGGGATAGAAGCCAATCCGGACAAAATCAAAGCTATAGAGCAGATTGAAGCACCCAAGCGAATCAAGGATGTGCGTCGGCTTGCTGGTTGCATCGCCGCCATGGGCAGGTTCATTTCAAATGCTGAAGCGCGCCTTCCCTTTTTCAAGATCCTCAAAAGGCGGGCCCGATGGAGTGGACGCCAGAAGCCGAAGCAGCATTGCAAGGTTTGAAGAAATACCTCTCTTCCGCGCCGATACTAGTTGCGCCCAGGCCACAAGAACCGTTGCTTCTATACCTTGCGGCAACGGACCAAGTGGTCAGCGCCGCACTGGTGGCGCAGAGAGAGGTTGACGACGAGGAGATGGCAGCGGCGGAGCCCGACACCACCAATGTAGGGACGACACAGCCAGTTGGAGTGCCGCCGAAGAAGAAAATGATGCAGCACCCGGTCTACTTTGTCAGTTCCCTCCTGCAGGGGGCTAGATCAAGGTACTCGGCGCAGTAAACTGCTCTTCGCCTCCTTATGGCCTCGAGGAAGCTGCATCACTACTTCCAGCGCACGAGATCACTGTCGTTACTCGCTTCCTCTCGCAACGGATATTGCACAATCCAGATGCAACGGAAGAATTGTGGAATGGGCATCGGAGCTGTCCAGCTTTGGCCTCAAGTTTGAAAGTACTTCAACGATTCGAGCCGAGTCCTAGCGGAGTTCATTGCAGAATGGACCGCAACACCGACGAAGAAGCCCAAGAGACCGCTCTCCCAAAAAGAGCGCGATTGATCATGTACTTTGATGGAGCTTTCTCCTTACAAGGCACCGGGCTGGCGATCGCTTGTCGCGCCCACCGGAGAGCACCTCAAGTACGTGATTCGATGCACCTCCCTGTGGAGGTGTCAACAAATAATTCGGCGGAGTACGAAGGGCTGCTTGCCGGTCTTAGGATCGCGGCAGACCTCGGAATCAGGAAACTCATCGTTAGGGGAGACTCACAACTTGTCGTCAAGCAAGTCAACAAGGATTACCAGAGCCCGTTGATGAAGGCCTACGTCGATGAAGTGAGAAAGCTGGAAGAGCGTTTCGACGGGATACAGGCTGAACACGTTCCCCGAGCGGAGAACGATATCGCCGACTACCTGTCAAAACGCGCTGCCCTCAAGCTACCTGTGGAACCAGGTACCTTTGTGCTTCAGCTAACTCAGCCATCCGTTGATCCATCAACAGAGCAGAATAAGAGGAGGAAATCAGGGCCCGGCAAGTACTTTCCCGCCGAGCTCCCCGGAGCCTCCGGCAAGGATGTTGCCAGGGATACTGAGCCCGCCACGGGACGAATGGCTCCGGCGAAGCGTCAAGCTCTTGCTGTCGAGGTAGCCGCCCCTATTGCGGAGGAGATGCCTTTAGTCCTCGCCGTCGAGCCCCAGGCTCCGGCGTGGGCTCAGCCTACCGTCCGATTCCTCCAAACAGGGGAACTTCCTGAGGAGCAGGAAGAAGCGGAAAAAGTAGCCCGTCGCTCCACCATGTACCAGTTCGTCGACGACGTTATGTACAGAAAGAGGCCGAATGGTGTGAAATTGAAGTGTATCCCTCGGGAGGAAGGACTGGGGCTGTTGGCAGAGATACACGGAGGCGTATGTGGATCCTACATTGGGTCAAGGGCCCTTGCCGGCAAAGCATTTCGGCAAGCCTTCTTTTGGCCCACCGCCCTCCAGGATGCGACGACACTAGTCACCAGGTGTGAAGCGTGTCAGTTCCATTCAAAGAAGCTTCATCAGCCAGCTCAAGCCCTCCAAACCATTCCTCTCTCCCGCCCTTCTCGGTGCGGGGCTCGACATACTGGGCCCTTTCCCCCGCGCCGCCGGGGGCTTTGAGTACTTGTACGTTGCCACCGACAAGTTCACAAAGTGGCCGGAGGTGGAGGCAGTGAGGAAGGTCACAGCTCAGTCAGCCGTCAACTTCTTCAAGGGACTAGTGTGCCGTTTCGGCGTACCCAAAAGAGTTATCACCGACAACGGCACACAGTTCACAAGCCGCACCTTCATGCAATATACCTAAGACCTCGGCAGCAGAGTCTGTTTTGCTTCCTTTGCTCACCCGCGAAGCAATGGTCAAGCTGAGAGGGCAAATGCTGAAGTACTGCGGGGATTAAGGACCAAGACCTTTGACAGGCTGCACAAGAGTGGAAGGAGCTGGATTGATGAGTTGCCGGCGGTTCTTTGGTCGATCAGGACGACGCCAAATCGAGCCACCGGCCAAACACCTTTTGCCCTGGTATATGGGGCAGAAGCAGTTCTCCCCACTGAACTCATATACGGGTCACCTCGAGTGCTCGCTTATGACGAGCTCGAGCAAGAGCAACTGCGGCAAGATGACGCAGTGCTCCTTGAGGAAGATCGTCTTTGGGCGGCTGTGAGAGCAGCACGCTACCAACAAGCCTTGCGCCGCTACCATAGCCGCAAGGTTCATGCCCGAAGCCTTGAGGAAGGCGACCTTGTCCTTTGGCGCGTTCAATCGGCCAAGAATTCCAACAAGTTGACGCCAAAGTGGGAAGGCCCTTATCGGGTAATACGAGTCACCAGGCCCGGCGCAGTCCGCCTGGAGACCGAAGATGCTGTTCCGGTGAGCAACTCCTGGAACATTGAGCATCTTCGCAAGTTTTACCCGTAAGGCGCGGCTCGCCGGGCCCCCCGGCAAGCCACCTTTTGTGCAAGCATTCCGATGATGCATGTAACCCTTTGTACAAAGCCAGGCGCAGACCCTAAGCATAAATAAATGAAGCATTGGCGCCCTAAGTTATAGCATGCATGCTAGGTCGAGTCTCGTCCTTGGTTAGGGTTGATAGTGCTCAGCAGCGGCTAACCCCTAGCTTAGAGGTTGAGTGTGCGTCTCTTTGCCGTCCTTTTGTCTTCTTTGGTTCGCAGGACTCACAGATATCCTTGCCGGATCACTTGAGGACGAAAAAGAAAAGAGGGACTGATCATGTCTAGACCCCCGCAAGCCAAGATACTGGGGCTGCTGAAAGTACAGAGATTCACCCACGGCAAACCAGAGTTGCCGGCGGCTACAACTTCAGATAAGTCTTTCGTCCCTTGTCATGCATTTCCCTATGGACTGAGGTATGTGAAACCTCCTTTTTTCCCAAAGCTACCGTGCTCCCCTGAAACTCTAGGCCCTAGGGCCCGTTCCTGGGGCCAGGTTTGGTCATAGTCGCGGTAGCAAAAGGATGAAACGAGGAGCCTGAATCCACCTCATCCCTGCCTCCGCCAAAAGCATGAGAAAGGTCGGGCGAAGTGGGAAGACGGCGGGGCCTGTTGCCGGGCAAGGAAATGTTTATCTTATGGATATCAAGGATTACTCCTTGTCGTGGGTTCTACCCGCAAACAAACGACCCGGCAAGCATACCTTTTTCATTAAAAACATTCCACTCAGGTATAGTCCATAGGGGATGAAAAACATGAATGATGGGATTACAAGTTTCAAATTCAGCTAAGGCCCGAAGGCTTACAAACTAAAAAGAGATAAGGTGCCCGTAACCCCTCTCTTGCCCCTCTCTTCAGGAGGCAGGTCAAGGAGGCGAAAAGGGAAAAAGGGGTGCCTAGACAAGCTACGAGTGGCAGAAGACACCAAGAGAACATCTTGGTGGCCGTCCGAAGGCTCGATGGTGATGGCGGCGCCGGAAACAGAGCTCGAAGACGAGGCGGCAGGACGTCAGCACGCGTTGAAGGCGTTGGTGCCCGTGTGCTCCGATTTGGCGGCCTCGCCGCCCGCCCTCTTCCTCTTTTGTAGCCTCCCAACGCCAGCCACCCAAGGAGACGACCCCGAGAAGTTCAGGAAGCCGGCCACACGGATGATGGGATCGCCGGTGCCGCACGGAGCGACGCCCGACACCTAGTCGGACCCGTCATCCTGCCGCCTGCTACCCTCACCGTCGCTGCCGCTGTCCTCCTCGCCACTCCCGCCCGAGGAGGAGCCTTCGCTATCAGAAGAGCTCTCCACGCAGCACCTTGCCCGAGTCCCGAAGCACCCGAAGACCTTGACGGAGAGGAGGCCGCCCTCCATCAGCTTGAAATGGAGAGTGAGCCCCGCCGTCAAGCGGTGGATGTGGGCGAACGTCTTCCACCCTCGACCAAGGTACATCACGTGAGGGGCTGGAAAGTCGACGCGAACTCGCGTACCACTGATCCAACAGCCCCTCATGTGCAACCGCAATGACTCCGGCGGATCCAGCTCCATCTCGCTCGCGAATGGAGTGGGGAGACGGAGGCGACGACGAGGTGGCTGGCGCAACCTGACGAAGAACTCGCAAGGATCATCGCCAACATGGCCCTCCGTGGGAGGAGGAACTACTGGCAGAGGCGGGACCGGCGCGCCACCTCGTTCTCCTCTTCCCTGAGCGCCTCGACCTCGCCCACGGCCTCGCCCACGGCCTCGCCCCCTCCCCCTTCCCCTCGCGGCTGGCTCTGCCACCGCAGGTGAAGGAGAAGGAAGGACGCGTTGTCGAGCGGTGACCCTTGCCGCCACCGTTGAAGAACCAGGATTCCCTCTCTCCATGGAGGATGGACGGAGGGGGAGCAGAAGCTGAAGGAAGGAGAAGACGGAAGAGTGAGGGACGCCGTTCCCCCGCTCCTTATAAAGGAACAGGGTGGGGGCCCGGCCGCCCCGCTCAGCCAATTAAGACGCGGAAGGCGCAGGGAACTGGGACCAACCCGTTGCCCCGGCCCGCTACGGCCAGGTTTCCCGCCTCCACCGTTCGCTACCCTGCTCGCATGAAAACCACGTAGCGGGCATGCGGGACCGAGGCGACGGGTGAGGCGACCTCTCCCCGCCCCGTGATCGTGGGGAGTGGACGCCTTGAAGACCACGCCCCGGCCCCGTTTAGTAAATGGGTCGCGCCTCCACGTCTCCCTCCGTTTACGGGGAAGGCGCGAACCGCCCCCTTTTTACTATGATGTGACGCATGCGCGCATAGCTCAGCCCCAGGCATGCCGCCCACGTCACGCACGCCTCCCCACGCCGAGCCACGCGCGGGAGGAATGGGAAGCGCAGCACGCGAAGAAACTTACCACGGTAAAAACTACGCCGCCTGCCCGCACACGTTTTTGGGCCTAGCCCAACGACGCGATTGCGCTTACGTGTGGCCCAGGCCCGGGGGCTCCTGTCGGTGTACAAAAAGAGGGGTATGCTTTTTGTACCCCTATAACTGTGCATGGGCAGTCCGAGCCATGGACACCGCCACACTAAGCGAGGCAAGGGAGGTGAGCCAAGGTAAGGCCAACGCTCAAGAGGAACAGAACAAACGCCAAGACCAAGACCACAGAGAGCAAAGGGGACGGAGCGGACTCCCCCGGCAAGATCCTTGCCGGGGGGCAGTTCTAGCAAACCCGGCAAGACCCTTGCCGGGGCAGCTCGCCCCACACCTACGGAGCGAATCACCCTTGAGTCCACTACCCCATGGGGCGAGGATTCGGGAGACATCCCCGTGGTGGCATGCAGATCTTTGTGAAGACATTCAAAGATCAGATACATACTATCAAAGATGACGACCCTTGGCGGGATCCTGGCCAAGGAGGACCACGAGGCCCCCGGCAAGAGCCTTGCCGGGGATGACAGTAGGCGCCGCGGAAAGACCCTTGCCGGGGCCCCGGCAAGGCCCTTGCCGGGGCTGCGGCAAGGCCCCTGCCAAGGACACCCGTAGGGCCACCATCGGGCCCGCACCAATCGAGCCTCCATCATGCAGCTGCCGACCCAACCAGTTGGGCAAGCACCTGCGTTGCGGCAAGGAACCTTCGTGGAGTCCTACCACGGAGCCACCTCAGCTGCCTGCCTGCCTACATGGCACCACAGGCACCGCTGGCCAGGGCGCATGTCAACGCAAAGGGAAGCGGCGACGGACGAGACTGGGCTCTCCCCCGTCCCCGGTAAAGCAAGGACACCTAAGCAAGACGCATTTATGGCGCCTTGTCATGTAATGCGAGGGATAAACTCGTATGACTGTACCCTGTCCACCTCCTGTACGCCACTGTGGCAACCCCTTTCCCTATAAAAGGAGGCCCAAGGCAACCAGGAAGGGTATTGGGCTTTTTGGAGCTCCTCACGCCCCATTGCTAGTTCAGGAATGCAAATAAGCTAACCACCAAAGTAGGAGTAGGGTTTTACGCACCTCGCGGCCCGAACCTGGTAAAAGAACTCGTGTGCTATTTGTTCAATCTGCTCTTCGCACGACCCCGCGCCCCGCAACCGTAGTAGGGATTCTTGTGATCCCATAGGTGTCGTCTCCGCACCGACACACCGCATCGACCTCATACCTGGAGCACCTCTTCCTAACAAGGCCCCCTACCGCATCAACCCCGAGGAAACCAAGGAGATCCAACGGCAAGTTCAACAACTCATCGACAATGGCCATGTAAGAGAAAGCTTGAGCCCATGTGCCGTACCGATAATCCTTGTTCCCAAGAAAGATGGTACTTATCACATGTGTTCGGATTGTAGACCCATCACTGCTATCACGGTCCGTTATAGATATCCTATTCCTCGCCTCGATGACATGCCAGACGAACTTAGTGGAGCCACCATTTTCTCTAAAATTGACCTTAAAAGTGGCTATTACCAAATCTGCATACAAGACGATGACGAATGGAAAACCTCATTTAAGACAAAATTTGGCTTGTATGAGTGGCTAGTTATGCCAATGGGTCTCTCCGAGGCACCCGGTACATTTATGTGTGTCAGGCATTTTGTTCTTCGCCCCTTGATGACCCACAAGTATAGGGGATCGATCGTAGTCCTTTTGATAAGTAAGAGTGTCCAACCCAACGAGGAGCAGAAGGAAATGACAAGTGGTTCTCAGCAAGGTAATGTCTGCAAGCACTAAAATTATAAGTAGAGAGTAGTTTGATAGCAAGATAATTTGTAACGAGCAGGTAACGATAGTAGTAACAAAAGTGCAGCGAGGTAGCCCAATCCTTTTGAGGCAAAGGACAATCCAAACGGTCTCTTATGATAAGCAAAGTGTTCTTGAGGGTACATGGGAATTTCATCTAGTCACTTTCATCATGTTGGTTTGATTCGTGTTCACTACTTTGATAATTTGATATGTGGGTGGACCGGTGCTTAGGTGTTGTTCTTACTTGAACAAACCTCCTACTTATGATTAACCCCCTTGTATGCATCCGCAACTACGAGAAAAGTATTAAGAATAAATTCTAACCATAGCATTAAACTTTGGATCCAATCTGTCCCTTGCGGAATAGCGCATAAATTAGGGTTTAAGCTTCTGTCACTCTCGCAACCCATCATCTAATAACTACTCCACAATGCATTCCCTTAGGCCCAAATAAGGTGAAGTGTCATGTAGTCGACATTCACATGACACCACTAAGGGAATCAGAACATACATACTATCAAAATATCGAACACATATCAAGTTCACATGATTACTTGCAACAAGATTTCTCCGGTGACCTCAAGAACAAAAGTAACTACTCACAAATGATAATCATGCTCAAGATCAGAGGGGTATTAAATATCATAATGGATCTGAACATATAATATTCGACCACATAAACAATATAGTAATCAACTACAAGATGTAATCAACACTACTAGTCACCCACAAGTACCAATCTGAGGTTCCGGTACAAAGATTGAACACAAGAGATGAACTAGGGTTTGAGAGGAGATGTTGTTGTTGAATATGTTGATGAAGATTGCCCTCCCCAAGATGGGAGAGTTGTTGGTGATGATGGTGACGATTATTTCCCCTCAGGGAGAAGTTCCCCAGCTGAATCGCTCACGGAGGGCAAAAGTGCTCCTGCCCAAGTTCTGCCTCGAGACGGTGCCGCTTCGTCCCGAAAGTACTCTCCTTATTTTTCTAGGTCAAAATGACTTATATACCAGAAGAGGGGCACCAGAGGTGGGCTGGGCTGAGCACAACCCACTAGGGCGTGCTTGGGGGGCCTGGCGTGCCCTGGTGTCTTATGCTCACCAGGTGGCCCCCCTCCGGTAGTTATTTGCTCCAGTATTTCTTATTTATTCCATAAAAAGTCCTCGTGAAGTTTCAACTCATTTGGAATTGTGCAGAATAGGTGGCCTGACGCAGCTTTTTCAGGTCCAGATTTCCAGCTGCCGAAATTCTCCCTCTGTCGGTGTCAAAACCGGCGGATCTCGGGTAGGGGGTCCCGAACTGTGCGTCTAAGGCGGATGGTAATAGGAGGCAGGGGACACGATGTTTACCCAAGTTTGGGCCATCTCGATGGAGGTAATACCCTACTTCCTGCTTGATTGATCTTGATGATATGAGTATTACAAGAGTTGATCTACCACGAGATCATAGAGGCTAAACCCTAGAAGCTAGCCTATGGTATGATTGTTGTCGTCCTACGGACTAAACCCTCCGGTTTATATAGACACCGGAGGGGGCTAGGGTTACATAGAGTCGGTTACAAGGGAGGAGATCTACATATCCGTATTGCCAAGCTTGCCTTCCACGCCAAGGAGAGTCCCATCCGGACATGGGATGAAGTCTTCAATCTTGTATCTTCATAGTCCAACAGTCCGGCTAAAGTATATAGTCCGGCTGTCCGAGGACCCCCTAATCCAGGACTCCCTCATCCTCTTTGTGTGAACCTTGCATATTATGAGAGAAAAGGCATTAGAATTACTCAAAAAAGTATTATTATGCATAAAAACATTATGAAATAACATTAGGTAAACATGATGCAAAATGGACGTATCAACTCCCCCAAGCTTAGACCTTGCTTGTTCTCAAGCGAAAACCAAAATTGAAAAACATGTCCACATGCTTAGAGAGAGAGAGAGAGAGAGAGAGAGAGGTGTTGATAAAAACAAAATACAGACATAGAAGCATCATGTAAATTATTATAACAGCAACAAACTTAAACATGAAACTTTTATCATAGAACTTTTATCATAGACTTCTCATGAATAAGTAACAATTCATCACAACATCGAAGTATAAAGCATAAACTCTATTGGAAACCAACAAACTATGTTCTCAGTCAACTTTGCAACTACAATTCATCATCTTTTCAGGAAGGGTCACATATCGGAGCCTTTTTGGCAAGTCCACATACTGAAGCCACATATAGTCTTCTATGATTGCTAACACTCACCGCATACACATGAGCAAAACATTTCAATCGGACACACAGAAAGATAGGGGCTTATAGTTTCGCCTCCCAACATACTCACCTCAAGGGTGATGTCAACAATAATAACTCATGCTATCCATATCCAACTGGATATATGTGCCTAGATCTTTCCTCAAAACATGATGCTTGCCAAAAGAGGAAAATAAAAAGGAATAGAGATAAAAACTTTGACTCTTACATAGAAGTAAGTAAAAGATAGGCCCTTCGCAGAGGGAAGCCAAGGTTGCCATGCGCTTTTTGTTTGTATGCTCAATCCCTTAGTGCAAAAGAACGTCACCTTGTATTGCCCCTTGTGATAGCAACCTTTATTATGCAGTCTGTCACTTTTGTTCTTTGCCCTCACAATTTCGTACAACACTCAATTTTCTCTTACACTAAATGATCTAACACTTTTAGGAGCAATTTTTATTGCCTTATTGCACCGATGAGAACTTACTTGAAGGATCTTACTCAATACTTAGGTAGGTATGGTGGACTCTCGAAAATTAGATTTGGGTTTAAGGGTTTCTTGATGCACAAGTAGTATGTCTACTTGGTGCCGAATTTTGGCTAGCAAAGATTGGGGGCAAGCACCACATGTTAAAGGATCTATGACAATATAACTTCTATGTGAATATGAACAAACATAAATCATTACGTTGTCTTCCTTGTCCAACGTCAACAATTTTGGCATATAATATTTTGATGGGGGCTCACAATCACAAAATATTTCTAAGATAGTGTATTTGCATGTGAATCTTCTCTTCCCTTATTAATTCTTTCATGAATTGCATCATTGACCAATGCTATGTTTGTCAATCTCCAATAAAAATTTCTACTTATACTTTTCCTTATGTGATGTCATTACTTACCATAAGA
Organism: Aegilops longissima; assembly: GCA_021605205.1. Taxonomy (NCBI): domain Eukaryota; kingdom Viridiplantae; phylum Streptophyta; class Magnoliopsida; order Poales; family Poaceae; genus Aegilops; species Aegilops longissima. The sequence goes on along the minus strand of CM038678.1, from coordinate 533,886,795 downwards.
TTAGCATATGATCGTTTTTTATTTATTTCCTTTCTTTTTATTGAAACAAGAAAGTAAAGAAAACAAAACTCAAACTAAACTTTATTATATATCTTGCACACGATTACAAAGATAGATCACTAAGCAAACTCTCGAAAAGAAAGGATCGAACTAAACTTTTATTCATCTAAAGCAAAAAAAGATAGCTATGGATCAAACTAAGGTAAATAAAGGCAAAACAAAGTAGAGGTGATACGATACCGGGGCACCTCCCTCAAGCTTGGCACAAGCCAAGGGGAGTGCCCATACCTGATACTCTCTTTTATTTTGGTGATGAAGTAGAGGCAATCTTGTCCTTCATGATCAAGAGATTCTCCAATCTACGGATGACGCTCCGGAGGGCGATGATGTGCTCTTGCAATAGAATATTTTCATGGGTGAGATATTTATTTTGCACACGAACCGTTTCGATGATCTGAAAGGCTTCGATCTTGGTGGGGATGAGATGATCATAGTAAGGTTTAAGGATATCTTCTTCTTCCTCGGCAGGCCAGGCCTGCTCGACCGCCGACGCTTGATCTCCGGTCGCCTCCTTGCTCTTTTCCCCGTTGACGGCTTCTACGGGTTCTTCTCTCTTCAGCTTGATCTTCATCAACCAAGCATCCTCTTCCACGTAGTTGGAGGAGGAAGAATACATTATGCATGGCTCAACAGATCTGACCAAAATCAACAAGAAAAGAAAATAGAAGATTTCTCCATGATACGGAGGTCAATAGGTTTGGGGGGTATATAAAGATTTTTTATCTTGTGAAACAAGCAAACGGAAGAAAAACGGAGTCCAGAGGGTACCCGAGGTGGGCATAACCCACCTGGGCGCGCCTTGCCAGGCGCTCCCTGGTGTCTTGTTCCCACCAGGGGTGCCTTCCTGGTTGTTTCTTATTTTTCCTAATTTTTGTTATATTCTAAAACGGATAGAAAATATTTTTGCGGATTTTTCGGAGTCCGTTTACTTACCGTATCACATACCTCCTCTTTTTCACGATTCTGGAGTGTTCAGGAGGGTTTCCTTTATGTGTTCTTCCGGTGTCATAGTTTGGACAATATTGCTTTCAATATTAATGGGCATACCTGAGATATATTGTTTTATTCGTTGCCCATTAACAACCTTCAGGTTAGTGCCTTCGGCATTATTTATTTTGATGGCTCCAGATCGGTAAACCTCTTTGATAACATAGGGTCCTTCCCATTTAGAAAGGAGTTTTCCTGCAAAGAATCTGAAATGAGAGTTGTACAAAAGAACATATTCTCCAACATTGAACTCATGCTTTTGGATTCTTTTATCATGACATCTTTTAACTTTTTCTTTAAATAACTTGGAATTTTCATAAGCTTGGGTTCTCCATTCATCTAATGAGCTAATATCAAATAACCTCTTCTCACCAGCAAGTTTGAAATCATAGTTGAGTTCTTTAATTGCCCAGTAAGCTTTATGTTCTAACTCAAGAGGCAAATGACAAGGTTTTCCATAAACCATTTTATAAGGAGACATACCCATAGGATTTTTATAAGTTGTTCTATAAGCCCAAAGTGCATCATCTAATTTCTTAGACCAATTCTTCCGAGACCTATTGATAGTCTTTTGCAAAATTAATTTTATTTCTCTATTGCTAAGTTCAACTTGACCACTAGACTGGGGATGATAGGGTGATGCAATTCTATGGTTAACATCATACTTATCAAGCATTTTACGGAAAGCACCATGAATAAAGTGTGAACCACCATCAGTCATTAAATATCTAGGGACTCCAAACCTTGGGAAAATAACTCCTATAAGCATTTTAATAGAGGTGTTGTGATCAGCAGTACTAGTTGGAATAGCTTCTACCCACTTAGTAACATAATCAACAACAACCAAAATATGAGTATACCCATTAGAAGAAGGAAAAGGTCCCATGTAATCAAATCCCCAAACATCAAATGTTTCAACAACAAGTGATTAATTCATAGGCATTTCTTGAAGCTTACCGATATTACCTATTCTTTGACATTCATCACAAGATAAGACGAACTTACGAGCATCCTTGAAGAGAGTAGGCCAATAAAACCCAGATTGCAATACCTTGTGAGCAGTTCTGTCTCCCGCATGATGTCCTCCATAAGCTTCAGAGTGACATTTTCGGAGGATTTGTTCCTGTTCATGCTTAGGTACACAACGTCTAATAATACCATCTACTCCTTCTTTGTAAAGATTTGGGTCATCCCAAAAGTAATGTCTTAAATCATAGAAGAATTTTTTCTGTTGTTGGTATGTGAAACTAGATGGTATGTATTTAGCAACAATATAATTAGCATAGTCAGCATACCAAGGAGTGTTATGAGAAACATGTATTGCAGCTAACTGCTCATCAAGAAAACTATCATTAATAGGTTGTGGGTCATCAAGAACATTTTCAAGCCTAGACAAGTTATCAGCCACGGGTTCCCAGCTCCTTTTCTATCAGTGATATGCAAATCAAATTCTTGTAGCAAAAGAACCCACCTAATAAGTCTAGGTTTAGCATCTTTCTTTTCCATAAGATACTTTATTGCAGCATGATCAATATGAACAATTACTTTTGAGTCTACAATATAAGATCTAAATTTACCACAAGCAATCACCACTGCTAGAAATTCCTTTTCGGTAGTAGCATAATTTGTTTGTGCAATTTCTAGAGTTTTACTTGCGTAGTGAATAACATTCAGTTTATTATCAACTCTTTATCCTAGAACAACACCAACAACATAATCACTAGCATCACACATAATTTCAAAAGTCATCCATGAAAACCTCAACAATCTTTTCACAAAAATCAGAGAATCTAGCAGTCATACATCTTTGAAAGGTAGCAGGTGCATTGCATAAACCAAAAGGCATACGTCTATAAGCATAAGTTCCAAAAGGGCAAGTAAAAGTGGTCTTTTCTTGATCAGGTTGAGAAACATGTATTTGTGAAAAACCAGAATACCCATCAAGGAAGCAAAAATGTGTGTGCTTAGATAACCTTTCTAGAATTTGATCAATAAAAGGCAGAGGGTAATGATCTTTTCTAGTTGTTTTTTTTATTTTCTAAAATCAATTACCATTCTATAGCATGTAACAATTCTTTGTGGAATAAGTTCATTCTTATCATTAGGAACAACAGTTATACATCCTTTCTTAGGGACACAATGAACAGGACTTACCCATCTACTATAAGCTATGGGATAGATTATACCTGCTTCCAGAAGTTTTAATATTTCCGTTCTTACCACTTCTTTCATCTTCGGATTTAACCAACATTGGTGATCAACAACAGCTTTAGCATCAGGTTCCATATTAATCTTATGCTGACATAGAGTGGGACTGATGCCTTTAAGATCATCAAGAGTATATCCAATAGCAGCTTGGTGCTTCCTTAGAACTTTCAATAGTCTTTCTTCTTCATGTTCTGAAAGGTTAGCACTAATAATAACAAGATATATCTTCTTCTCATCAAGATAAGCATATTTCAAAGTGTCAGGCAATTGTTTTAATTCAAACACAGGATCACCTTTAGGTGGAGGAGGACCTCCTAGAGTTTCAATAGGCAAATTGTGTTTAAGTAGAGGACGTTGTTTAAAGAAAATCTTATCTATTTCATTTCTTTCATGCATATGCAAATCATTCTCATGGTCTAGCAAATATTTTTCTAAGGGATCAGTAGGAGGTCCAGCAATAGAAGCAAGACCAATAATTTCATCCTTACTACGCAATTCTTCCTTGGGATGCTTTCTACTAAACTTGGAAAAATTAAACTCATGAGACTCATCACCAAAGATAACACCGACGTTTTGTTCTCACAATGTATTTTAGCATTAACGGTGTTTAAGAAGGGTCTACCAAACATAATGGGACAAATGTCATCTTGTGGGGAACCAAGAACAAGAAAATCAGCAGGGTATTTTATTTTCGCACACAAGACTTCAACATCTCTAACAACCCCAAGAGGTGTGATGGTGTCTCTATTAGCAAGTTTAATAGTAACATCTAGGTCTTCTATTTCAGGGGGTGCTATGTCATTCATAATTTCTTGATATAAAGTAAAAGGAATAGCACTCACACTAGCACCTATGCCACATAAACCATGATGACAGGGATCTCCTATTGTAACTGAGACAACAAGCATGCCAACAACAGGTCTATGTTTATCTTTGTCATCGGGTTTGGCAATTCTAGCAGCTTCATCACAGAAGTAAATAACATGCCCATCAATATTTTCAACCAGGAGATCCTTAACCATAGAAACACTAGGTTCTACTTTGATTTGTTCAGCTGGTTTAGGTGTTCTAATATAACTTTTATTGACCACAGTTGAACCTTTAGCATGTTCCTTCATCCTAACAGGGAAAGGTGGTTTCTCAATATAAACAGTAGGAACAACTGGATCAACATTATAAATAATAGTTTCTTCTTTAGTAACTAATGGTTATTTAAACCACTTCTCCTTAGGGAGATCAACATGAGTAGCAAAAGATTCACAAAAGGAAGCTACTATCTCAGAATCAAGTCCATATTTAGTGCTAAACTTTTGAAAAGCATCGGTTTTCATAAAAGATTTAACACAAACATACTTAAGCTTAATACCTGATTCTTTACCTTCGTCGAGTTCCCAATCTTCAGAGTTGCATTTAATTCTTTCTAAAAGATCCCACTGGAAGTCAATAGTCTTCTTCATAAAGGAACTAGTACAAGAAGTATCGAGCATGGATCAATCATCATGAGAAAGCCGAGCATAAAAATTCTGAATAATAATTTCTCTTGAGAGCTCATGGTTGGGGCATGAACATAACATTGACTTAAGCCTCCCCCAAGCTAGACCTATACTTTCTCCTTCACGAGGCCAAAAGTTATATATATAATTCCAATCACGATGAACTAGATGCATAGGATAATTTTTTTGGTGAAACTCCAATTTCAATCGATTCCAATTCCAATATCCAATATCATCGCATAGCCTATACCATGCCAATGCTTTTCCCTTCAAAGATAAAGGGAAAAACTTCTTATTAGCTTCATCTCGGGGTAAACCTGCAAGCTTAAATAATCCACAAATTTCTTCCACATATATCAAGTGCATATCAGGATGTTCGGTTCCATCTCCTGCATAAGGATTAGCTAGTAGTTGTTCTATCATACCTGAAGGAATTTCATATTCAGTATTTTCAGTAGGTGCAGTGGGTTGAGGGGCAACTAATTGTGGTTCCGGTCGAGGTGAAGATACCCTGAACAAACCCCTCGAAGGATTGTTCTCTATAGTAACAAGTGACAATAAATTTCAGTACGTAGTAACAATTTTTCCGTACCAATTTCCACTTACCAAGAGCGCTTCACTCCCCGGCAATGGCGCCGGAAAAGAGCCTTGATGACCCACAAGTACAGGGGATCGATCATAGTCCTTCCGATAAGTAAGAGTGTCGAACCCAACAAGGAGCATAAGGAAATGACAAGTGGTTTTCAGCAAGGTAATGTCTGCAAGCACTGAAATTATAAGTAGCGAGTAGTTTGACAGCAAGATAATTTGTAACGAGCCAGTAACGATAGTAGTAATAAAAGTGCAGCAAGGTAGCCCAATCCTTTTGAGGCAAAGGACATGCCTAAATGGTCTGTTATGATAAGCAAAGTGTTCTTTAGGGTACACGGGAATTTCATCTAGTCACTTTCATCATGTTGGTTTTATTTGTGTTCCCTAGTTTGATAATTTGATATGTGGGTGGACCGGTGCTTAGGTGCTGTTCTTACTTGAAAAAACCTCCTACTTATTATTAACCCCCTCGCAAGCATCCGCAACCACGAGAAAAGTATTAAGAATAAATTCTATCCATAGCATTAAACTTTTGGATCCAATCGGTCCCTTACGGAATAGCGCATAAACTAGGGTTTAAGCTTCTCTCACTCTTGCAACCCATCATCTAATAACTACTCCACAATGCATTCCCTTAGGCCCAAATATGGTGAAGTGTCATGTAGTCGATGTCCACATGACACCACTAAGGGAACCACAACATACATACTGTCAAAATATCGAACACATATCAAGTTCACATGATTACTTGCAACAGATTTCTCTCGTGACCTCAAGAACAAAAGTAACTACTCACAAATTATAATCATGCTCAAGATCAAAGGGGTATTAAATAGCATAATGGATCTGAACATATAATCTTCCACCAAATAAACGATATAGTAATCAACACTACTAGTCACCCACAAGTACCAATCTGAGGTTCCGATACAAAGATTGAACACAAGAGATGAACTAGGGTTTGAGAGGAGATGGTGCTGTTGAAGATGTTGATGAAGATTGCCCTCCCCAAGATGGGAGAGTTGTTGGTGATGATGATGACGATGATTTCCCCCTCCGGGAGGGAAGTACCCCATGAATCGCTCATGGGAGGGCAAAGTGCTCCTGCCCAAGTTCCGCCTCGAGACAGTGGCGCTTCGTCTCGAAAGTCCTCTCCTTATTTCTTCTAGGTCAAAATGTCTTATATACCAGAAGAGGGGCACCGGAGGTGGGCTGGGCTGAGCACAAGACACCAGGGCGCCTGGCGCGCCCTGGTGTCTTGTGCTCACCAGGTGGCCCCCTCCGGTAGTTATTTGCTCTAGTATTGCTTATTTATTCCATAAAAATTTCTCGTGAAGTTTCAGCTCATTTGGAGTTGTGCAGAATAGGTGGCCTGGCATAGCTTTTTCAGGTCCAGATTTCTAGCTGCCGGAATTCTCCCTCTTTGTGTGAACCTTGCATATTATAAGAGAAAAGGCATTATAATTACTCCAAAAATCATTATTATGCATAAAAACATTATAAATATTAGTAGGTAAACATGATGCAAAATGGACGTATCACCCCTACATTGGCGTATTTGTCGTGGTCTATTTCGACGATATCCTTGTTTTCAGCAAATATCTCAAAGATCATGTCACCCTTCTTAGAACCGTTTTGCAAACTCTTAGAAAAGAGCGCCTTTATGCTAATATGGACACATGCCTTTTTGGTGTTGATAAGCTCGTTTTCTTGGGTTTTGTAGTATCTTCTAAGGGTGTGCATGTAGATGAATATAAGATCAATGCTATTAAAACTTGGCCACAACCAACCAACTTGCAACAAGTGCGAAGTTTCCTTGGCTTAGCCGGTTTCTATCATAGATTTGTTAAGGACTTTAGCACCATTGCATCTCCCTTTATATGCCTTGAGTAAGAAGAATGCACCTTTTGTTTGGGGACCATCCCAAGATACCGCTTTCAATGAGATTAAGAATTTGCTTACACATGCTCCCATTCTCACTTTGCCAAATTTTGACAAAACTTTTGTAGTTCATTGAGATGCTAGCGGCAATGGTACAGGAGGTGTTTTAATGCAAGAGAAGCGCCCATAGCTTACTTTAGTGAGAAACTTTCTGGAGCGCAACTTAACTATCCCCTCTATGACAAAGAGCTGTATGCTTTAGTGCGAGTCTTGCATGAGTGGGAACATTATCTTCGCCGTCATGAATTTGTCATTCATACCGACCATGAAACGCTTAAATACCTTAAGGGTCAAACTAAGTTGAACAAGCGTCATGCTAAGTGGAGTGAATTCATTGAGTCCTTTCCTTATGTCATTAAATACATCAAAGGCAAATAAAATGTTGTGGCGGATGCGCTTTCCCTCAAATGCATGCTTGTTACTAAACTTGAATTGAATGTCATTGGCTTTGAGCACATAAAAGACTTGTATGCGCATGATCCTACTTTTGCTATTCCTTATGCCAAATGTTTGACGCATACATCTTGGGAACGCTATTACATCAAAGATGATTATCTTATGAGGGCTAAAAAATTATGTATCCCCGAGTCTTCTCTTCGTTTGTTACTTTTGCAAGAGGCTCATAGAGGAGGACTAATGGGACACTTTGGACGTGGCAAGACATTCGCCACTCTCTCCAAGAACTACTTTTGGCCCAAGATGTTCCGCGACGTCTCCCGCTTCACCAACCGATGCTCTACACGTCGCAAAGCTAAGTCTAAAGCTCAATCTCATGGTCTCTATATGCCACTTCCTATTCCGTATAAACCATGGGAAGATATTACTATGGACTTTGTGCTTGGTTTGCCTAGAACTCAAAATGGAAAGGATTCCGTGTTTGTTGTTGTTGGCCGATTCTCTAAGATGGCTCATTTCATCCCATGCAACAAGATAAATGATGTTTCACATGTTGCAAATCTCTTTTGTAGGGAAATATTGCGTCTACACGGAGTGCCAAAGACTATTGTTTCAGACCGCAATGTCAAGTTCCTAAGCTACTTTTGGAAGACGCTATGCACCAAGATCGGAATCAAGATCTTGTTCTCTTCAGCATACCATCCAAAAACCGACGGCCAAACGGAGGTCACGAATCAGACGCTCTCTACTCTCCTCCACGTGTTGATCAACAAGAACATCAAGGAGTGGGAGGAATGCTTACCCATCTCCGAGTATGCCTACAATCGAGCAAGACACTCTACTACCATGGCAAGTCCCCCTTCGAGGTCGTCTATGGTTTCAATCTGTTGTCCCCATTGGACATTCTACCTCTAACACTACAAGAGCACATCAACATGGACGCGAGTGCATGAGCGAGCTATCTCAAGAAGGTGCATGAAGATACCGGAAACACCATCGAGCGACAAGTACAATGCCTCATGACCAAGATCAACTTCAACAAACAACCCATGATATTCAACATTGGAGATCTTGTTTGGCTAGCTACACCTTCGCAAGGATCGCTTCCCCAACGAATGCAAGTCCAAGCTTCTACCTCGAGCCGACGGACCCTTCAAGGTGATCGAGCGCTACAACAACAATGCCTACAAGATCGACATCCCACACGACAAGTACAATGTGAGCGATATCTTCAACATCAAGGATCTCTCGCCCTACCATGGTGATGAAGATTTCGATCCGAGGTCGGATCTTTCCCAAGGGGGGGAGATGATGCGGAGCATCCTATGGTCATTCCCATGGACCTACTGTCGTCTCATCAAGTTGTTGGAGATATGCCCTAGAGGCAATCATGTGATGATGATATTTCCATATGTATTCATGAGTCCTTTGTATTGTCCTTGAACATCATCAATGATATGTATCAATAAGTATGTGACTTGTTTGTGGAACTATGTATTGTATGATGATTGTTTTAATGGTCCCTAGTTGATAAGGTTATGCAGACACATATCTTTGACTAGTATACGACTCGGTTGATGACTATGTTTCACAAGTCATGTGCATGGAGATGCTAAACCGATAGTATGGGCTCGGGGATGGAGATCACTGAGCCGGACAGACCCACTTTGAGACACAGCGAGATATAGTCATCTGTTAGTCTCAAGTGCAATGTCTATGCCATGTCCTAGACCTAAGGTCCTCGCATGTTCTCGGGATGAGGATCGACTCACTTAGGGTCTATCAAACACTACTCCATAACTGGGTATTTATAAAGGTAGCTTTCGGGTGAGTCGTGAGACATGCCGCGAGACATGGATGACCAAGATGGGATTTGCCCCTCCTATTTGGAGAGATATTCTCTGGGCCCTCTCGAGTGATCAGATTCGGAAAGCATGGCCATGCGACTTGGGTTAAGTTTTAACCCAGTTCGGGAATCTGTATCACGGTTTCGAGAAGAGAGGTCGAGCTATCACAAGAGTGACAAGTACTCGCCTTGAGCTCGACAACAAATATCGTGAGGCAAAAGGAATGTTGCATATGCCACATTGTTGAGGTTCGTCAAACGACTTTACGCCCACATGGGAGTTAGCACGTTCTGCTAGGAGCCGCTACCAACTATCGACTCTGGTCGTGTCCATGTGTACGTGAACCTATAGGGTCGGACACTTAAGGGGCTGCAGCCCATTCGGATTGGATCCGAGTGGAAAAATGGATGTGGACTCCGGGCTCAAGTGTTGAGCCCACCTCGGAGGTCTATATAAAGGGGAGTGGGCACACCACTTAGGGTTGATCCAATCGAACCCTGGTTAGCCACCGCCACTCCCCACGCCCATGCCGCGCGACCGAACCTAGCAGTCCGCCGCTTGACGTTGCTCCCCGTACGTGTGGATACCTTGGAGGCATCGCATCTGCGGTTCTTGGACGAACCGTTCGAGGGAACCGCGAGGTGCCGTTCGCGGGAGATCACCGTTCACGGGTCTTCGCTGTTCGCGGGAGATCGGAAACACGAGGAGGAGATGGCCCGGGAGATCGGCTACACGCATCACCAACTCTACTTCTGCTGCGGTGACTGCGCGTCTAGTGGTAAACCCGATACCGTGATCTATTTCCAGCAGCATGATCTTGGGTGCGCGGTAGAAAATTTTATTTGGCGCTAGTGTAGCATACCACGTGTTCCAACACAAGTGCCAAGAGGACCAATGACAAGAGCACGAGCTAGAGCTCTCGAGACCGAGGTGACTTCCTTCCTTAGCGATATTCCATATGATCCACTCGAGACATGGTTACTACCTAAGTCCGAAATGTTGTGCATGATCAGGTACCAAGAGGACCCTCTCGAAGATGCACATGAAGATGGCCAATCCCCAAGTTCGCGAATGAAGAGGAACTGTTGGGATCTACGGTAGGGTGCGTCGACTGCAAATTAAAATTTTCCTACGTGCAGAACAACCAGGAACATGCTATGGGAGATGGATCACAAATCGTTACCACTAGACGCGCAGTGCCATGCACCAGAAGTAGAGTTGAGGCAGCGCGTTCCCGGAGTCTCCTGCTCCTTGCCGATCTCCCTCGAACAGTCGGTCGTCCGATCCCACATAGAAGTTCGCCGGAGTGGCGCAGGTGCACTGCCTCTAACGCTATTCGCGCTTGCAAGAGGAACACCGTGCGGCGGATTGCTAGGTCCGATCACATAGTCGGCAGCGAGTGGAGGTGTCTATTCGCAACACATGCAAACCCTAGTGACAATGCCGAAGCGATCAACCGCATGAGTGTGCCTCACCTCCACTTTATATAGGCATCCATCGCGGGCTCAACACTTGGGCCTCGCATGGACCCTAAAGCCCAAAATGTGTTCGGCCGGGATCCGAGTCCGAGTAGGATCACATCTGACTCGTGGAGTCTGATCCAGCCTCACAGGTTCTTCCCTTAAGCATGCGACCCCTTAGGTTTGAGTTGGCTTGGTCGCGGGTCGGATCACCTCCGACCTGCTCGGCTGGTAGCGGCCTCTAGCAAGGTGTGCCGACCACCAAGTAGACAATGAAGTTGGTTAGGCGAACCTGTACATCACACTTCCATTCCTTTTGCCACACGATATATGTTGTCGGGCTCAAGGTGAGTCAGTCATTCTTGTGCTAGCCCGACCTCTTTCTTGTTCCAGTGATGCCGACCATAAACTAGATTATCTCATAATCCTTGTCGCATGGCCATGCTTATCCTGGTTGGATCACACGAGGGGCCCAGAGTATATCTCTCCTGATCGGAGGGGCAAATCCCATCATGCTCGACCATGTCTCGCAGCATGGGTCTGGACAAACCCGAAACCTACCTTTGTAACTACCCAGTTATGGAGTAGCCTTTGGTCGGCCCAACGTAGGTCTATCACCATCCCAAGTACATGCGTCAGCTCAGGTCTTAGGACATAGAACGTATGTTGTACTAGAGACTCACAGATGACATATCGCTTCGTCTTGTAGTTGGGTATGTCCGACTCGGACCTTATCTCCACTCGGATCCGATTACGTCGAATCTGACCAGACCTTTCCAAGTCCATATTATCTGGTTAGCATCCAATGTTCCATGGCTAGTGAGACCAAGCCATCGACCGTGTCATATGCTAGTCTAGTCGGCTGCGCGTCCATACAACCCTTTCGACTAGGGATCTTTTAGGACAGTCATCATACAATGCATAGTCCCACAAACAAGTCACGTACTTGCTGATACACATCATTGATAATGTCCAAGGACTATCTTTATTCATAAACACATAGGAAATATCATCATACATGATTGCCTCTAGGGCATATCTCCAATAGTCTCCCACTTGCACTAGAGTCAATCAAATAGACATCGACTGCCCATAGCTCTAACGTGCCCCTCATGCTTGGGTTGTGGAAGCAGCTTAGTCAACGGATCTGCAACATTTGCATCCGTGTGAATTTTGCATAACTCTATGTCACCATTCTTTCTGATCTTTCGTATCAGGTGATATTTCCGATCTATTTGTCTGACCTTGTGGTGATTCCTCGGCTCCTTGGCTTGTGCGATGGCACCAGAATTATCACAATAAAGGTCCAATGTTTTCACCGAGGCTGGGAAAATACCAAGATCATCCAGAAAATGCCGGATCCAAACACCTTCCTTTGCAGCTTCACAAGCCGCAATGTATTCGACTTCTGTGGTAGAATCGGCCACCGTATCTTGCTTGGAACTCATCCAGCTCACTGCCCCTCCGTTCATGACGTAAACGAAACAGGACGGTGATCGACAATCATCTCTGTCGGTTTGGAAACAAGCATCGGCGTAACCCCTTACTACGAGCTCTTCCTCACCTCCATAAACTAGGAACATCTCTTTAGTCCTTTTCAGGTACTTCAAAATAGTCTTTATCGCTGCCCAGTGACTCTCACCTGGGTTGGCCTGGTATCTACTTGTTAGGCTTATTGCAAAAGCAACATTAGGCCTTGTACATATCATGGCATACATGATGGATCCGATTGCTGAGGCATACGGAATCCTACTCATCCTGCTTCGCTCATCAGATGTCGAAGGACTCCGAGTCTCGCTTAGCCTTATACCATGTGAGAGTGGCAAGAACCCTTTCTTCACCTTACTCGTGTTGAACCGCTTCAACACTTTATCTATGTACGTGCCCTGGCTTAGGCCGAGTAGCCTCCTCGACCTATCTCTATAGATCTTAATGCCTAAAATATACACTGCCTCACCAAGGTCCTTCATCGAAAACTTGCCATTCAATGACTCCTTGACCGAGTTCAGCATCGAAACATTGTTCCCGATCAACAATATGTCATCCACATACAAGATCAAAAACACTATAGATCTCCCACTTAACTTGTTGTATAAACAAGTGTCCTCTTTGCTTTTTATGAAACCGAGACCAGTGACGACCTCATCAAAACGAATGTTCCAGCTCCGAGATGCTTGCCTCAACCCATAAATGGATCTCTTGAGCTTGCATACCTTACTAGTGCTAGTCGGATCGACAAAACCCTCGGGCTGTATCATATACACGTCGTCGGTTAAATTTCTATGAAGGAAAGCCGTCTTGACATCCATCTGCCATATCTCGTAATCGAAATATGCGGCTATAGCTAGTACGATCCTCACCGACTTCAGCATCGCTACCAGCGAGTAAGTCTCGTCCTAGTCAATTCCTTGAACTTGTCCATAACCTTTAGCGAGAAGCCGAGCTTTGTGAATCTGAACATTTCCATTCACATCGGTTTTCTTCTTAAAGACCCATTTGCAACCAATGGCTGTTACACCAGGCGGCGGATCAACAAAGTCCCAGACTTGATTCTCATCCATGGACTTTAACTCGGATCTCATAGCCTCTAGCCATGCCTCGGAATCTTGGCTCACCATTGTTTCCACATACGTGGTCGGCTCGTCGCTTTCTAGCAACAATACATCACGCACTCTGCGCAATCTTTCCGACCTCCGTGGTTCCGGTGTCGGTTCCACTACGGGTTCCCTGACTGACTCCAGTATGATCTCATCACCAGCCGAGCCATCCCCGAGTGGTCCTCGAATTTCTTTGAGTCGAACCGTCCTCTCACTGGCCTCCCGACTGAGAAACTCTTTCTCAAGGAAAACCCTGTTCCGAGCAACAAACACTTTGTTCTCTTCCCGGTTGTAGAAGCTATATCCCAAGGTTTCCCTCGGATATCGCACGAATATGCATTTATCCGACTTAGGTGTACGCTTGTCTGATATAAGTCGCTTGACAAATGCTTCACAACCACAAATCTTTAGAAAAGACAAACCGGGACTCTTCCCTGTCCACATCGCATGTGGTGTCTTGTCTACGGATTTTGATGGTACCCTGTTAAGTGTGAAAGCTGCAGTTTCTAGACTGTATCCCCAGAATGACAAGGGTAAATCCGATTTGCTCATCATCGACCGAACTATGTCCAACAAGGTCATATTCCTCCGTTCTGACACGTCGTTTCTCTATGGCGTACCCGGAGGTGTGAGATGAAGTACTATACCTCGGCTTTTTGATACGTCTCCAACGTATCTATAATTTATGAAGTATTCATGCTATTATATTATCCTTCTAGGATGTTTTATATGCATTTATATGCTATTTTATATGATTTTTGGGACTAACCTATTAACCTAGAGCCCAGTGCGGTTTACATTTTTCCTTGTTTTTGAGTATCGCGAAAAGGAAAACCAAGCAGAGTCAATTGACTGAAACATGGCGGAGCTTATTTTTGGACCAGAAGAAGGCCATGGAGTAAAAGAGTTGGGCCAGAAGAGTCCCGGGCTGCCCACGAGGGTGGGAGGCGCGCCCCCTGCCTCGTGGACAGGCCGGAGACCCCCTGACTTGTTCCCGACGCCAAAACCTCTTATATATTCAGAAACCCCCAGAACATAACCTAGATCGGGAGTTCCGCCGCCGCAAGCCTCTGTAGCCATCGAAAACCAATCTAGACCCGTTCCGGCACCCTGCCGGAGGGGGGATCCTTCACCGGTGGCCATCTTCATCATCCCGGCGCTCTCCATGACGAGGAGGGAGTAGTTCACCCTCGAGGCTGAGGGTATGTACCAGTAGCTATGTGTTTGATCTCTCTCTCTCGTGTTCTTGAGGTGGTACAATCTTGATGCATCACGAGCTTTGCTTTATAGTTGGGTCTTATGATGATTCTCCCCCTCTACTCTCTTGTAATGGATTGAGTTTTCCCTTTGAAGTGATCTTATCAGATTGAGTCTTTAAGGATTTGAAAACACTTTATGTATGTCTTGCATGTGCTTATCTGTGGTGACAATGGGATATTCACATGATCTACTTGATGTATGTTTTGGTGATCAACTTCCGGGTTCCGTAACCTTGTGAACTTATGCATAGGGGTTGGCACACGTTTTCGTCTTGACTCTCCGGTAGAAACTTTGGGGCAATCTTTGAAGTACTTTGTGTTGGTTGAATAGATAAATCTGAGATTGTGTGATGCATATCGTATAATCATACCCACGGATACTTGAGGTGACATTAGGGTTTTGGTTGATTTGTATCTTAAGGTGTTATTCTAGTATGAACTCTATGATAGATCGAATGGAAAGAATAGCTTCGTGTTATTTTACTACGGACTCTTGAATAGATCGATCAGAAATGATAACTTTGAGGTGGTTTCGTACCCTACAATAATCTCTTCGTTTGTTCTCCGCTATTAGTGACTTTGGAGTGACTCTTTGTTGCATGTTGAGGGATAGTTATATGATCCAATTATGTTATTATTGTTGAGAGAACTTGCACTAGTGAAATTATGAACCCTAGGCCTTGTTTCCTAGCATTGCAATATCGTTTACGCTCACATTTATTACTTGTTACCTTGCTGTTTTTATAATTTCAGATTACAAAAACCTATATCTATCATCCATATTGCACTTGTATCACCATCTCTTCGCCGAACTAGTGCACCTATACAATTTACGATTGTATTGGGTGTGTTGGGGACACAAGAGACTCTTTGTTATTTGGTTGCAGGGTTGCTTGAGAGAGACCATATTCATCCTACACCTCCCACGGATTGATAAACCTTAGGTCATCCACTTGAGGGAAATTTGCTACTGTCCTACAAACCTCTGCACTTGGAGGCCCCACAACGTCTACAAGAAGAAGGTTGTGTAGTAGACATCACTTTTCAGATGATCATCAAACTCCTGGCTCATGTACTCACCTCCACGATTAGATCGTAGAAGCTTTATAGTCTTGCCGAGCAGATTCTCAACCTCGTTCTGAAACTCTTTGGACTTCTCAAACATTTCTGACTTGTGCCTCATCAAATAGATATATCCATATCTACTCAAGTCGTCGGTAAAAGTCACGAAGTACTGATAGCCACCTCTAGCGGTTGTGCTCATTGGACCACACACATAACTGTGTATAAGCTCCACTAGCTCGTACACCCTCTCGCAACTCTTTGCGAAAGGAGACTTAGTCATCTTGCCGAGCAAGCATGATTCACTTGTCTCGAACGACCCAAAATCGGACGAAGTTAGAAGCCCATCATCATGGATCATCTTCATGCGTTTCAGACTAATGTGTCCAAGCCGGCAATGCCAGAAGTATGTCAGATTTATCTCATTAGGCTTATGCCTCTTGACATTCACGTTATAGACCGGTTCCTGTTCCAGATTCAATATAAATAGCCCATCAAAAATGGGTGCATAGCCATGGAACATACCATTCAAACAAAACGAACAACCATTGTCCTTTAAATTGAATTCATAACCCTGACTCATCAAACATGAGGCAGAAATAATGTTCCGACTAAGTGCAGGAATGTAATAACAATTATTCAATTCCAAAATAAATCCAGAAGGAATCTGGAGTTGCATCGTGCCGACCTCCAACGCAGCAACTCTTGCTTTGTTGCCGACCCTGGTGTCAATCTCCCCTTGTGCCACACACCTAGTTCTTACCAGCCCCTACATCGAGTTGCAAATATGAACAACCGATCCGGTATCAAATACCCAGGAGCTACTAGGTATGTCAGCAAGGTAAATGTCTATAACATATGCAACAAGTGTACCTTTGCCTGAAGAAGCATTTTCGGCCTTCTTGCCATGCTTTGCAAGCCACTTGCTATAGTTCCTCTTCCAGTGACCGGTCTCCTTGCAATGATAGCAAATGGTCTTCGAGTCCGATCCAGACTTCGGCGCAGCGGTGGAGGTTACCATCTCCGTGCCCTCTGCCTTAGCCTTTATCTTGGACCAACTCTTCTTGAACTTAGCCGATTTCTGCACCATCAACACTTGATGCGTGCCTTTCTTAATATCCTGCTCTGCCACTTTGAGCATCCCATGCAATTCAGTGAGCTTCTTATCCATGTCATGCATATGATAGTTCAAGATGAGCGTCCCATAGCTGGCGGAAGAGAACCCGAATCGCATCGAGAGCCAGCTCATCCAAGAGCGGGAAGCCCAACCGATCCAAAGCTTCCACATATCCGATCATATTGATCACATGTGGGCTCAGTGGATCACCTTCCTTCAGCTTGCAATCCATCAAGGATCGCCAGACGTTGAACCTTTCGGTCCTAGCCTGTGTCCGAAACATGCTCTTGAGACTCTCAATCATATCGTAAGCCTCAACATTTTCAAAATGCTATTGCAAATTGGGCTCCATACACTACAAAAAAAAATACACTTCCGTGATGATACGTGTTTGTCACAGTAGGTCGCGTTTTTTGTCATGCATGTACATCCATGACAAATTTATGACAGAATCAAGATAGTCATACCTGTGCTGTCGTAGAAGTGTTCCATGACATTACGAAAATTATCATCACGGAAGTGTCCACTTCCATGACGATAAATCACGCGTCACAGAAGTGCTTTCGTCAAGGGTGACCGACATGTGGCATCCACCGTAACGGAACGCCGTTAAGCTATCGAGTCGGGTTTTGGATCCGATAACCCGTTAACAGCCCCGACCAATGGGGATTTTCCACGTGTAAAATCATCATTGGCTGGAGGAAACACGTGTCGGCTCACCGCTGGGACAGATGTCATCCACTCATTGGACAGAAGGCGCCTATGATACGTCGACACGTGGCATGGCCCAACAAGTTTAATTGGGCCGGCCCAATTAAAGGCCCACAAGTTTTGTGGACCATAATGGGCCAGCCCAGTTAAAGGCCCACAAGATTTTGCGGACCATAATGGGCCGGCCCAGCTAAAGGCCCACGAGATTTTGCGGGCCATAATGGGCTGGCCCAGGTAAAGGCCCACAAGATTTTGCAGGCAATAATGGGCCGGCCCAGCTAAAGGACCACAAGATTTTTGTGTGCTATAATGGGCCGGCCCAGGTAAAGGCCCACAAGATTCTTGCGGATCATAATGGGCCGGCCCAGCTAAAGGCCCACGAGATTTCGCGGACATTAATGGGCCGACCCAGCTGTAGGCCACAAGATTTTGAGGACCCTAGTAGGCCGGCCCATTAACTGGATGCCATGTTTTAGGCCAAATGCCGGCCCATATCTGATCTGATCCATTAATGGCCTGCCACGTTCCGAGCCTAAAAGTGGCCCATATGAGATCCAGTCCTTTATAAGCCTACCACGTTCTGGGCCAAATTACGGCCCAGATGAGGTCCGGC
This sequence comes from Aegilops longissima, assembly GCA_021605205.1. Taxonomy (NCBI): domain Eukaryota; kingdom Viridiplantae; phylum Streptophyta; class Magnoliopsida; order Poales; family Poaceae; genus Aegilops; species Aegilops longissima. The sequence continues at coordinate 533,868,453 of CM038678.1, read as the reverse complement.
CCTTTAAGAGGCTTTGGGCTCAATTATGGCCCATATCAAATTCGGCCTGACAACTGGACACTATGCTTTTGGGCCCACTTGCTAAAGGCCCACTTAGTAATTCGGCCTGATATTAGTTTTGGCCTGTTAAGGGCCCGTTTAACATTTCGGCCCTATATTAATTTGGTGTTAAAAGCCCGTCATATAGTTGGGCCTAACTACGCCCGATTGCATCCGCCTGCTTTCATGGCGAAATCTGATTGGGCCAAACAAGGACCGATACAATTTTGGCTGTTAAAGCCCGTGATTTGATTCGCACAATCATGGGCGGGGTTCATTTCGGCTGCTGCCGCCCGTGAGCTGTTCGACACGTTTGGGCCCAACCTACATCGTGATTGCATGATGGCCCGATTATGTACCATAATTTTATGGTTTGGCGGTTTCTGCGAAGACAGGATATATACTGATAAAATAAGCGCAGCATCGTGAATAAGAAAAACCTAGACTATACAATAAAGAAATTACGGCATATTACATCCTTTGGGCATCAAAGTTCACCACTATGATAATAAAGCACAAGCAGACAGATAGATTACATACCTTTGGGCATCAAAGATCGCCACCAATGCAAATAAACACGCCGACAAAATAATATACAAAACCGTGACACTTCCATAGAGTTCAAGAAAGGTTAGCCTCTTTGGGAGCTGCAGCGCAAGCAGTGAGCAAGATGATGAGACTGCGCTTGTTCAACACTTATATCTTCCTCACTCTGAAAGATAAACAAGCAGACAGATGACAGGGTTTGCACGTAGAAGTATCAATGCTGCAATTCATCACATTTCTTACTGACGAATAAAGTGACACTGTTTAAAATTGCATTAACACAATATGGTATTGTTTAGGTCAAGACATGGTAGGAAATGACATTGTGAAGGAGTTGGCAACTTCACGACAACACTGGAATACAGATCAGGAACTCATAAGTATCAATGGTTAGTGTGTTGTACCATTTCAAATTGGCAAATAAAGAGAAGGTTTAAATAATAGTAGAATGATATGAAATTGTTCATGGTTAAGACATTGCAGAATATGACATTGTGCTGTAGTGGGTAGGTTCACCACACCACTGGATTACGGATGAAGAACAGAAGCATACATGCAGTGCAAAAGAAGATCACTTGCTCTGTATAGTTTAATTTACATGGTATGAAGAAGGAACTTGGTTGTACAACTGAAAACTTAAATTGAGGAAGGACAAATTTTTGTTTATGAACTACATAATAAACTTTAAATAAGAAATTTGATGCAAACACCAAAAATAAACAGCTGTTGCAGTCATGCCTAACCAAATATATACAACAAAGTTTGAAGGCTTGAGATGGACAAACTTACATTATTGGTGAAGATAGGCTCTATAAAGGCCTTGTCCATGCTGATGGGGGGGCAATTCAAGAAGTTTACCACAGAATCTTCTTCAAAAGCATTGCCTTTATTCTACATTTTGTTAAGAGTAAATATAGATGTGATAATATACGAAAAAATGGAGAATATTTAAGATAAGATGAAGAGTGATGCTACATAACCAAGTAGCTATAAATGTAAGTGCAGCGATACAGCAAAAGGTACAGCCAAGAGCAATGCACAGCTAAACTTCTTCAATACCAACCTTATGGTAAGAGTAAATATAGATCGATGTGTAGAAAATGGAGAGCAAAGGAAAATAAGCTGCAGAGTGATGGTACATGAACAACTACTGTCATTATAAGTACACTGATAAAGGACAGCATGTACTTACAAGAACAATGCAGAGCTAAAAAACATTGGCATTGGATATATTCTACACTAATGTAACCATTCATACAGATCAGATAATTTGGAGCGAACAATTGATAAGCAAGCTATCATGCATACTGTTGTCACATAATGAACCAGGTATGTATGCAAGTACAGTGATACAGGACAACAGGTACTAACAAGAGCAAAGCAGCGGGCAGCATATTTGTGATATCCTATCGTTCTTTTCAAACCGAATTCTTCTTGAGCAGATTTCCGCAAAAAGATCCGTAAGGCACATGCGAAAAGTAGAAGTTCAAATTGTCATGTGATTTCATAGACAGTACCTCATCACAGGAGCGAGACCATTGCATAACAAGGTTTTTCCATTCAATGTCTTCTAAATTTAGCACGGAGACTTCACGGAAATTCGTTTATAGACTTGCCACCAAAGTGTGATTTCCTCGGGTAACACCGACATCGCTGCAATGCTTCCTTGAAAAGCACAAGCAAGCTTTGCTCATCATGACTATCCAGATTGACCTCGCCTAGTTACAACAATGTAATGTAAATCATTGATGTGTTCAATCAATGAAAACAGGAAAATAATAACCATGAATAATAGCACTTACACGTAAGTTGGACGGGAAGATGTGAAAATGGTGTTTGTCTTCACAATAATCTTCCCATGATGGGAATATATGCACGTAGTCCCTAAAAACATTGAAAGCATTGTCTTTTAAACTGGGAATAAATGGAATGGGGTTCCAATCTGCAGGAATTGGCCGTCTCTGCAGGTTGGGATAGGTCTTGATCGGTGGACTTGTTGTACTTTTTTTTGGAGTGGGATTTTTCTGTGGTACAGCTGGTGCTATGGCAAATGAAATCGGTATACCTTTTCTTTGGAGTGCAGGTCTGTGTGGTGGGGCTAGTGGTGTGGCGGTGAAGTATGGGTACAGTCTGCTGGAGTCGGTCCTACGTTTTATGTCACTGATTGTACAGCCAATATAAGTGGGGTGCTGTCTTATTTCTCCGGCACCACCATGTTTTTCAAGGACTTTGCTGGTGCTCCTTCAGGTTCGGCAATCACCCTCTTCCTTTTTGATGTCTGATGCACACGAACAGCATTTGAGTGGAAAAACATGGTATGATGACAGATGGAATATGTATTGATAATGGATGGGCATGGCATCTCGACATATATGATGAGTAAACTAAGCAGATGGCGGTGCAACAAAGTAGAATAAATGCAAGACAACATATGCAAGATACCCGCAATCAATAAAACATTGCCAAATTAGAATAGGCACCTTGATGGGTGAACAGGACAGGCCATCTGCCTTTGACTCCTCGAGGTTAGAATAGTCATTAGGATCATATTCGAACAAGAGTCAACAGTGGGGAGCGATGAGTTTCATTGCATCCGAATGGCACTCAATGCCTTGGTGCCAATTTTGTAAGTCATTGCAGTGTTTAGCTTCAAGAGTGGACTGCTGCTAGTGCGACACAAAGCAGCTACACAGATCATAGTGTAGATATCACGGAAAACCTTAAGCATCGAGTAAAATCAGCAAAGTGGAACTTGTTGGAATATATGTGCTAGTATTGCCGGTACGGCTAGAAAGGCTTCGGATACCAGCTCTCTTCAAGTGAAGGTGCGGTACTGTTAATATCAGTGTAACTCTCAAAGGCGACACAGCTCCAAGCATTTCCTTGCTATTCTTATAGGATTCAAGTGGACAGGCCACTACAAATCCTATTCCTATGTTTACAAGATCCTACGAATCAAAGAGGCTCAAAGTGTCCATCACAACCGACCGTATAGACCTCTACACTGCAAATGTCCCTGCTCATCTTCAGTACAAGGAACATATTGTACTACTAGCATACTCCCTCCGTTCCAAAATATAAATCTTGGTAGAGATTTCCACTATGGATCACATACAGATGTATCCAGATACATTTTAGAGTGTAGATTCACTCATTTTTGCTCCATATGTAGTCCATGGTGGAATCTATACAAAGACTTGTATTTAGGAACGGAGAGAGTACATATTAAAGAAGAACGGAAGAGGAACATGGTAAAGAAGAGCAAGAAAATTTTGGATAATAAAATGTTGGTTGCGTAGTGCCCACACAAGATGAACCAGAGCACATTAAGAATACAACTCCTAGTTGTCTCTCGACCATTTCAGGCGGTTGGATGAAGATCCTACGTCTCCTAACCCTTCTTCTTCCTCGTCTCTTAATTCTTCCCATACTGAGAACACCTTGCAGACGCCGCCGCCGGACCACCGCCCCACCGCCTGTGTTCCTCCGCCACCCCCCCCCCCAGCGTCGAGTTTTCTTAGTTCGTGAGGCCCTACAACCACCCGAGCCCTTGGATCGCACCGCGAACTCCGCGAGCTCAAAAATCGTGACCCAATTTTGAAATTTAGTCTCTGTGATTTAACTAGTGTGGAATATAAAGGGAAAACCATAAGCATTGGGAGTATAGTGTTGAGCGTGCCATGGCGGATCTGAAGGTGCAAACCGGACAAAGGCAACTTCGCAACCAAGACAAGAAATCAGAGTAAATCAGTGGCGATCTATTTTTTTGCTGCGATAAATAAGTTGAGCAGATACGAAAGAGTACCGCCTCTGGTGCGGCGCCGTGTACGCATCTGCTGAGAATTTGACGGTGCTGCGGTAGCGATGGCTGTCGGCGGCGTGGAAGCAAATCTAGGAGGGTAGACGGCGGCGACAGGGCACGGTGGACGAGACGGTCGTGGAAGTGGCGCCGGCAAGGTGGACGACGGCGGGGATGAAGCGAGAGGACGGGATGCAAGGATCCCGGTCCGAAGGCGTGGATGAGAGAGGTCGATCTCTTGTAATGGACGGCGGTGTCGGGGTATCAGCTCCGGCATGGTGGAGGAGCACGGCGGCGGATGGGGTGGCGGACGGCGGCGGACGGAGGAGGGTGGGGTGGAGAGGGTGTTTTCGCGCCCACGGAGTATGAATGGGGAAAAGGGAGGTAGAGAAGAAGGGGGGAACCATGTATTCAGGGCGCGCTTGTCTCAAATGCGAGGAACTTTACAAACTTAGCCCCCATTTCAAATTTCTACTACATCACAACAACATTAGTCGGTTGGGGATAGGACGGTAATCTCGCATACACCGAATATTTGCCGACGAGAGTTTGTTTTTGGCACCCACCGTGTATGAATATGAATCGGGGAGGGAGTCGATTTCGGCCGAGGGCACACTATGTTTTGGCGCCCACCGTGTATGAATCCGGGTGAGAGGCGGTTACGTCACGTTTGGGTGAAATTACAAACCTACCCCTATCGAAACCTATAGAAATCCAGCAGATAGGCTTTGCGTGGCAGGGATAGGCAGTAGTGATTTCCATCTCGCAGATTTTGGTTTGAGCGGGTTTCTGCGACTTTCCCGCTTCGTTCAAATTTTGCACGATGCACGTTTATCGTGGCAACTCAATTCGAATCCCGTTTGTATTCTACTATTTTTTTCAAGGGATCCATTTTCAATTGGAATTACATTCTATATACATCAATTTTTATATATACTTTCAAAAGCACAACAAAGAATTCTGCTCCTTTATATGTATAATATGATTTACAAATACAACAATCTCGAAATCTTAAGGTTGAATTCGAAATTTTTTAACCAAATTATGTTCTACTAAAATGTATGGATCAGTAATATCTACATATTAAATAACATAGATGTGCGTGAATTCATATGAGTATGCATGTTTGATAGATCAATTTTGGTTTGAGTATGGATTACATGTATCATCATCTCGAATTCAAATATTTGAATCCCTTTTTTGTTCACTCCTTTCACGCCCATCTCTCTCGCATGCATGCTCCTTCAGGTAGCTATCACTCTCTTTTTCCAGCTCACCAAGACGCTCACTTCATGTTTCTCCTATCCTCGCAAACATGGTCTCTCGACGTCTCCCTTGAGAAGTGTCACACTCTCCCTATCATTATACATTACACGGTTTTCATTATCTCTCACGTCTCTACTGTTCTTTGGTATCACTCGGTACCTAAGCTTTCTTTTTCACCGCCACACACACAGTCTCCACTCGTCTTTCACTTTGTCTTTCTCTCTATGGGATTCTCTCACACACCCTATATGTCTCTACATATGACTCATACCACTAAAATTACTCTCTCTCTCTCCTATAGACACGACATTTGTTGCGGTCTCCTTTTCGCCTCCATCCCAGACTGACATTATTCATTTGTTTATCAATCAGACAACCCCGACTACCGTCTCCTCTCTCTCTCACACAGACACACACACAACTCTTGCTTCCACTCCCCTTCCCGACTATCATCTCTCTCTCACACACACAAAACTCTCGCTTTCGCACCCCGACTCGTATTTCTCTCACAAACATTTATCGACTAGCTAGCCTCTAGATAGGTTTATACACCCGCACACTCGTGCTTCCACCATCGCATACATGTCTCTCTCCCGCTCCTTGTATCTATGTAGCTTTTTCTTCCCTTCTTGAGACACGCCCTCTCGATCGTGCACACACACACTATCGCCTCATTTTAAGCTGATACCTATCGCACACACACTACTTGTGTCTTTGTCACACATGCACTCCGTCCTCCTCCACTCTCCCTCTCTCTCACACACACATGGGCCTTTTGCAACAACTAGCAAGATGCCCATGCGTTGCACGGAACATCAAGATGCATTTGTATGAGTAGTTTATCTTGTGGGGGAAAAGGATGAGCGAGGAAGGCCTTATTTGCAAATGTGGAGAGGGTGTGGGTATCTTTTTGCAAAATTGCCATAGTTTCCTTCCTATCGTCGAGATATAGATCGGACGACCTATATTGCAGGATGGCAGGCACACGATCATCACCGACAATGCTTTTTATAAGAGTAGGGATAAAAAATAGAGTTGGTGATGATGGTGGGCCTGCCATCCTGCAATGTAGGTCGTTCAATTTATATCTGACGGATAGGAAGGAAAATATGGCAATTTACCCACACTCTTCACCACATTTGCAGATAAGGCCTTCCCTCGTTCATCCTTTTCTCCCACAAGATCTTGATGTTCCGTGCAACGCACGGGCATCTTGCTAGTAAGAGTAGAAATTAGACATATACCACTTTTCGAATCTTGAAACCAACAACATTCCTCCCTTATCTCATCAAAACCGCCAAAGGAATATATTTTGAGTGAAACATAACATATTTTTAGTGATATACGTATTTCAAAACTAGAATTTTTTTCTATCAAATCGGTGAATATGTATTAATCTACTTTGATCGTGTGGCAACGCATTGGCACATTGCTAGTAGTTATTATAATTTTTTGGACACCAGACAAACGGTGGAGTACATATACGAAGAGAAGAGGCGAACGCACGTAGTCGGCCTCTCGCTGTCTCGCACACATGAGTGTTATGTAAAGGCGACCTTAACAAATAAACCCTAAAACCCTAGGCACACAATTGCTGCATTCGCGGGTACCGGGTACGTGGTGGAGCACCTTTGTAGGAGTTGATGGTCGGGACCACTGGTGAATGACTTGGAGCGCGGTGGCTCGCCAGTTGCCACACATCGAGTAGCCACGTTAAAAATATCGTTTTTTAGCGGGGTTAAGAGTTCTGATTTTCAATGGCACGTTATAAATAGTAAGTAGTTTTTAGAACGATTGGTATGGAGCGAAAATGGAATTCATAGTACTACGTACCTCCTTGGCGTATGGTTGTATGGGTCTATGTTGCGAGATGTTGAACCTAGTAGTTCTAGGGCAAATACTATGGTTTAGATTTAGATGTTGGTTTTTAGTAATCGGAAGGGGACACCCTTCTTTGACTAAAAAAAACTACTACCTCCATTCTGGTTTACTAGTCCCCATCATACTTTGGGTCAAAGTTTGTCCATGAATTTTACTTGTAAAATGTGAATGGAAAACGAGATTTTGTTATACCCAAACAAAAAAGGACTGAAGGGGGTGATTGCTCTGACACGGACGCGACCTCTCATAGTGCAGGCATTGAACCGGCGCGCCGGCCAAGAGGGCCGCACTCGCTGCAGGCCCGGCTGAGCACGCCTCCTCGCCATGTGCAACCAGCTTAAGACTGCCCCGCCTGCCTTCATTGAATCTGCGCGTGTGCCGGCAACACGTCCTTCCGCGAGTCGGCAGGCATTTTAGAACAGAAAACATGACTAAAATATAATTAATTTACGCATGGTCTTGACTTGTTGTGCTCGCACTGGTAGCAGGAACTAGTAGAGGTTTTTCTTTATTTATAACTCTCCTCACATTTTTTTGGCTTTGAAGTGAACCATGGTTGTGGACATTATGTATGAATGTGCAGATATCTGTGAACATGAGTTTGATGTGGAAGTTGAACTTGGAATGTCGGGCTTTGCGTGAACTATACCATGTCCAATGCTTAAATGCATTATTGTTTGGAAAGTAATTGCTGTTATTACATGACCCAAAAAACATTTTGTGCCACATCGGTAGATGCACAGACATCACAACATCATGCTTGTTGGATAAACATTTGAACCTAGCTATTATGAAGGAAATTTTGTATTGACAACAGTTTTAGATAGCAGGAGACGCCTAGCCTGCTCTCTGCCTCTGCTAGCTTATTTCGGCTTCTTCCATCTCTTCTTTGGCTTGGGTGAAGAGAGCATCTGATTGCTCTTTTTGCTTCTTCAGAACTCAGCTACATTCTCAAGGGCTGCTGCACGCTTTCTTTCAGCCTTTACTAATGCCACGAGGACACGAACAGTGGCGACTCCACGGCTTGTGTGTAATCCAGCATCATCTGGGAATTTGCACCTTGTGTCTAATCCAAGCATCATTAGGGAACTAGCACCTTGTGTGTAATCCAGCCTCATTTTGGAAACATGATCTCGAGGTTGACCATACTTCCCTCCTCGCAGAACTGCATCGACATGAAGTTACTTCTTTTTAGATCAATACTCAGAGAAACCTAGATCCATTTAGTAGAAGCGGATAAGCAGAACTCGGAGAAGTGAATTCAAAAGGAAAAGAAATATAAAAACAGACTACAAGGTGAGAACACCCACTTCCTACATCAAGTTAAAAAAGAAAGCATTAGGACGATTAAGACTCTTCTTATTACACATCGAAGAACACCACGCTTAAGAGAAACAGAAACTACAACATATACACATCGAAGAACACGAGGCTAAACGAAAGTAATTGAAAGGGTGTTACTTACCAAAGCTTGTTTTACAGGTTCGGTGCAGCTCCTCTTTAACTTGCCACGCTCCTTGAAGATGTCCCGAATATCCCGTGTTTGGTCTTCATTGCTCCTCCACATGTTCACACTCGTGGTTTTAAAATCTCAACATGGCAAGAAAAATACTACTAGTAATACTCGCGCATCTTGTGGGCAACATTAAAGCACTAAATCGCCATGTTAGAGCATCTCCAACAGAATCGCAATGGCGCTTTAAAAAGCATTTGATCTGCTGAGATCGAGAAGTAGATACTAGAGAGTACAGGATAGTTCTCAGCATAGATAGATAAAAAAAAGATAATTCAAATACTCCTCGTCGTCCGACTCCTCCTCGGGCATGTCCTCCTCTGACGTCTGACTGTAGGCATGAAGATACCGATCGTCATCGGATTCCCAGGGAGACGCTGCTCCTAGCCTCATGTTGAATTGAGCGTCCGCTTTTCGCCTACGCTTGCCCTCCTCTTATCCCTCTCCGCCCTCCTTTGCGCATAGAACTCGCGCTCATTGATGATGTCATGCGGGAAGTGTTGGCGCCACAGCGCCATGGCTTCCTCATCCATCTCGGCGATGCCAAGACGGTGCTCCCGCCTCCGGTTGTCGTGATGATCCTCGTTGGTGCTAAGCCGTGGCAGAGGCGCGAGCTCCTGCGCCCGCTCCCGCGTCGGCACGTTGAGGAAGTTCAATGTTCTATGAGGCCACCGGAGGCGCCACGCCACCGCGTCGTACGCGCGGGCGGCCTCGTTGGCGGTGTCAAAATTGCCGAGGCCGAGCCGCATCCCGCGGAACCGGATCTCGGCGAAGAAGCCGCCGGAGGGGCGCGCGCGGACGCCACGGTATCCCCAAGTTTCCCGGCGACGCGGCGGTATAGTGGCGCGGTGGCGGCGAGGAGAAAAAGAGCGGGGAGAGAGCGGTGGCGAGGCACAGAGCGGTGGCAAGGCACAGAGCGGTGGGAGGGCGTTGGATTTTATAAAGCGCGTCGGACGCCGCGCGCCAAAACTAGCGCACGCCCGGCCGCTTTTTCCCGCGCGCGCGATCCTTTCCCGACGTCTCTGCTATCTCTACTCACTTCTCTACGGTTATATTATTTAATATTTAATATTTATCTCTACTTCCTTTACTGTCTACTTTTTTCTCTATACTTTTTTTTCTTGCAATATAGGCCATCCGATTTATATCTGACAGATAGGAAGGAAACAAATGGGAATTTTGCAGAAAGATACCCATACCCCTCTCCAGATTTGCAAATAAGGCCTTCCCTCGTTCATCCTTTTCTCCCACAAGATAAACTACTCATACAAATGCATCTTGATGCGTGCAACGCATGGGCATCTTGCTAGTTCTAAAAACCTTTCCATCATTTGCCACACTACAGGTTGCAGATGAAAACCTACCCAAGCACATCGCGATACAGGAGCGACACACAATTACCAGTTGATATTATGTTGGACAATGGAGGCTATAACCAATTACTTTTACGGGAACAATAGCACCCAGGAAAATTGAAGGGTAGGTATGAACAAAATTGGAACTGCACATGTACTGCTAAGTGATTCAATACACACATTACCAATCGAGGAGGAGAACGATGGTCGCGGCGGCCTCTGTGAGTCATGGTCGACAACGGGAGTCAGTTCATTGACCACGACGGTGGTACTTCTGCGCTTGGCCTCGGCTTCCGGGAAGCAGATCCGAGACCGTGGAAGACGATGCCGGGGAAGAGGCTCCGTCTACGATGACGATGGTGGACCGGCTCCAGTGCGGCATACGAGGTCGTCGATGAGGCAGATGCGCTGCGGTGGACGAGTGCGCCGATGTAAAGGGGAGGAGCACGAAGGCTACGGTGCTGTGGAGAAGTCTATTTTGCGGTGGGGATAGAAAATGGGGAGTATTCAGGTGTACTACTCTGGGTGCCGGGATGGGGTTGGCTGGGTAGGGTGAACCTGAAGTTACGAAAACATCCCCCTACCAAGCGTCGTCCGTAGGCCTGTTCCGAAGGCCATGATGGTAACTTCCCACTGCTCGAATTAGGGTCACGGGAGATTTTCCCGCCGACCTCAAAAAATTTTGACACTGGACTCCCCGTGTGGCGTGTTGAGTGATTCGGCTAAGCAACTAGCAAGTAGTAGTAGTAAACTCTGCATATTAGGTTTGACCAAAGTCAAACTTCCTAAAGTTTGACCAAGTTTATATAAAAATATAAACATTTACCATAACAAATATGTATGATGTGGAAGTACATTCAATAATGAATCTAATGGTATTTATTTGATATTGTATATGTTAATATTTTTTTGTTATAAGCTTTCTGAGAGTTTACAAAACTTGACTTTGACCAATGCTAATACACGGACTTAAATAAAAACGGAGGAAGTACACATTTGTTTTCTTAGTTTGTAGTGAACTAATCATTTGTTGAAATTGTGAAATAAATATATTAGGCTATTGACTTCGAATGTAATGGTCTATACAATTCAATAGTTACAATCATTGTCGAATCCCAAGATGTATACAAGGTCTATAGTACTTCACAACATGCTCAAACACTCATAATCCCAGTCAAATGAGAATCTAAATGCATTTCATAGTTATTACTTTGTAGGATGCAACAAAAACAACCAAAACTCTACATCAGCCATTATAGAAGCAACATTTTGACATATCCCATTGTGTGAATGAAACATGCAGAGAGAGCTTTTGAAGATGGAGCAGATAGGGCGGGAAAGATTGTATGTATGTGGACGAGAGAGTAGGAGACAAACCTAACGAGACAGAGAGAGAGAGAGAGAGAGAGAGAGAGAGAGAGAGAGAGAGAGAGAGGAAGAAGTTAGGTCTGTGAGAAAGATGGAGACATGTAATATACGTGAGATGCGTGTGCATCCGGATTCTGTATACGTGGAAGGAGAAGAGACAACATGTTTGATGAGAGAGCTGGAAAAACATGGACGAGGGAAGGATCTCATGGGTTGAGGATTGACAATTTTATGCGGGGAGAGAGGGATTGGTAATTTTGTGCAAGAGAGAGAGAGGGTGGGGAGGAGTCGGTCGGCCGTCGTCACATCACCTGCTTCCAAATGACCCCGCATTCTCTAGCGCGGTGTGGTCGCCGTCTTCGATCTGCTCGATGCCCTCTTTGAAGATCGAGGTGTTGTGCATGTTGGGGTGCAAAGAAGCACAAGTGAGAGTGGTCGCCGTATAACCTTGGATGGGGATGAATTGTGTGCTCGGGGGAGTGTGTGTGTGTGTGTTGTGTTGTGTGTGTGTGCGAGTGCGCGCGCGCGCGTGTGTGTATGTGTCAGATATTGAGCGAAAACAAACCTAAGGAGAGAAATGGGTATTCACGAAGAGATTGTGCGGGCCTTGAGGTGGGCAGGGGCCGAGTGAGGGTGTCAAAATGTGCGCGTTGATGCATGTGTTGCATGCGATCGTGCGAGGGACGGACGAATCGAGAGAGATGGTTGTTGTGTTACGGATGCTCCTCTCTCTCTCTCTCTCTCTCTCTCTCACACACACACACACAAGTAAACTAGAAGACCGTTCTCTCATGTATACACAACGATCGGCATCATCTATGTCTCACTCATGCATGATCATTTGCACATTCACACCTCTCTATGTCTCAGATCACACGCACACCTTCTCCACATTGCCCTTCCGCCACAACACACATATGGACACATACACACGTTCTCTCTCAGTCACACACACAAAATAAGTATTAAAAAAACTAGGGCGCACCTAAAACGTCCAAATCCAAATAAACACAAAGTGGAGCTAAATTCAAATATATGGAAATAATGCAGCGTCAAGAACTTTCCCAGGAAAAAAAACTTGAGTAATATTCGAGGATTGTTTTCACACACACAAAAAGGTTCGGTGGATGTCCTTCGAGCGCGACACGGTGACACATCGTTCGATCGACCGCGCGGCCGCAGTTCACGCGCTTGCACAGGATTCCGTATCGTGGCTGTGGTACTAACTTAAAAAAAAGTCTAATGTTTACGTGTACTAGTACGATTTTATTTTAAGTTTGACCAACCTTATATCTATATCTATACCTATTATTAAAGGGAGGTGATATTCTTAGTTTCGTCCCACTTTGTTTGGTCCCGCTTCAATTAATTTCACGTACGCTATTTGGTTTCGTTACTTGCCACCCGTTTTGGCCCAATGGAGGAAGCCATCTAACGACGCACGATGTCTCACGTCCGGAGAACTGGCAAAAAATAAATTAGCCGATGGCAGGGTTCGACCTCATAACCCGCCAACCAGCCACGCACAGTTTGTCCAACTGACCCATCTAAAGATATGGGAGGATGTTTTTTCTCCTGTTGCAACGCACGGGCCTTTTTGCTAGTAAAACTAAAGAAAGCTCCCGTACGCGCACTCATCAATATGCCGCGGCCGCCGTTGCGCATGCCGGCGCCTGCCTGCTCCGACCAACAATTTCTCGCCCATCACTGCCGTGTCGCCGCGATCCCTGTGCCATGAAGCCGAAGGCTCGCCCGCTCACGTCGTCTGCAGTCCCTCCTCGCCATGCCGCCGCGCTGCCAAGCACGCGAGCAGCTAGTGGAGCCGCGTCTATGCACGCAGCGTACGAAGAGGAGGACGAGCGCGTGCTCCAGCACGCCAGCGAGGAGGAACTAGCGTGGCATTGTCGTCTCCGCCCGCGCGGAGGAGGCGCGCATGGTGGCTGTCGCGGTGGAAGCCGGTCGCGTCGCGTCGAGCCCGCAAACCGGTGCGGATCGCGAATCTACCTTCGAGACCTTGAATGCCACGTGGATCCTGCAATCTGAAGGAGCAATTTGGGTCAGTCGACTCATGTGAGCCGTTTGATGCAACATGGATGGCTAGAAGGGCTTCTTCCACCTCTTCGCCGTCTTCTTCCTTCGCCCATTGAACTTCTTTCACAAATCGGTCGACCCAAATTATACTACTAGTACGAACGTATTAAGTACAGTAGGAACATGAAGATACGAGCAGTAGTACCAACTGCAAGAAGAACAGTAGTAAGACATAGTACTAGTACTACTCTACATACTAAAGAGTTCAAATAATGAGAAAGAACATAAACATAGTTCTGTTGGGGCCTCAGCACAACACACCCTTGAAAATAAAATAAGCAACTAGTCCGCTTGACACTGCAGTAGAACCAGCATGAGCGACGACACTGCCACCTACTCTGAGTCCGAGTCCACGTCCTCGACTTCGTCCTCGTCCCTCTTCCTCTTCCTCTTCGCCGACGCTTCTTTGCTTGAACGGACACTGGGCTCTGCTTCTTCATCCAACCCATGTAGATATTTAAACAAAGGTAGGCATCCATTGCTGCGCATGAGGATGTGATCTTCATCTAATGTCTTCGACTCCCATACATGATGAAACTCGTGATGAGGTTTCTTCAGTTTAGCGTACGAAGGATCAATCATGGCTGCTGCCAGGGTCAGCATTGAAGGTTGAGAGGAGGACACCAGGCTTGCCTTCTAGAGATCTAAGGGCTGGCCTACAACGAGACCTATCCGACGCAGGACATCTCTGTCGTTCTTAAAGCCTACAGTAACGAATTTCACTCTTTTGTCCTTGAGGAAGTTCTTAAAATCCTGGCACTCAACGTCGGCATGGCATATGTGGTAGACGAAGCAAACGTTATGTACGTAAACCTGGATCACGACGGGCTTCTTCCTCTCTTCGTCCTTTAGATCCTTCTCTCGTCCCAGGACTGTGGTGTACTCAACATCTAGCCCAGCGACCCACTCATCCGTTGAACTGTTGAACATGCGTAGGAAGCGAGCAAGCCATGCTTTCATCATCGCGGATCCACGTGTGTAGATGATGACGAACTGATCGCCGGTGATGGCTCTAACCTGGTACTCAGCGGCGACCATGGAGATTTGGGAGGCCATGGATTTTGGAGGAGGGTTAGGAGAAGTTGAATTGTTCTACCCCGCAAAAACTAGGAGCGAACTAATGTGAAAGGACGGGACGACTGGGAGCGAACTGTTGTGAGGTAGAAGACGGGGACGAGTAGGGCGTGCGAACAGCGTGGGGTTGC
This sequence comes from Aegilops longissima, assembly GCA_021605205.1. Classification (NCBI taxonomy): domain Eukaryota; kingdom Viridiplantae; phylum Streptophyta; class Magnoliopsida; order Poales; family Poaceae; genus Aegilops; species Aegilops longissima. The sequence continues at coordinate 533,853,390 of CM038678.1, read as the reverse complement.
TGGCTTGACCGGTGGATAAACGGCTGCAAGCCCCCAAAGAGTTCTCGAGAACTATGCGGGACCCACTAGATGTCATGTCTACTAGACCCATATCGTAGGCCCGACGGTATAGCTTCGCTTTTCGACGCCATGCCGTAGCGTGGATGTAACTTCACTTAATTCCATCAACCGTCAGGCCTCCCATGACCTTCGCCTCCCTCGCTGGGTCGCGCCTTTGAGACTTCGACCGCTATAAATGAGCAATTTTTTTGCCTACTCCGCATGCATGATACTCCCTCTGGTCCTTTTACTCCCGTCAACCATTTGCAAAGTGTTTGACCAAATATATACTTTTTTAACACCACCTTATATTAATTAACCAGCCACACCAAGACACTCATTCGATACAATATTCACCACATGTGGCGGTATGTTATTTACAAGAATACCATCTAATCTATTGTCAAAGCTATACTTAGCGATTAAGTGTGCCACCTTATTGGCCGAACGGCTAATCTTTGACAATTGAAGATTGTTGATCAACTTCGAGATGCTCAACGCTTTCATCTTCAGGTCACGCATAGCAGACCTGTCATAGTCCCCCGATGCAAGAGACGCTACCACAAAAGCGCAATCAGTCTCTAAAATTAGAGGATTGTGAAGAGAAATACCTATGTAGAGACCAGCAATGCAAGCCCTAAGCTCCGGTTCCTCCATGCTTTGACAGGCATCAATGAAATCCCACGACCAAATTTATACTAAAAATATCAATATCTACAATACTGATTATAATGAGTATAAGAACTACGTTTTATAACGAGTGTAAAAATATTGATTTGACATTGTGAATGTTGATACTCCCTCCGTCTAGGTGAGTAAGTCATCTTAGGCTGTGCACCGTGACCAAGGAGGAGGGGAAACAAGAGACATTAATGTTTATTTGCTAATTAAATAGTATTGCATGCAATGAACTAACCACTGCATGTCATGTTTGATAGTCTTAGGTCATTAAAAGCATGCACACCCTCATCTCTTATTGGTTGATATGTCAAGAAACAAGAAACGAGGTAGAAGTTAATGCACCACGCCTACGTGTTTTGGGATTATTTGGTTTTCGTAAGATGACTTACACACCTACTAGAGTACCATTGCCTCCCTTCTAGCTTAAAGGGCTCGACTCAAAATTTTCACCTACTCTTAGCAAGATAGTAGAGGCGGTGGAATAGTTTTTGAAGTCTGCAAAAGTACTCAACTAATGATGTCGTTCTTCACAAAAAATGTGTTTACCAATGCATGCATGAACACTAGTTACTCTAACCCCCCTCTCTTCTTTAATTCTTTGCCACATCAGCATGTTTGCTATTCCGTGTGCATGATACCAGCTAAGATACCACCATTATGGCCAGCCTTAATCATCGCATGCAATAATTTAGTGCACCTTGAAATATGAACATGTGTGGGGCGTGTATGTTTTTAATGACTTGAGACTATACCTAGCCCGGCATGCAAGATGACTTATTATGCACTGTTCCCCATACCTGCAGGAAGCCCGTTCGTCTCCAATATTTTCCTCTCCATGTGTGGAAACAATAGGCCTGCCAAACTCTCCTTCTCCCTCCGGCGGTCCCACCACTCCACCCCGTGTGAAAAAATATGCATGCATGACCCTCCTCCCCCACGCTCGTCCAATCCGTTGTGACCAGCAATATTTCCACCCCTTCGCTCCCCCGTAATTTACTCCAACAATTATGCCCGTGTAGCTTTTACTTAACTTCAGGTGCATTGGGTCACTGACATACGGGCCCAGCAGTGTACTGGCCCACATGTCAGTGAGGCAACTGGACCTGCAGTTAAGTCAGTGCAGCTCAGTCCATACCTTACGTAGGTGTGCCATTGCTCGCTATAAATACCGCGCCTCCCACGAAATCGCTATCTCCTCCCCCTCACGTTCACGTTCATCGCTATCTCCTCCCCCTCCCTCTCACGTCGACCACCATGGCATCGTCCCTCCTAAGCCCTAGGAGCCCCTCGCTGCACCGCGCGGACGGTCACGCATCGCCGTTCCGTTCCTCGCCGCCACTAGTCGAGGAGGACGCGTCGGCGTTCCGCTCCTCGCCGCTACGCGACGTGTCGCCGTTCCGTTCCTCGCCGCCACTAGTCGAGGAGGACGCGTCGGCGTTCCGCTCCTTGCCGCGACGCGATGCGTCGTCGTTCCGTTCCTCGCCGCCACTAGTCGAGGAGGACGTGTCGGTGTTCCGCTCCTCGCCGCTACGTGACGCGTCGTCGTTCCGTTCCTCGCCGCCACTAGTCGAGGAGGACGCGTCGGCGTTCTGCTCCTCGCCGCGACGCAACGCATCACCGTTCCGTTCCTCGCCGCCACTAGTCGAGGAGGACGCATCGGTGTTCTGCTCCTCGCCGCAACGTGTCGAGTTGGACGTGCCGGCGTTCCCAATCTCCCCAGCACGTGCGTCGGAGGACGCGTCGGCTCCCCGCTACGAGGAGAATGTCGCGCCGCCCGCCGAGCCCCCCAGCCTTCAGAAGCTTTGGCAAGAAATGGATGTCGCCTTGTGGGAGGCTTTGCCTCCAGCAGAGTGCACCAAAATAGAGGCGGAGAAGAAGGCCGAGGAAGAGAAGCACACCACGCAACAAGCTTTCTGGGAGATCTATGTCTCATCCAAGAGAGTCAAGCAATTGGTTCTTTGGCAGAAGGCTCGTGCGAGGGCCGTGAGGATGGCGGAGGACGCCCGTGCCGACGCCCTGAGTGAAGTCGGGCCCAAGCGCCTCATCTACTCTTGGCGGTACGTGGAACGGGTGCACGCTTCCAGCCAGGAGGAGTACATGTAGGTGCCGGATCACCACACCAGTGAGATCGCGCTCGCCAGCCGGCAAGCCGCCAATCAGCACGTCGCGAGTTGCGAGGCTGAGGAAGAGGCGTTGTGCCGGCGCGCTGGGAAACGGCCGCGCACCAGGGAACTCGTGGCGCGCCGCAAGCGCTCCTGCGAGCGCCGTGGCTTTTAGGAGGAGTATAATTTTTGTTTCGTAAGGCGATCTCATTAGTTTTGGGACGCAAATGATAAATCCCGAACGTTCAGGAATTTTTAGCGTCCTTAATTAAGTATGTAAAAGGGAAAGTTTGGAAACGTTGTGTATTATTACGCATTTTGCAAGTACGTGCATATAGCACAAACTTTACTATATACTATCGGACTACATGTCTCTCTCGATATATGCTTGCAGACTTTTCTACTCCCTCCGTCCAGGTCAATAAGTCATCTTTGGTTGTGCACGGTGACCAAGAAGGAGGGAAGATTTGTACACCTAGACGAAGGGAGTACTACTATTACTTATGTACGTGCAAATGCACGTTTTAACATTACGATGCGGTTTTTGTAAAAGTAGAAAAACAGCACTAGTCAAGCTTGTGAAACGATTCCAACGTGAGTACTACTACTACTAGGAGTACCAGGGGGCAGTTCTTTTAGGCTTCTAGATTAGTAATCCCATAACTACTACCTCCGTCCTGGTTTATTGGTCCCCATTGTAATCTGTGTCAAATTTTGATCATAAATTTAACTAATGAAATGTTAGTGCATGTCACATGCACTACTCCATCCGTCTAGGTGAGTAAGTCATCTTAGGCTGTGCACCGTGATCAAGGAGGAGGAGAAAACGAGAAACATTAATGTTTATTTTCTAATTAATAGTATTGCATGCAATGAACTAACCACTGCATGTCGTGTTTGATATCTCAAGTCATTAAAAGCATGCACACTCTTTATCTCTTATTGGTTGATATGTCAAGAAACAAGAAATGAGGTAGAAGTTAATGCACCGCGCCTAAGTGTTTTGGGATTATTTGTTTTTCGTAAGATGACTTACACACCTAGATGCACCGCGCCTAAGTGTTTTGAGTAACATTTTATCAGTTAAATCTTTGGTCAAAATTTAGCACAAATTACAATGGTGAGGAATAAACCAGGACGGAGTAGTAGTTTAGAAGCCCAAAATAAATGAGTGAGGCGCCTTATTGTTACTCTCCACTGTGACTAGTCTTGTGGGAAAAGCTGGGGAAGCCGCCAAAAGAACTGGCCCTAGGAGTAGTAGCTAGGATACAGAGTAGAAACATGAATTCTACCACGATTTCGAACAAGAAGGACAGAAACACATACGGTGCAACGGGAGCAGCACCGTTGGCGTTGAGGTTGTCGCCCATGTCGTTGAGGAAAAGGTTGCCGAGGTCGGGGAAGAAATCGTCGTCGGTGAAGTCATGGCTGCCAGCAGTCGCGAGTGTGCGCTCCCCAGATTTCAACAATGCCCGCCGAATGGAGCGCAGGAGGGAGTGGCTGTAGGGGACGTTGCGGCCGCCGAATGGAGCGCAGGAGTAGCACACGAAGCAGTAGATGGTGTCCTTACTAGTACTCCCTAGTCTCTATCTATCTATATCTATATATATCTACTCTTATAGAAAACCGAGTTGGTGATGATGGTATGCCTTCCATCTTGTAATATAGACCGTCTGATCTATATCTGATGGATAGAAAGCCAACTATGACAATTTTACAAAAGATACCTGCACCTCTCTCCACATTTATAGATAAGGCCTTGCCTCGTTCATCCTTATCTGCCACAACCTCGTGTTACTCCCTATGTCTCTATCTCTACTACTTTTTTTATAACAAATCGAATAGTGCTGCGCTGTCCGCTGCACGCCCGGCTGAACACGCCTCCTCGCCTCCATCATTACCAACTGAGTCTTTTATAGGAGTAGGAGTAGAGAAAAAACCGAGTTGGTGATGATGGTGTGCCGTGCAATGCACGGGCATCTTGCTATTTTTTTGCATATAAGTCCAAACACCACGTAGACACGGTCTTTGAGCACGGTTCGTAGTTGTTCCACGCTCGGGAATTGAAGTTTGTAACTATTTAGATTAGAATATACTACTCCTCCGGTGCTAGTAGTAGAGCAGAGTCCTACTCTACTACTCTACTCTAGCAAGCTAGGGCATAGTCTTTGTAGTAGGTACCGTAGGGAGTACCAGATCTTGTGATCACTCAAGCAAGTTATCCGCATCGATATGACCCTACGCTGCTGGTATGTGTCTCGTAAGTCAAGCGGCGTGTTGTAGTCATCATCACCTGTCCACTTCCCGCAGCACATATTCGCTTCTCCATCTTTGTCCGCACATAATCTCATCCAAGCTTCCATCCCCGCTAAGGCGCCTCCCCCTCGTCTGAAACCCAAGCACTAACAATGGCAGAACCGAGCAGCGTCCGCCGAAAGAGTGGCTGGAATTCGCTCCCCACAGATGTAATCAAGCTCATTGTTTCGCGTGTGGATAATCTCAGTACCATGCCGCTCCCCGCGTGCTCGTCAGGGCTGTACCGTTTACTCAAAGCCCTCAGACCGGAGCTTTTTAAGCCAGCTCCTTGTTTGCTGATGCCGCCTGATCTTCAGAAACGGCATGTCACGCAGCATAACGATTGTAGGGTGGCGAGCATCAACCCCCTTCACTGCGATCCGATCCCGTCAGCCTCGGCTACATTAACGGTATGTCTTTGGTCGGCATGAACACGTCTTGGATGGTGCTCGCCGACGGTCACGGCAGCTGGATGCTCGTGGAGGTCTACACCCGCGATTGATCCCCTTCCTTCGATTAACACTGCCTTTGCTTTGGCACCATGCCCGAGAATACTCGGAATCTTACAAGAGCCAACATGATACCAAGTTTGATTTGCTCAAGGTTGTAATATGCCAAGTGCCCACAAGATCTGCGAATTATAAAGATTTCAGGCTAATTGCGTTCTTCAACCACGGTCTCGCCTATCTGACAGGTCACTGTGTTAAGTCGATAAATTTGCACGTCCATCGCAGGATCATACATCCTCCATGGTTCTCTGATGCCATTGAACACAAGGGCTTCATTTACACTGTCGACTCCTTCTATTGCTGGACGATTGCTGGCCTACTCCGATCATTGCTACAAACGGCTGTTACAAGGTATGTTACTTTCCTATGATATCATGATGGCTTGCTTATATTCTGTCAACATTTCTTCAAAAAATATTCATGCTCATAACATGCCGTTCTTAAGATTGACTAAATCAAGAGCCCTTTTTATTTGACTCAACTTGATATGATGTTGTAAGTCGCTGGTGTCCCTACCCTTCCTAATCCCGTAACCTTTCAAAGAAAAGTGGCATGGCGATTGCGGTGGTTCTGGCTCGATCGCGACGCCGAAAGATTGATGATCGTTCGCACGCATCGGACGTGTTGTTTCGCGGAATACAATCACGATCCTTTGCTGGTCTTTGAGCAGGATCCCAACTTTTACGGGCCTTCGTGAATTTTTGTTGGAGGCTGGTAAGTAGCCTTGGTACCGCTCTCTGTTTGTTGGACTGAATTATCCGATTAACCAGGAGATAACCGACGGCAAGGATCATGATGGCAGCGCGGTTTCGTTCATCGAGCAAAACTGTGTGTACACAGCGTACCATACGCGTCTCTTCATGCACCATACCCTGATATGTGCCACCACGCTCTGCAGCCCAAAGTAGGAGAGAGGGTCGCAAGTATCGGACTTCGACTGCTGGCTGGAGTTTCCCCGTCGAGCACCCATCTGGTTCAAGCCGTGAGCCAATCTCCACAGACTTAATAAATAGTAACGTCTAACCGAGCCGCTTAGTTAGATGCGTACACTTGGTGTAGTAGGATCTTTATTTAGTTTGATGCATACACTTGTTCTTTTTTGGTAGCCCTTTTGTAATGATGGCTGATGTTTGGTTTGGAAGAGAGAGCTGCGTCTTCACTCTTATGGCCTGCTTACTGCTTCTATTGCACCGCCAGCCCTGGTTGCTGCTGCTGCTGTTTTCAATGTACAATCAGTAGTATATTTCGTCTGTTGGTTGAATAAATGTGTTGTTTTGGAAGTCGTTGCACGGTTCGATCCTTTAGTGCCCCGTACTGTACGTAGCTCATACTATTTTTCGTATGGAACACATTTTCCACTTGTTGATAACATGCAGCTCACTGATGAAGGCCCAAGAGAAAAGCCCATAATTAACTGGAAGGGAGGCTCTCACATGAATCCGACCCAGGTACATGCTCATGGTCCCCTAAACATAAATAAGTAAATAAATAAATAAAGCTAAATGCTCATGCACCAGTTCTTTGGGAAAATAGGTAGCCCGGTATTTCTTTTTGAAGAATACCCAAGCTAGGCCTATTTGTTTTCTCCGAATTACTGGGCTGCAAATCTTTCAAGACGAGGAGGGATGCATTCCGTCCTGGCCAAAGAGTATGGTCAATGTCTGTTAAAATTAATATCAAAAGGTGTTGAAAATTCCAAAAAATTTATAGCAAATGGGATATTAGTTTTTTTGAATTTTGTTCTTCACTGATATCTTATACGTATTTCATTGGATTTAACATGACATAGTACTAATTTATTTTTAATTTTTTTTAGTATGGCTATTAATTTTTGGATTAAGAATGTTTCGTTCCCCAGCAAAAATTTGCGAATTTTCAAAATTTACCACATATTTAGTTAATTTTTTGACCCTGGTACTGACAAGAAAATGGCCGGCAATTATAAAAATGGAAAACGGGCTGAAATAAATTCCATATGAATTAGAAAATGAGTAAAAATTATAATAATAATAGCAAATGGGTTGTACACGCCACAGATTTCGAGGCTGACTTGTTTACGCAAGGCTTTGTCAGTGAACACACGATTCTAGCAGCAGTGCGTGTTGGTTGTCCATCCGACGGCCGACGTGCTTCTTCAATCTCTGATCTTCCTGCTCCAGCCGCCTAAACTAGCGCCGGCGGGACTGCCTGCTCCCTCCTCTTGTGGCCCGTTGTGATACCGCGCAGGCTTCCCGGCCCACCCTACTCCCTCCGCTGGCCTGGCCGCACGCAATCAACTGCCTCCTTATTACGCGAAAAAATGATTGCTCCCATCGACATCCGGGCGCACGGTTGGGAGGCTGACTCAGGCCTACTACGTTGACGCTGACGCAGGCTTGTCAACTTAGTCAACAAATGATTCTAGCAGCAGTAACCATTGGATTTGAATCGAACGGTCCTGCTGCTTCTTCAATCGCTGCTCTTCTTGCACCAACCGCCCAAACCAGCACCGGGGAGACCGCTTGTTCCTGCCTCCAGTGGCCGGCTGTGCTGCCGTTGAGGCCTCATCGCCCCCTACTACTCCCACCGCTAGCCAGGCCCTGCAGCGACGGCAGCCTCACACCGCAGCCGAACCAGTGAACCCTCGTACTCCTCTACGCATGGGCATCCACTGCCGTGTCTTCCCCGGCTCCGTGTCGTCCCCTTCCTAGGCCTCGCCGTCGTCCACCGCCTTGGTGCTCTCGGCGCGGTGTGGTCAATGTGGTCAATGAAATTCCATCGGAAGAGTAATGTACGTGGAGAGGCTGACAGCTGGGTCCATCAGTAAGTCGCTTTGTCAGGCCTGTTGGGCTGCAAATCTTTCAAGACAAGGAGAGCTTTCATTTGGCTGGCCGAGAAAATGGCCCATCAGTAATGAGAAATGGGTTGTACATTTTTAGAACACATCAAACCGACAATTAGTTTCAAATATCTTTTTTTCCATTTCGAAAGTTTAAATTACATTAATTTTTATGCATCGATAATTTGTTGGATTTTATATTGATATACATTTATTTTTAAAATCAGTTTGAATGTGAGTCGAAATTTCGGGATTAAAAACAGTTCGGACCGCACCGAAATATGCAAATTTTCATATATTTTTTTAACCGTGGCCACAGTATGGGGTGTAATGCTAACAAAAAGAATATGGGCTCCAAAAAAACCTTAAGAATTAGCAAATGAGCTGTAAATTATTAGAAATAATGGCAGATGGGTTGTATGCTATTTTCCACAGATTTGAGGCTTTCCTTAAAAAAAGGTTGACGCACAAGCAGTGACTGTTGGATGTTCATCCAACGGCAGTCGTGCTTCTTCAATCTCTGCTCTTCGTGCTCCAGCCGCTCAGAATAGCGCCGGCGGGACTGCCTGCTCCCTCCTCCTCGTGGCCGGTTATGCTGCCGTGCAGGCCTCACCGCCCCATCGTACTCCCATCGCTGGCCTAGCAATCCCTCTACTCACTCACACCTGCTGTTATTCTCCGGCGACGGCAGATGAACCAGTAAACCCTCGTACAGTCATACTCCCCTCCGCGTGGGAAACAACTGCCGAGTCTTCCCTGCCTCCGTGTTGTTCCCTTCCTAGGCCTCGCCGTCGTCCACCGCCCTAGTGCTCTCGGCGCGGCCTGGTCAACGTGGTCAATGACCGACATGCATCTGAAGTGGACTGTACGTGGAGAGGCCGACAGCTGGGTCCACGGTCGTACGCAAGGAAATGCCTCCTTATTACACGCAAAATAATGATTCCTCCGGTGACATCAGGGACCCACCGAAGGGCCTCTGTATTTCGTGAAAAAACGTTATCACTACCGACAGCTCGGACCCATCAGCCTATATCTTCGCATGCAAGGAAGTGCCTTCTTATTACGCACAAAAAATGAATACTCCCCGTTAGCTTGGACCCAAAGATAGTGGCAGGCTGACTTGTAGGGCCTACTAAGTTGACGGGACGGAGGGCTTTGTCAACTTAGTCAATATGCACGATTCTAGCCCAGTGACCATACGATGTCCATCCAACGGCCGCAGTGCTTCTTCAACCTCTGGTCTTCTTGCTCTAGCTGCCCAAACCAGCGCCGGTCGTGCCTCGTGCTCCTGCCTCCCGTGGCCGGCTGCGCTGCGGCGGAGGCCTCACCGCCCTACTACTCCCACCGCTGCCAGGCCATCCTCTACTCACCCACACCCCTCGTTATTCTGCGGCGACGGCAGCCTCACACCGCAGTGAACCGGTGAACCCTCGACTCCTCACGCTGGGCATCCACCGTCGCGTCTTCCCCGCTCCGTGTCGCCCCTTCCTAGGACTTCGCCGTCGTCCACCGCCTGGTGCTCTCCGTGGCGTGGTCAACGTGGTCAAGGAACGGCTTCCATCGGACATAGGCTGTACATGGAGAGGCCGATAGTGGGTCCATACCGCAGCAAGGAAGTGCCTCCTTATTACGCGCAAATTAATTATTCCTCCACCTGACAGCGGGGACCCACCGGACGGGCCACCATATTTCACGAAAAAATGTTTCGCCCCTGACTGCTGGGACCCACTAGCTACACCTTCGCACTCAAGGAAGTGCGTCCGGGCAAAAAAAAACAAAACTATTCGCCCCCCTAACTGCTGGGACCCACCAGCTACATCTTTGCACGCAAGGAAGTGCGTCCGGGCAAAAAAAAAACAAAACGATTCGCCCCCCTGACTACTGGGACCCACCAGCTACATCTTCGCACGCATTGAAGTGCCTGACAGTCGGGACCCACCTGATCGAAGCGTACGTAGCGTTGGCATTCTGGTAGCGAAACGTATGATATATATATCTTGGTGGATGTAGAGGCGCGCACGTGTCATAGTAGAGGCGCGCACGTAGCATGTACACGTACGTACAGCGGCGGGGGTGCAAGAAAGAAAATACGGCCACGTATGTACATACAGGCAGGGTCTCGAACGCCTACTCGCGCATACGTACATGGCTGGGTCGGAACGGAGAAACAGCGTTGTCGTCGTGTTCATGGGGCAACGGAATGCGTCGTGTTCATGGGGAGGCAACGGAGTGTTCATCGGGAGGCAACAGAACGCGTGGGAGCCAACCGGCTTGGACGGCACAGGCGATGGAAACGAGGCCTGGCGTACTGCAGAACGGAGGAAACGGCCTTGTGTACGACCGGCCACGTTCGGAACGGGGTCCTGTTGATTGGGAGGGGTGTGGCGTACCGCAAAACGGAGGAAACGGACCTCCTATGGTCGAAACGGGGGTCCTGTTGATCGGGAGGGGTGTGGCGTACCGCAAAATGGAGGAAACAGACCTCCTACGGTCGAAACGGGGGTCCTGTTGATCGGGAGGGGTGTGGCGTACCGCAAAACGGATGAAACGGACTTGTGTTGGAGCGCTACGGTCGAAACGGGGGTCCTGTTCATCGGGAGGGGTTTGGCGTACCGCAAAACGGGACTCCACGAGATACTGTTCATCTCCAACGTCGACCTCCTCCAGCCTCCACGGGCTACCGTCGACCTCCTCCAGCCTCCACGGGCTCCTGTTCATCCAGCCTCCACCGCGCTACCCCACCGCTCTTGTTCAACCACCCTCCACGGGCACCCTCCATCGTCTCATGTTCATCCGCCCTCCACACCACGGGGTCTGTTCAACCACCCTCCACGGCCACCCTCCACCGTCTCTGCTCATCCAGCCCTCCACACCACGGGTTCATGTTCATCCAGAGGCAACGCCACCGCTCACTGCTCATCCACCCCCGCAACACTCACTATTCATCCAATCGATCGGCTTGATTAGCAGCAGCAGCGGCGAATCGCTCCATCGGGTTCGATTAACAACCATCGATCGATCGCTCGGGTTCGAGAACGCATAGCTCGCAGTGCAATCGCCGGGTTGATTAGAGCCCAATGCCTCGCTTCGGGTTGATTAGAGCGAACGCCTCACACACGCAGCAGCGACGTATGAGAGAAAGCGCGCATCGCCGCCCCGACCTCCCACCGTGAACCGCAACTCCACGAAATTTTCCTCCCCTCGCTTCTACCACGATTTTTTCGTCGTGGACGGCCCAAAGAATGTCATGCAAGCTGCGTCTCCGCCCGCCAGACGAAAAGCCCATTTTCTGTCATGATTTTTGTCATAGAAGTAGGAGCCCACCACATCTATGATGATACCGGGTTTTGTCATAATTATCGTCATAGAAGTGTCATATGTATGACAGAAAAAAAATTCGTCCGGCCCAAAATGTCACGGATGTGTCTTTTTTTTGTAGTGATACAAGCCAGCATCAGACAGCTGATCTCCATTGATTCATCAACGAGTTTCTGGTAGGCATTCTTAGTTGTGGCATTAGCATTATCGGCAGGTTCCTCTGGAAGTGGATCCTCTAGAACATGTTCCTTTTTATCATGCTTGAGAACAATTCTCAAATTTCTATACCAGGTGATAAAGTTTGTTCCATTCAGTTTATCCTTTTCCAGAATTGATTTCAATGCAAAGTTGGGTTGAGCAGGTGGTGCCATTGATCTACAACAGAAAAAATATGCAATCACTAAGCAATGTGTTTATGTAGAGTAATTCTAACCTTAAACAGAAATACTCCCACTGAAGTTAGCATCCCTCCGCAAACTCTCAGTGATTCAGGACCCGACTAGCACATGCAACTAGTGAGCTTTAGCATCACTGCTAGACAACATGCCTATCCGGTAAGCAACTCCTTGCTAATCGTATCTCTATACGACTCCTGCCGGTCGGGAAGGTATCTCATACCTCGGCTCCCAACCTTCTTTGACACAAGGCCCAAAACCGTTTTGATAGCCTTGTCAAGTTAACTCGATGCAAAGGCATGTCACCGTCTCGACATTTAACCCTTCAGTTCAAGGACACCTAGCAGCACCCCAATTTTATGAGCCCACTACTAGATGTACTTGACATGCGAAGTTGCAACATCTGGGATGTCAATTCGCTTGATATTCATGAAGGATCTTTCTACCATTTTAACATGCATAGAAACAAAGAAGCATAACAATCACAAATAAACACATACTAATAGTATGGCTCCTTCATGGACGTTCTTCCAGGTCGGCTCTGACTCCGATGACCATCTAGGAACTCCATCTTGTTTTTCACTATCGGTGTCAAAACCGGTTGATCTCGGGTAGGGGGTCCCGAACTATGCGTCTAAGGTCGATGGTTACAGGAGACAGGGGACACGATGTTTACCCAGGTTCGGGCCCTCTCTATGGAGGTAATACCCTACTTCCTGCTTGATTGATCTTGATGAATATGAGTATTACAAGAGTTGATCTACCACAAGATCGTAATGGCTAAACCCTAGAAGTCTAGCCTGTATGACTATGGTAATGAGTATATCCTTTCCGGACTACACCCTCCGGTTTATATAGACACCGGGGGGATCTAGGGTTACATAGAGTCGGTTACATAAGAAGGAATCTTCATAGTTGGTCGCCAAGCTTGCCTTCCATGCCAAGGAGAGTCCTATCCGGACACGGGTACAGTCTTCGGCCTTCATGTCTTCACAGCCCACCAGTCCGGCCCGTTGATAATAGGTCGGACACCCGAGGACCCCTTAGTCCAGGACTCCCTCAGCAGCCCCTGAACCTGGCTTCCATGACGAGGATTCCGGCGCGTAGATTGTCTTCAGCATTGCAAGGCGGGTTCCCCTCTTCCCGAACTCCAAGACACTCTTCGGACGTGATGAGAGTATCCAGACCTGTCACGCACACCATACACAACCGCAGAGAGAATATAATTTTGTACGAGTCCAATCTGCTGACAAATTTTTGTAACATGACATCACGTCCAACCGGTCATAATTTCGGACCGTCCTGTGTCCGCCGCTCCACGTCCCAAGACGCGGTCGCTATTGGCACGTCTTGTCCAAGCAAAGATCGTGCCCCCTTATTGTAGGATTCTCATCAATGCGGGTATGGGTAACCCAACCGTGTCGTTTACACAGCCCTTTGGAATAGGCGAGTTCTAAGGCGAGTGTGGAGGCATTCAACATTCACTGCCTTTATAAGGGGATAAGGATTCCCTCTTCCTCTCCCACGCCTTCTCTCTATCTCCGCCCTTCCAATCTCGAGCTCCAGCGCCCAAGTTCTCATCTCCTTTCCACTCGAGCTAGCACTCAACCATGTCCGGATCCAGAGGTCAGGGCAAGTGGATGGTTTCCTCCATCAGGGAGGAGGACATTACTTAGCTTCAGGCGGCCGGATACTTGGCGAAGGAAATCGCCCACCGTCTGCCGGCCAAGGGACAAGTCGTCCCCACGCCGAAGCCCAACGAGAGGGTGGTATTCATCCCTCATTTCTTCTGCGGACTAGGGTTCCCACTCCACCCTTTCGTCTGCGGGCTGATGTATTATTACGGGGTAGATTTCCATGATCTGTCCCCGAACTCCTTCCTCAACATCTCGGCATTTATCGTCGTGTGTGAGGCCTTCCTCCGCATCCAACCCCACTTTGGGCTGTGGCTCAAAGTCTTCAATGTGAAGCCGAAGGTGGTGGATGGCCAACACGCAGAGTGCGGAGGAGCCATGGTGAGTAAGTTGTCCAACGTCTCCTGGCCGAAAGGCACTTTTGTGGATACAGTAAAGGAATGGCAGAAACAGTGGTTCTACATCACAGAACCCCGCGGCACCACCTGGGCCGCAGCCACCGAATTCCGCTCTGGCGCTCCCATGCGACTAACCTCCTGGGTCGAGAAGAGTCTGAACTGGTGTTCGCCCGATGAGCTGATAGCATTGCATACGCACGTCCAAAGCATGATAGCCAAGGACGTCAAGCTTGTCGATGTAATCCAGGTGATGCTAGTTCGCCGGATCCTCCCGTGCCAGCGCAGAAGTCGCCCTCTGTGGGATTTTAATCCGAGGAAGCATCAAACCCTGGTGAGGCTCTTAGAAACCACCCATGAAGATGGCTGGAAGTTGCTCTTTAAGGGCAACGAGAAACCGCCGACCACAGATTCAGACCGTGGGCACGACATTAAACACCCCGCCAACGAGGTATGTTATTTTTAACGTATCCCCTACTTGTTTGTTTCAAGGATTGTGTCTAAGCTTTTATCATTGCTCTTCAGATGGATGGAGAGGGCGGCGGATCCAAAGGTCCGCCCGCTGCTCGAAGAACTGCTCAACCCGCATCTGGCAAAGATGCTGGTGCCGGCACCCTATAAGGCGCCGGAGAAGAAGGCCAAGAAAAAGGTCAAGGGGGCAAAAAGTGGCCCCCGTCGCAAGGGTACTTCAGACGTGACGTCTGAAGAAGAAGAAGCCCATTCCTCCGTCCCTGAGGACGACGATGAGGAAGAGGAGGAGGAGGAGGAGAAGAACCCTCCCCCCGAGGGGTGAAAGAAGAAAAGGGCGGCTTCCGCATCTAGAGGCGGAAACGCCCAAGAAGGGGAAGGGCGCCCCAGCAGTCAACACCGCATGGGACGTTAACAGCAGTCTGAAACGACACCCCCGCACTAAGCCCCGGGCCGCATCATAAGTACCATGACTCACATATACTCGCATATCCGGACTTTCCTCTTTATCGTTTTGAAGTGGTTAATTGTGCTATTGCAGTCTGGCTCGCAACAGCATCAAGCGATCCTCCTCTGGAGGTTCATTGGATGCGGCGGAGATGGCTAGAATGTCACCGCCGACCCCTCACTCCCCTGACGCCAAGGATGACACCGAAGTGTTGTCTCGGTGGACCGCTCCAAGCCGGGGAGGGTCCCAGGACGCTGTCTAGGAGGCACCACAAGGCGAGACCTCCACTGCCGGACACATGGGGGAGCGAATCCCCATGGAGACTGGCGAGGGGGGCCGTATTCAGTTCGACCCTCAGCCGAATACGATTCCGGAGACCAATACGGCTCCAGAATTAGGCGAGCAGCCTCCTTCGAAGGAGGGGGTGCGCCAATTCCACCGGTTGTACCTGTCCAACCAGGGGCACTGGATAACCTGATGGAGGCGCTACGAGGTGCCTCCATTGTGGACGAGCACTGTGTCCTTATGGGGACGGTGATCGAGAAGGTTTAGTCAGCCAAGAGCGAACTAAACGAGGCCTGCAACAACCTGTTGACAGGTTTTGAGGTAAGCGATGTAGAAAGAGAAAAACCCCATGCAGACAGTAGCTCCTGAGACACTGTCCGGTGTTCGGAAAGAGAGACCAAATGGAGGATCAATCCTTTGTTGTAGGAGACTAACTTAATATGTATGAATAAGCAAGTGTCGCTGTTAGCCGCGACCTCGCATGTTGCAGAAGTCTCTCAACTGAAGCAGAGGCTGGAGCGGATCGAGAACGAGCTCGGCGAGGTGAAGATTCGGCTCCAGGAGAAGCAAGGTGAGTAACGACTTGTTGTGTATTCGGAAAGAATAAGTAGTGGTTATTGACCGGAATGTCATAATATGTGTAGGGGCGGCGACCGAGATTGAGGCCCTGAAAAATGCCCTGGCCGAAGTCGAGGGGAAGGTTGTCCAGCAGCAAGCCGCCCGTATGAAGCTCAAGGCCCGGGTCAGCGAGGTCCAGTAGGAGCTCCGGGACGCGGTGAAGAAGTGCGAAGCCTTGGACTACGAGGCATTGGTTCAAGAGACCGAACTTACCAAGGCTCGCCAGAGCGCGGAGACCGCATGGAATGAGGCCCGGGACGCTCTCCAGGAGATCCAGGAGGCCAAGAAGATCGCAGCGGGTAAGGCTTTTAACATGCAAATCAAGTATGAGGAGAGGAAGTACCTTTTACTAACTCGGATTCGGAGTTGCCCAGGGGCTTTTGCGGATCTACCACGCAGTGTGTTCGATGTTGCAGAGTTCTTCCGAGCTAGAGAAGGGAATTCCACGGAGAAGTTGTTCTGGTCGCATTATGTTGTGCCAGAACATCCGGTGCCCTTTGTCGATCAACTGAAGTAGTTGGTCGAGCTGCACAGGGTGGCCGAACTGGCCATGAAGGATTAAATAATCCGGCTGTGGCCAGCCGAAGCTATACCTAGCAGTTATTTTGGCCTCGTGAAGCGGGTGGTGGAGGCCTGTCTGCGGCTAGACATCATCAAGCGATCAGTCTGCATTGAAGGTGCCCGCATGGCCTTCGCCCGTTGCAAGATGTGGTGGGCGAAGATGGACGCCGTCGAGGTGGCCAGAGGGCCGCCAGAGGGCAAGGAGCACCACACACCCGAGCGATATTTTGCGGATATCCTAGAAGGGTCTCGACTTGCAGCAGCGTTGTGCGGGCAAGACATTGTTTTCGAATGAATACACTCGTGTTTTGTCCTTGCCTTTTATGATAAAAACAAAGTTGGTTTGTAATATAATGTTTGTTATGTTTTAATTGTTTCCTCCTGTGCGGCCGTGTTGTATGGAATCTGAGGGTTGGCCAGTCGTCGGCTTCTGCCCTCACGTAGGTAGTACGGAGGTGTTCGCGATGGAATCCAAACAATCTTTATCCAATTATATGGTCCTTGAAGGAGTTGTTTAGCGCAACGAACCAGGCAATCAGACTATGCGGCTTAAACGTCCTCACTTAGCCATAGGAGTTTTATAATAAAACATGGGCGAGCCCCTGTATACTTAACAAGAGTGTCAAGGCCCGATCGAAGTACCGATCCTTCACGAATGAGGAAAAATTCCAACGATTTGTGACTCCGAATAGCCGATCGCGCTCGCCGCAAAGATGACATTTTCGGCTTTTCATCGAGGTGCTCATCCGGTTTAGACCAGGGCACAATCGCAGAGTTCTCCTTTACTACCCTAGCCGATGTAGCGGAACGTAGGCTAGCAAGCACGGGAGCCGGGCAACCCAACTATTGACCAAAGACATGATTCGGAGCCAATGCATATAATGCTAAATTCGGGGTGCCGAACTTATCTATGAGAAGTGTTCAGACTTTTTGCCGTGTTATGGGGTGATGGGGAGCCCCTGGCGAACATGAAACGTGCCAAAGTGCACGGGTACGAGAATATAAGTAATTAATGGCAAAGGAAAACAAAAAAAGAGCGGAGGTAATATATGGGGCCCCTTGACTTGGGTCGTGAACTGTTTCCATTATAGTTGGGTTAATGCACCAAAGTGCATTTATACAAATAGTGCGAGAAGCAACTGGCTATTTAACATGCCGTAACCAAATGAGAGCTGCATTTGGGTACTGAAAAATAGGTAGAGTGATCGTTGGATTGTCCTCTAGGGCTTCTCATGTACGCCTGTGCTTCGTGCCATTCTAGTGTACTTGTCCTTGGACAGGACCAGCAATCAGGCCCTCGAAGGAGGCCGATGTAAAACCTAAAAAGGGAAAAGGAAATAGTGAAGGTATATGTGAGTCGGGTATCGGTCTAGCCGAACTGTGGATCACAAGCTAGCTGAGCCTCCGTCAATGCCCATGGAATTTTGAGTGCATAATTATGTACGCGCGGTATGAGTGCCACTTCCTCATCGGGACTGCGACGGAGGCCGAATTGCTGATCAAGCTCTTGACGAGCCAAGCTATCCTGTTGCAGTGTAGTCCGGACCCTCTTAATGATGTCCAGGGGCTTGGCAGCCGGATTATGGTGCTGCTTGAGAAGGCTGCTCTGTACCTCTGCTGCCCGGGCGGCGGTGTGCTCTTCTGTACGGAGGGAGCGTTACGTGTTTCCATTGACTGTTATGATGCCACGTGGACCGGGCATCTTGAGCTTGAGATAAGCATAGTGTGGTACCACTTTGAATCTTGCAATCACGGTCCATCCGAGCAGTGCGTGGTAGCCGCTGCGGAAGGGGACGATATCGAAGATTAGCTCTTCGCTTCGGAAGTTGTCCGGGGAACCGAAGACCACTTCTAGCGTGATTGAGCCGTACAACGGGCCTCTAAGCATGGTATGACTCCTTTAAAGATAGTCTTTGTGGGTTTGATTCGTGAGGGATTAAGGCCCATTTTGCACACTGTATCCTGATAGAGCAGGTTGAGGCTGCTACCCCCGTCCATTAGGACTCGTGTTAGGTGAAATCCGTCGATGATTGGGTCGAGGACCAGTGCGGCCGAACCACCATGGAGCATACTAGTTGGATGATCTCGATGATCGAAGGTGATCAGGAATGATGACCACGGGTTGAATTTTGGGGCGACTGCTCTACCGCCAGAGACGCCCCCGAAGCGCTGGCTATGCCCCCTTTTGGGGATGTGTAGCGATATCATGTTCACCGCTTTGACTTGAGGGGAAATTTCTTCCGCCTTCAGTTGTTCGGGTCTGCGGGGCTCTTCGTCATCGCCCTCACTTTGTGATCCCTTTTCCTTGTTATCGCATTTAACTTGCCCATTGCTTAAAAACCCAACAATCTCTGTTGGTATGATTGGCTTGTTTTTCTGGGGTGCCATGTATTTGGCACGGACGGTCGAGTATGCGGTCCAAGCTGGATGGTCCCTCACTGTTCCTTTTGTAGGGCTTCTTCCGCTGACCGGACTTAGAGCCGCTGAATCCTGCGTTAATTGTAGTGTCATCGGTGTTATCGCCATTGCTTCGGCATTTGTGTCTGTTGCACCGGAGCTTGCCGGTGCGGTTTTTGGCCTCGGAGGGGCCTGCCTTGCAGGCTATGTTTTTGCTACGAGCCAGCCAGCTATCCTCAACCGCGCAAAAGCGGGTCACGAGTGTCGTGAGGGCTGCCATGGATTTCGGCTTTTCTTGGCCGAGGTGGCGTGCTAGCCATTCGTCACGGATGTTGTGTTTGAAGGCTGCTAGGGCCTCGGCATCTAGACAGTCAACGATCTGGTTCTTTTTGGTTAGGAACCTAGTCCAGAATTTTCTGGCAGATTCTCCAAGTTGTTGAACTATATGACTTAAGTCATCGGCGTCTGGTGGCCAGACATAAGTGCCTTGGAAGTTGTCAAGAAAAGCTTCTTCCATGTCCTCCTAGCTGCCGATGGAATTTTCAGGCAGGCTATTTAACCAATGTCTAGCTGGTCCTTTTAGTTTTAGTGGGAGGTATTTGATGGCATGGAGATCGTCTCCTCGGGCCATATGGATGTGGAGAATAAAATCTTCGATCCATACTACAGGATCGGTTGTTCCTCGTATGATTCAATATTTACGGGCTTGAACCCCTCGGGGAATTCATGATCCAGTACTTCATCTGTGAAGCTAAGAGGGTGTGTGAAGCCTCTATATCGGGCCGCGTCGCGGCGCACCTCCGATGAAGTCCGCCTGCAGTTATCGGCCCGGGCGTGACTAGGTTTGTCACGTCTAAATAGATAGCCGTCATCCCGAGTCGAAAAGCGTCCTTGCGATCAGTAGATTGACCTGGTGTGTCCTGCTCTACTGCCCAAGTCCTGCCAAAGGTCGTATGTATAGTCCTGAGCTGTTTTGTCTCTGTTTCTGCGAGGTGGTGGGGCGGGCTGTTGTTTGGCATGAGTTGTCGTTTTGTCCCGACCGCGGGGTGCTTGGTCCGCCGCACTATCCCGACCTCGCGGTGGTCGTTCCGCATTGCGCGGGGGAGGTATGGGCTTCGGCGCCTCCTCATCAAACTGAGGTAGCAGTCTGCACTTCGGGTAACTCTTGGCTGGACGCTTGAGGATGTATTCTTCGGCTGCCAGGACATCAGTCCATCTGTCGATGAGTAGGTCTTGATCAGCTTGAAGCTGCTGCTGCTTCTTCTTCGTGCTTTGCAAAGGGCTATTAGCTGGCTCTTGAAGCGCCTCGCCGAGGGGTGCCTCGTGCACGCATTGTCGGTGTCAAACCGGCGGATCTCGGTAGGGGGTCCTGAATCGTGTGTCTAGGATCGATGGTAATAGGAGACGGGGACACGATGTTTACCTGTGTTCGGCCCCTCTATGGAGGTAATACCCTACTTCCTGCTTGATTGATCTTGATGAATATGAGTGTTACAAGAGTTGATCTACCACGAGATCGTAATGGCTAAACCCTAGGAGCCTAGCCTATGTGTACATGGTAATGAATGTCCCCTATCCGGACTATGCTCTTCGGTTTATATAGACACCGGAGAGATCTAGGGTTACATTGGGTCGGTTACATAAGAAGGAATCTTCACAGCTGGTCGCCTAGCTTGCCTAAATTCCAATCTGGACACGGGTATAGTCTTCGGCCTTCGTATCTTCACAGCCCATCAGTCCGGCCCAATGAATAACAGGCCGGACGCCTGAGGACTCCTTAGTCCAGGACTCCCTCAATAGCCCCTGAACCTTGCTTCAATGACGAGGAGTCCAGCGCGCAGATTGTCTTCGGCATTGCAAGGCGGGTTCCCTTTTTTTCCGAACTCCAACATAATCTTCGGACGCAATGATTGTATCCGGACCTGTTACACAGCCGCAGAGAGAATATAATATTTGTACGAATCTAATCTTTGACAGCTTCTTTACAACACGACATCGTGTCTGTCCGGTCATAATTTTCAACCGCTTTTCATCTGCCATCCGATGTTTCGAGACGCTGTTGCTACCGCATGTGCCGTCAAGTAGAGATCGTGGTCCCTTATTGCGGGATTCTCATCAATGCGGCGGTAACCCAACCGCGTTGCTTATACAGCCCTTCGAACAAAGCTAATCCTAAGGCGCAGTGAGGAGGCGTTAATATTTTCTGCCTTTATAAGGGGATAAGGGTTCCCTCTTCCTCTTCTCACGCTCTCTCTCCGTCTCCGCCTTCCCGATCTCAAGCTCCAGCGCCCATGTTCTCATCTTCTTTCCACTCAAGCAACCATGTCCGGATCCGGCGGTCAGGGCAAGTGGATGGTCTCCTCCGTCAAGGAGGAGGACATTACTGAGCTTCGGGCGGCCGGATATTTGGCGAAAGAGATCGCCCATCGTCTGCCGGCCGAAGGACAAGTCGTCCCCACGCCAGAGCCCATAGAGAGGGTAGTATTCATCCCCCATTTCTTCCGCGGGCTAGGGTTTCAAATCCACCCCTTCATCCGTGGGCTGATGTATTATTATGGGGTAGATTTCCATGATCTGTCCCCGAATTCCGTCCTCAACATCTCGGCGTTTATCATCGTGTGCGAGGCCTTCCTCCGCATCCAACCCCACTTCAGGCTGTGGCTCAAAGTCTTCAACGTGAAGCCGAAGGTGGTGAGCGGCCAGCATGCGGAGTGTGGAGGAGCCATGGTGAGCAAGCTGCCCAACGTCTCCTGGCCGAAAGGTATTCTTGTGGAGACGATGAAGGAGTGGCAGAGACAATGGTTCTACATCACGGAACCTCGCGGCTCCACCTGGGCCGCGGCTGCCGAATTCTGCTCCGGTGCTCCCATGCGGCTCGCCTCTTGGGTCGAGAAGAGTCCGGACTGGTGTTCGTCTGATGAGCTGATAGCGCTGCGCATACACGCGCGCCTGAGCATGATAACCAAGGACGCCAAGCTCGCCGATGTGATCCAGTGATGCTAGTTCACGGATTCTTCCATGCCAAAGGCAGAGGACGGCCTCGTGGGATTTCAACTCAAGAAGCATCACCGGTGAGGCTCTTAGATACCACCCACGAAGATGCCTCGGAAGTTGCACTTTAATAACGAGAAACCGTCGGCCACGGATTCAGACCGTGGTCACGACTGTAAACGCCCCACCAGCGAGGTATGTTACTTTTGACGTATCCCCAGCTTAAATGTTTCGAGGATGATGTCTGATATTTTATTGTTGCTCCCTTAGGACTGGATGGAAAGGGCGAAGCGGATCTAGTGTCCGGCTTCGCTGCCCGAAGAACCGGTCATCCCACACCTAGCGAAGATGCTGGTGTCGGCGCCATACAAGCCGCCGGAGAAGAAGGCCAAGAAGAAGGCAAAGGGGGCCAAGAGTGGCCCCCGTCGCAAGGGCACTTCGGACGCGACGTCCGAAGACAACGAGGCCCATTCCTCTATCCCTGAGGACAATGACAAGGAGGAGGAGGAGGAGGAAAACAACCCTCCTCCCGAGGAGAAGAAGAAGAAGAGGGTGGCTTCAGCACATCCGGAGGCGAAAGCGCCCAAAAAGGGGGACAGTAGTCCGAAACGGCGCCTCCGCACTAAGCCCCAGATCGCATCGTAAGTGACACGGCTTATTTATGCGCACATCCAGCCCTTTCTCTTTATTATTTGAACATGGTTAATTACACCATTGCAGTCCGGCCCGTGACCTTATCCAGCGATCCTCATCTGGAGGTTTGTTGGCTCCATCGGAGATGGCGAGCATGTCGCCACCGGCTGCTTACTCCCCCGGGGCCAGGGACGACACCGAAGTGCTGTCCCGGAGGGACGCTCCGAAGGGAGGAGCCCAGGACGTTGTCCGGGAGGCACCACAAGGCGAGACCTCCACTGCCGGACACATGGGGAAGCCAATCCCCATGAAGGCTGGCGAGGAGGGCCGTATCCAGTTCGGCCCTCAGCCGAATAAGATTATGGAGACCCATATGGCTCCGGAGTCGAGCGAGCAGCCCCTTTGAAGGAGGGGGTGCGCCGCCTCCGCCGGTGGCTCCTCGCTCATCCAGAGCGCCGATGACTTGATGGGGCGCCACGGGCGCCTCACTATGGACGCAGCACCGTGTCCTTATGGGTGCGGTGATCGAGAAGGTTCAGTCCGCCAAGAGCGAACTTAATGAAGCCTGCAGCAACTTGTTAACAGGTTTCGAGGTAAGAAAGAGGAAAACTCCATGTAGTCCGTAGCCCCTGGACGCTGTCCGGTGTTTGGCGAGAAGAACCGGACAGGGGATCAATCCTTGATTATAAGAGGCTGACTGAATATGTATTGATAAGCAGGCGTCCCTATTGGTCGTGACCTCGCATGCTGCCGAGGTCTCCGAACTGAAGCGGAGGCTGGAGCGGACCGAGAACGAGCTCGGCGAGGTTAGAATTCGGCTCCAGGAGAAGCAAGGTGAGGAACAACCTGCTATATGTTCGGGAAAGAATAAGCGATGTATATTCACAGTGATATTGTGGTACGTGCAGAAGCCGCGACCAAGGTCGAGGCCCTGAGGAAGGCCCTGGGCGAGGCTGAAGAGAAGGCTGTCCAGCAGCAAGCCGCCCGTAAGAAGATAGAGGCCTGGGTCAAAGAAGTCCAGCAGGAGCTCCAGGATGCGGTTAATAAATGTGAGACCTTGGAGAATGATGCGTCGGCTCAAGGGACCGAGCTCACTAAGGCTTGTCAGAGCGTGGAGACCGCACGGAATGAGGCCCAGGCCGCCCTCCAGGAGATCCAGGAGGCCAAGAAGATCATGGCGGGTAAGGCCTTTAAGATGCAGCGCAAGTATGCGGAGAAGCAATACCTTTTACTAACCCGGGTTTGGAGTTCCCCAGGGGATTTTGCTAATCTACCGCGCAGTGTATCGGACGCCGTGGAGTTCTATCGAGCCGAAGGAGGGGGTTCCACGGAGAAGCTCTTCTGGTCGCAATATGCGGTGTCAGAGCCTCCCGTGTCCTTCACCAATCAGCTGAAACAGCTGGTGGAGCTGCACTGGGTGGCCGAATTAGCCATGAGGGATTTGACAATCCAGCTATGGCTAGCCGAAGCCATGCCTGGCAGCTACTTCGGACTCGTGAGGCGGATGGTGAACGCCTGTCCTTGGCTGGACGTCATCAAGCGCTCTGCCTGTATTGAAGGTGCCCGTATGGCCTTAGCTCGCTGCAAGATGTGGTGGGCGAAGATGAACGCTATTGAAGTTCCCAGCGGGCCGTCGGAGGGCAAGGAGCACCGCACACCCGAGCGATATTTCACGGATGTCGTAGAGGGGTCTCGACTTGTGGCGGCGCAATGTTTGCAGGACATTGTATTTGAATAGATGTTTTCATGTTGCCCTTGCCTTGTATTATGGGAACAAAGCCGGTTTTTTTAAAATAATTTTATTATGCTTTGAATTGTTTCCTCCTGTGCGGCCGTGTTATTTGTAACTGAGGGTTGGCCACCGTCGCTTCTCGCAGTAGGTAGTACAAAGGTGTTCGGATGGATTCTAAACAATCTTGATCCAATTATATGGTCCTTGGAGGAGTTGTTTAGCGAACTAACAAGGCAATCAGACTATACGGCTTAAACGCCTCACTTAGCCATAGGAGTTTTATAATTGCTAGCGCGCAACCCCCGTCCAAGCTGTGGTGCCGTCAAGATTCGATCGGAAGTGCCAATCCTTCGTGATGACGCGAAAAATCTCCAACGATTTCAGAACCTCGAACAGCTGCTCGCTCTCGCCGCACCATGACAGCCAGTTTTGGCTTTCACCGAGGTGCTCATCCGTCAAGGCCAGGCACAATCGTAGTAGTTCTCCTTTACTACCCTAGTCGATAGAGCGGAACGTAGGGTAGCAAGCACAGGAGCCGGGCAACCCAACTATTGACAAAAGACATGATTCGGAGCCAATGCATATAATGCTAAATTCAGGGTGCTGAACTTATGTATAAGAAGTGTTCGGACTTTGCTGCTGTATTGTGGGGTGATAAGTAGCCCCTGGCGAATATGAAACGTACAGAAGAGTATCGATGCAGCAAATAAGCAGATCGAGATAAAACGAAGTAAGAAGAGAAAACCACAGACACTAGGCCACGAACCATTTTTATTATAACTGGATGGATACGTCAAGGCGTATCTTGTACAGATGGTGCGAGAAGTATCCGGGCTATTTAACATGCCGAAATCAGTAGGGCGCAGCGTGCGGGTCCTGGTAAATAAGTATGAATACCGTCAAGAAGAACGTATAAAGGTTACCCTACACACCTGTGCTGCTTGCTTCCATTGTATGCCAATCCTTCTAAAGGACTTGCGATCAGGCCCACGAAAAAAAGGAACCTGAGACAAAAATAGTTAAAGTATGTGTGTCCGGGATCGGTCTGGCCGAACTGTAGCCCTCGGGTTATCTTGTGCCTCCCTCGATGTCCATTGAATTTTGAGTGCGTAATTGTGTACGCATGGTACGAATGCCACTACCTCATTGGGACTGGGACAGAGGCCGAATTGCTAGTCGATCTCTTGACGAGTCGCGTCGTCCTGTTGCAGTGTAGTCCGGAACCTCTTAATGATGTACGAGGGCTCGACAGTCGTACTATGGTGCTGCTTGAGAAGGCCGCCTCAGCATTTCGGCCGCTAGAGCGCGGTGTGCTCCTCTGCTCGAGGGAGCGCCCAGATTGCCATTGACTGTTATGACACCGCATGGACCGCATCTTGAGCTTGAGATAAGCATAGTGTGGCACTGCGTCGAATCTAGCAAATGCGGTTCGTCCGAGCAGTGCGTGATAGCCGCTGCGGAAGGGGACGATATCGAAGATTAGCTCTTCGCTTTGGAAGTTTTCCGGAGAACCAAAGACCACCTCCCGCGTGATTGAGCCCGTACAACGGGCCTCTACGCCTGGTATGACTCCTTTAAAGGTAGTCTTTGTTGGTTTGATTCGCGAGGGGTTAATGCCCATCTTCCGCACTGTGTCCTGATAAAGCAGGTTGAGACTGCTACCACCGTCCATCAGGACTCGTGTTAGGTGAAACCCATCAATAATTGGGTCGAGGACTAGTGAGGCTGAACCACCATGGCGTATACTAGTTGGGTGATCCCGACGATCGAAGGTGATCGGGAATGATAACCACAGATTGAATTTTGGGGCGATCGGCTCACTGCCAGAGACGCCCTTAAGTGCTCGCCACGCCCCTTTGGGGATGTGCGAGGAGATATCATGTTCACCGTTTTGACTTGAGGGGGAAATTTCTTCTGTCCCCCAATGTTCGGCTGCGGGGGCTCTTCTTCCTCGTCCTCACTTTGTGATCCCTTTTCTTTGTTTTTGGCATTTAACTTGTCGGCCTGCTTGAAGGATGATTGGCTCGCTTATCTGGGGTGCCGTGAATTTGGCACGGATGGTCGAGTATGCGGTCCAGGCTGGAAGGTCCTTCGCTATTTCTTTTGTAGGGCTTCTTCTGTTGGCCAGACTTGGAGCCACTGAATCCGGTGTTGACTGTGGTGGCATCGGTGTTGTCACCATTGCTTTGGCGTTTGTGTGTATTGCGCTAGAGCTTTCCGGTGCTGTTCTTGGCCTTAGTGGGGCCTGCCTCGCTGGCTGTGTTTTTACTATGAGCCAGCCAGCTGTCCTCACCCACACAGAAGCGGGTCATGAGTGCCGTGAGGGCTACCATAGACTTTAGCTTTTCTTGGCCGAGGTGGCGTGCTAGCCATCGTCACGGATGCTATGTTTGAAGGCTGCTAGGGCCTCGACATCCGGACAGTCAACGATCTAGTTCTTTTTGGTTAGGAACCTAGTCCAGAATTTTCTAGCTGATTCTCCAGGTTGTTGAACAATGTGGCTTAAGTCATCGGCGTCCGATGGCCGGACATAAGTTCCTTGGAAGTTATCAAGGAAACTTCCCAGCTGCCGATGGAATTCTCAGGCAGGCTATTTAACTAGTGCCAAGCTGGCCCTTTGAGCTTTAATGGGAGGTATTTGATGGCGTGGAGGTCATCTCCTCGAGCCATATGAATATGGAGAATGAAATCCTCGATCCATACTACGGCGGTTGTGCCGTCGTATGATTCGATGTTGACAGGCTTGAACCCCTTGGGGAATTCGTGATCCAGTACTTCATCTGTGAAGCAGAGAGGGTGAGCAGCGCCTCTATATCGGGCCGCGTCATGACATATCTCTGATGGAGTCCGTCTGTGGTATTCGGCCCGGGCATGGTTAGGTTTATCATGTCCGAATAGGTAGCCGTCGTCATGCCACGAGGCACGCCCTCGTGATCCGTAGATTGATCTTGTATGTCCTGCTCTATCGTCCAGGATCTGCTGGAGGTCGTACGTGTGACCTCGAACTCTTCTCGCCTCTATTTTTACGGGCGGTGGGGCAGGCTGCTGTTCTGCCTCGAGTTGTCACTTTAACCTGTCGGGGTGGCCGGTCGGTCGCTCTGCCTCGACCACATGGTGGTCGCTCCAAGACACGCAAGGGAGATGTGTGCTCCGTGCTTCCTCATCAAATTGAGGTAGCATCTGCGCTTCGGTAGCTCTTGGTTGGGCGCCGAGGCCAGATTCTTCGGCTGTCGTGACATCACCATCTCTCGACGAAAGCAGATCTTGTTCAGCTTGAAGCTGCTGCTATTTCTTTTTCGTGCTCCTTGCAAGGGCTATGAGCTGAAGCTAAAGCGCCTCGCCCAGAGGATCCTCAGCACGGCGAATTTTTGTTGTCGAGGCTTGTCTCTCCTGAGGGCGGACGGTAACTATCGCCCCGCGAGTCATCTTCTATGGCATGTTCATCGTGGTTGTCTTGCTCGCTGTTGATGTTCCTCCCGATCGGATAAAGTCCGGGTGGTCTTCATTGTTTTCGGCGACGCCGAGTACTATTTTCTCCGTGCCGGTGTTGCGCCCTTTGAGCGACGAGGCTTAGGACGGCGCTCGGGGCATCGGCGCTTGACCGCGCCTCGAGGTTTTATTCGTGACCGCCTCTTCTTTGTCATCGCCAGATCCTTTGGGTGTATCAACCATGTACACATCGTACAAAGAGGTAGCCGTCCAACGTCCGGTGAATGGAGGATCTTGGCCTTGCTCCTTATCGGCATCATCGTCCATACCGTCGATTCGGAGCCATAGTCAAGCACGTCGGTTAAGTCATCGACGGTGGCTATGAAGTGGGTGGCGGGTGGGAAGCAAAATTTTTCGTCATCCATCTCTAGCTCGAACCGGACGTAGTTCGGCTGTGAGTCCTTCTCCAAGGACATATTCTTTAAAGATTTTAGCACGTCACCCAAAGGCGAGTGCTGGAAAACGTCAGCGGCGCTGAACTCGAAGATCGATAACCGATCTAGCTCGGTGTCCGCGGGCGTACACAGTCTGGAACTTATAGCAAGAGACAAGTCCGAAGTTCCGTTAAAGCGGATATTGCAAGGCGTTGAGTCCGTGTGCGGCTCCAATGCCATGGACTCTGCGGCCTCAGATGGCACGATCTACTTTGGTTGTAAGGCCGTTGCAGCAGCAGGAACCATCTCCTGAGTGTGATCCGATGACAGATTTATGTCACGGTTATCGGGTGAGGGAGAGCGATCACCGCAGTCTCGAGTCCCTTGAAGATCAAGTCTCCATGGATATCCGCGATGTAGTTCAAGCTTCCGAATCTGACCTGATGGCCAGGGGCGTAGCTGTCGATCTGCTCCAGATGGCCAAGCGGGTTGGCCCGTAGTACAAAGTTGCCGAATACGAAGGTCTATCCGGGGAGGAAGGTTTCTCCCTGGACAACGTCATTGCTGACGATCGAAGGGGACATCGAGCCCTTTGCCGACGGCACAATGGAACTCTCAATGAAAGCACCAATGTCGGTGTCAAAACCGGCGAATCTCGGGTAGGGGGTCCCGAACTGTGCGTCTAGGATCGATGGTAATAGGAGACGGGGGACACGATGTTTACCCAGGTCCGGGCCCTCTCTATGGAGGTAATACCGTACTTCCTGCTTGATTGATCTTGATGAATATGAGTGTTGCAAGAGTTGATCTACCAGGAGATCGTAATGGCTAAAACCTAGGAGCCTAGCCTATGTGTATATGGTAATGAATGTCCCCTATCCGGAGTATGCTCTCTGGTTTATATAGACACCGGAGAGATCTAGGGTTACATGGGGTCAGTTACATAAGAAGGAATCTTCATAGCTGGTCGCCTAGCTTTCCTTCCACGCCAAGGGAAGTCCAATCCGGACACGGGTATAGTCTTCGGCCTTCATATCTTCACAGCCCATCAGTCCGGCACATTGAATAACAGGTCGGACGCCCGAGGACACCTTAGTCCAGGACTCCCTCAACGATGAAATCCTCGTTGCCGAGGCTCTCCTCCTCCTCTGAGAGAGGACGATAGCTAACATCATCCGGCTCATTGGGCATGGCCTGTTTATCAGGGTTAACTTGCCCGTTGTCTTGTTCCTCCTGTTCGGATATTGCTCCAACAGGGTCTTCATTGTTTTCGGCATCGTCCGGAGTACTATTTTCTCCAGCGCCAGTGTTGCTATCTTTCGAGCAACGTGACTTAGAATGGCGTTTAGGGCGCCGGCGCTTGTACTGTGTCTCGGGAAGTTTATTCTCAACTGGATCTTCTTTGTCATCATCATCAGCTTTTTTAGGTGTATCAACCATGTACACATCGTATGAGGAAGTGGTTGTCCATCGCCTAGTAAATGGTGGGTTTTGACCCTGCTCCTCATCGCCATCGTCGTCCATGCCGTCAATGTCTTCGGAGCCATAATCAAGCGTGTCGGTTAAGTCCTCGACAATGGCTATGAAGTGGGTGGTGGGTGGGAAGCGAAATTCTCCGTCATCAGCCCCTAGTTCGAACCGGACATAGTTCGACTATGAGTCCCCCGCCAAGGACAGGTTTTTTAACGAGTTTAGCACGTCGCACAGGGGCAAGTGTTGGAAGATGTCTGCGGCGCCGAATTCGAAAATCGATAACCGATCCAGCTCGTGTCCTTAGGCGTCCGTGGTTCGGAACTTATAGCCGGAGACGAGTCCGGAGTTCCGTTGACGCAAATATTGCAAGCTGTCGAGTCTGAGTACGGCTCCAACGCCGCAGACTCTGTGGCCTTGGATGGCGCAATCTGCGCCAGATTTGAGGCCGTTGCCACAACAGGAACCATCTCCTGGATGTGATCCGATGACAGATCTAAGTCATCTTCATCGGAGCGAGGGGGAGCGATCGCCGCGGTCTCAAATCCACCAAAGATCAAGTCTCCACGGATGTCCGCAACGTAGTTCAAGCTTCTGAATCTGACCTGATGGCCAGGGGCGTAGCTGTCGATCTGCTCCAGATGGCTAAGCGAGTTGGCCCACAGTACAAAGCCGCCGAATACGAAGATCTGTCCGGGGAGGAAGGTTTCTCCTTGGACAGCGTCACTATCGATGATTGAAGGGGCCATCGAACCTTTCGTCGACGGCACAGTGGAACTCTCAATGAAAGCACCAATGTCGATGTCAAAACCGGCGGATCTCGGGTAGGGGTTCTCGAACTGTGCGTCTAAGGTCGATGGTTACAGGAGACAGGGGACACGATGTTTACCCAGGTTCGGGCCCTCTCTATGGAGGTAATACCCTACTTCCTGCTTGATTGATCTTGATGAATATGAGTATTACAAGAGTTGATCTACCACGAGATCGTAATGGCTAAACCCTAGAAGTCTAGCCTGTATGACTATGGTAATGAGTATATCCTTTCCGGACTACGCCCTCCGGTTTATATAGACATCGGGGAGATCTAGGGTTACATAGAGTTGGTTACATAAGAAGGAATCTTCATAGTTGGTCGCCAAGCTTGCCTTCCACGCCAAGGAGAGTCCTATCCGGACACGGGTACAGTCTTCGGCCTTCATGTCTTCACAGCCCACCAGTCCGGCCCATTGATAATAGGCCGGACGCCCGAGGACCCCTTAGTCCAGGACTCCCTCAGTCACGCCCGGACGCCAAGCCAGCAACCTGATCTCTATTATCCAACTACTACAACTAGTAATGAATTTTACATAGAGTCACAAGTCGACACGCGGGTCTTTATACATTATAATGACAACACTTTGGCTCCTGCCGGCTGACATACATGACGGGCAGGCCATGTATAAATTACACACATGCATCACATACATATGAGCCATACTATTCACATCAAACCCTGCAAAAACAAAGATATGCATAGAATTGCGTTCTACCGGTTTAAGTGTCGGGTACGAAAACAAGGCGCTACGCACACGGCGGTCGTGCTAGTTGGTTAGCTGGTGGGGTTCGAAGGGGCAGCGCCCCTCGCGGGTGCAGGCAGCGCCCGACGTTTTCACAAATCACAGATCACATCTGAACTCCGATCACACGCGAATTTTTCGATCTGACCGATCTCATCGATCATCACAAATCCAATTCAGATTTACGTTTCACTGTTAACCCCGATGGTGGATACCGACCGGTAGGGGTAGGTTGTGTCACGAGCTCATCGATTCTGATCATCAGAAAACATAGCCATATCAATTCCCATGTGCAGTTGATCTCATCAACCGTGCACATAGCCGATCTCATCAACGACAACAGATCTCATCTGCCGCCTCCACATATCGAATATGCATATGATCTGAATCAAAATCCTATAGCATAGGCTCTGATACCACTGTCCGGATCTACGGTAGGGTGCGTAGACTGCAAATTAAAATTTTCCTACACGCAGACACTACAAAAAAAAGACACTTCCGTGATGATACGTGTTTATCACAGTAGGTCGCGTTTTTTGTCATGCATGTACATCCATGACAAATTTATGACAGAATCAAGATAGTCATACATGTGTTGTCGTAGAAGTGTTCCATGACATTACCAAAATTATCATCACGGAAGTGTCCACTTCCATGACGATAAATCGTGCGTCACAGAAGTGCTTTCGTCAAGGGTGACCGACACGTGGCATCCACTATAACGGAACATTGTTAAGCTATCGGGTCCGGTTTTGGATCCGATAACCTGTTAATAGCCCCGACCAATGGGGATTTTCCATGTGTAAAATCATCATTGGCTGGAGGAAACACGTGTCGGCTCACCGTTGGGACAGATGTCATCCACTCATTGGACACAAAGCGCCTATGATATGTCGACACGTGGCACGGCCCAATAGAGGCCTATTCCTGTGAAAAGGCCGGCCCGTTTGACTTGGTCAAAAGGTGGCGGGCCGGCCCACGGCAAGCCTGTTAACGGCATGTTCGCATATAGCCCATTTACAGCCCGCTAACCCAGGGCCCATTTACGGCCTAACTGAATTAGGCCAAGTAGCGTCATCTGGGCCGTCCAATATAATTCCAGCCCGTTTTAACTTCCGGCCCATGTATGGCCCATGACGTCTTTCGGACCATATGAGGCCCTTATTACTATCGGCCCATTAACGGCCCGTGGTAAAACTGGCCCGTAATGAACAGTGTATCACTTTATACCCATTAACGGCCCATTATTCCGCTAATGCTTCCAGCCCATGTTATCTTTTGGCCTTCTTGGGGCCCATTTATTCTGGGCTCATTTCTACATTCATTTACTTACGTCTACATCGCTATTTTCGCTTAGGCCAAATTCAGCCCGTGGTTACAGTCGGCCCATTTGTGGCCCGTTAATACGTTGGGTCATTTTCATAGCGTCATCAAAATACGGCCGATTAACGACGGCCCGTTATGGTCGGCCCATGAATGGACGATTTCAACTCTATCCCATTTACGGCCATAATGTGGGTTGTTATTGGCCCATGTTTGGCCAACCGATCATAAGCCCATAGAAGGCCCATTGATGTTACGGCCCATAGAAGGCCCATTGTGTCTACGGCCCGTATAAGGCCCATTGTTTCTATGCCACGTAGAAGGCCCATTGTTTCTATGACCCTTAGAAGGCCCATTGTTTCTACGGCCCGTAGGAGGCCCATGTTAACTACATCCGGTGGGCATCAAAGTTCGCCACCATTGCAAATATAGGGAACACCCTACACTATACAAAAATGGCTTGCTATTTTCTTCAGCCGGTGGCTGCATGTTAAGAACAATTTTTGTATCGCACCAAAACAAATTACAACTATAAAACAAAAGGAAGGTTGGCATAAAAGTTAACCGTCTAGCAGATAAATGCACCACCAGAAGTTCAGAAGCTCATTTCATTTGACCTGACTGTTATGTTTTCATGTTGTATTGTCCGATGGAGCACCATAAGCTTCGCATTCAGTTCTCCTAGACTCCTGAACAACATAGCAAATGTATGATAGTCTGGTTTCAAAAACATGCATATCTTGACAACATCGAACAATGTCTCTCCTTGTTTCACAAAGGGTCTCTGTTAGGGAATGGACTTGTGTCTGGAGCGCAGATACAACTGTTGGAAATATGCCCTAGAGGCAATAATAAAATGGTTATTATTATATTTCTTTGTTCATGATAATTGTCTATTATTCATGCTATAACTGTGTTATCCGGAAATCGTAATACACGTGTGAATACATAGACCACAACATGTCCCTAGTAAGCCTCTAGTTGACTAGCTCGTTGATCAACAGATAGTCATGGTTTCTCGACTATGGGCATTGGATGTCATTGATAACGGATCACATCATTAGGAGAATGATGTGAAGGACAAGACCCAATACTAAGCATAGCACAAAGATCGTAGTTCGCTTCGCTAGAGCTTTCCAAATGTCAAGTATCATTTCCTTAGACCATGAGATTGTGCAACTCCGGATACCGAGGAGTGATTTGGTGTACCAAACGTCACAACGAATCGGGTGACTATAAAGGTGCACTACGGGTATCTCCGAAAGTATCTGTTGGGTTGGCATGAATCGAGATCGATTTGTCACTCCGTATGACGGAGAGGTATCTCTGGGCCCACTCGGTAATGCATCATCATAATGAGCTCAATGTGACCAAGTGTCTGGTCACGGGATCATGCATTACGGTACGAGTAAAGTGACTTGCCGGTAACGAGATTGAACGAGGTATTGGGATACGACGATCGAGTCTCGGGCAAGTAACGTACCTATTGACAAAGGGAATTGTATACGGGATTGATTGAATCCTCGACATCATGGTTCATCCGATGAGATCATCGAGGAGCATGTGGGAGCCAACATGGGTATCCAGATCCCGCTGTTGGTTATTGACCGGAGAGGCGTCTCGGTCATGTATGCATGTCTCCCGAACCCGTAGGGTCTACACACTTAAGGTTCGGTGACGCTAGAGTTGTAGAGATATGAGTATGTAGTAACCCGAAAGTTGTTGGGAGTCCCGGATGAGATCCCAGACGTCACGAGGAGTTCCGGAATGGTCCGGAGGTAAAGATTTATATATAGGAAGTCCAGTTTCGGCCACCGGGAAAGTTTCGGGGTCACCAGATTGTCTGGGACCACGGAAGGGTCCCGGGGGTCCATCGGGTGTGGCCACCTATCCTGGAGGGCCCCATGGGCTGAAGTGGCGTGGGAACCAGCCCCTGGTGGGCTGGTGCGCCCCACCCAAGGGCCCAAGGCGCCTAGGGTTGAAACCCTAAGGGGTCGTTGCCCGGGGCATGCGCCTCGTTGAAACCCTAAGGGGGTTGCCCCCGGCCGCCCCCCTCCAGATGGGATCTCCAAGGGGCATGCGCCCTAGCCCCTATATAGTGGAGGGAGGAGGCAGCCGCACCCAGCCCCCGGCGCCTCCCTCTCCTCTCCAACACCTCTCCTCTCTCAGAGCTTGGCGAAGCCCTGCCGAGATCCTCGCTGCATCCACCACCACGCCGTCAGTGCTGCTAGATCTCCATCAACCTCTCCTTCCCCTTGCTGGATCAAGAAGGAGGAGACGTCTTCCCAACCGTGACGTGTGTTGAACGCGGAGGTGCCGTCCGCTCGGCACTCGGTCATCGGTGATTTGGATCACGCACGAGCACGACTCCATCAACCCCGCTCTCTTGAACGCTTCCACGCGATCTACAAGGGTATGTAGATGCACTCCTTTTCCCTCGTTGCTAGATAACTCCATAGATTGATCTTGGTGATGCGTAGAAATTTTTGATTTCTGCTACGTTCCCCAACAGTGGCATCATGAGCTAGGTCTATGCGTAGTTCTCTTTGCACGAGTAGAACACAAATTTGTTGTGGGCGTAGATGTTGTCAACTTTCTTGCTGCTACTAGTCTTATCTTGCTTCAGCGGTATTGTGGGATGAAGCAGCCCGGACCAACCTTACACGTATGCTTACGTGAGACAGGTTCCACCGACTGACATGCACTAGTTGCATATGGTGGTTAGCGGGTGTCTGTCTCTCCCACTTTAGTTGGAGCGGATTCGATGAAAAGGGTCCTTATGAAGGGTAAATAGAAGTTGACAAATCACGTTGTGGCTTTCACGAGGGTAAGAAACGTTCTTGCTAGAACCCTATTGCAGCCACGTAAAACTTGCAACAACAATTAGAGGACGTCTAACTTGTTTTTGCAGCAAGTGTTTTGTGATGTGATATGGCCAAAGTTGTGATGAATGATGAATGATATATATGTGATGTATGAGATCATGTTCTTGTAATAGGAATCACGACTTGTATGTCGATGAGTATGACAACCGGCAGGAGCCATAGGAGTTGTCTTTATTTTTTGTATGACCTGCGTGTCATTGAGAAACGCCATGTAAATTACTTTACTTCATTGCTAAACGTGTTAGCCATAGTAGTAGAAGTAATAGTTGGCGAGCAACTTCATGGAGACACGATGATGGAGATCATGATGATGGAGATCATGGTGTCATGTCGCTGACAAAGATGATCATGGAGCCCCGAAGATGGAGATCAAAGGAGCTGTATGATATTGGCCATATCATGTCACTACTATTTGATTGCATGTGATGTTTATCATGTTTTTGCATCTTGTTTACTTAGAACAACCATAGTAATTTCAAGAAAAGTGTTCCCCCTAACTGTGCACCGTTGCGAAGGTTCGTTGTTTCGAAGCACCATGTGATGATCGGGTGTGATAGATCCTAACGTTCGAATACAACGGGTGTAAGCCAAATTGCACACGCAATACACTTAGGTTGACTTGACGGGCCTAGCATGCACAGACATGGCCTCGGAACACGGAAGACCGAAAGGTCGAGCATGAGTCGTGTAGAAGATACGATCAACATGATGATGTTCACCGACGTTGACTAGTCCGTCTCACATGATGATCGGACACGGCCTAGTTTACTTGGATCATGTTTCACTTAGATGACTAGAGGGATGTCTAATCTGAGTGGGAGTTCATTAAATAATTTGATTAGATGAACTTAATTATCATGAACTTAGTCTAAAATCTTTGCAATATGTCTTGTAGATCAAATGGCCCACGTTACCCTCAACTTCAACGCGTTCCTAGAGAAATCCAAGCTGAAAGATGATGGCAGCAACTATACGGACTGGGTCCGGAACCTGAGGATCATCCTCATAGCTGCCAAGAAAGATTATGTCCTAGAAGCACCGCTAGGTGAAGCACCAATCCCAGAGAACCAAGACGTTATGAACGCTTGTCAGTCTCGTGCTGATGATTACTCCCTCGTTCAGTGCGGCATGCTTTACAGCTTAGAACCAGGGCTCCAAAAGCGTTTTGAGCAACACGGAGCATATGAGATGTTCGAGGAGCTGAAAATGGTTTTCCAAGCTCATGCCCGGGCTGAGAGATATGAAGTCTCTGACAAGTTCTTCAGCTGTAAGATGGAGGAAAATGGTTCTGTCAGTGAGCACATACTCAAGATGTCTGGGTTACACAACCGCTTGACTCAGCTGGGAGTCAATCTCCCGGATGACGCGGTCATTGACAGAATCCTCCAGTCGCTTCCACCAAGCTACAAGAGCTTTGTGATGAACTTCAATATGCAGGGGATGGAAAAGACCATTCCTGAGGTATATTCAATGCTAAAATCAGCGGAGGTGGAGATCAAAAAGGAACATCAAGTGTTGATGGTGAATAAAACCACTAAGTTCAAGAAGGGCAAGGGTAAGAAGAACTTCAAGAAGGACGGCAAGGAAGTTGCCGCGCCTGGTAAGCCAGTTGCCAGGAAGAAGTCAAGCAATGGACCCAAGCCTGAGACTGAGTGCTTTTATTGCAAGGGAAGTGGTCACTGGAAGCGGAACTGCCCCAAGTACTTAGCGGACAAGAAGGACAGCAAAACCAAAGGTATATGTGATATACATGTAATTGATGTGTACCTTACCAGTACTCGTAGTAGCTCTTGGGTATTTGATACCGGTGCAGTTGCTCATATTTGTAACTCAAAGCAGGAGCTGCGGAATAAGCGGAGACTGGCGAAGGACGAGGTGACGATGCGCGTCGGGAATGGTTCCAAGGTCGATGTGATCGCCGTTGGCATGCTACCTCTACATTTACCTACGGGAATAGTTTTAAACCTCAATAATTGTTATTTAGTACCAGCTTTGAGCATGAACATTGTATCTGGATCTCGTTTAATTCGAGATGGCTACTCATTTAAATCCGAAAATAATGGTTGTTCTATTTTTATGAGAGATATGTTTTATGGTCATGCCCCGATGGTCAATGGTTTGTTCTTAATGAATCTCGAACGTGATGCTACACATATTCATAGTGTGAATACCAAAAGATGTAAAGTTGACAACGATAGTCCCACATACTTGTGGCACTGCCGCCTTGGTCACATTGGTGTCAAGCGCATGAAGAAGCTCCATGCTGATGGACTTTTAGAGTCTCTCGATAATGAATCATTTGACACATGCGAACCATGCCTCATGGGCAAAATGACCAAGACTCCGTTCTCCGGAACAATGGAGCGAGCGACCAACTTATTGGAAATCATACATACCGATGTGTGCGGTCCAATGAGCGTTGAGGCTCGCGGAGGATATCGTTATGTTCTCACTCTCACTGATGATTTGAGTAGATATGGGTATGTATACTTGATGAAACATAAGTCCGGAACCTTTGAAAAGTTCAAGGAATTTCAGAATGAGGTAGAGAATCAACGTGACCGAAAGATAAAGTTCTTACGATCAGATCGTGGGGGAGAATATTTAAGTCATGAATTTGGTATGCACTTAAGGAAATGTGGAATCGTTTCACAACTCACGCCGCCTGGAACACCTCAGCGTAACGGTGTGTCAGAACGTCGTAATCGCACTTTATTAGATATGGTGCGATCTATGATTTCTCTTATCGATTTACCGCTATCATTTTGGGGATACGATCTAGAGACAACCACATTCACTTTAAATAGGGCACCGTCTAAATCCGTTGAGACGACACCGTATGAATTATGGTTTGGGAAGAAACCTAAGCCATCGTTTCTAAAAGTTTGGGGATGCGATGCTTATGTCAAGAAACTTCAACCTGAAAAGCTCGAACCCAAGTCAGAAAAATGCGTCTTCATAGGATACCCTAAGGAAACCATTGGGTATACCTTCTACTTGAGATCCAAAGGCAAGATCTTTGTTGCCAAGAACGGGTCCTTTACGAGAAAGAGTTTTCTCGAAAGAATTAAGTGGGAGGAAAGTAGAGCTTGATGAAGTACTACCTCTTGAAACGGTAAGTAGCGCAACTCAGGAAGATGTTCATGTGGTGCCTGCACCGACAAGAGAGGAGGTTAATGATAATGATCAAGATACTTCGGATCAAGCTCCCACTGAACTTCGAAGGTCCACAAGGACACGTTCCGCACCAGAGTGGTACGGCAACCCTGTCTTGGAAATCATGTTGTTAGACAACGTGAACCTTGAACTATGAAGAAGCGATGGCGGCCCAGATTCCAACAAATGGCTTGAAGCCATGCAATCCGAGATAGGATCCATGTATGAAAACACAAGATGGACTTTGACAGACTTGCTCGATGATCGGCGAGCAATAGAAAACAAATGGATCTTTAAGAAGAAGATGACGGATGGTAATGTTACCATCTATATAGGCTCGACTTGTCGCTAAGGGTTATCGACAAGTTCAAGGGGTTGACTACGATGAGACTTTCTCTCCGTAGCGGCTGAATTCGTCCAATCATGTTAGCAATTGCCGATACTATGATTATGAGATATGGCAAATGGACGTCAAAACGGCATTCCTTAACGGTCACCTTAAGGAAGAACTGTATATGATGCAGCGGAAGGTTTTGTCGACCCCGAGAATGCTAACAAGGTATGCAAGCTCCAGCGATCCATTTATGGGCTGGTGCAAGCATCTCGAGTTGGAACATTCGCTTTGAAGAGATCATCAAAGCGCTTGGGTTTACATACTTATGGAGAAGCCTCGTTTATAAGAAAGTGAGTGGGAGCTCAGAGCATTTCTCATATTATATGTAGATGACATACTTTTGATGGGAAATGATATAGAACTTTTGGACAGCATTAAAGCCTACTTGAATAAGTGTTTTTCAATGAAGGACCTTGGAGAAGTTGTTACATATTAGGCATCAAGATCTATAGGATAGATCGAGACGCCTCATAGGTCTTTCACAAAGCACATACCTTGATAAGATATTGAAGAAGTTCAATATGGATCAGTCCAAGAAAGGGTTCTTGCTCATTGCAAGGTGTGAGATTGAGCTCGCTCAATGCCCAACCACGCAGAAGATAAAGAAGAGATGAGTGTCATCCCCTATGCCTCAGCCATAGGGTCTATTATGTATGCCATGCTGTGTACAGACCTGATATAAACCTTGCCTTAAGTTTCAGAGGAAGGTACCAAAGTAATACCGCAAGGAACATCTGGACAGCGGTCAAGAACATCCCAAGTACCGAAAAGGACTAAGGATATGTTTTCGCTTATGGAGGTGACGAAGAGCTCGTCAGAAGGGTTACGCCGATGTTAGCTTCGACACCGATCCGATGACTCTAAGTCACAAACCGGATAAGTGTATATTTTGAATGGTGGGGCAGGAAGCTGGTGCAGTTGCAAGCAGAGCGTGGTGGCGGGATCTACATGTCAAGCGGAGTTCATGGCAGCCTCTGAGGCCACGCATGAAGCAATCTGGGTGAAGGAGTTCATCACCGACCTAGGAGTCATACCCAATGCGTCGGGCCGATCACACTCTTCCGTGACAACACCGGAGCTATTGCACTTGCCAAGGAGCCTGTGTTTCACAAGAAGACCAGGCACATCAAGCATCGCTCAACTCCATACGTGAAAATGTTCAAGATGGAGACATAGATATTTGTAAAGTACATACGGATCTGAATGTGGCAGATCCGTTGACTAAACCTCTCCCTAGAGCAAAACATGATCAACACCAGAACGCTATGGGTGTTCGATTCATCACGATGTAACTAGAATATTGACTCTAGTGCAAGTGGGAGACTGTTGGAAATATGCCCTAAAGGCAATAATAAAATGGTTATTATTATATTTCTTTGTTCATGATAATTGTCTATTATTCATGCTATAACTGTGTTATCCGGAAATCGTAATACACGTGTGAATACATAGACCACAACATGTCCCTAGTAAGCCTCTAGTTGACTAGCTCGTTGATCAACAGATAGTCATGGTTTCCTGACTATGGGCATTGGATGTCATTGATAACGGGATCACATCATTAGGAGAATGATGTGACGGACAAGACCCAATACTAACAATAGCACAAAGATCGTGTAGTTCGTTTCGCTAGAGCTTTTCCAAATGTCAAGTATCATTTCCTTAGACCATGAGATTATGCAACTCCCGGATACCGTAGGAGTACTTTGGGTGTACCAAACGCCACAACGAATCGGGTGACTATAAAGGTGCACTACGGGTATCTCCGAAAGTATCTCATTGGGTTGGCACGAATCGAGATCGATTTGTCACTCCGCATTGACGGAGAGGTATCTCTGGGCCCACTCGGTAATGCATCATCATAATGAGCTCAATGTGACCAAGTGTCCGTCACGGATCATGCATTATGGTGCGAGTAAAGTGACTTGCCGTAACGAGATTGAACGAGGTATTGGGATACCGACGATCGAAGTCTCGGGCAAGTAACGCATCGATTGACAAAGGGAATTGTATACGGATTGATTGAATCCTCGACATCGTGGTTCATCCGATGAGATCATCGAGGAGCATGTGGGAGCCAACATGGGTATCCAGATCCCGCTGTTGGTTATTGACCGAGAGGCGTCTCGGTCATGTCTCAGATGTCTCCGAACCCGTAGGGTCTACACTTAAGGTTCGGTGACGCTTAGGGTTGTAGAGATATGAGTATGCAGTAACCCGAAAGTTGTTCGGAGTCCCGGATGAGATCCCCGACGTCACGAGGAGTTCCGGAATGGTCCGAAGTTTAAGATTTATATATAGAAAGTCCAGTTTCGGTGACCGGAAAAGTTTCGGGGGTCACGGTATTGTCTGGGACCACGGAAGGGTCCTGGGTCCACCGGTGTGGCCACCTATCCGGAGGGCCCCATGGACTGAAGTGGCGTGGGAACCAGCCCCGGTGGGCTGGTGCGCCCCACCCAAGGGCCCAAGGCGCCTAGGGTT
Source organism: Aegilops longissima (assembly GCA_021605205.1). Classification (NCBI taxonomy): domain Eukaryota; kingdom Viridiplantae; phylum Streptophyta; class Magnoliopsida; order Poales; family Poaceae; genus Aegilops; species Aegilops longissima. Next base: position 533,811,943 of record CM038678.1, on the reverse strand, counting down.
GAAACCCTAAGGGGGCGCTGCTCGGTTGAAACCCCTAAGGGGTCGTTGCCCGGGCCGCCTCTAGATGGGATCTCCAAGGGGCATGCGCCCCCTAGCCCCTATATATAGTGGAGGGAGGAGGCAGCCGCACCTAGCCCCCGGGCGCCCCTCTCCTCTCCAACACCTCCTCCTCTCAGAGAGCTTGGCGAAGCCTGCCGAGATCCTCGCCGATCCACCACCACGCCGTCGTGCTGCTGGATCTCCATCAACCTCTCCTTCCCCTTGCTGGATCAAGAAGGAGGAGACGCCTTCCCAACCGCACGTGTGTTGAACGCGGAGGTGCCGTCCGTTCGCACTCGGTCATCGGTGATTTGGATCACGACGAGCACGACTCCATCAACCCGCTCGCTGAACGCTCGCACGTGATCTCGCAAGGGTATGTAGATGCACTCCTTTTCCCCTCATTGCTAGATAACTCCATAGATTGATCTTGGTGATGCGTACAAATTTTTTGATTTCTGCTACGTTCCCCAACAACAACATTGTTTTGAGCTTGCATATCTTGATCATGAGGCAGTTTGGACGAGATTGCCTTAACAACCAACCCAGTATTACGCAGGAATGTGCTTTTGGCACTGTTAGTGGACAGGTACTGACCCACTGCAGCAAGAGCTGACATTGCGGTTATAGTTGCCTCGCCACCTTCACAAGGTGGCGATTCCACCATTATTTACATAGCTCGTTGAAAAGTTGTGGTTTTACATTAGTACCAGAACAGAAGATATTAAGGAGGCAACAAAACCAAAGAAAATAGCTTTGGTCTATATACATAACTTATTCTGGTGAACCCATGTAAAATAATAGTGGTATTTTATTGCAAAGTACATAATAAAACCAGGTTCCAAACATATGACCATGTACCAACGCTAATGTATTGTCTATTTCTTCACATTGTATTGAGGGCTAAGGATAAAGAGACGAAGTTTATAATATGATAAGCATAGTATGACATCATTCATATCACAAAACAACTAAGAACAGACAAACATGCAATTGTAACGTTGTGTGGGCAAGTCCAGCGCGGAACTAGATTACAGGTCAAGATCAAAGGAACATCACTCCTCTCTTTTAAACCTTGTAAGGTGCAATGTTACGCTAAGACAATTTTGTATAAAATTGAAAAGAGTAATAAACATTGGCTGCAAACCATGCAGTTCAAGGCACAAGTCAGAGTAAGTAGTAGTTAAAAGGCATGACGATTAAGGACTTACAACAGCGGCTTTGACTGGTGTAGTCATGCCCTTCTTCTTGCTGGTGTGACATTCCTTGAAGATTTCCACAACATTTGGTTCAGGTACTTTTGGTCCTTGCGGGCTTTCCTCTGCATTTGGAACAAGTCAATATAGATCTGATAATATGGTACAATGAAAAAGAGTGAAATAGCAGCTAATTACAAGAGCCTCGCGATTGTGCAATATAGCTACGAGATCATGTCGCTCGTTGGAATTTCACTTTGCACGATTGGCCTTATTCTTTGAACAGTTCACCTACAAGAAGATAGATTTGTGTGGCACATGCGTAAATAGGACTTCAACATGTGATCGATGACATATATATAATGTACCGATACTTCGGATCGGACCAAGTGTTTAACGAGGCCTCTCCGTCTTCATCGATATATTTTCCATGGAGATGTTTGGGCAAGTTCACCGTTAGCCTTGCCTTCAAAGTGAGTTTTCCTCAAGTTATACAGATATCGTCCGCAGAGCAGACTTGAAAACATGGGTGCAAGCTTGTCTGGTTGCATCATCTTGGCTATCCAACTTGAACCTCATCTGTTGAAAATTATGGGAGTCTTATTATCAGCAACCTAGAAATTATTGGACAGAGCAAGACGATATTACTAGTTTCCATACATAACCATACTTACAGATAAATGGTCAAGGAAGGTGTTGAACTGGGTTTCGTCTTTGTCATTCCTGTACTGAATCCATGTTGGGAGGATACGTACATGACACCTAACAGCAACCGCTGCCTCTGATACTAACTTGGTTGACTCTGTAGCATCACGTGGCCTTTTTAAACCTGCCTCAAAACGAATATCCATTCTTCCTCCTCTAGATTTAGTTAACCTATTGAGCATTATCCCAGATGTTTGTTTCCTCTTGCGCCTAGGTGCTAGTCCAACAACAAACATAGGAAGTGTTAGTGTACATCCTGTGAGACTATATATAAAGAAGCATGCAACTGTAATTTGACTCCAGCAACTACCTTCTTGCTGTTGAAGCTCACAAAGTTCATCTGATCTTGCCAACTCATCTTGTGTCAAGAGTGCTTCGGAAGTAGTATCAGGTGGCAAGGGAGCTTGGGAACGTGCTGCTAGCTGAGTTGACGACGAGTAAATCATGCAGCTGGTGGTACTGTGGAAGGTGTTGCAACAACTAGGGTTGTCTCTGCTTGTTTGGTGGCAGCTATTTGTTTCTGTTTGGCTTGTTCTGCAGCTCGTATAGCATGGGATACCCTGTTGGTACAATTTTTCGATGGACTTTGACCTTCTATTGCACCATCAGTACCAGCAGAATCTGCAGGATTGTTGCGCTTCCCTTTCCCTGTCGTTCTGTCTTGCTTCCTTTTTCTCTGTGCCATGTTAAGTCAAGCCGACAAGAAAAATGAATAACAATTTAGTTCTTCAGAACATATGTACTTTGATGTAAGAACATGGTGTGATAGACAGATATTGTATGTTCTAGAAACAGGAACACGTGTCTTAGTCACAAGTATAATGTGTAAAGTAAGCAGATGCAATTCAACAAAATTAGAAGCAATACAAGCTAGACATCATACATAACATGCAACCACATATAACAGTGCCAAGTTAGAGGGAGCACCTTTGATGGTGCACTAGGGGAGACGTGCTCATCACCAACACAGCTACGTTGAGTGTCTATGCCTGTGTTGTCTTGGAAATCATCTTGGGGGGATGGATGAGTAGAATCTATAGAGGCCCTCCATTTGGAAGGAGCACCTTCATCCGCTGCCTTGCTAACTTCCTTCCGCTTTATTAATTTTTAATTGTCAAGTAAAACCGACAAGAAAAAGCAATAAAATTCACTCTTCAGAACTCATTCGTGCATGATACTAACAATCACTACTTTGATGTAAGGCAAACACATGATTCCAGGATGGAATAATATGAAAAACAGGACGACATGGCATATTCACAACAGTTTGTGTAAACTAAGCAGAAACCATTTCACCAAATAAGAAGCAATGCAAGCTAGACACCACGTGAAAGATGCAACCAATATGACTCTGCCAAGTTAAAAGTGTCCCATCATAAATGGCATTTCAACAAATTAGAAGCAGCGCATGCTATAAATCATATCAAAGATGCAACTAATATCACACTGCATATACTGAAGGTGTCTCGTCATATTGATTTATGCGGGATACAAAAAAACAATAGTTTTATGTGAGGACATGCTTAATAGAAAGATGTACTATGTACTAAATACAGGAAGGCATGTCACATTAACAGGTATAATGTATATGCTAAGCAGAATAGCACATGCAGTTTAACCAGATTGGAAGAATTACAATCTAGACACCATATGCAACATGCAACCACATATCATGCTGCCAAGTTAGAGCAAGCACCTGCGATGCTAGTGTAGGGGAAATGCGGTAATCTACTACAGAGCTACGTTCACTATCTTCATCTAGCCTTGTTGTTTCTCGAGAATCATGTCGGGAGGCTGACGCTGCATTCTTTAAATGAGGAGTAATCCCCTTGCCTGACTGCCTCATCATAAGTGATTGATGAGGGATACACAAGAACATTAGTTTGATGTAAGAACATGGTTAATACACAGATGTACTAGTATGTACCAAAAACATAAATGCATGTCATATTCAAAGGTATAATGTGTAAGCTCAGCAGATACAATTTAACCAAATTGGAAGCAATACAAGCTAGACATCCGGCTGGAGTGGTGAGCATGAACATCTAGGACCTGAGAGCCTGGTGGGAGGCGGGCTGCTTCGCCACCATCGCGGATTTTTAGTTGGCTTCTAGGTGATGCCTCTTGTCGGTGTCAAAACCGGCGGATCTCGGGTAGGGGGTCCCGATCTATACGTCTAGGCCGATGGTAACAGGAAGCAAGGGACACATATGTTTACCCAGGTTCGGGCCCACTCGAAGGAGGTAAAACCCTACTTCTTGCTTGATTAATATTAAAGATATGGGTAGTACAAGAGTAGATCTACCACGAGATCGTAGAGGCTAAACCCTAGAAGCTAGCCTATGATGGTATGATTGTTATTGTGATCGGCCTTCTAAGGACCAACCTCTCCAGTTTATATAGACACAGGAGTGGGCTAGGGTTTACACGGAGTCGGTTACAAGGAAGTAAATATAATATCCAAATCGCCAAGCTTGCCTTCCATGCCAAGGAAAGTCCCATCCGGACACGGGTCGAAGTCTTGAGTCTTGTATCTTCACGCTTCAATAGTTCGGACGATGTATATAGTCTGGCTGTCCGGATACCCCTAATCCAGACTCCTCAAGAGCTCCCGAACCAGGCTTCAATGATGATGAGTCCGGCGCACAGTCTTATCTTCGGCATTGCAGGGCGGGTTCCATCTCCGAATACTCCAAAGTAATTATCGAACACTTGAACCGTGTCCGGATCCACAAAATGATCTTCACATGCCACCGTAGAGAGAATGGTATTTCACAAATGCAATCTGCTGACAACTTTTTAGGCAACGCGACGTGTCATTATGGTTGGGTCATTATTCGAACCGTTTTTCCACAACCAGCCATAGCGCACATTGCGAGGCGGTTTCCTTGACACGTCTTGTCAAAGCAGAGATCGCGTCCCCCTATCACGGGATTCTCATCAATGAGGGTGTGCGTAGCCCTACGACGGCTGTTGGTATGACTGTGTGTGCCGTAAGGTAAACCTCAAGCGGCCACCCTAAGGACCCTTGATATTCACCCCCTTTATAAAAGGGGCCGAGGCCTATGCCTCTTTTCCACCTCTCTCACGCCCTTCCGCACCTCGAGTTCTAACACCCGAGATCTAAGCTCCAACACCCCGGATCCTTCAATATGCCCGGATCCGACCCTCAAGGCCGGTGGGTGGCCTCATCGATTCAAGCGGAGGACATTGCGAAGCTTAGGGAGGTCGGATATCTGACCGCCGACATCCAGCACAGGCTTCCTGCTCCAGGGCAGGTCATCCCTACACCGGAGCCCAATGAGTGCATCGTGTTCATTCCTCATTTCCTCCGTGGCTTGGGCCTTACCCTTGATCCTTTTGTGAGGGGGCTCATGTTCTATTATGGGTTGGATTTTCATGATCTAGCTCCGGACGCTATCCTCCATATCTAGTCATTCATTATAGTGTACGAGGCCTTCCTCCATGTCACCCCACACTTCGGCTTATGGCTCAAGACCTTCAATGTGAAGCCGAAGATGATCGAGGGGCGACACGCGGAGTGCGGAGGTGCCGTAATAAGCAGGAACGCTGATGCCCCATGGCTAGAGGGTTCTTTCCCAGAAGTATCTGATGTATGGAAACGGAGGTGGTTTTATGTCACGGCTCCTAGAGGCACAAAATGGGCGGTCGCCCCCGAGTTCCGCTCGGGCCCTCCGTCACAACTAGCGTCTTGGATCGACGCAGGACGAAATTGGAAGCCCGCTGGTGATGTTCCAGTACTGCAGAACCGCATCCGAGAGCTTCTTGAGAGGAACATTAACCTTGTCAGCATAATGCAAGTGATGTTAATCTGACGGATGTTGCCGTGCCAACGCCGGCCTCTTCGGATGTGGGAATTCAATCCGAGGGTCCGCATGGATGTCAAGCACTTCTTCGCCTGAAGCTCAAGGATGTGCAAATTATTCTTCGGACCGAAAGTAAAGTGTCCGGACACCACCGAGGATGCGGGCCTAAGCTGCAATCGCTTAGATACCCAAGTAAGTAAACTTGATACCAGACACCCTATTTTGTATTTGTCATAATTGTTTATTCTGAAAATCATCCGTGGCTGAGAATGGCTCAGCAAGGCGTAGAGAATCAGGTGTCCGGTGCCACTTCCCGAAGGCTCGCTTGGTCTCACCATGGCCAAGATGCTTGACCGGTACTCAGCAGAATGCCCTCGTGGAAAGACAAGGGAAGAACGAAGAAACCGAACTTCACACGCCACGATCCAACTGGGAATTGTTGCCTCCCCTAAGGAGGATAGTCGGGAAGGGGAGGCTAAGGCCTCCTCCCCGCGCGGGAAGAAGAGGGCTGCCTCCAAAGACTCGGCGACGGAGATGCCTAAACTAGGGAAAAAGATAACCCCAGGGGGCTCTGCCCCGACGGGCACCTTCACCGCGTCGTGCCCACCAACGGGCCAGCCCTCCACCGAGTTGTAAGTTAATTTTTAATTCAAAGGTACTGCGTTCCTCCTAGATCAATAACCAGGATTCGTCTTTCGCAGTCCGGCTAGCAGCCCTTCTCAACAGAGTTCGTCTTCGGGGGATCTTCCTCCGGATATGATGGAGAGCGAGACACCACCCACCTCTGTGGCTCATGAAGCGGGCGACACCGAGGTGTCGTCACGGCCGGATCTGCCGAAGCCGGACGCCAATGCGTCAGCCGCCCTGAGCCCGGAGCGTTTTGCTCCCACGGGGGGCTATGGGAAGGGTTCGGCACAGTTCGATGTCCGGCCGGACATACTAACGGGCCTACTAGAGTGAGCTGCACTCTCGGAGGAGCACCACTCATTAATGAGCACGGTGCTCAGGAAGATTTCATCCGCTACAAGCGGTTTGAATGAAGCATTTACAAGTCTGCTCAGAGGCTTTGAGGTATGTAGTGAAGAATACACTGTTTTTGGCTGTGAGGCGCGCATTAGGTGTGCTCCATAGATAGTAGCCCCTGAGACTCTGGTTGCCCGCCCTAGGCGGCAAACGGGGGATCATAAATCAATGACTATGTCAAATACGCAGGTACTCGTGGGTCCGGACGCCGGCCAGTCCGTTGAAGTTGCCGAACTAACTAGGCAGATTGGATCGATTGACGCCGATATCACGCTGGTGAACGAGCGGCTGGACAAATCACAGGGTATGTGCTCTGCCTTCCTTTGTATAGGAAAATATGGAGGCGGCACGATATTAATGTAATATGTTCGGACTGCAGATGGTACTGCTGCCGTGGAGGCCCTGAGGGCGGAACTTGTCCAGGCAAAGGAACAAGATCGGGTTAGCAACGCGGCTGTCCTAAAGGCGGCCGAAGAATTGAGAGCCGAACAGGCTGCTCATCGCCGAAGCGAGGAAAAGATAGCCGAAATGGCTGTTGAGTTAAAAAATGTCGCTGACCGGTATGAGCTCCTTAAAAAGGAGCATAAGGATAGTTCGGCCAAGCTGGACAAGGCACTTAATGCCACCAAGGAATACGGACCGCGCCAGGTGCGCGGAGGAACTTCAACAGCTGGTAAAATCGCGCCGGAGGCTCCTACTTGTCATGGACGAAGTTTTTGATCCGGCACGCCCTCGATGGACGCTGGAGTCCTGTGGACGCGTATGTGGATTTGGCGAAGAGTACAGCTAATGCTGCCAAGTTCTTCGAGGATCAGGGTGATAAGGAAGTGGAGAAGCTTTTCTGGTCACAATTCAATGCTCCCACTCGCCCGCTGCCGTTAAGTGACAAGATGGCTGCTGTAGCGGAGCTTCACAGGCTGTCCGGTCTTGCAATGCGGTCTATGATAGACCATCTTTGGCCGAAAGGGCCTAAGCCGGACAGTTACTTTGGCTTGGTGCAGCAATTCCTTGGGGTCGTGCCTCGGATCGACGCCATGAGGAGGTCGGCGTGCATAGAGGGTGCACGAATGGCTCTTGCCCGCGTTAAAGCCTATTGGACGGATATGGAGGCCACCATTATAGTGACCCAAGATCCGGCGGGGGGCCAATATCCGGCAGAGCACTACTTGGTGCAGGTCATAGAAGGTGCCCGCCTAATAGAGGCGCAGTGCTCGAAGAATGTCTTATTCGAGTGATGAATCGAATCATTGTAAGAACAATGTTATTTTGGGTATAAGGCTATATTTATACTTTTTGCCCGAAAGTATTATTGTGTCCCAATATGCGTATATATATATATATATATATATATATATATATATATATATATATATATATATATATATATATATATATATATATATATATATATATATATATATATATATATATATATATATATATGAATGTATAATCCAAAGATAGCAATGTCGTTTTCAGCCCCCACGCAGATAATGCGGGGTGTTCATGAAAAATATGCTTAATCACACTTGATCCAACGCCTTGGTCCATTAAGGAGGTGATCGCACGTTTAACTAGGCAACCGGACTATATAGCTGTAACACTTTCGCTTCGCCATGGGAGTTCAATGTTGGGGCTACTATGTAGCCCCTAGTACCTTCGCGTGCATCCGAATATGGGCGCGTGTGTACATGACCGGGAAACGATCCTTCGTTAATGCGGAGGGATCCTAAAGATTCCGATAGGTCTTCGAGTGGTTGAACAGTCTCTCGCTGTATCATGACATCAGTTTCGCTTTTCTCTTGAGGTGCTCGTCCGAATAACCAAGGCACAATCGCAGAGTTCTCCTTGGCCACCTTAGCCGATAATAACGGAATGTAAGGCGGCAAACCAGAGCCGGTCAAACCCAACATTTGACCAAAGACATGATTCAGAGCTACTGCATATAAGGCCAAACTCGTGACATCAACACTCCCAAGGTATTCGGACTTTATAATGCATTTATGGGCTCAAGAATTCTATTCATTATAAACCATGTGTTTCCGTGCACGCATGCGTTAATCTGTCATGGCGAAATGCCAAAACGGCAGATCCTCTGTGGGTATGGAACCCATGGGATGGTTAAACAACAAGAGGCAGAGAAAAGGTTTACACAGGGCTTAATCTAAAAAGAAACCTGTTGAACGGGCCCTGCTGCACGCTCGCGCCTTTGTCTCCCGCAGCCGATCCTCGAAGGGTATCGCTTGAACGTTGTCTGTGGGAAAAGGAAAACTCAGAAGAGTACAATGTAAGTATGAGATGGATAATAAAGGTGTAAGATGTTGGCCTGCCCATAAGGTTGAGCCAAGTGTGGGGTTGTATTAAGTATTTATAGCCCCTGGTGTCCACTATGGGATTACATATACGGTGCCCTTATTCAATTTTATCCGGGCGACCGGACTCGTCTAACCAAGTCTGTGGTCTTTAATGACCAGTCATGTTTTCTGATTTTGAGGTCGCTTATAGTCCGGCCGCTAAGGCCGTCATGAAGTTCCTCTGCGGCGTGAAGAGCGCCTGTGATTCCGCTTAATGGTGATGACGCCATGTGGACCGGGCATCTTGAGTGTAAGGTAGCCATAGTGCGGCAATGCATTGAAGCGGGCGAAGGCCGTTCTTCCGAGCAATGCATGATAATTGCTTTGGAAGGGTGCGATGATGAAGAGTAGCTCTTCGCTCGAGTTGCTGGAGAGTCGAATGTTACCTCCAAAGACGACGGAGCCCCTATTTGTGGGCTTCAACGCCGTATCACCCCTTCAAAGGTGGTGTTGCTTTGGTTAATTCTGGATGGGTCTATGCCCATCCTGCGGACAGAGTCCTCGTATATTAAACTGAGACTACTGCCGCCGTCCATGAGGACATGGATGAGATGGTATCCGTCGATTATCGGGTCAAGCACCAAGGCATTTGATTCTCCGCGCTGAATACCAGTTCGGTCGTCCAAGTGATCGAAGGTGATCGGATAAGGCATCCAGTGGTTAGGTGTGAGTACGATGGGCTCTATATCGAGTGCGCCTCTATGCGCGCGTTCGTGCATCCTCGTGGATGTGTGAGTCGCGTGGATCATGTTCACTGTTTTAACCTCTGGCGGGAATTTTTTCTGTCCCTCAATGTTCGGCTGGCGAGGTTCATCCTCATCTTCACTTGGTGTTTCCCTTCCCTTGTGTTCAGCATTTAATTTGCCAGCCTACTTGAAGACCCAGCACTCTCTGTGTGTGTGGTTTGCAGGTTTGTCAGGGGTGCCATGAATTTGGCATAGTCTGTCTAGTACTCTATTTAGACCGGACGGTCCCTCTTTACTGCCTTTAAATGGCTTCTTTTGCTGATCAGGTCGAGAGCCCCTGAATCCGGCATGAACTGTTGTGTTATCCGGGCTCTCTTCCTTGTTTTAGCGTTTGTGTTTATTACGCCGTGGCTTCCCATTGCCATCCCTTATTTCGGATGTGCTGGGGTCGCTGGTGCCTTTATGGGCTAGCCAGCTATCCTCACCCGCGCAAAAGCGGGTCATGAGGCTTGTTAAGGCTGCCATTGTCCTCGGCTTTTCTTGGCCGAGGTGTCTGGCGAGCCACTCGTCACGGATGCTTTGTTTGAATGCTGCTAAAGCTTCGGCGTCCGGACAATCGACAATTTGGTTTTTCTTAGTGAGGAATCTGTTCCAAAGCTTGCGGGCGGACTCTCTGGGTTGTTGGATTATGTGACTTAAATCGTCAGCATCTGGAGGTTGGACATAGGTCCCTTGAAAATTGGCCCTGAAAGCGTCCTCGAGTTCCTCCCAACTCCCAATTGAATTTTCGGGTCGGCTTTTCAACCAGTGTCGGGCTGGTCCCTTCAGTTTGAGGGGAAGGTATTTGATGGCGTGGAGGTCATCCCCACGAGCCATATGTATATGCAGGATAAAATCTCGATCCGCACACAGGTCCGCTGCTCCGTCGTATGCCTCTCGTGTTCATAGGTTTAAAGCCCTGTAGAAATTCATGGTCCGGTACTTCTTGGTAAAGCATGTGGGGTGAGCAGCCCTCCAGATCCGGACGCCGTGGCATGCCGTCGGCTGCTGTTGTGTCCGGTGTTTATTCCGGACTGGTACTCGATTGGCATGATTGTTTTGATGACAAAAGTCCCTCGCTGGGGTGTGTCCTTTGGATCCATAAATTGACCTGGCTGCGCCAGCTTTCTTATCTAGGTGCTCACGTAGATCGTGCGCGGCGTCGGTAGCCGCTTTGTTGCGGTTATGAAGTGGCACGGTCACAACGAATTCTCGCAATAGCTTGCGTTTTGGATAGCTCTTTGTATGGCGATCATCGCCGATCTTTCTTCAAAGGTTCAGCACTTTGTTCCATCTACGGTTGAGCGTTTCCTGTGCGGCTTTGAGCCGTTGCTTCTGCTTCTTTAGACTTCTTGCGGTGGCCATAAGCTTTCTGTGGAGGTTATCTCGTTCCACGTGTTTTTCCGGGATTGCATCATTATCCGAACTGTTTTCCTGTGCTGGTTCGGTTTGATGACCTCGTCCGTCGGGATCATTGTCTCGGCGCCTACTCCAACTGTGTTCGTGGTGACCTGGTTCGTCCCGCTCCATCGCTGGGTCCGTATGGTCGTTGTTGCCTTCGAGTTGATTGTAGTATCGATCCTCTAGCGCCTTGTCGCTACTTTTTATCGTTGTTGACTTAGAACGGCGTCGCGCCGCCGCTTTGGCTTTTGTCCGGGGTTTTATCGTCCGGATTGTCGCCTTTGTCCTCTTTGGGCGTATCCACCATGTATATGTCGTGTGACGAAGGAGAAGTCCAGCGCCCCATAGATTCCGAATCTTCTCCTGCATCGTCATCCACACCGTCGATGTCTTCGGAGTCGAAATCAGGCACGTCGGTTAAATCATTGACCGTGGCTATGAAGTGGGTGGTGGGTGGGCAACGAATTTCTTCGTCACCTGCTTCCCACTTGAGCCGGACATAGTTTGGCACAGAAATTTCTGTCAAAGAGAGAGTTTTTAACAAGTTCAGGATGTCGCCAAAGGGCGAGTGCTGAAAGATATCCGCAGCGGTGAACTCCATTACCGGAGCCCAACCTGGCTCGACTGGCTCGGGAGTGCACGGACTGGAACCAACATCCAGATACGAATCCGGGGGTCCGGAGTCACAGGCCACCGCGGAGGTAAGGCCCGTGTTCGGCTCCACCGCCGATGAGTGCGCGACCTGCGGGGCGGGGTCCAACCCTCCATCCTTAGGCAACGCGGCATGTTCCAGATTTAGGTCCGAGGCTACTGCGGGGGTGATACCCCGAGCTTTGTCTGACAGCAGGTCTAAGCCGTGCTCGTCGTGACTGTCCCGTGCTCTTGGCATGGGCCCGAATCCGTCGAAGATCCCATCTCCGCGGACGTCCGCTGTGTAGTTCAGGTTTCCAGTCCTGATCTGGTGGCCAGGGGCGTAGCTGTCGATCTGCTCTAGATGGCCAAGTGAATTGGCCCGCGGGGCGAAGCCGCCGAACACGAAGATCTGTCCGGGGAGAAAAGTCTCACCCAAGATCATGTTGTTGACGATGGTTGAAGGAGCCATCAAGCCCTGTAGCAACGGCACAGAGGAACTCTCAATGAAAGCACCAATGTCGGTGTCAAAACTAGGGGATCTTGGGTAGGGGGTCCCGATCTGTGCGTCTAGGCTGATGGTAACAGGAAGCAAGGGACACAGATGTTTACCCAGGTTTGGGCCCTCTCGATGGAGGTAAAACCCTACTTCCTACTTGATTAATATTGAAGATATGGGTAGTAAAAGAGTAGATCTACCACGAGATCGTAGAGGCTAAACCCTAGAAGCTAGCCTATGATGGTATGATTGTTATTGTGATCGGCCTTCTAAGGACCAACCTCTCCGGTTTATATAGACACCGGAGAGGGCTAGGGTTTACACGGAGTCGGTTACAAGGAAGGAAATATAATATCCGGATCGCCAAGCTTGCCTTCCACGCCAAGGAAAGTCCCATCCGGACACGGGTCGAAGTCTTGAGTCTTGTATCTTCACGCTTCAATAGTCCGGATGATGTATATAGTCCGGTTATCCGGATACCCCCTAATCCAGGACTCCCTCACCTCTCTTTGCTGGGCTTCTCACTGGCTGGCCCTGACTAGCTATTTGTCTTCTGGTGCTCACGGGATGGTGGTTCATGTAAAAAATATCTTTCCTTATCTTAATAAAGACCGACTTCGGCCTTTCGAATACAAGCTAGACACCATATGGAACATGCAACCACATATGACACCGCGAAGTTAAAGCAAGCACCTGGGATGGTGGTTCATTGCAAGCGAGGTCATCAACTCCAGAGCTACGTTTACCGTCTCCATCTGTTGACACTGCACCTATTATAACGCTGAAACGTGTCTGGCCTATCTGCGTACAACACTGGAGCGACTTCTCTCTTTTCTTTTTTTCTTCTCTCATAGCAGCAGAGTCTGAAATACCCTTGCATAAAAAACACGGTGATAGTATGGGTGAAGTGTGCGTAACCGATTAATTGTAAAAGTAGCAGATAGCAGGTGGCTGAAAAATAAATGACAGGAGACATATGATAGCTCAACAACATTGCATGGCAAACAAAATTAGATTCTACTCCGTATGATTTTATAATATAAGAGCACAGAAATGCAGGTACTCCTCCAAAGACACCACCACATGTGGTCATGTCAAGATAACGAATGACTAAAAATAAATAGGTCATCGATTTTTTAATGAACCGTCCGATCTATAAGGAACGGGCAGATGGCCTTCGCTCACCTCTCGCCACCATGTTGACGATCTTTCTCGAACTGCCAACGACCATCGGCCTGACCCCTTCCTCCGCCCGCCTCCTCGACCTCACACCACCGCCGTGCTTGGCAGCGCCCCAAGCCATCCTTTAATCCCGGCCGACCTCCAGATCAGGCGCCAAGAGTTTCTAGGCCCCATACGCCCTAAGATAAACACCGAGGCGTTGCTTCCCGGCGAATAGGCGGACTAGCGCCTGTTACACCGGGAAATGCTTCCGTTAATTGGGAATCAACTGACCAGGAATTGAAATTCAGGGGGGCGACGGACCTTTAGCTAAGGTGAAATAGTATATGAGGAGAAACCTTGTGCATCGCGAGTTACTAGGAACATCTAGTATCAAGAAGAAGCGGTCAACTAGTGTCTTCTATGGGATGAATACCGTGCAAGCAGACACGTAAGATTTGCATGAATAAGGGAAGAGAAGTACCATTTTTGGTTGCCGGTGTGGTCTCCTCCACATGTCGCGCCGATCTTCTTCTTTTTATCGGGGAAACCGATGTTCTGGAGGGTGCATGCTTGGACGAACCCTTGGCAAAATTGTTGATTGTGTTGCCGTGGCCGTATGTCGGCGGAGGGGAAGCAGATCCGAGGCGGCGAAGGACGGCGTAGCAGGAATAGCTCTGGTGCGGTGGAGGGTGGCAAAGTTGGAGCGGCAGCGGTGAGGCGCAGGACGGTGTGGTTTAACTGGCTCGGGCACGGACGGCTCGTCCTCGGCTTCAAATACTAGCCGTGGAGGGTGTTGCGTTGAGGTTGCGGTGGACGACGACGTCGGGGTATCGGCTCCGGCGTGATGGAGGAGGGCGGCGGTTGATGGGTGGAGTGGGGTGGCGGACGGAGGACGCCGAGGTTTCGCGGCTGGTGGAGAGGTAGTTTTTGCGCCCACGGAGTACGAATGGGGAATCGGACGGGTGGGCGGGGGGGGAGGGGGAGAACCATGTTTCGGTTTGGGACGTGCTTGTTTTTGGCTGTTTTGAACAGAAGATGGGACGCGCTTGTTTGAAATTTGGGGAAAGTACAAACTTTGCCCCCCTCTTAAATTTTGGACCCATCATGGGTCGGGGTAGGATGGTAATCCCAGGTGTCCCAAATAGTGGGCGGGAGCGATTTCGGCCGCGTGCATGTGTGCTTAGGCGGCCATTGTGTATGAATGTTTTTCGGAGGCGGTTGTGTGGCGTATAGATGAAGCTACAAACCTACCCCAGTTTAGACCTTTGGACATCGGGCCGGTAGGTTTCACGAGTCGGAGTTATTAGAAAAGTAATTTCCTTGTACTACCAAACATTGGTCTCACGCGGTTTCGGGCGAGTAGAGGCTCTTTTGGCACTTCGTTCGAAATTTTGAAACACAAGCATTCACGTTTAGAGTACTCTTGAACTTTGAGGATTGACCTAAATAGACAATGTTAAATTTGACCTTGTATGTTTGAACATCATTAAATTATCCGTTTCTTTTTGAAATTTTGACACTTGAAAATCCTATAACTACGATTATTTTGGAATGGAGGAGCTAAATTAGAATGCTATTATGAAAAAAATCAGAGCAAAGATTGGTGCCCCCATAATTTAGGTATGATTTACAAACGCCATGATATCAAATTCAAATAATTGAATGGATTTCATGTTGAATTCGATTTTCTGAAACCACCTTAAGTTGAATTCAAAAATGTATGCTAGTTCATAGGTAGCTATTTATAATGTTCATTGTGTAACTTTCGTATGTATAATGTGCTTTACACACACAACATGAACTATACTCACGTTTATATTCGATTGCTAAAGCGATGCATTGTCTGGAGTTCAAAATACTAACTATGTGGATCAATTGTGTCGAATAATAACATAGACATGCTCAAATTTGATAGAATCTATATGTCTGATGGATCAATGACCGTTCCTTACGCGAATTGCAAATATCATGATCCCATCCTAATATTTGGATACAATTTATATCTTTAATCAATGTGTACAACAGTCTTGTACGTGTAGTTTCACTCTCCATCGGTGGTCTCTCACACATGCTCACACACTCTATCCCGAGGTGTCTTTCTCGCACACATGCTCTCGATATAACCCTCCCTCCCTCTCGTAACCATTTACGACTGTTTTCACTAACCTTTATCACAAGCACTCTTCCTCTCGCAAGCATACACACGCACAATCCCCATCGACCCTTTCTATATACATAGACCTGCCTACGTGTCTCCTGTATGCACAGTATCTTTAGGCATGTCTCTAACGCGTTGTCTCACACCTCTCTTCCTAATCGACGAGTATGATTCTAGCGGAGCATTCTGTAGGATGCCCCTTAAAGTTAGGTTGGATGAATAGTAATATCAGAGATAAAGGGGTTACCTTAGTCCGAGAACCCAGGGTTATAAATCCTAGCCAGCTTTGTTAGTGGACATAGAGTCCTTCACAATTATGCTATCTTTGTCTTGTACGACTAGTCATCCATGGGTCTCCCTAAATGCGTCACGGGCCGACCAATGTGGCGCGGGACGGAACCGAACGAAGGGCCTCACCTCGACCCACCGCACCTCACGCGGTGACACACCCTCTTCCCCCATGTCTCGTTATCTTCTCACACCCACACATACCAACACAGACACCACACACAAAAATATATTCTCCTGGTGCCTCTATCCACTCCCCCCTTGCATATACACACTCAAGGGAATCTCTCGCCGTGACGTCATATTCGTCTCTCTCTCTAGACCACTCTCATTTCTCATGCTATCTCTCCCACGCCCCCCCATCGGCCCCTCTATCCATGCCTCTCTCGAATACGTAATACACAAACATACCTCTCTAGGCCCTGCCAAATGCATCAACTACACATTCACACATGTTACATCACGTACCCCATTGATCTAAAAAGCCCTCTCTTCACGTTTATTTCGCATACAACATTAGTTTTGAATAAAGTGTGGCCAAAAAGATATTTTAGAATTTCTACATATATACAACATTACAAAGTTATATGGAGGAGTATGAACGCTTGCATTGCATGGTGCCCACAATCATATTTATTCCGCACTGTGAATTTGTATATTTTTATACTATATATAAAGGTAGTCATAATAAAGAGAAACGAAGAGCATCTCTCTCTCCATCGCATACCCCCCCCCCCTCTACGCCCCATTCAAGTACGCACACAAACTATCTCCAGGTCCTCTAAAAGTAAGCCACCAGCACATTCACGCATGTTTCATCTTTCTCTCGCGATATTTACAGTGACGATCATTGTATTTGAAGCGAAAGAACGATACGTACATTGGACTTCAGAATCCACTCATTACGGTCACCATTTACGTTTTGTGGTTATTATACAGTCACGGGCTCACCGTACAACTCTGTATTTGCTCAAGATACGACTAGTTGACCAGTTAAACGCTTCACGTGGCACCTCTAGTGTTGCATCACATTATCTCACTACCATCGGGCCCACCTGTCGGCTTGTATCTACTCTACATCTACACTCTTATAAAATACTAGCAAGATGCGCATGCGTTGCACAGAACATCAAGATGTATTTGTATGAGTAGTTTATCTTGTGGGAGAAAAGGATGAACAGGTGAAGGCCTTATTTGCAAGTGTGGAGAGGGGTGTGGGTATCTTTTTGCAAAATTGCCATAGTTTCCTTCCTATCAAATCGGCTATAGATCGGACGACGTATAATGCAGGATGGCAGCACACGATCATCACCGACTATGCTTTTTATAAGAGTAGGGATAAAATTCACTCTTATAAAAAACAGAGTTGGTGATGATGGTGTGCTTGCCATCCTGCAATATAGGCCGTCCGATTTATATCTGACGGATAGGAAAGAAACTATGACAATTTTGCCTAAGATGTACTCACGCACCTCTCCACATTTGCAAATAAGGCCTTCTCTCGTTCATCCTTTTCACTCACAAGATAAACTAGTCATGCAAATGCATCTTGATGTTATGTGCAACGCACGTGCATCTTGCTAGTAAGAATGAAAACAAACAACAAAAAAATATTGGACGGTGGTTCGAAGTCATGACCACGGGCACAGCGGACAAGGTGGTCTTGTATTGGTATGATGAGCCGTCTGTTTTAACACACAGGAGCTGGTGTGGTGATTATACACACACGCACGCATGCACACGAAATGCATGCACGCAGCACTCACACGAACACATGCACCCACGCACGCACGCAACACTCACACGCACACACGCAGCCACGCACGCACGCAACACTCACACGCACACACGCACGCATGCATGCACACACTAGTACACCACACGACCAACACACACTCTCACGCTCAAGTGCTCAACCTACACGTGCATGCGCACACATCAGGCCCTGACAGACACATACACAACCAGGTGATTCCCGCGCACGGGGTGGAGTCTTGTCGCGCCTGCGTAAATTTGTGTTTATCTGACCTTTTCCCTATGCGAACTGATAGGTGGGACCCACAAGGAATGTGGCCAATTTAACTAGTCAACATGGTGCCACGCAGACTATTTGGCCGGCCAACAGAGTGCAATCCGATGCTGAACCGTGAGCAAGTGACCGTATAATCACCGCAAAACGTATATAGTGACGTAATCAGCTTATTCTGAAGTTCGGTGAACGTATTACGCTTTTCTCTCTGTAGGCCCTCCAAAACTACATCTCTACACGTTCTCGCATGTTACATCTAACAACTATGCAATACAGCACTACTACTACACTCTAACACAATAAATCGTATGTGTTTTTAGTTTTACTAGATATCATATTGTTACTTAATTATTCAGTTTGCATACATTAAAATTGCCTTTGAAATGTATGGCCAGTATCATATACCGCGCGGGAAAAATCCCGCCCTTTCCTGTTTAATCGGGTTTGTACCGATGGATCATGCGAAACAGCAAAACTATAGTACTATATACAGTACAAGTGACAGTTCACTAGGCCGTCGTGTCGTGTACTCCTCTGTCGTAAGAGTGTAGTGCTCGCTTTCATAAATCTTCTAGTCCCTTTCTCCGACATGTGGGGCATCAAGCTACCGGGTCCACGTGCCATACCGGAATACAGTGCAGAGCAGCCGGGATGAAGCACCTAGTCATGGCGCCGACGTAGTAATGAGCAATGAGGCGTCAAATCACAAAGCTGCACCTTTCCCGGAGTTAAGTTGGAGGGACGAAGTAATAATGCTAAAAAAAGAAGTTGGAGGGACGAAGCAACCATCATTTCACTCGTTGCTGAATCCGCTTCTCCCTCATCTTCTTCAAGTTGTGGTTGTTCTGCCTCATGTGGGAAGCGGATCGGCTTGGTAAAGCACTGACACGTGGGACCGCATGTTAGCAAACTGCCAGGACAACGTCCTCTAAAAATAAGAAACCTCCCCCGCCATCCGTGCGGCAAAATCACCTCCTTTTTACTAATCTTGATTCTATAATTTTTTAGATCAATATAATTGAGATTTGTATAGATAGCACACAGGAGCAAAACCAAGTGGTACGGTTAAGGGCATCCACAATGTGTAGCCAAATGTGAAAATAGCTTTTGGCATCGTGGGAACCATTGTGAACGGTGTTGCCAAAGCCAAAAGGATGGAAACGAAGCTCCCTGATTGATTGATTGAAGGAATAGAAAAATGCAATGTCTCTCCTCTTTCTCCCATGCTTGGATGCATGTACAGTATAGAGGACAAAGTCTACTCCCCTGTCCCTTCTATCACAAATCACAAAGCAGTGAGGCGTCAAATCACAAAGCACGGATGAAGCAACCATCATTTCACTCTTCGCTGACTCCGCTTCTCCATCATCTTCTTCGAGAAACCATCTCACCGAACTAAGCTGGACGGACGACGCTATTGTGTACGAGTAGTACTAGTACATTTACGCATCCTTTGGTTCAACGGACTTCCTGGATGCAAATAAGGCGGTTGTCTCGGTTTGTAGGCGGCACTTGCGAACGACTTACCGTGGTCTCCCTCAATGGTGTTCTCCGTCGAACGCACTTCGCCAAACCCACAACGTTCGAGATATCGTCGACGTCACCGCAATGGGGAAGGAAGTCAAATATAGTTACTACCTCCATTTTTTGTACACAAGGCTAGTATATCAAAATTACAATTTGCAAAAGGCCACTAACACTAATCGAGGCAAGGTTGATGGGGTTTGCCTCGTACTAGCAACCAAGGACATTAATATCCCCTGGATGCATGCGGAAGTGAGAAGGTTGGTTTGCATGGCGCTGCATTAATCAAGCGATGAGGAGTGAGATGGTTAGCTCTTTGGGCTTTGGAGAAAAACATACGCATTAATTGACACGTGAAACGAGGATTTGTATCGATTAATCCCATGAAGGAAAACCCCGCCTTTCTTTTTTAACACTAGTACTCCTAGTACGTACTACTACGTACTTATCCTATTTGGGTCTAGGCCTTGCATTGCCATACTTCGCCACACATTTTTGCCAAGCTTGCCTAAAGTTTTCAAAATGAAAAGGAGGTACACTTGCACACGGCTGTCGCGGTCGCACCGCACCCTCACACGGTCGCTCTGCTGACGCCGCGTCGCACACCGCCTCACATGCACAGTCGCTCCTGCACGCTGCAAACCCAACCAACGGAACGCACCCTCACTGAAACGTGTTGTCGCATGTGAACAAACCAAACTCAGACATCCTACTGCTGACACATAATTTTCGTTCATAGAGTATGTTTATCCAACCGCATGTTGGGGAGTATCTGTATGGCCCGTGCAGTGGTCTATTGGGGAAGAAGAAGAGGTGAGGAAGAAGGGTTAGGAGACATAGGATATTCATCCAACTGCCTGAAATGGTAGACTGACCCAAGTCAGGCGCTTGCATAACAATATATGTTTTTACACAGCAAAAGATCCATAAAAACAACAACATAAAGAAAAATTATCAGTACTCGCGGAACGAGACGGCCTCGTCGTCTTTGGCTGCCGGCGCGAACCAACCGTAGCTGCCGACGTGTGTCTCCGCACCGTGGTTGTCCTCGGCCTCCAGCTACTCGTTCACGTGGAGTGTGCGGGTGCTCTGCACGAACGAGAGCACCGCCCGGTTCAAGTCGAGGACGTCCGGTTCCGCCTGCAGGAGGGCCTCGATGATAGCGGCATCCACGCGCTCCGCGTCGAGTCGAGCCTCCGCCACCCGGTTCAAGTCCAGGACGTCCGGTTCCGCCTGCCGGAGGGCCTTGATGAGAGCAGGATCTGCGCGCTCCGCGTCGAGTTGAGCCTCAGCCGCCCGGTTCAAGTCCAGGACGTCCGGTTCCCCCTGCAGGAGGGCCTCGATGGCAGCGGCATCCGCGCGCTCCGCCTCAAGTTGAGCCTCCGCCGCCCGGTTCACATCCGCGACATCCGGTTCCTCCTGCAGGAGAGCCTCGATGGCAGCGGCATGCGCAGCGCTCCGCCGAGTTGAGCCTCGCCTCCGGTCCTCCTTTAGTATCGCCGGAGTTGAACCGCTGGTCCGCTTTGCACCATGGGGACTCGGGACGCCGCACGTAGTCGACGCCCACCGCCTCATACCCATCGGGGCCTTCGCGTCGCGACCTCCGCCATGAACATCAGATCGGCTTCCTCCTCCTCGTAGCTTGGCTCCAGAGAACTCGGGGATTGGCCCGCCGCAAAGCGAGCTTGGGAATGGAGGTCTCTGGCGCCGACCGCCGCCGTGATTTCTGCGCGGTGCTCCGGCGTCAGCATCTTGAAGTACGTGATCTTGCGGCGCACCATGGCTTTCCGGTGAACTAGGGGACGCTTGATGCGGGCTAGGGGATCAAAAGGTGGGGGAAGGGGCTGGACATTAGGTGTGGTTTTAGGGCAGTGGCTGGCGTAGGCCGAGCAGCGAAGGTTCTGGTGTGAATAGTGGTTCCGGTGACGACCGGTCAATCGGTTTTGACTATACATCACTCTTATCACCTTCGCGTTGCAGCCCGGCATGCTGGACCCTCCACGTCACTCACCGAATGGAACACGCTTCGGCTTGCGTTTTCGCTCGCTTGTGGGACCGCAGTTGAGAGCAAACCGACGTCCTTCCCCCTCCCATGCCCGTGTCATTTTATACGGAGTAAATAAAAACATAGGGAGTATACTACGGATGAGGATCCCCTAACGTGGCCGAACCCATTGAGTAACTGACATGCGGGTCCTAGCAAGCATGGGGTCCGCCAGTAAGTGACCGAAAGGGAGGGTAAGGCAGGGATACGTATGTGAAAGGAGCTTCCAATGATATAATTTTCACATTATACATCTCATGTACTATTAATCTTGTCAATAGTCAAATGCGGTTTTGAAAAACGCATTAGAGCATGGTTAATGATATAGCCAGTTGATGGCTATAAGGAACTGCCATGTCATCTATAGCCATCATCTATTATATGCACTCATACAGTAGTGTGGGCTATAAGGTTGGCTATTTCCCGCAAAAAAAAATATAAGGTTATCTATTGTATTAGTACTTTTTTCCATCTCCTCTCCATCTCTTTCTTCATATTTATTGTACGTATTTAACTAGGAATGCATATATAGCTAGGCTCTTGCATGAGAGCTCACTCCCCTTACTTTTTCACATCTCTCTCCTCCACATAGGCCCTATATAAATGGAAGGAGGGAGTACAACTATGAGCATTGCATACTCTAGTACAGATGTTGTCAGTACTCCACTAGTACTATTGGACAGGAGCTTAAAAGTTACTATTGGACTGGCTATACGTGGCGAAATCCTAGTAGGAAGAGCATGCGAGAACAAGCACATTCACGTGGTTGAAAACAAATTGGAAACCATCTCGAGTACAAATCTAGGAGTACGTATTTAATCTAACAATATTGATTGGGCGTTGTTGAATGTTGATACTTTTTATCAAAGTAGAGATCCTTTGACTACACATAAAACTTATATGTAAACTAGAAAGGATAGGAGGAGTATATTGTACGTTCAAAATGAAACGAACATTGAATACCCTTTATATATGATTTGCGGATGCTATGATCACCGGTTCAAAATTTTGAATTCGCCTTACGTATCACACATGCCCCCACTCGTTCTCTCTCGATTTCATCTCGGAGTCTGGAGATTGATTGAAAGAGGACTAGGGTGGGTACAATACGTTCGTTTCTCTTATGAACGTACAATATACTCCCTCTGATCGACACTGACCCTTCGTGGGTCATTTATATCATAGAAACAGACCAAACCTTTATCTCCTTGCACGACACACAATTGATCGCTGAACATCAGTCGATCTCGTCAACATGTGTCGGGGCATGCATGAACCGAATGGGATGCCAAAACTAAGACGCGAAGCGACACGTAGTGGAGGCAAAGTGAAACTTCAAACGAACCGTTTGTTTGTATGCATCTCGGACAAATTACAAATAAACATTGGAAATACAAGCATGGTCTAGGACCACATACAAATAAACATTGGAAATACAAGCATGGTCTAGGCCCATACTTTGGCCACAATCCAAACACACCCCAACACCCGGCTCGTCGAGGATGCACGGGGCGCCAGGACGCGTCCGCGGAGTGGTGTAGCACGGCCAACTGCATCCTCAGGACCTGAGACCATGCCGGGTCGTCTTGCTTTTTCAATGACATGTGTCGATCGGATGTGAGCAAAGGGCATCTCCAACGTTGCCACGACCGCAACCGACTACCCTGGCACACCAAAAACCCTCGTCCCTCGCGCCATCGCGTGGTGCGTTCCCAGCCGGCGCCAGCTGCCCGCATTCATGTCGTCCGTCTGTATGCCGTCGTTAAGAGGCTCGGTGCCCGAGGAACCAACTCTGGTGACTTAATGACGCACCAGGACGCTTGGCCTCACCAGAATGCGCTACTTAAAGCGGCAACACCCAGCTAACCTCCACACCATAGTGCATCGTCCTCCTACCTGGCACCACATCCGCCATGACCGCAAGCACGAACACTCTGCGGGAGAGCTTGTCTTCGGGAATGGAGCTCGAGGTCGCCGCCCTCGCTCAAGTCGCTGCACAAGCGGTGGCCACGCTGGCGGCCGATGACGGGAGCACCGTCAGCCATGCGTCCTACTTGCCGTCGTCCAACGTCCGGCACCGCCGAGGTCGGGGACTCCTCCGAGGATGAGAAGGGCATGGGAGGCGGCAGGGCATGGTGTGCCAATTGGCCGGTCCGTCTCCCGTGTTCTACTTTTCCTCACCGGAGACCGCACCTTCACTTCACGGGTCTTGAATCCTGCCCCCGTACATGGAGATCGCAGATGGAGGACGTCGGTCGCCGCCGTAGAATAGGTTTAGGGTCGGGTTTCATTTATTTTTCTGTCCTATAAAAGTTCGAAATGTAATGAAAATCTGCCGTGTTTGCATTAATCTCGGCCAGTGTATATGAACTAGTATATTGTAGGAGTACTAGCAAGATGCCCGTGCGTTGCACGGAAGATCAAGATCTTGTGGGAGAAAAGGATGAATGAGGGAAGGCCTTATCTGCAAATTGCCTCTCTCTCTCCTCCCCTGATTTTCATGGTGGTGGGCCCCTCCCTCCCCCCAATCTACAATCAACAGCTCACACGTTTCACATTATGTTAATTACGTAACTGGGACTACATAGGTGTAGCATTACCCGTCCTAAAAAAACCAACTAAGCCAACCTCCCAGCATATCGCGCGGGAAAAGACCCGGCCGCGCCATTTTAGTCAGGATTATCGGATTACTAGTAGTAGTATCGATGGATCGGGCGAAGCAACAAGTTTTTTTTGAGGGGGCGAAGCACCTAGTTTAAAAGGAAAAAAGGCGGTACACTCACAGCACCCCTGTCACGGTCGCATTGCACCCCACACACGTTCGGTCCTGCACACGGCTCACGCAAGCGAAACGCGCTTCGGCTTGCCTCTTCACTAACACATGGGACTGCACTTGGAGAAACCGACCATGCGCCAAACTCCCCCCGCCCACCACGCGAAAATCCTCCCCCCACACAAAAATTCCCCCCAAATCCTAGATTCAACCGTCCTTCGGCCAACTAGCAAATAATATTCCCCAAACCCCCTCCCCCCCCCCCCCGTCCCCCTCCACTCCATTCACTCCGCCAAAGCCGCCCTCCCCGCCATGCCGATACGTCGGCGCCGCGGTTCATCGAGGGGACGCACGGCGATCCTCTCGCTCCCACAGTACGCTCTCATAGACTGTCATCCTCTAGCCGCGTCACCACCGCTGGCGACGTTCTTGTGGAGGCACACGGCGGTCAGTGCCGCCACCGCTGGCGACATTCGTGTGGAGATGCACGGCGGTCAACTTCTCCCACGGTATGCGCATTCTAGACTGAGGCCACGTGCATGTCGGTGTAGCGCTGAATGTTAGCTGATAGACGCTGTTAATCTCACTGTTTGCCGAAGTAGTTTACAGTCAATATGCTCTGCTTAAGAAGCTTCCTTGTCCTGTTCTGCACACAATCTGCTTAGCTGAGATGGCATGCCAAGGCCGATTAGTTGCTAAAATATCTTGCCATATATTTATTGTGACGTAGATTGTCATGGTCTAGTAGCCAATTTGTTAGGTGAAATAGCACTACACCGTTTTATACTCGATCTTTGTTGCTGCGATGGCCTTCGATAGTTCGATGGCTGTGTGCTCAGCCTCATTGACTGTTGAAACAGCCTGCCATAATTTAGCACTCAAATCTGTTTGTTGAATTAGCTTTACATATATTTCATTACTTAGATCTGCTCGTCCAAATATCTTGCCATAGCTTTAGACATCGACCTAGGTATTTTCTTATGGACTTCACAAAAAAGCATATATGTTTTTCCTGTGATATCTAGTAGAAGAACTAATTTGTATGTCTAACAGATGGACAGGACTTGGATAACTTCTGCTCGAAGATTCTCCGCTACATATGTCGAGGGGGTTGAAAACTTCATGAACTTTATCAGAGCTGAGTATGGTGGTACGAAATCAGATGTGCTCTGCCCGTGTAGCAGTTGTATGAATTCAGTTACAAGACCCCAGTCAACTATGCAAAATCATCTACACTTGTATGGGATGTCGGTCACATATACTAGGTGGGTTCATCATGGTGAAGCTGTGAACGTCAATGTTATTGACTACATGGAAGCAGCAGATCACCATCTTGATCCGCTCGATGCTCGGTGGAGGAGGAGGAGGAGGAGGTGGTGGCGGAGCCAGTGAGTTTGACCAACATTGAAACAATGCTACGAAATGCTCGTGCATTCCTTGAACTTTCACCTGCAGAAGAAAAATGGTGGGCCCGCATGTTGGAACAATGCAACGTGGCTGTCACCCCAGGAAATAAGCTGTCAGTATTCTCAGCTATGGTCACCTTTCTTCAGGTTAAGACATCTGAGCGGATGACCAACAAATCATTCAATGCGATGTTGGCTGCTTTCCGTAAAGCTTTCCCAGATGCGTCTGAGCTGCCACACACCTACAGTAAAATGAAGAATTTCCTTGTGCAGGTGGAATTGGATATGATATGATCCATGTTTGTAAGAATAATTGTGTTCTGTTCCGGGAGGATTATGCCAACTTAAGTGAATGCCCGAAATGCACATCATCAAGATGGAAAGAGGGCGGTGATGTGAAGAGGATTCCTCATAATGTTCTGAGACATTTTCCAATTACACCAAGATTGCAGAGGTTGTTTCATGATGTTGAACAAGAGAGGATGTACTGTGGCATTCTAGGAACCAGGATTTTAGAGATTAGAATGTAATGAGCCATCCATCTCATGGTAGTGAGTGGAAAAGCTTCAATAATAAGCATGAAACGTTTGCTTCTGACCCGAGAAACATTAGACTTGGCTTAGCTTTAGATGGATTTAACCCATTTGGCCACCAGAGCGCCACATATAGCATGTGGCCAGTGCTTGTTATCCCTTACAACATGCCTCCAAATGTCTGCACCAAAGAATCAAACTACATGATGGCCTTGCTCATCCCAGGTCCAAAAAGTCCTGGAAAGGATTTTGATTTGTTCATGGAGCCTCTTGTGGAGGAACTTCAACAGCTATGGAGGGGTGTTCTCACTCGAGACCTATATAGCAGCCCACCAGCTGATTTCTTTCTGCGTGTTGTTATAATTTGGTGCATCCATGATTATCCGGCTTTGGGCACTATGTCAGGGCGAACGACACATGGTTACAATGCATGTGTTCACTGTGATAGGAATCCATTGTCATACGCAATATTTAGCAAGATCTGTTACATTGACACCGCTGTTTCCTTGCCAAGGACAAGCCGCATCCTAGAAAATACCAAAGACATGTGTTCAATGCAAAGCATGAAAACCGTGATGCGCCAAAGAGGCTCACCGCCGATGAGTTGCAAGTGGAATTAGAGAAGGTCGGGCATATTACACCGTGAAACCATCCCGATAATGGTAGCGGAAAAGGAAGCGTGGCAGGGCGAAGAGAGATTATTGTTTACCCGCAGGTACACTTTGTGGGACTTGGAGTATTGGAAAGATTTGGATCTGCAGCATGATCTTGATGTGATGCACATCGAGAAAAATATATGTGACAGCATTATCGGCACACTTCTTAATATTGAAGGCAAGACGAAAGATACCTTAAAATCTAGGATTGATTTGACACACTGGTATCGAGAAAGGATTTGCGGTGCAAGATGAAGGTAAACCACGGATATGGCACCATTGTGTACATCTTGGACAAGGTAAAAGAAAAGAATTCTGCAAGGTCCATCACGTGTGAGATTCCCACATGGATTTGCTTCCAACCCTAAAAGGAGAGTCGGTGCAGATGGAGACAAGGTACAAGGGTTGAAAACTCATGACTGCCACATCCTACTTCAAAGGGTTTTACTGTTATCCTTAGAGGATTGGGCCGCCTAACTTATACTGAGCAATTGCAGAGTTGGGACAATTCTTGAGGAACTCTGCAGTAGAAATATTAGGATAGATGCTTTGGAGCGTCTTAGCGACAAGATACCAACTATCCTATGCGACCTTGAGAAGATATATCCTCCAGCCTTCTTTGATGTGATGGTGCATTTGGCTGTTCATCTACCTGATGAGGCACTACTTAGAGGTCCAGTACAGTATAGCTGGATGTACCCCATTTAAAGGCGGCTAGGCACTTTCAAGGGCTATGTTAGGAACAGAGCTAGACCCGAGGGTTCCATTGCAGAGGCCTACATTGCTCTGAAGCGTTGACATTCTGCTCAAAATACATTGAAACAATTGATCAGCTTAGCAAAGACGTGGATGAAGACAATCCCGGCTCAATGTTTTCGATTATTCATTCGAGTTACGTGGAAGAGTCGACAAGAGGACAAACCTAAAGATTTGGACAAAATGGTTTGGTATGTGTTGAATAACTGTCCCGAGATACTACCTTATATCAAGTAAGTGCTAAATCGCAGCTTATGCATCATAATCTACTAAACTTGCAGCAGATTCTTATATATTTAGATGTTTGACGCGATCACTATGTTGTGCAGCATCTACAAAAAGGAGTTACTGCCGCAAAATCCAAGAAACATTGACAAACTGGTTATGGCAGGATTTGTAAATGGTTCAAGAGCCATGTAAGCTTTTGAATTACCTTTGTCGCTTTTTTTTTAATATATTGAGTACATAAGATGATCAGCTTGTCTATTTTCTAATCATAGGTTAAGAAGATGCGGGAGGATGGGCAGGCACTTGATGATGCCCTTTACTCACTAGCAATGGGTCCTCATACTCGGGTAAGACATTATGAATCTTGCGTTGTTGGAGATGTGCGCTACAACACCCTTGCACGAGACGAAGGCAGGAAGACACAAATACATATGACAAAGAGACAACTGAAATGTATGCTAACATAACAGACATTGTTCAGTTGTAGTATATCTCCAGTTTCGAGGATCATCGGTGTGTGGTCTGTTGTGTTGTCGTTGGTATAACCTGTTTTCTAGGATCGCAAAACCCAGAGCTGATGATTATTTTAAATCCATCAATGTCAAGGTGGCGTACCAGACCAACGAGCCTTTTGTTTTGGCAAATCAAGCAACACAGATATTTTTCTTGGAAGACACATTTGCGCGTAGCGATGACTGGAAAGTAGTGCAAAGGTTTGCGTAGAGGAATTCGTTTAATGAAGTTGCACAACAAGATGATGCTTACACTACTCCTGATGTACAAGATAACACAGATGTTCCTAATATCTTTGAGAACCATCACGTCAATGACGCCGACGAAAAGATCGCCTATCGTGTTGTGGACATACAAGACTTGATCAAGAAGAAGCCAACATTCGAGGACGTTGAGGACGAAGAAGAAGATGACACCATGGGGAATTACGATTCAGACTGATACACATGGCGAAGATGTTGACGCTGCTGCTGATGATGATGATTACATTGCTTTTGTCATATTTTCCTGTCAGAAGACGTTTTTTTATCTACTATGTGAAATTGTGTTTGCTATGACAACTGAAACCTGATGAACATGTTGTTTAGTATTTTCCTGTGAGAACATCACTTGTTATGTATGTTGAATTGTGTTTGGTGATTGTATGATGACTAAAACATGATGACATTGTTGTTTAGTTGTACTCATATTTGGCTGTGAAACTTGAATTTGATGACATAGTTTGTTGTTGGACTGCAATTTTCTCGACATCTTCGAATGAGAACAAAGCTGACCCGACAGGTCCTCTGCTAATTTATTTATTTATTACCAAAAGGGCCTCTGCTATTTATTTATTTATTTATGAGCAAAAGGGGATACCCCCTGATTTCCGTTAATAGAAATCATTAGATGTTCACAACACTACGCCCAGCCTGCTACACAGGTTTCATTCATTACTAGTTTCAGTAAAGTGCTCATGTCATAGCCACTGAATACATCACGAGTGCTACATACACTGCAAATAAAGAGACAATCATCCTATAGAGCACATCGATTTTGCCCATTATCTTCACAAGCTCTTTCATCTCCTCATTGCTGTCAAGGCCGTTCAGCAGCTGTTGCTTGGCCATGATCAGAGGAACTGCATCTTTAACCTTCTGCTCTGCATCTTCCTCTTCTGTCATTCCTTCAGTTACTTGTCCAACAACCCAACCTGCTGGTATTGGGATTCTTCAGCTAACCAAATAATCAGCGTAGTTGCACTACCCCACATCAGCAACTTCCCAGAAATACAAATCACACGAATCTTCCCTTTTCTGCACGAATCAAATTGGAAGATCATCAACCAAACTATTAAAAAAATCAGCAACTGAAAGCAGCAGAACAACACTTAAACATATTATTACCCCATGATTCGGGCATTTGTAGAAGACTCGGCTAGGGTTGAGGATTGTGGTTGAGACACGACGGATGACTCTGCGTGATTTGCAGCAGTGGCACCACACCAACGGCAGCGGGTTGCGATGAGCAACCGGCTGCGGTGCGTGTGCCGGTGGGGGTGTGTGAGACCCACAGGCGATGGTACGGGTGGTGACTTGGCGCATATTTGGTTGTTGCCTGCTGAAGAGCAGGAGGATGAGCAGCCAGCGAACATGGTTGTTGTGGCCAGAGCTTCTGATGCTAGGCAGAGTAAGTAGAGAAGAGGAGAAGCGAATGTTGGATATGTCAGTTTCATTACTTGCAGAGTAGCATAGCACCATATATAGTCATAGTCTCGGTTTGGGTTCAAACCAGCTACAGGAGCACGTCTCTCTTTTTTCTAAAACTCAGCAACGTCTCTTTATTGGTACACTAGCTTGTTCTGTACACCTTCTCAAGTCTTTGATTCCTCCACCTGAAATCTGGGACCCACCGGAAGGGTCTCTGTATTTCGCAAAAAAAAATGTGCCCCCCGCTGACAGGTCGGACCCACCAGCTATCTTCGCACGCAAGGAAGTGCCTCCTTATTCCGCACAAAAAAATGAATACTCCCCCTGCCAGCTGGAACCCAACATCATGGGAGGCTGACTTGTGGGCCTACCAAGTTGATGGGGACGGAGGGCTTTGTCAACTTATTCAATATGAACGATTCTAGCTCCAGTTACCGTACGATGTTCATCCAACTACAGTACTGCTTCTTCAACCTCTGGTCTTGCTCCAGCCGCCCAAACCAGCACCGGTCGTGCCGCGTGCTCCTGCCTCCCGTGGCCGGTTGTGATGCCGCGGAGGCCTCACCACCCCCTACTACTCCCACCGCTCACCAGGCGATCCCTCTACTCACCCACACCCCATGTTATTCTGCGGCGACGGCAGCCTCACACCGCAACCGAACCAGTGAACCCTCGTACTCCTCTCTGCCTGGGCATCCACTGCTGCGTCTTCCCCAGCTCTGCGTCGTCCCCTTCCTAGGCCTCGTCGTCGTCCACCGCCTTCGTGCTCTCAGCGCGGCGTGGTCAATGTGGTCAGCGACCGACTTCTATCGGAAGAGTACTGCACGTGGAGAGGCTGACAGCTGGGTCCATGGTCGCAGCTGGGTCCACGGCCATAGCCCGGTCTTTTTGTGATTTGCCAAGTAAGTCGCTTTGTCAGGCCTGTTGGGCTGCAAATCTTTCAAGACGAGGAGAGCTTCATTCGGCTGGCCGAGAAAATGTCCTATCAGTAATGAGAAATGGGCTGTACATTTTTAAAACACATTAAACCGGCAATTAGTTTCAAATTTCTTTTTGTCATTTCGAGATTTTAAATTGCATTAATTTTTATGCATGGGCAATTTGTTGGATTTTATATTGATATACATTTATTTTTAAAATTAGTTTGAATGTGACTCGAAATTTCGGGATTAAAAACAGTTCGGACCTTTTGAAATATGCAAAATTTCGTATAATTTTTAACCATGGCCACAATATGGACTGTAATGCTAACAAAAAGAATGTGGGCTCAAAAAAACCTTAAGAATTAGCAAATGGGCTGTAAATTATTAGAAATAATGGCAGATGGGTGGTAAGTTGTTTTCCACAGATTTGAGGCTTTCCTAAAAAAAAGGTTGACGCACAAGCAGTGACTGTTGGATGTCCATCCAATAGCCGTCGTGCTTCTTCAATCTCTGCTCTTCCAACTCCAGCCGCTCAAACAAGCGCGTGGACTGCTCGCTCCCTCTTCCCCACGTCCCTGGGTGTTTGCCTTGCAGCCTCACCGCCCCACCGTACTCCCATCGCTGGCCTAGCCATCCTCTACTCACCCACACCTTTGTTATTCTCCGGCGACGGCAGACGAACCAAAACCCTCGACTGATTGTACTCCCCCGCGGGAAACAACAGCCGAGTCTTCCCTGCCTCCGTGTCGTTCCATTCCAAGGCCTCGCCGTCTGGTGCTCTCGGTGCGGCGTGGTCAACGTGGTCAAGGAACGACTTCCATCGAAAGAGTACTGTACGTGGAGAGGCTGACAGCTGGGTCCACGGCAGCCGCAAGGAAGTGCCTCCTTATTACGCAGAAAATAATTATTACTCCACCTGACAACATGGACCCACCGGACGGGCCACCGTATTTGGCGAAAAAAATGTTTCCCCCCTGACTGCTGGGACCCACCGGACGGGCCAACGATTTCACTTAAAAAACGTCCCCCCGCTGTCAGCTCGGACCCACCGGAGGTGCCTCCTTATTACGCACAAAAAAATGAATACTCCCCCTGCTAGTTGGGACCCACCTTGGTGGGAGGCTGACTTGTGGGCCTACTAAGTTGACGGGGACGGACTGCTTTGTCAACTTAGTCAATATGAACGATTCTAGCTCCAGTGACCGTACGATGTCCATCCAACGTCCGTAGTGCTTCTTCAACCTCTGGTCTTGTTGCTCCAGCCGCCCAAAGCAGCGTCGGTCGTGCTGCATGCTCCTACCTCCCGTGGCCAGCTGTGCTGCCGCGGAGGCCTCACCGCCCCTACTATACCCACCGCTGGCCAGGCCATCCCTCTACTCACACACACCCCCTGTTATTCTGCAGCGACGGCAGCCTCACACCGCAGCGAACAAAGTGAACCTCAGACTCCTCACGCTGGCTTCCACCGCCGCGTCTTCCTCGGCTCGCGTCGTCCCCTTCCTAGGCCTCGTCGTGCCGCCCACCGCCTCGGTGCTCTCGGCGCGGCGTGGTCAACGTGGTCAAGGAACGGCTTCCATCGACGTGGATATGACGTGGAGAGGCCGACACCGGGTCCTGACGCAGCAAGGAAGTGCCTCCTTATTATGTGCAAAATAATTATTCCTCCACCTGACAGCGGGGACCCACCGGACGGGCCACCGTATTTCGCGAAAAAACATTTCCCCCTGACTGCGGGAACCCACCAGCTACATCTTCGCACGCAAGGAAGTGCGTCCGGGCAAAAAAAACGATTCGCCCCCTGACTGCTGGGACCCACCAGCTACATCTTTGCAGGCAAGGAAGTGCCGGATAGTCGGGACCCACCAGCTACATCTTCGAAGCGTACGTAGCGTTGTCATTCTGGTCGCAAACATGTACGTACATACTGGTCGATGTAGAGGCGCGCACGTGTCGTAGTAGAGGCGCGCACATAGCATGTACACGTATGTACAGCGGCCAGTGTGCAAGAAAGAAAATACGGCCACGTACATACATACGGGCAGGGTCTCGAACGCCTACTCGCGCATACGTACGGCCAGGGCTAGTGTACATGGCTGGCTCGGAACGGGGAAACAGCGTCGTCGTCGTGTTCATGGGGAGCCAACCGGCTGGGTCGAAACGGAATGCATCATCGTGTTCATCGGGAGGGCTTGGACGGAACAGCCGATGGAAACGAGGCCTGGCGTACTGCAGAAGAGAGGAAACAGCCTTGTGTTCGACCAGCCACGTTCGAAACGGGATCCTGTTCATCGGGAGGGGTCTGGCGTACCGCAAAACGGAAGAAACGGACCTCCTACGGTCGAAACGGGGGTACTGTTGATCGGGAGGGGTGTGGCGTACTGCAAAACGGAGGAAACGGACTTGTGTTGGAGCGCTACGGTTGAAATGGGGGTCCTGTTCATCGGGAGGGGTGCAGCGTACCGCAAAACGGGACTCCATGGGATATTGTTCATCTCCACCATCGACCCCCTCCAGCTTCCACGGGCTACTGTTCATCCACCGTCGACCTCCTCCAGCCTTCACCTGCGACTGTTCATCCACGTGCTCCTGTTCATCCAGCCTCCACCGCGTGCTACTCCACTGGCTACTGTTCAACCAGCCCTCTCCACGGGCTCCTGTTCAACCACCCCTCCACGGACTACTGTTCATCCAGCCCTCCAACGCCTACTGTGTTGGGGAACGTTGCAGAAAATTAAAATTTTTCCTACGGTTTCACCAAGATCCATCTATGAGTTCATCTAAGCAACGATTCATGGGAGAGAGATTGCATCTACATACCACTTTGTAGATCGCGAGCGGAAGCATTCAAAAGAACGGGGTTGAAGTAGTCGTTCTCGTCGTGATCCTATCACCGGAGATCCTAGCGCCGAACGGACGGCACCTCCGCGTTCAACACACGTACGGAGTGGATGGCGTCTCCTCCTTCTTGATCCAGCAAGGGGGAAGGAGAGGTTGAGGAAGATGGCTCCAGCAGCAGCACGACGGCGTGGTGGTGATGGAGTGACAGTTCTCCGACAGAGCTTCGCCAAGCACACGCGGAGGAGGAGAGGTGTTGGGAGGGAGGGCTGCGCCTTCAAGTGTGTTGCAGCCTCCCTCGCCTCTATTTATAGGGAAGGGAGAGGGGCGGCCCCTCTAGATGGCATCTAGAGGGGCGGCGGCCAAGGGAGGGGCTTGCCCCCAAGCAGGGGGGCGCCTCGGGGTTCCCCCAACCCTAGGCGCATGGGCCCTAGGGGAAGTGGCGCCCAGCCCACTTTGGGCTGGATCCTTCCTCATACAGCCCATAAGGCCCTCGGGAGAGGTGGCCCCTCCGGTGGACCCCGGAACCCTCCGGTGGCCCCAGTACAATCGATATGCCCCTCAACCTTTCCGGTGACCGTATGATGACTTCCCATATATAAATCTTTACCTCTGGACTATTTCGAACTCCTCGTGACGTCCCGGATCTCATCCGGACTCGAACAACATTCGTAATCACATACAAGTCTTCCTAATAACCCTAGCGCCACCGAACCTTAAGTGTGTAGACCCTACGGGTTCGGAGACATGTAGACATGACCGAGACGGCTCTCCGGTCAATAACCAACAGCGGGATCTGGATACCCATGTTGGCTCCCACATACTCCTCGATGATCTCACCGGATGAACCATGATGTCGAGGATTCAAGCAACCCCGTATACTATTCCCTTTGTCAATCGGTATGTTACGTGCCCGAGATTCGATCGTTGGTATCCCAATACCTCGTTCAATCTCGTTACCGGTAAGTCACTTTACTCGTACCGTAATGCATGATCCCGTGACCAGAGGTCACTTTGAGCTCATTATGATGATGCACTACCGAGTGGGCCTAAGTGATACCTCTCCGTTATAACGGAGTGACAAATCGCGATCTCGACCGTGTCAACCCAATGTACACTTTCGGAGATACCTGTAGTGCACCTTTATAGTCACCCGATTCGTTGTGACGTTTGGTACACCCAAAGCACTCTTACGGTATCCGGGAGTTACACGATCTCATGGTCTAAGGAAGAGATACTTGACATTGGAAAAGCTCTAGCAAAACGAACTACACGATCTTGTGCTATGCTTAGGATTGGGTCTTGTCCATCACATCATTCTCCTAAGGATGTGATCCGTTATCATTGACATCCAATGTCCATAGTCGAAACCATGACTATCTATTGATCAACGAGCTAGTCAACTAGAGGCTCACTAGGACATATTGTGGTCTATTTATTCACGTGTATTACGATTTCCGGATAATACAATTATAGCATGAATAAAAGACAATTATCACGAACAAGGAAATATAATAATAACCCTTTTATTATTGCCTCTAGGGCATATTTCCAACAGTCTCCCACTTGCACTAGAGTCAATAATCTAGTTACATTGTGATGAATCGAACACCCATAGAGTTCTGGTGTTGATCATGTTTTGCTCACGGAAGATGTTTAGTCAACGGATCTGCGACATTCAGATCCGTATGTACTTTGCAAATTTCTATGTCTCCATCTTGAACATTTTCACGGATGGAGTTGAAGCGACGCTTGATGTGCCTGGTCTTCTTGTGAAACCTGGGCTCCTTGGCAAGTGCAATAGCTCCAGTGTTGTCACAGAAGAGTTTGATCGGCCCCGACGCATTGGGTATGACTACTAGGTCGGTGATGAACTCCTTCACCCATATTGCTTCATGTGCTGCCTCCGAGGATGTCATGTACTCCGCTTCACATGTAGATCCCGCCACGACGCTCTGCTTGCAGCTGCACCAGCTTCTCGCTCCACCATTCAACATATACACGTATCCTGTTTGTGACTTAGAGTCATCAGATCGTGTCGAAGCTTAGCGCCGACGTAACCCTTCTGACGAGCTCTTCGTCACCTCCATAAACGAGAAACATGTCCTTTGTCCTTTTCGGTACTTCAGGATATTCTTGACCGCTGTCCGGTGTTCCTTGCTGGGATTACTTTGGTACCTTCCTACCAAACTTACGGCAAGGTTTACATCAGGTCAGTACACAGCATGGCATACATAATAGAACCTATGGCCGAGGCATAGGGATGACGCTCATCTCTTCTTTATCTTTTGCCATGGTGGGGCATTGAGCCGAGCTCAATCTTACACCTTGCAAGACAGCAAGAACCCTTTCTTGGACTGATCCATTTTGAACTTCTTCAAAATCTTATCAAGGTATGTGCTTTGTGAAAGACCTATGAGGCGTCTCGATCTATCTCTATAGATCTTGATGCCTAATATATAAGCAGCTTCTCCAAGGTCCTTCATTGAAAAACTTTTATTCAAGTAGGCCTTAATGCTATCTAAGAGTTCTATATCATTTCCCATCAAAAGTATGTCATCTACATATAATATGAGAAATGCTACAGAGCTCCCACTCACTTTCTTGTAAACGCAGGCTTCTCCATAAGTCTGCATAAACCCAAACGCTTTGATCATCTCATCAAAGCGTAATGTTCCAACTCCGAGATGCTTGCACCAGCCCATAAATGGATCGCTGGAGCTTGCATACCTTGTTAGCATACTTAGGGTCGACAAAACCTTCCGCTGCATCATATACAGCTCTTCCTTAAGATAACCGTTAAGGAACGTTGTT
Organism: Aegilops longissima; assembly: GCA_021605205.1. Taxonomy (NCBI): domain Eukaryota; kingdom Viridiplantae; phylum Streptophyta; class Magnoliopsida; order Poales; family Poaceae; genus Aegilops; species Aegilops longissima. The sequence goes on along the minus strand of CM038678.1, from coordinate 533,775,212 downwards.
TTGACGCCCATCTGCCATATCTCATAATCATAGTATCGGCAATTGCTAACATGATTGGACGGACTTAAGCTTCGCCACGGAGAGAAAGTCTCATCGTAGTTAATCCCTTGAACTTGCCGATAACCCTTAGCGACAAGTCGAGCTTTATAGATGGTGACATTACCATCCGCTGCTCGTCTTCTTCTTAAAGATCCATTTGTTTTCTATCGCTCGCCGATCATCGGCAAGTCTGTCAAAGTCCATACTTTGTTTTCATACATGGATCCTATCTCGGATTGCATGGCTTCAAGCCATTTGTTGGAATCTGGGCCCGCCATCGCTTCTTCATAGTTCAAGGTTCACCGTTGTCAACAACATGATTTCAGGACAGGGTTGCGTACCATCACAGTGCGGAACGTGTCCTAGTGGACCCTGAAGTTCAGAGCAACTTGATCCAAGTACCTAGATCATCATCATTAATTTCCTCTCCGGTTGGTGTAGGCACCACAGAACATTTCCCGAGCTGCACTACTTTCCGGTTCAAGAGGTAGTACTTCATCGAAGTTCTACTTTCCTCCCACTTACTCCTTTCGAGAGAAACTCTTTTCCGTAAAGGATCCGTTCTTGGCAACAAAGATCTTGCCTTCAGATCTAAGGTAGAAGGTATACCCAATGGTTTCCTTAGGGTATCCTATGAAGACGCATTTTCCGATTTGGGTTCGAGCTTTTCAGGTTGAAGTTTCTTGACATAAGCATCGATCCCCAAACTTTTAGAAACGACAGCTTAGGTTTCTTTCCAAACCATAATTCATACGGTGTCGTCTCAACGGATTTAGGCGGTGCCCTATTTAAAGTGAATGTAGCTGTCTCTAGAGCGTATCCCCAAAATGATAGCGGTAAATCGGTAAGAGACATCATAGATCGCACCATATCCAATAGAGTGTGATTACGACGTTCGGACACCACCGTTCGCTTGAGGTGTTCCAGCGGCGTGAGTTGTGAAACGATTCCACATTTCCTTAAGTGTGTACCAAATTCGTGACTTAAATATTCTCCTCCGCGATCTGATCGAAGAACTTTATTTTTCGGTCACGTTGATTCTCTACCTCATTCTGAAATTCCTTGAACTTTTCAAAGGTCTCGGACTTGTGTTTCATCAAGTAGACATACCCATATCTAATTAAGTCATCTGTGAGAGTGAGAACATAACGATATCCTCCATGAGCCTCAATGCTCATTGGACCGCACACATCGGTATGTATGATTTCCAATAAGTTGGTTGCTCGCCCATTGTTCCGAGAACGGAGTCTTGGTCATTTTGCCCATAAGGCATGGTTCGCATGTGTCAAATGATTCATAATCGAGAGACTCTAAAAGTCCATCGGAAGGAGCTTCTTCATGCGCTTGACACCAATGTGACCAAGGCGGCAAATGCCACAAGTATGTGGGACTATCGTTATCAACTTTACATCTTTTGGTATTCACACTATGAATATGTGTAATATTACGCTCGAGATTCATTAAGAATAAACCATTGACCATCGGAGCATGACCATAAAACATATCTCTCATATAAATAGAACAACCATTATTCTCGGATTTAAATGAGTAGCCATCTCGCATTAAACGAGATCCCGATACAATGTTCATGCTCAAACTTGGCACCAAATAACAATTATTGAGGTTTAAAACTAATCCCGTAGGTAAATGTAGAGGCAGCGTGCGACGGCGATCACATCGACCTTGGAACCATTCCCGACGCCAAGATCGTCACCTCGTCCTTCGCCAGCCTCTGCTTATTCCGCAGCTCGATGTGAGTTACAAATATGAGCAACGGCACCGTATCAAATACCTAGGAGTTACTACGAGTAATGGTAAGGTACACATCAATTACATGTATATCAAATATACCTTTAGTGTTGCCGGCCTTCTTGTCCGCTAAGTATTTGGGGCAGTTCCGCTTCGGTGGCCTTTCCTTTGCAATAAAAGCACTCTGTCTCGTGCTTGGGTCCATTCTTTGACTTCTTCCCGGCAACTTGCTTGCGGGGCGGCAACATCCTTGCCGTCCTTCTTGAAGTTCTTCTTACCCTTGCCCTTTTTGAACTTAGTGGTTTTATTGACCATCAACACTTGATGTTCTTTCTTGATTTCAACCTCCGCTGACTTCAGCATCGAGAATACTTCGGAATGGTCTTCACCATCCCCTGCATATTGTAGTTCATCACAAAGCTCTTGTAGCTTGGTGGGAGCGATGAAGGATTCTGTCAATGACCGCCTCGTCGGGAGGTTTATGTCCACTGGGACAAAGCGGTTGTGCAACCTGACATTTTGAGTATGTGTTCACCGATGAACTGTTTTCCTCCATCTTACAACTATAGAACTTGTCGGAGACTTCATATCTCTCGACCGGGCATGAGCTTGGAAAACTAGTTTCAGCTCCTCGAACATCTCATATGCTCCGTGTTGCTCAAAACGCTTTTGGAGCCCCGGTTCTAAGCTGTAAAGCATGCCGCTTTGAACGAGGGAGTAATCATCAAGACGAGACTGCCAAGCATTCATAATGTCTTGGTTCTGCTCGACGGTGCATCACCTAGCGGTCCTTCTAGGACATATTGTTTCTGGCAGCTATGAGGATGATCCTCGGGTTCGAACCAGTCCGTATAGTTGCTGCCATCATCTTTCAGCTTGGTTTTCTAGGAAGCGTTGAAGTTCATGTTGACATGAGCGTTGGCCATTTGATCTACAAGACATATTTGCAAAGGTTTTAGACTAAGTTCATGATAATTAAGTTCATCTAATCAAATTATTTTAATGAACTCCCACTCAGATTAGACATCCCTCTAGTCATCTAAGTGTTTACACGATCCGAGTCGACTAGGCCGTGTCCGGTCATCACGTGAGACGGACTAGTCATCGTCGGTGAACATCTTCATGTTGATCGTATCTTCCATACGACTCGTGTTCGACCTTTCGGTCTCCGTGTTCCGAGGCCATGTCTGTACATGCTAGGCTCGTCAAGTTAACCCTAAGTGTTTTGCATGTGTAAAACTGTCTTACACCGTTGTATGTGAGCGTAAGGATCTATCACACCCGATCATCACGTGGTGCTTCAAACGACGAACTTTAGCAATGGTGCACGCTTAGGGAGAACACTTCTTGATATTGTTGTAAGGATCATCTTATTTACTACCGTCGTTCTAAGTAAACAAGATGCATAAACATAATAAACATCACATGCAATTATATAGTAGTGACATGATATGGCCAATATCATATAGCTCCATTGGTCTCCATCTTCGGGGCTCCATGATCATCTTGTCACCGGCACGACACCATGATCTCCATCATCATGATCTCCATCATCGTGTCTTCATGAAGTTGTCACGCCAACGACTACTTCTACTTCTATGGCTAACGCGTTTAGCAATAAAGTAAAGTAATTTACATGGCGTTCTTCAATGACACGCAGGTCATACAAAAATAAAGACAACTCCTATGGCTCCTGCCGGTTGTCATACTCATCGACATGCAAGTCGTGATTCCTATTACAAGAACATGATCTCATACATCACAATATGTCATTCATCATTCATCACAACTTCTGGCCATATCACATCACAAAACACTTGCTGCAAAAACAAGTTAGACGTCCTCTAATTGTTGTTGCAAGTTTTACGTGGCTGCAATAGGGTTCTAGCAAGAACGTTTTCTTACCTACGTGAAAGCCACAACATGATTTGTCAACTTCTATTTACCCTTCATAAGGACCCTTTTCATCGAATCCGCTCCAACTAAAGTGGGAGAGACAGACACCCGCCAGCCACCTTATGCAACTAGTGCATGTCAGTCGGTGGAACCGGTCTCATGTAAGCGCGTGTAAGGTTGGTCCGGCCGCTTCATCCCATAATACCGCTGAAGCAAGATAAGACTAGTAGCGGCAAGCAAGTTGACAAGATCTCGCCCACAACAAAATTGTGTTCTACTCGTGCAATAGAGAACTACGCATAGACCTAGCTCATGATGCCTTTGTTGGGGAGCGTTGCAGAAAATTAAAAATTTCCTACGGTTTCACCAAGATCCATCTATGAGTTCATCTAAGCAACGAGTCATGGGAGAGATTGCATCTACATACCACTTTGTAGATCGCGAGCGGAAGCATTCAAAAGAACGGGGTTGAAGTAGTCGTTCTCGTCGTGATCCTATCACCGGAGATCCTAGCGCCGAACGGACGGCACCTCCGCGTTCAACACACGTACGGAGTGGATGACGTATCCTCCTTCTTGATCCAGCAAGGGGGAAGGAGAGGTTGAGGAAGATGGCTCCAGCAGCAGCACGACGGCGTGGTGGTGATGGAGTGTGGTTCTCCCAGAGCCGCCAAGCACACGCGGAGGAGGAGAGGTGTTGGGAGGGAGGGCTGCGCCTTCAAGTGTGTTGCAGCCTCCCTCGCCTCTATTTATAGGGAAGGGAGAGGGGCGGCCCTCTAGATGGCATCTAGAGGGGGGGCGGCGGCCAAGGGAGGGCTTGCCCCCAAGCAAGGGCGCCCCTCGGGGTTCCCCAACCCTAGGCGCATGGGCCCTAGGGGAGTGGCGCCCAGCCCACTTTGGGCTGGATCCTTCCTCATACAGCCCATAAGGCCCTCCGGAGAGGTGGCCCCTCCGGTGGACCCCGGAACCCCTCCGGTGGCCCCGTACAATACCGATATGCCCCCGAACCTTTCCGGTGACTGTATGATGACTTCCCATATATAAATCTTTACCTCCAGACTATTCCGGAACTCCTCGTGAGGTCCAGGATCTCATCCGGGACTCTGAAAAACATTCGGTAATCACATACAAGTCTTCCTAATAACCCTAGCGTCACCGAACCTTAAGTGTGTAGACCCTATGGGTTCGGGAGACATGTAGACATGACCGAGACGGCTCTCCGGTCAATAACCAATAGTGGGATCTGGATACCCATGTGGGCTCCCACATACTCCTCGATGATCTCATCGGATGAACCACGATGTCGAGGATTCAAGCAACCCCGTATACTATTCCCTTTGTCAATCGGTATGTTACTTGCCCGAGATTCGATCGTCCGTATCCCAATACCTCGTTCAATCTCGTTACCGCAAGTCACTTTACTGCATCCGTAATGCATGATCCCGTGACGGACACTTGGTCACTTTGAGCTCATTATGATGATGCACTACCGAGTGGGCCCAAGTGATACCTCTCCATTATACGGAGTGACAAATCCCAGTCTCGATCCGTGTCAACCCAATGACACTTTCGGAGATACCTGTAGTGCACCTTTATAGTCACCCGATTCGTTGTGACGTTTGGTACACCCAAAGCACTCTTACGGTATCCGGGAGTTACGATCTCATGGTCTAAGGAAGAGATACTTGACATTGGAAAAGCTCTAGCAAAACGAACTACACGATCTTGTGCTATGCTTAGGATTGGGTCTTGTCCATCACATCATTCTCCTAATGATGTGATCCCGTTATCATTGACATCCAATGTCCATAGTCAGGAAACCATGACTATCTATTGATCAACGAGCTAGTCAACTAGAGGCTCGCTAGGGACATATTGTGGTCTATTTATTCACACGTGTATTACGATTTCCGGATAATACAATTATAGCATGAATAAAAGACAATTATCACGAACAAGGAAATATAATAATAACCCTTTTATTATTGCCTCTAGGGCATATTTCCAACATACTGTTCATCCTGCCCTCCACGGGGTGGTCCTGTTCATCCTGCCCTCCACGGGGTCCTGTACATCCAGCCCCAACCGGCTCGAACGATCGGGGTCCTGTTCATCCAGAGGCAACGCCACGGGGTCCTGTTCATCCACCCCCACCGAGAACTGTTCATCCAAACCCCCCAGCAACGCTCACTGTTCATCCAGAGGCAGCATCAACCAGCTTCAGTTAGCAGCAGTAGTGAAGGAATCGCTCGATCGGGTTCAGTTAACAGCCATCGATCGATCACTCGGGTTCAGTAACGCGTAGCCTGCAGTGCAATCGCTCGGGTTCAGTTAGAGCCAACTCCTCGCTCGGGTTCAGTTAGAGCCCAATGCCTCGCACCCACGTGCGTACATACGAGAGAAACGCGCGTCGCTCGGCCCCCGACCACCCACCGTAACCGGGGACTCCCCGATATTTTCTGCGCCCTCGCTTCTACCACGGTTTTTTCCGTCATGGATGGCCCAAACAATGTCATGCAGCTGCGTCTCCGGCCCGCCCAGGACGAAAATCCCATTTTCTGTCATGATTTTTTTTCATAGAAGTAGGACCCACCACTAGGAAAAGGGCTATAGATGATATGGACACTAATGGCGCACCAGACATGTGGTGCGCCACTACTATATACTAATGGCGCATCACATACAGGTGCGCCATTAGTAATATATTACTAATGGTGCACCTGGTGTGTGGTGCGCCATTAGTAGTTTTGGAAAAAAAATTGTTACTAATGGCGCACCGTGGGATAGTGCGCCATTACTAGTTGACATAGTAATGGCGCACCACACCCACCGTGCGCCATTAGTAGTTTTGAAAAAAAAATAAAAAATTGTTAGTAATGGCGCACTAGTGGACAGTGCGCCATTACTAGTTTTAACTAGTAATGGCCCTAGTGGCGCACTGTCCACTTGTGCGCCATTACTAACTTTTTTTCAAAAAAAACAATTCAAAATTTTTTTATTTTTTTTTCAAAACTAGTAATGGCGCACCGTGGGTGTGGTGCACCATTACTACTTTAACTAGTAATGGCGCACCAAAAGAAAATAAGTTTCCTATGTGATATGTGGTCTAGTTGTTGGGAAAATTTACAAATATGAATTTCGACTTTATTTGCAAAATCTCTCAGGAATTTGTAAAATGGGCATAACTTTTGCATACGAACTCGGATTAAAAAGTTTTTATATGAAAATCATCTACTCGAAAAGTTACATCCAAATTTAACTGGGGGAACCCCGTTAAACATTTTCAAAATCCTCAAAAACCTAACAGAAAAAAGTTACGGGGCTTTTAAGATCTGGAGGCAAAAAAATTCAAAAAAATTCAAACTTACTAGTGGCGCACCGTCTGCTAGGTGCGCCACTAGTAACAGAAAAAAAATAGTTTCGAATTTTTTTCGGGATTTTTTTTCAAAATATTGTACGTAATATGAACGGAAGTTTGAAATAATTTTTTAAAATTTCATCACACTCATGAACATGAACAAAGTCCTAAACATCAACAAGGCTTAATAGGATTGATATGCTAGATATATCAACAAGTACCTGTGAAGTGAGCTGGTGTTGGGGTTGGATAGAACTCTGAAGTTAAGCTTGCTTGGGCTGGAGTAGTGTGTGACGCCCCAAGACCGGAGCTTCAGTTGCCTTCCAGGGTTTCCGAGTTTCGCCGTGTGTTTCTTTTGTGCTTGCTCTTTTATTTTTGCATTGCATCATGTCATCATGCCATCATATCATTAATTTTAAAAACTCATCTAAATAAAATCGTATGGATCTTCGGTCCATTTAAATCGAGGGAAGGGTGACTTCTCTTTATAACATATCCTCCCAATATTTAGGGAGCTATTATAAAGTATCCCATTAATTTGGAATTATCTGCAACCCACTTGCATGTTAAATCTTTGACCTTTCCTTCCTCCGATTTTCGACTCTCAAACTTTGTCGATAATTCTTTTGTTCTTTTTCCAAGCTCCATAAAAAATCCGAACATTTTTGGACCTTCCCAAAACCTCACTTCCTATTCAAATCATTTGAATTTAAATTCAAATGAGTTTGAATTTTCATCTTTCAATCCTGGTTTTTCTATTTTCTCAGAACGAGCATATTTTTGCGAGTCCGGGAAAATTACCCTCATACCCTAATTCTTGTCCACTCATTTCTTTTCTCTCCCTTTCTTTCTTTGCTTTTCTGTTTTTGGAAGAGTTTAGTGAGAGAGAGAGAGCCCAGCTAGGCCACTTAGGCCCGACCATCTAAGCCGGCCCAAGGCCCAGCAGCGCCTAAACCCTAGGCCCCTCTCGCTGGACCCCCTCTCCCTCGTTCCCTGCCAGCGCCGCCACCACGCAACACGCTTCGCACCAGGGAGAGGATCCCACGCTCCTCCCTCATCTCTCTCGCAGCCTCTCTTCTCCCCAGCGTCCCCATCGCCACCCAGTGCCCCATGAGCCCAAGAAGGTTCTGTCTCGCCCGCTCGACCTCCCTTCCTCGTCCGACCCGTCGTCCCCAGCGTCGCCATTCCTGGCCAACTCCGGCGGCCCTGGAGCGCCGCGCCCTACCTCCTCCTCGTCGCCCCTCCGGTCGCTGCGACCAGGCGCGCAGCCGCCCCGTGACCCCTCCGTTCCTCGACCTCGCTGCCGGCAGCAGCAGCAGCTGCTGCACCCTCTCGCCGACGCCGCGCCCGGACCTTCCCCGACCTCCTCGTCGTCGCTTCGCCCGTCCGTGACCACCGGTGCCCTCGCCGGAGTTTCCGCAAGCCGTCCCCGCAGCTCCAAGCCCCTCCGCCATCTCCCCGCCGTTGCCTCTCCAGGACGCCGCTCCTGGGCTCCCGCGCCACCACTGGAGGCCAACTCCGGCGCCCCCTGCCTCGACCTCCTCTGCAAGCTACAGCCGCGCCGCCCGCCTCTGACCACGACTCCGGCGAGATCCAGGCAGCCCCGCGCCGGACCGTCGTTCCCGCGCCTCTGCCTCCTCTGTGCTGCCCCTTTTGTCGTTGCCAAGGCCACTGAGTCCAGGGACACAAGACCGCCTCGGTGGTTTTCTTTCGACAAGTACCACGACGACCGTCGAGACCGCCAAGTTCCACTACCGATGAACGTTTTGGACCGCCAAGTTCGACTACGATCCTCGAGACCATTGTGTTACACGTCAACATGAGCACGACCACAGGTGGCTACCTCCAGATGGATTTCGTCAAGTTTCGCTTCAACAAGTGTACCTCTACGTCTTGGATTCGCCAAGTACCGCACCGGACACCAAGTACCTCTACCGATGACTCGAACGTCTACGAACCGTGTACCACGACGAACATGTACGGCTACACGACGACCCGCCAAGACCCTAAACAACTACCGTCGCGAGAACGACTACTTCCCCTCCGAACCGATTCGCTTCGAAAATGCACGCTTCGAAGGTATACCGTCGAGATGATCACCCGTGGACCGAATGCATGTGTTGTATGAGATGCACCCTATGTTTGCACCGTGCCCGTTTGTCCTTGCAAGTTCCTCCTCGTTTCCATGCCACTAACCCGTGGGAACCCGGACTTCGGGATCACCCCACCATCTTGCATGACTCGTCACACTTCCTTTTGCACCGGCACCTCCATGAGTTATCGAGACCGGAATGTTGCCGTGGCACCATTTCCGTTTCACCGCCGTGGCACCTTTTTCATTCCGCCATGGCGACTAATGCTTCATAACATGCTCATGTCAACATTTTCATAAAATTGCATAAACTTGCACATGTCATCCGCATCATGATAACAACAATTAAAATGTTTAAAATTGTTGTTGCATTAAATTGCTAAATGCATATGGGGATTTACGGATTTGTTGTTTGTTATATCCGCCCCATTTAAATTGTTTAGATGGTATAGTTTTGTTATGCTTCACCCCTTGCCATGTTTAATAACATTTAATATTGTTGGGTACATAACCGAGAGAGAACTAAATAATTGATGTGGGGTTTTGTTAATATGCAACTCGTTGCATATTGGGCTCCATTTAACTTGTAGTTTTGTTTGTGCATATTGCCATGCCATGAATCATTAAACCGGACATGCAACATACTTGTTTGCGCATCATGCCATGTTTATGTGATGGTTGTTTACTATGTTGTTTGCTTCTTTCCGGGTTGCTTCTCTCGTTAGCTTCGGTTTCGTTCCGGAGTTGTGAGGATTCGTTCGACTACGTCCGTTTGTCTTCTTCATGGACTCGTTCTTCTTCCTTGCGGGATTTCAGGCAAGATGACCATACCCTCGAAATCACTTCTATCTTTGCTTGCTAGATGCTCGCTCTTTTGCTATGCCTATGCTACGATGCCTACCACTTGCTATATCATGCCTCCCATGTTGCCATGTCAAGCCCCTAACCATCCTTTCCTAGCAAACCGTTGTTTGGCTATGTTACCGCTTTGCTCAACCCCTCTTATAGCGTTGTTAGTTGCGGTGAAGATGAAGTTTGTTCCTTGTTGAACATGGAGATGTTGTTCCTTGTTGGAACATGTTTACTTGGTGGGATATCACAATATATCTTATTTAATTAATGCATCTATATACTTGGTAAAGGGTGGAAGGATCGGCCTTATGCCCGGTGTTTTGTTCCACTCTTGCCGCCTAGTTTCCGTCATATCGGTATTATGTTCCCGGATTTTGCGTTCCTTACGGTTGGGTGATTTATGGGACCCCTTGATAGTTCGCTTTGAATAAGACTCCTCCAGCAAGGCCCAACATTGGTTTTACCATTTGCCACCTAAGCCTTTTTCCCTTGGGTTCTGCAGACTCTCTTTATTTTAACCCCCGGGCCAGTGCTCCTTCGAGTGTTGGTCCAAACCGTCGACCGCCGGTGTACCACGGGCAACTCTGGGCTCGCCTATCGGAAGTTTGGACAATCCGGTGTGCCACGAGAGCGAGATATGTGCAGCTCCTATCAGGATTTGTCGGCACATTCGGGCGGCTTTGCTGGTCTTGTTTTATTGTTGTCGAAATGTCTTGTAGTCCGGGATTCCGAGACGATCGGGTCTTCCGGTAGAAGGAATATCCTTCGCTGACCGTGAGAGATTATAATGGGCTGTTGGGACACCCCGCAGGTATTATCTTTCAAAGCCGTGCCCGCGGTTATGAGGCAGATGGGAATTTGTTAATGTCCGGTTGTAGAAAACCCGAAGTTGATCTTAATTAAAATACACCAACCGCGTGTGTAACCGTGATGGTCTCTTCTCGGCAGAGTCCGGGAAGTGAACACGGTGTTGGAGTTATGTTTGACGTAAGTAGTTTCAGGATCACTTCTTGATCGCTACTAGCTTCACGATCATGCTTTGCCTCCTCTTCTCGCTCTCTTTTGCGTGGTAGCCACCATATATGCTAGTCGCTTGCTGCAGCTCCACCTCACTACCCTGTCCTACCTTTAAGCTTAAATAGTCTTGATCTCGCGGGTGTGAGATTGCTGAGTCCCTGTGACTCACAGATACTTCCAAAACCAGTTTGCAGGTGCCGATGAAACCGTGCAGGTGTCGCATCCGAGCTCAAGGAGGAGCTCAATGAAGATCTTGTTCATTGTGTTGTTACGCTTCAGTTGATCAAGAGTGGAGCCAGTTGGGACGATCGGGATCTGTAGCATTTGGGGTAGTCTTCTTTTATTTTGGTTCCGTAGTCGGACCTTGATTGTATCTGTATGATGTAATGTTTTACTTATGTATTGTGTGAAGTGGCGATTGTAAGCCAACTATGTGTCTCTTTCCCTTATGTATTACATGGGTTGTGTGAAGATTACCTCACTTGCGACATTGCTTTCAATGTGGTTATGCCTCTAAGTCGTGCTTCGACACGTGGTAGATATAGCCGCATCGAGGGCGTTACAAGTTGGTAATCAGAGCCATCCCCGACTTAGGAGCCCCCTGCTTGATTGAATCGCTGACTTTGTTGAGTCTAGAAAAAATGTTTTGAGTCTTAGGATTATATATATCGGAGAGTAGGATTCTTTTACTCCCAGTCCCTTAAATCGCTCTGGTGAGGCATCCCGACGTAGAGTTTTGACTCTTTCTCTTCTCAAATTTCACTAAAAAAAATTTAGGATCATGCGGGTATCTTGGAATCGTTCGATGGTTTTGTGACGAGAACATTGTTCTTGGTGCCTCGACATTTAGGGGTTGTGGCAGTGTCCCGGGAGTTGAGCTCCGAGGTGTTGTCGTCACAATTTTATCGCTGCAGTTCGAATACTGAGTTTTGCCGACATCGAAAATCTCTTTTATGCAATTGTTGGTGAGATAACCTCGATAACCCAAAGATCGGGCGAGCTCGAGAGTATTGCCATGACTCGTATAACGGATGCTTTTCAAGGTCGAGGTAAACGATTTCGGAGTTTTCTTGGTTATGTGTTGAAGGATGGATACAATTTGGATCTAGGTATTGTTAGTTTGGGTGATATATTTTGTGTCCCTGTATCCCCAACACCAGATTGCATAACCAGAAAGTTTCGGAGTTTATAGGTGGAATTCAAGTAGCTCCTAGAATATCTTTCCGTCAGATGCATGATATGAGACTGGGTAAATCTCTATCATATGTATTTGTTCCGGCTTATTCCGCAAGCCAAATCCTTTGTTTTGTTTTATTTATGGTATTCGAGTTGCTTCGAAGTCAAGTGTTGAATCCATACCTTCCCTAAACGGTGTTCTCATATTGCTATGAGAATACTAATCCTTCTTGATCATCGAGGTCGTCATGTTAATTCTTTTCCCAACCGGCGTGCTTCTCTTCAAGTGGATCCGATCATTTCAACGTTTGCAAGATCAATTCTAAGTTTTTCTCAACGGTGTTTGTTTCATCCGTCCCAAGTTGTTTTGTTTTCCCACCCTCCCACCCTTTTCTTCAAGGACTCAGATTTCTTAATCAAGCATCCATTTTATTGAGTGAAGTTTCTTCATTCTTTTCCTTTAATGTTTTATCCGGTGATTTCTCATGAAGACGCTAAGGAAGCTTCAACCTTATCATTGTTCCATTCTAATTTTCTTCTCCGGTGGATTTAATTCAAGATTTCGGTGTTGATGTTATCCCTTTTCCTCTTTTCACAATGCTTTCCCATTTCGATGCACCAATTAATCATTCACCTCTCGCTATTCATTTGTTCCGGAGTGTTGAAGATATCTCTGAAGATTCGTGTTTCCATTCTTAATCCGTTCAAACTATTTCAAGATTGTTATCTCATTCAAGCCATTTAAATCAACCGGTGCAACCTCCCTTTCAAGCAATCGTTCAACGGTGGTTCTTTTGAGTGGGCCCTAACCCACAGGTCTTTTTCCAGGATCTTACCTGACTCTTTTAATTTTCTTGGAGCTATTCCCAAATTCATTGCAAAGTTTGACGTAAGAATGAATTGTCATCAGTCATATGTCTTTCTCCAAGATCTTTCAAATTATTTTCATCGTTGGTTCAACCTTTCTAATTTTCATTCCGGAGTGCCTCAACAATTCATGCTGGTGTTTCTCATCGTCATTCTCAACATTTGAAGACCAAAGAAGAGTTTCTCTTAAATCTTGCTCCATTCTCTTCAAGATTCATGGTTCTAGCTTCGTGCCATCCTCTCATAATTGTTTTCGATTGTGAGAATTCTTTTCACCCATCCGGAGCATTTCAGGAGTCTTTTCAGTTTGATTCTCCGGAGCCCATCATCTCAGAATTATTCATTCCAGCTTTCAGCTCTCGTTCTCCAAATCTTATCGGTGAATCGTTCAAATATCCTCTAATCAGTTCATGATCTCTTCATTCTCTTGTATCTAAATTCTGTCAAGCATCTTTATTCGTTTTCTAATTCTTCCCAGTGATTTGTGCCTTTGCTACGTTCATTCTCAATTCTTACGGTGGTTCGTTCAAGAGTTCTCTTCCTTCGTTATTATATAGATTCATTCGTTCTTCCCAAATCCTACCGGCGGATCGTTGAAGACCTTCCCAAGTTGAGCAATATCCCTCTTCAATCCTTTTTCAACGAGAATAAGTAGTATGCCTAATCCGTTGCTTGTCATCAATCTAAATTGGTGAAGGATACGCATAACATAATTCTTGTTCTTGTTTCATCCAAGTGATTGATTCATTCTTCCGGAGTTCGTAATGGTATCAATTTCTCAGTTCTAAGTTGTTCATCTCTTCTTTCCGGAGTTTGTTCATCATATCACATTCTCGGTCCGAGATGCTTCATCTTTTCTTTCCAGAGTTCCAAGTTTTCTCGGTTATATCATTTCAAAGCTTCATCTTATCACTGCAAGGCTTCACCTTGTGTTGTCAACTTCTCTTCCTTTTTATCACCCTTTTATTTACCGGAGTTCTTCATGGAGGCTCTACATGGTGGTTCGTCAAGGATTCCTTTCATTCTTCAATTGTTCTTCAAGATTTTTTCTCGAAGTTAAGATCCGTCAAGCCATACTTCAAAATAAACATGGTGCTCAACACATGTTTTGTTTTGAGGAGTTCAAGCATTCTTCATCTTGCATTCCGAAGTGCAATTATTTCGACCTTATCTTTTGAGGTGGTGTTATGTCATTTTGACAATTTCCCTCATGTTTCATGATTCATATTGTTGTCAAGAATGAGGTATTTTAAATCCATCAATCCCTTTATTGGAGTTATCTTGGGCTATATTTCACCTAAAGCTTTCCCTAAGGATTGTTGCTATTTATGGTGCTTATAAATGACCCAAGTTCTTCATTTGTCCTCTCGGTGAAATAAGTTTCTCGTCTCCTTGTTGATATCAATCCAATCGTTTGTTTCCGTTGGTGGCAGAAGCTCACCTCATAATGTTGAGATGTTTCCATAAGTCCACTACAAGGTTATTCTTTTCATTGTTGATTTTTCAACAACTCTGTTGTATCCTTCTTTTTAAGGGTGCTTTCCAAACTCATTTGTGGTAGAAGTTGTCATTTTCTTCTCCATTCCTTTATTTCAATGATCTATCTTCTATTATTTCTTCCAGAGGCATTGTGATGTTGCTCTCTTCAACCATCACCTCGTTTTGTCAAGATCATGTTATTTTCTTACTTATCCATTTAACCGGAGTGTTGTGTCATCTCTTCAAGTTCTTTTCATCTTATCAAGTTTTCCTTCTTCTTTCACTCGGAGTGCTGTCCAAATTATATCATTCTTATTCCTTCTCTATCTTGTTTTAACCGGAGTGGTGTCAATATCTATCTTATCATTAAACCTCTTGGTTCTCGTCGTATCCCATGTTCCTCTTTTCTAACAGAGTGTTTTCAACTTTGTTCATCTTTGTTGTTTTTTTTTCTTTCAATTTTGTCAACCTCTCAAGGTTCATTGGTTTCACTCTTTTGTCAAAGAAGCAACTTAGTTTTACCTCTTTCTTCTTCCGTTTTTCTATCCGGTGCCATCCTAGATCTCGGGACGAGATCCTCTCGTAGTGGTGGAGTGTTGTGACGCCCCAAGACCGGAGCTTCAGTTGCCTTCCAGGGTTTCCGAGTTTCGCCGTGTGTTTCTTTTGTGCTTGCTCTTTTATTTTTGCATTGCATCATGTCATCATGCCATCATATCATTAATTTTAAAAACTCATCTAAATAAAATCGTATGGATCTTCGGTCCATTTAAATCGAGGGAAGGGTGACTTCTCTTTATAACATATCCTCCCAATATTTAGGGAGCTATTATAAAGTATCCCATTAATTTGGAATTATCTGCAACCCACTTGCATGTTAAATCTTTGACCTTTCCTTCCTCCGATTTCCGACTCTCAAACTTTGTCGATAATTCTTTTGTTCTTTTTCCAAGCTCCATAAAAAATCCGAACATTTTTGGACCTTCCCAAAACCTCACTTCCTATTCAAATCATTTGAATTTAAATTCAAATGAGTTTGAATTTTCATCTTTCAATCCTGGTTTTTCTATTTTCTCAGAACGAGCATATTTTTGCGAGTCCGGGAAAATTACCCTCATACCCTAATTCTTGTCCACTCATTTCTTTTCTCTCCCTTTCTTTCTTTGCTTTTCTGTTTTTGGAAGAGTTTAGTGAGAGAGAGAGAGAGCCCAGCCAGGCCACTTAGGCCCGACCATCTAAGCCGGCCCAAGGCCCAACAGCGCCTAAACCCTAGGCCCCTCTCGCTCGACCCTCTCTCCCTCGTTCCCTGCCAGCGCCGCCACCACGCAACACGCTTCGCACCAGGGAGAGGATCCCACGCTCCTCCCTCATCTCCCTCGCAGCCTCTCTTCTCCCCTCGCGTCCCCATCGCCACCCAGCGGCCCCGCGAGCCCCGCAGTGCTCTGTCTCGCCCTGCTCGACCTCCCTTCCTCGTCCGACCCCGTCGTCCAGCCGCGTCGCCATGCCTGGCCAACTCCGGCGGCCCTGGAGCGCCGCGCCCTACCTCCTCCTCGTCGCCCCTCCGGTCGCTGCGACCAGGCGCGCAGCCGCCCCGTGACCCCTCCGTTCCTCGACCTCGTCGCCGGCAGCAGCAGCAGCTGCTGCACCTTCGCCGACGCGCGCCGGACCTTCCCGACCTCCTCGTCGCCGCTTCGCCCGTCCGTGACCACGGTGCCCTCGCGGAGTTTCCATAAGCCGCCCCCGCGGCTCCAAGCCCTCCGCCATCTCCCGCCGTTGCCTCTCCAGGCGCCGCCTCGGCCTCCCGCGCCACCACTGAGGCCAACTCCGCGCCCCGCCTCGACCTCCTCTCGCAAGCTACAGCCAGCGCCGCCCGCCTCGACCACGACTCCGGCGAGATCCAGCAGCCCGCGCGGACCGTTGTTCCGCGCCTCTGCCTCCTCTGTGCTGCCCTTTTGTCGCTGCCAAGGCCATCGAGTCAGTGGACACAAGACCGCCTCGGTGGTTTTTTTCGACAAGTACCACGACGACCGCCGAGACCGCCAAGTTCCACTACCGATGAACGTTTTGGACCGCCAAGTTCGACTACGATCCTCGAGACAATTGTGTTGCACGTCAACATGAGCAAGACCACGGATGGCTACCTCCAGATGGATTTCGTCAAGTTCCGCTTCAACAAGTGTACCTCTACGTCTTGGATTCGCCAAGTACCGCACCGGACACCAAGTACCTCTACCGATGACTCGAACGTCTACGAACCGTGTACCACGACGAACATGTACGGCTACACGACGACCCGCCAAGACCCTGAACAACTACCGTCGCGAGAACGACTACTTCCCCTCCGAACCGATTCGCTTCGAAGGTATACCGTCGAGATGATCACCCGTGGACCGAATGCATGTGTTGTATGAGATGCACCCTATGTTTGCACCGTGCCCGTTTGTCCTTGCAAGTTCCTCCTCGTTTCCATGCCACTAACCCGTGGGAACCCGGACTTCGGGATCACCCCACCATCTTGCATGACTTGTCACACTTCCTTTTGCACCGGCACCTCCATGAGTTATCGAGACCGGAATGTTGCCGTGGCACCATTTCCGTTTCACCGCCGTGGCACCTTTTTCATTCCGCCATGGCGACTAATGCTTCATAACATGCTCATGTCAACATTTTCATAAAATTGCATAAACTTGCACATGTCATCCGCATCATGATAACAACAATTAAAATGTTTAAAATTGTTGTTGCATTAAATTGCTAAATGCATATGGGGATTTACCGGATTTGTTGTTTGTTATATCCGGCCCCATTTAAATTGTTTAGATGGTATAGTTTTGTTATGCTTCACCCCTTGCCATGTTTAATAACATTTAATATTGTTGGGTACATAACCGAGAGAGAACTAAATAATTGATGCATATTGGGCTCCATTTAACTTGTAGTTTTGTTTGTGCATATTGCCATGCCATGAATCATTAAACCGGACATGCATCATACTTGTTTGCGCATCATGCCATGTTTATGTGATGGTTGTTTACTATGTTGTTTGCTTCTTTCCAGGTTGCTTCTCTCGTTAGCTTCGGTTTCGTTCCGGAGTTGTGAGGATTCGTTCGACTACGTCCGTTTGTCTTCTTCATGGACTCGTTCTTCTTCCTTGCGGGATTTCAGGCAAGATGACCATACCCTCGAAATCACTTCTATCTTTGCTTGCTAGATGCTCGCTCTTTTGCTATGCCTATGCTACGATGCCTACCACTTGCTATATCATGCCTCCCATGTTGCCATGTCAAGCCCCTAACCATCCTTTCCTAGCAAACCGTTGTTTGGCTATGTTACCGCTTTGCTCAGCCCCTCTTATAGCGTTGTTAGTTGCGGTGAAGATGAAGTTTGTTCCTTGTTGAACATGGAGATGTTGTTCCTTGTTGGAACATGTTTACTTGGTGGGATATCACAATATATCTTATTTAATTAATGCATCTATATACTTGGTAAAGGGTGGAAGGCTCGGCCTTATGCAGTGTTTTGTTCCACTCTTGCCGCCCTAGTTTCCGTCATATCGGTATTATGTTCCCGGATTTTGCGTTCCTTACGGTTGGGTGATTTATGGGACCCCTTGACAGTTTGCTTTGAATAAGACTCCTCCAAAGAAGGCCCAACATTGGTTTTACCATTTGCCACCTAAGCCTTTTTCCCTTGGGTTCTGCAGACTCAAGGGTCATCTTTATTTTAACCCCCGGGCCAGTGCTCCTTCGAGTGTTGGTCCAAACCGTCAGCCGCCGGTGGCCACCAGGGGCAACTCTGGGTTCGCCTATCGGAAGTTTGGACAATCCGGTGTGCCACGAGAACGAGATATGTGCAGCTCCTATCAGATTTGTCGGCACATTCGGGCGTCTTTGCTGGTCTTGTTTTATTGTTGTCGAAATGTCTTGTAGTCCGGATTCCGAGATCGATCGGGTCTTCCGGTAGAAGGAATATCCTTCGTTGACCGTGAGAGCTTATAATGGGCTAAGTTGGGACACCCTGCAGGGTATTATCTTTCAAAGCCGTGCCGCATGTTATGAGGCGACGGGAATTTGTTAATGTCGGTTGTAGAAAACCCGGTTGATCTTAATTAAAATACACCAACCGCGTGTGTAACCGTGATGGTCTCTTCTCGGCAGAGTCCGGGAAGTGAACCCGGTGTTGGAGTTATGTTTGACGTAAGTAGTTTCAGGATCACTTCTTGATCGCTACTAGCTTCACGACCGTGCTTTGCCTCCTCTTCTCGCTCTCTTTTGCGCGGTAGCCACCATATATGCTAGTCGCTTGCTGCAGCTCCACCTCACTACCCTGTCCTACCTTTAAGCTTAAATAGTCTTGATCTCGCGGGTGTGAGATTGCTGAGTCCCTGTGACTCACAGATACTTCCAAAACCAGTTTGCGGGTGCCGATGAAACCATGCAGGTGTCGCATCCGAGCTCAAGGAGGAGCTCAATGAAGATCTTGTTCATTGTGTTGTTACGTTTCAGTTGATCAGTAGTGGAGCCCAGTTGGGACGATCGGGGATCTGTGTAGCATTTGGGGTAGTCTTCTTTTATTTTGGTTCCGTAGTCGGACCTTGATTGTATCTGTATGATGTAATGTTTTACTTATGTATTGTGTGAAGTGGCGATTGTAAGCCAACTATGTGTCTCTTTCCCTTATGTATTACATGGGTTGTGTGAAGATTACCTCACTTGCGACATTGCTTTCAATGCGGTTATGCCTCTAAGTCGTGCTTCGACACATGGTAGATATAGCCGCATCGAGGGCGTTACATAGTGTGAGGATGGGTGACCTTTCGGGAAGTTTGACCATGGAGTGTGATTTGACCCGAGATTAAGCCATAGTGACCCGAGATTAAGAAAAAAAAGAAAGAAAATATAAAAAAATTGAAAAAAAATTTGAAAAAAATTTGCTACTAATGGCGCACTCCTATGTGGTGCGCCATTACTAAGTGAGATAGTAATGGCGCACCTCTAGGCATACTAATGGCGCACTACAGGTGCGCCATTAGTATCTGGTATACTAATGGCGCACCAGTGGTGCGCCATTAGTAAAAATACTAGTGGTGTGGTACTAATGGCGCACCAGTAGTGCGCCATTAGTAGGAAAAATGGTGCGCCATTAGTAGGCCTTTTCCTAGTAGTGACCCCACCACATCTATGATGATACCGTGTTTTGTCATAATTATTGTCATAGAAGTGTCATAAGTATGACAGAAAACCTTTTCGTTCGGCTCAAAATGTCACGGATGTGTCTTTTTTTGTAGTGAGAACAACCAGGAACATGCTATGGGAGATGGATCACAGATCGTTACCACTAGACGCGCAGTGCCGTGCAGCGGAAGTAGAGTTGAGGCAGCGCGTTCCCGGAGTCCCCTCCTCTTTGCCGATCTCCCTCGAGCAACCGGTCGTTCGATTCCACGTACAAGTTCGCCGGAGCGGTGCAGGTGCACCGCCTCTAACGGTATCCGTGCATGCAGGAGGAACACCGTGCGGCATACTGCTAGGTCCGATCACACAGTCGGTGGCGAGTGGAGGTGGTTATTCACAACACATGCAAACCCTAGTGACGACGCCGAAGCAATCAACTGCATGAGTGTGTCGCACCTCCACTTTAAATAGGCGTCCGTCGCGGGCTCAACACTTGGGCCTCGCACGGACCCTAAAGCCCGAAATCTGTTCGGCCGGGATCCGAGTCCGAGTAGGATCACATCTGACTCGTGGAGTCTGATCCGGCCTCACAGGTTCCTTCCCATAAGCGCGCGACCCCTTAGGTTCATGTCGTCTTGGTCGCAGGTCGGATCACCTCTGACCTGCTCGGCTGGTAGCGGCCTCTAGCAAGGCGTGCCGACCACCAAGTAGACAATGAAGCTTGTTAGGCGAACCTGTACATCACACTTCCATTCCTTTTGCCACACGATATATGTTGCCGGGCTCAAGGAGAGCCAGTCATCCTTGTGCTAGCCCGACCTCTTTCTTGTTGCAGTGATGCCGGCCACAAACCGGATTATCTCATAATCCTTGTCGCATGGCCATGCTTATCCTAGTCGGAGGGGCCCACATTATATCTCTCCGGAGGGGCAAATCCCATCTTGCTCGACCACGTCTCGCAGCATGGGTCTGGACAAACCCGAAACCTACCTTTGTAACTACCCAATTACGGAGTAGCATTTGGTCGGCCCAAAGCAGGTCTATCACCATCCTGAGTACATGCGTTAGTGCTACCTCTTGATATTGCGTTGGTTTTTCCCTTGAAGAGGAAAGGGTGATGCAGCAAAGTAGCGTAAGTATTTCCCTCAATTTTTGAGAACTAAGGTATCAATCCAGTAGGAGACTACACACAAGTCGCCTCGTACCTACACAAACAAATAAGAACCTTGCAACCAACGCGATAAAGGGGTTGTCAATCCCTTCACGGCCACTTGCAAAAGTGAGATCTGATAGAGATGATAAGATACTATTTTTTGGTATTTTTATGATAAAGATTGAAAGTAAAGATTGCAAAGTAAAAATAGGTTGGAAACTTATATGATGGAGAATAGACCCGGGGGCCATAGGTTTCACTAGTGGCTTCTCTCAAGATAGCATAAGTATTACGGTGGGTGAACAAATTACTGTCGAGCAATTGATAGAATAGTGCATAGTTATGAGAATATCTAGGCATGATCATGTATATAGGCATCACGTCCGCGACAAGTAGACTGAAATGATTATGCATCTACTACTATTACTCCACACATCGACCGCTATCCACCAAGCATCTAGAGTATTAAGTTCATAAGAACAGAGTAACACATTAGGTAAGATGACATGATGTAGAGGGATAAACTCAAGCAATATGATATAAACCCCATCTTTTTATCCTCGATGGCAACAATACAATACGTGTCGTTTCCCCTTCTATCACTGGGATCGAGCACCGCATGATTGAACCCAAAGCTAAGCACTTCTGCCATTGCAAGAAAAAACAATCTAGTAGGCCAAACCAAACTGATAATTTGAAGAGACTTGCAAAGATAACCAATCATACATAAAAGAATTCAGAGGAGATTCAAATATTGTTCATAGATAATCTTGATCATAAACCCACAATTCATCGGATCTCGACAAACACACCGCAAAAAGAGTTACATCGAATAGATCTCCAAGACGATCGAGGAGAACTTTGTATTGAGATCCAAAGAGAGAGAAGAAGCCATCTAGATAATCACTATGGACCCAAAGGTCTGTGGTAAACTACTCACACATCATCGGAGAGGCTATGGTGTTGATGTAGAAGCCCTCCGTGATCGATGCCCCCTCTGGCGGAGCGCCGGAAAAGGCCCCAAGATGGGATCTTACGGGTACAGAAGGTTGCGGCGGTGGAAATAGGGTGTCGTGGTGCTCCTGGATGTTTTCGGGGTATATGGATATATATAGGAGGAAGAAGTAGGTCGATGGAGCTGCGAGGGGCCCACGAGGGTGGGGGCGCGCCCAGGGGGCAAGCGCGCCTCCCTGCCTCGTGGCCTCCTCGCTTCTTTCTTTACGTCCACTCGAAGTCCCCTGGATCATGTTTGTCCAAATAATAACTCTCCCGAAGGTTTTATTCCGTTTGGACTCCGTTTGATATTCCTTTTCTGCGGAACACTGAAATAGGCAAAAAAAACAGCAATTTGCACTGGGCCTTCGGTTAATAGGTTAGTCCCAAAAATAATATAAAAGTGCTTAGTAAAGGCCATTAAACATCCAAAACAGATAATATAATAGCATGGAACAATAAAAAAATATAGATACTTTGGAGACGTATCAAGCATCCCCAAGCTTAATTCCTGCTCGTCCTCGAGTAGGTAAATGATAAAAACATAATTTTTGATGTGGAAAGCTACCTAGCATAATTCTCAATCTAATTTTCTTTATTGTGGCATGAATTTTCAGATTCGAAAGATTCAAGATAAAAGTTTAATATTGACATGAAAATAGTATTACTTCAAGCATACTAACAAAGCAATCATGTCTTCTCAAAATAACATGGCCAAAGAAAGTTATCCCTACAAAATCATATATTCTGGCTATGCTCTATCTTCACCACACAATATATTTAAATCATGCACAACCCCGATGACAAGCCAAGCAATTGTTTCATACTTTTGATGTTCTCAAACTTTTTCAATCTTCACGCAATATATGAGCATGAGCCATGGACATAGCACTATATGTGGAATAGAATGGTGGTTGTGGAGAAGACAAAAAGGAGAAGATAGTCTCACATCAACTAGGCATATCAACGGGCTATGGAGATGCCCATTAATAGATATCAATGTGAGTGAGTAGGGATTACCATGCAACGGATGCACTAGAGCATTAAGTGTATGAAAGCTCAACAAAAGAAACTAAGTGGGTGTGCATCCAACTCGCTTGCTCATGAAGACCTAGGGCATTTTGAGGAAGCCCATCATTGGAATATACAAGCCAAGTTCTATAATGTAAAATTTTCACTAGTATATGAAAGTGACAACATAAGAGACTCTCTATCATGAAGATCATGGTGCTACTTTGAAGCACAAGTGTGGTAAAAGGATAGTAACATTGTCCCTTCTCTCTTTTTCTCTCATTTTTTCTCTCTTTTTTTTTTGTTTGGGCCTTCTTCTCTTTTTTTATGGCCTCTTTTCTTTCTATCTTTTTTAGTCCGGAGTCTCATCCCGACTTGTGGGGGAATCATAGTCTCCATCGTCCTTTCCTCACATGGGACAATGCTCTAATAATGATGATCATCACACTTTTATTTACTTACAACTCAAAAATTACAACTCAATACTTAGAACAAAATATGACTCTATGTGAATGCCTCCGGCGGGGTACCGGGATATGCAATGAATCAAGAGTGACATGTATGAAAGAGTTACGAATGGTGGCTTTGCCACAAATACGATGTCAACTACATGATCATGCAAAGTAATATGACAATGATGAAGCATGTCATAATAAACGGAACGGTGGTAAGTTGCATGGCAATATATCTCGGAATGGCTATGGGAATGCCATAATAGGTAGGTATGGTGGCTGTTTTGAGGAAGGTATATGGTGGTCGTATGATACCGGCGAAAGGTGCGCGGTATTAGAGAGGCTAGCAATGGTGGAAGGGTGAGAGTGCGTATAATCCATGGACTCAACATTAGTCATAAAGAACTCACATACTTATTGCAAAAATCTATTAGTTATCAAAACGAAGTACTATGCTCATGCTCCTAGGGGGATAGATTGGTAGGAAAAGACCATCGCTCGTCCCCGACCGCCACACATAAGGAAGACAATCAATAAATAAATCCTGCTCTGACTTCATCACATAACGGTTCACCATACGTGCATGCTACGGGAATCACAAACTTTAGAACAAGTATTTCTCAAATCCACAACTACTCAACTAGCATGACTCTAATATCACCATCTTCATATCTCAAAACAACTATCAAGTATCAAACTTCTCATAATATTCAATGCACTTTTATATGATAGTTTTTATTATACCTATCTTGGATGCTCATCACTTTTAGGACTAAAATTTTAACCAAAGCAAATTACCATGCTGTTCTAGAAGACTCTCAAAATAATATAAGTTAAGCATGAGATATCAATTATTTCTATAAAATAAAACCACCGCCGTGCTCTAAAAGATATAAGTGAAGCACTAGAGCAAAAATTTCTAGCTCAAAAGATATAAGTGAAGCACATAGAGTATTCTAATAAATTCCGATTCATATGTGTCTCTCCCAAAAGGTGTGTACAGCAAGTATGATTGTGGTAAACTAAAAGGCAAAGACTCAAATCATACAAGACTCTCCAAGCAAAACACATATCATGTGGTGAATAAAAATATAGCATCAAGTAAAGTTACTGATGGACGAAGACGAAGGAGGGGATGCCTTCCGGGGCATCCCCAAGTTTAGGATTTTGGTTGTCCTTAAATTTTACCTTAGGGTGCCTTGGGCATCCCCAAGCTTAGGCTCTTGCCACTCCTTATTCCATAATCCATCAAATCTTTACCCAAAACTTGAAAACTTCACAACACAAAACTCAACAGAAAATCTCATGAGCTCCGTTAGCGAAAGAAAACAAACCACTGCTTAAAGGTACTGTAATGAACTCATTCTTTATTTATATTGGTGTTAAACCTACTGTATTCCAACTTCTCTATGGTTCATATCCTCCGATACTACTTATAAATTCATCAAAATAAGCAAACAACACACGAAAAACAGAATCTGTCAAAAATTGAACATTCTGTAGTAATCTGTATCTAACGCAAACTTCTGTAACTCAGAAAAATCTACCAAAATAGGACGACCTAGATAATTTGTTTATTGAACTACTGAAATTGGAATCAGTATTTTATCACGTTCTGGTGATTTTTAACAATTGTTTTCGTGACCAGAAAGTTTCTGACTTTTTCAGCAAGATCAAATAACTATCATCCAAGAAGATCCTATAGGTTTTACTTGTCACAAACACTAATTAAAACATAAAACCACATCTAACCAGAGGCTAGATCAAATATTTATTACTAAACAGAACCAAAAAGCAAGGAACAAAAATAAAATTGGGTTGCCTCCCAACAAGCGCTATCGTTTAAGGGTCGGGCTCTCCTGCTGGGTTCCCAGCACGCACTATCGTGCAGGGCGAACCAGAGGCCAGCACGTGTCCTGGTGGACCCCACCACTTAAATAACCCAGTGTATCTCTCTGATTGCAGTTAGGTTCCACAAAATCAGCAAAACATCATCTTTCTCTCCCGCGTAACAACAGATTGCCGCCAAAATCTCTTCCGTGGCTTCATCCTTTGTCCTACCAATCTATTTCCATTGTTACCCCCCAGATGGGAGGAGAATAGATCAAGGCTGACAGAAAATTGTCCTCTCCGTGGATCAACATCTACGGTGTTCTTCAGCATGGACGGAGCTCCTGGCACTTCATCGTCTATAGGTATGTTCTTGCTCCTGCAACGCAATGTATAGATTATTAACACTCTTGATCATACGAAGGTGATAAGATTAAAAGAAAGAAACAAACAAAGAGTTGAATGTTTGACATGCAAATTAGTCCTTCAGAAATAGCTCCCCGTACTTCATCTTCCTTAGCCCTTCGGAATTGCATTATAATTCTGTTACTGATGATCACTCCTACGATGTTGTGCACATTATGCATCAAAGTACCACCTAAGTTTGTGCTAAATTTTATTGCATGTGATTTCTCCTTTGACTTATTCTCTTTTTTGCTAACTCTAATAATAGAGTTTAATGTATCAAAGAAAAAGATCAATATTTTGCTAATGCTACTGTGACTACCATGTGTTGTTTTGCAACACATTTTGTACTATCTTTAAGAGCTTTTCATGTTTCACTAAAACCAGGACTGTGAATATCATGTGATTTTTTACTCCGTGTGTCGTCCATCAACTAATTAGTATATGATGAATTTTATGTTTTGTAGATCATGGCACCACAAATGTGGGAGAGGCGGGTGGAAATACAAATGATTATTACATCAAAAGGTTAAAACTAGAGATAGGAATGGAATTTGAAAATGACGATATAGTATATGAGTTTTACAATGCATATGCAGGACATGTAGGTTTTAGTGTCAGGAAATCTTGGCATGATAAATCCTCGACAACTAATGTTATTTGAACAAAGAAATTTTTATGCTCAAAGGTAGGTTACAAGGACAAGAGCAAGGAACAATGTCAGAGGAAGCGAGCAGATACAAGAGTTGGTTGTCTGGCAGAGTTGACCATCAAAATAAGTGCTAATGGTAAATATGTTAGAAGCAGCTTTGAGGATGCTCATAATCATGAACTCGTAACTCCAAGCAAAGCCCATCTACTGCGTTCCCAAAGAAGAATTACAGAAGGTCAGAAGGCCCAAATTGACATATTGAATGATTCGGGTATCAGACC
The DNA here is from genome assembly GCA_021605205.1 of Aegilops longissima. Taxonomy (NCBI): domain Eukaryota; kingdom Viridiplantae; phylum Streptophyta; class Magnoliopsida; order Poales; family Poaceae; genus Aegilops; species Aegilops longissima. The sequence continues at coordinate 533,748,743 of CM038678.1, read as the reverse complement.
AAAATCTGGCCATGAAGTGATGAGTAGACAAGCAGGGGGTCGGCAGTGTCTTAGCTTCGGTCAAAAAGATTATAAAAATTATCTCCGATCAAAGCGTATGCAATCAATTCAAGAAGGAGATACAGGTGCCATTCTTCAATATCTACAGAACAAGCAGATGGAAAATCCTTCCTTTTTTACGCTATACAAATAGACGAAGATGAGATGATAACCAATATATTCTGGGCAGATGCAAGATCAATATTAGATTATCACTACTTTGGTGATGTGGTATGCTTTGACACAACCTTTAAGACAAATAGTTATGGCAGACCATTTGCCCCTTTTGTTGGTGTCAACCATCATAAACAAACAGTGGTTTTTGGAGCTGCATTATTGTATGATGAAACATCTGAGATGTTTGAATGGCTGTTTGAAACATTCAAAAGGGCCATGTCAGGAAAAGAACCAAAGAAAATATTGACCGATCAATGTGCTGCCATTATTAGTGCCATTGGCAAGGTTTTTACTGAGTCAATACATCGTCTATGTGTGTGGCACATGTATCAGAATGCTGCAAAACATCTGAGTCATGTTTTCCAAGGTTCCAAGACATTTAAGAAAGATTTTGGCAAGTGTGTTTATGATTTTGAAGAAGTTGACGAATTCTTAGCAGGTTGGAATGATATGCTAGTGAAATATAATTTGGAAGATAATGAATGGCTACATAGATTATTCCAGAACAAGGAGAAGTGGGCTTTGGTTTATGGTCGACAAACCTTTTGTGCAGATATGAAATCTACACAAAGAAGCGAGAGTCTAAATGCACTATTGAAACGATACCTGCATGTTCGCCTTGATTTGTTAGATTTCTTCAAGCACTATGAGAGGGTTGTGGATGATAGAAGGTATGCTGAAGTGGAAAGTGATTTCTATGTGAGTCAAACATTACCAAAGGTGCCATATGTGCAGATGCTGATACAAACTACGAAAGCATATACGCCTGCTATGTTTGAGATATCTAAAGGAGAATTTGACATGGTAATGGGATATTGTGTGTACGAGAGTGGTCGTTCTGGCTCTATTTCTGAATTCAAGGTTACCCATTCAGCTAGCCAAAATAGTCATACTGTGAAATTTGATCCCGATGGATCAAAAGTGTCATGCTCATGCAAAAAGTTTGAATTTGTTGGGGTATTGTGTCGTCATGCATTGAAGGTGTTGGCACCGGAATATATCTTGAAAAGATGGACAAGGCGAGCAAAATCAGGTCCATCATAGGCAATTCAAAAGTGCTCTGATGACGAAGATGCAAGAGTTGTGCTAGCTAGACAGTATGGTTCACTATGCCGCACTTACAATAACATTTTGAGCAAAGCAGCAGCAAACAAAGAGGCATATGCACTACTGCAAAGTATGTCAATTGAACTAATGGAAAAGGTGGACCAAATTTTACATGGAAATCAATCAGAAGATATATCACCAGATCATGAACAAGCAGAGAAGCAACCAGTTGAATGCAACATTGAGAATGTAGTCCAAGCACAAGGAATAAAGAGAAAAGAACAAGGAAGTAGCAACAAGAGGATTAAATCTGGACTGGAACTGAACAATAAGAATAAACGTAATTCGAAAGGTATGGTATTGCACAAGAAATAGCTACACAAATATCTGGTCATGTTATTCAAATAGATCTAACAAATTCTTTTGCAAATAGGTCAAGGAGCAACATGCAAGAATAAGAGTGGTGAATGTGCTTCTGCATCATCTGGAGCAAATCCTAGCTTGAACATATCAAATAAAAATAAGCGTAATACGAAAGGTATGGTATTGCACAAGAAATAGCTACATAAATATCTGGTTATGTTATTGAAATAGATCTAACAAATTCTTTTGCGAATAGGTCAAGGAGCAGCATGCAAGAATAAGAGTGGTGATTGTGCTTCTGCATCATCTGGAGCTGATCCAGTATTGCAGCATGCTATGCCTCCAGTACCAAATGTTGCTAATTACAATCAGCAAGTATTGCAGCATGTTATGCCTGCAGTACCAAATGCTTCTAATTACAATCAACAAGTATCGCAGCATGATATGCCTTGACTACCAAATGTTGCGAATTACAATCAGCAAGTATTGCAGCATGTTATGCCTCCACTACCAAATGTTGCTAATTACAATATGCAAGTATTGCCACACGCTATACCTCCGCTATCACAAGTTGTTTCCCCATTACCACATGCACATAATTACAATTTGCATGTACTGACGCCGGGTACTATGACATCGGTACCACAACCTGAGAACTACAATTTGCAAGTATTACAGCATGGCTTGCCTCCGCTATCGCAGGCAGACACTACTAGTTTTCAACAGTTACTTGGCTTGCGACAACAACAACCATATTTCTATCATAGCACTCAATCGAGCCAGGTATATATTTTTAGTTAATCGTTAAAATTAATACGAGCATGCACGTGTCATTTACTTTTTGATTAACACTATGTAGACTTCTATGGTGGCATCGTACTCGGGATGGCCAACATCTCAAAATGACCAGCCACCAACTAGCACTCAACCAAGCCAGGTATAATTTTATTAGTTAGTCGCTAGAAATTAAAATGAACATGCACATGTCATTCACTTGTATTGAATTTTGGATCAACATTGTATCTAGAGTTCCCAAATGTTATCGGACTCAGGATGGCCAACATCTAAAAAATGACCAGCTGCCAATTAAGGTATTGTTCACTTACATGTCATATTCCTAATTCAAGTTTATATCTCACAAGAAATTATTTCTTTGTTCTTCCAGGTCTTGGGTAGCCAATCAAGTCGTATACAAGATAAACCCTTTTAAATAGCTCTATATAAACTATGTATCTTAGAACTGCTCTACAAAACAGTTACCTTGTGATGTAATAATTTATCTTGCCATTCCTTCTGATGTTAGATGCACAATGGTTTATGCTCAAATAAATATATATACATGAATATGAATTAGTTGTTGGTTATTCCTTTTGATATGTTAGATGTGCAACTGTGGTTTAGTTTTCCAATTAAATGTGGTCTTCGGCACTACATTTACTTAAAAGCGTTTTCACCAATTTGTGATTTCCCTCAGTATTGTGCTATTGAAAAGCAGAGAAGCAGAGAAAAATGGATAGCTCTCATACTTCAAAGTTTAGTACGAGAGCTAGTTAGCTACTAGTACAGAGGTAGATACTAGTACAGAGGTAGATGAACTAATGAATCTTCACGCACCTTTGCCTTTGAGTCTGCATCGAGCTCGCACCTTCTAGTGCGACTGCACGGCATCTCGGCCCCCGGCTGATCGCGCAGCAGTTCCACCATCGCACCATCTTCCATGAAGCGGGCCGGACGGAACCTTGGCATGGCCTTGGGTGCGCCGGAGACGGGCACCACTACCCGTGATGGCTCCCATCTTGCCGCCGGCCCAGGACACGGTCGGGCGTGCCGCAGCGCCCCTGAAGCGAGCAGAGCTAGCCACGACGGATCCCATCTTTCCTGCAGCTAAGACCACGGCCCCAACAGCTCAGCGTGCCGGAGGCGAGCCGCGCTAGCTAGTGGCGACGACTCCCGTCTCACCGCCTTCCAAACCCACCCCACGGCTCCCGGCGGCGAAGCTCGCCGGAGACTGATAGCGCTAGCCGCGACAGCTCCAGTTCACTAAGCGCGTCGGAGACGGGCGGGGCTTGCAGCGACATCTCCGGTCTTGCCGCCGACCACAGACCGGCCGCTGGATTTCACCTCACCATAATCCTCTCGCAGTGGAATCAGTGGCTGTGGAATAGGGAGCGGCAGCAGTAGTGTGCTGGGATAAGGCTTCAATAAATTAAAAAAGGAAAACGTATTATTGAGTGGTGGGGTCCACCAGGACACGTGCTAGCCTCGGGTTCACCCTGCACGATAGTGCGTGCTGGGAACCCAGCAGGAGAACCAAACCCTCGTTTAACGCCCCTAGCTAGGCATAAAGACAAGAATAGATCTAGGTATTATCATCTTTTGCATGCAATTCTTCAATAGAACACTTATAGCCTTTAGGGTTTTCCTTCCTCCTATTAATGATCAAACTCCTAGGCAAGAAATCAAGAAATTCATTTGTAGCAAACGGTTCCTCAATGATAGGGAAAAAGTTGGGGTTGACACTTATTGATTTGAGATCCACGGTTTCCTTACTAGAAGATTCACCCTTATTTTTAGGAACATACATAAATTTGGCAATTTTGGTACTAGGAGGATTTGGAGTATTTCTTACGACAGAAAAAGCGGACCCCAACTTGGTAATAATAGCCTCAAGTTTATCAATTCTAGTGGAATCTTGATCTATTCTTTCATTAACTATGGGTTCTTTTTCTTTAAAACTTTTCAAAGTAACTCCTACCTTAGATCCATATTGGGTAATTTGATTGTGGATCTTTTTATCCAAATTCTCAATCAATTCCATAGTGGCACCTTTATTTTCTATAATTTCAAGCCTTTGTATCACATGTTCCAAAGTTAGCATAGTTCCGTTAACCAAAAGAGGTGGTGGACCAAACAAATCTATCATAGCATTATAAGAATCAAAAGTATGGCTACCCAAGAAATTCCCTCCAGTAATGGTATCAAGAATATATCTATTCCAAGGAGTGATGCCTACATAAAAATTGCGTAGAAGAACGGAAGTAGATTTCTTCCTAGTAGATCTATTTTGAGCATTGAAAATTCTGTACCAAGCATCTTTTAGATTTTCTCCCTCTCTTTGTTTAAAATTAAGAACTTCATTCTCGGGAGACAAAGGAGTAGATAAAGGACTGGCCATGATGGCACATGGGACACAAGAAGCAAGAAGAAGAGGCGAACAAAAAGTGAGGGCGAATAAAACGGCAAGGGTGAAGTGGGGGAGAGGAAAACGAGAGGCAAATGGCAAATAATGTAATGCGAGGGATAAGAGTTTGTGATGGGTACTTGGTATGTCTTGACTTGACTTGACTTGGCGTAGATCTCCTCGGCAATGGCGCCATAAATCCTTCTTGCTACCTCTTGAGCTTGCGTTGGTTTTTTCCTTGAAGAGGAAAGGGTGATGCAGCAAAGTAGCGTAAGTATTTCCCTCAGTTTTTGAGAACCAAGGTATCAATCCAGTAGGAGACTACACACCAGTCGCCTCGTACCTACACAAACAAATAAGAACCTTGCAACCAACGCGATAAAGGGGTTGTCAATCCCTTCACGGCCACTTGCAAAAATGAGATCTGATAGAGATGATAAGATAATATTTTTGGTATTTTTATGATAAAAATTGAAAGTAAATATTGTAAAGTAAAAATAGATTGGAAGCTTATATGATGGAGAATAGACCCGGGGGCCATAGGTTTCACTAGTGGCTTCTCTCAAGATAGCATAAGTATTACGATGGGTGAACAAATTACTGTCTAGCAATTGATAGAATAGTGCATAGTTGTGAGAATATCTAGGCATGATCATGTATATAGGCATCACGTCCGCGACAAGTAGACCGAAACGATTCTGCATCTACTACTATTACTCCACACATCGACCGCTATCCAGCATGCATCTAGAGTATTAAGTTCATCGAGCAGAGTAACACATTAGGCAAGATGACATGATGTAGAGGATAAACTCAAGCAATATGATATAAACCCCATCTTTTATCCTCGATGGAAACAATACAATACGTGTCGCTTCCCCTTACATCCTTGGGATCGAGCACCGCATGATTGAACCCAAAGCTAAGCACTTCTCCCATTGCAAGAAAGATCAATCTAGTAGGCCAAACCAAACTGATAATTCGAAGAGGCTTGCAAAGATTACCAATCATACATAAAAGAATTCAGAGGAGATTCAAAATATTATTCATAGATAATATTGATCATAAACCCATAATTCATCGGATCTCGACAAACACACCGCAAAAAGAGTTACATCGAATAGATCTCCAAGAAGATCAAGGAGAACTTTGTATTGAGATCCAAAGAGAGAAGAAACCATCTAGCTAATAACTATGGACCCGAAGGTCTGTGGTAAACTACTCACACATCATCGGAGAGGCTATGGTGTTGATGTAGAAGCCCTCTGTGATCGATGCCCCCTCCGGCGGGGTGCCAAAAAAGGCCCCAAGATGGGATCTCACGGTACAGAAGGTTGCGGTGGTGGAAATAGGGTTTCGTGGTGCTCCTGAATGTTTTCTGGGTATATGGATATATATAGGAGGAAGAAGTAGGTTGGTGGAGCTGCGAGGGGCCCACGAGGGTGGGGACGCGCCTCCTTGCCTCGTGGCCTCCTTGCTTCTTTCTTGACGTCCACTCCAAGTCCCCTGGATCACGTTTGTTCCAAAAATAACTCTCCCGAAGGTTTCATTCCGTTTGGACTCCGTTTGATGTTCCTTTTCTGCGAAACACTGAAATAGGCAAAAAAAAACAGCAATTTGCACTAGGTCTTTGGTTAATAGGTTAGTCCCAAAAATAATATAAAAGTGCTTAGTAAAGCCCATTAAACTTCCAAAACAGATAATATAATAGCATGGAACAATCAAAAATTATAGATACGTTGGAGACGTACCAGTCAGCTCAGGTCTTAGGACATAGAACGTATGTTGTACTAGAGACTCATAGAAGACATATCGCTGCATCTCATAGTTGGGTCTGTCCGACTCGGACCTTATCTCGACTCGGATCTGATTACGTCGAATCCGACCAGATCTTTTCCAAGTCCATATTATCCGGTTAGCATCCAATGCTCCATGGCTAGTGAGACCAAGCCATTGACCATGTCATATGCTAGTCTAGTCGGCTGTGCGTCCACACAACCCTTTCGACTAGGGACCTTTTAGGACGGTCATCATACAATGCATAGTCCCATAAACAAGTCACGTACTTGTTGCTACACATCATTGATAATGTCCAAGGACTATCTTTATTCGTAAACACATAGGAAGTATCATCATACGTGATTGCCTCTAGGGCATATCTCCGACAGGAACAACAAAAGGGAAGAAAGACAGCCCCAGGGCCCGGACATCCGGCCCCTGAAGTCATCCACAGCAGCAGCAGCTCAGCCGACAAGCTACAGGGCCCGGACATCCGGCCCCTGGAGTCATCCACAGCAGCAGCAGCTCAGCCGACAAGCTACAGGGCCCGGACATCCGGCCAGGCCCCGGACATCCGGCCTGACAAGCCCGGAAATCCAGCACCTCCCCCGGACTTTCGGTGCCCCGTCATAGAACCTCCAGGAGCTGCCCCCGCCAGCTCGGACATCCGACCCGTCCCGAGCCACCGGACATCCGGCCTCCAGCCCAGACATCCAGACCCTGTCTATCCAGAGAGCACCCAGACAAGCCCCGATCGCCCGGACATCCGGCGCCAGCCTCGATATCCGGCACCTTGTGAAGGCCAGGACATCCGGCCCGATGCCCGGGCGTCCGGCCTCCCCTGTCTGCGCACAGTGTAAGGGCCCAAGGACCATGTACCCCTTCGCCCCCTAGACTATATGTACTCCTCCCCCTCCACTTTTCTAGGGTTAGCAAAGTAGTAGCTCATTTGAGATAGAGCTTTGCTCTCCACTTGATACCTTCTCCTTCGGAGTTCACGACCTCTGCGGAGAAGATCCCCCAAGTGAATTCAAGACCCCTCACAGGAAGACCTTCAAGACCTCCTCATGGAGAAGAACTTGCTACTTGTATCGTCCTTTGTTGATCGTGGATCGTGTATCTCTTTGTGTTTCGAGGATCTAGCACATGTGTAATCGAATCTTGTTGGTTTGAGTGAATCCTCTCGTTTTTCCCCTCGTGTTCTTCGTGTTCTTCGCGAGATCCGCTCCAATCGTGAAAGATCGGGCATCTAGGGTTCTATCCTACATCAGCTATCTCATGTCGTTGGTTGCTGCCAGTTAGATCATGTTTGGACTGTTGTGGTATCTTGTGTGTCTTGCCACCGTAGGGATTCCCGTCGTATCAATTTCTTTTCAGTAACCATGTTCATTGAGAATAAGAGAATCCTCTCTGAAATGTAGTACTATCTCTTTTCCATTTTACCTGTACGCTATATGTAAGGTAGTTATGAATGAAAGCCTTTTCCCTTTATTTGTCTTCTGATATAAATGGTATGCATGCAAAATATTGGAATGCATACAATACGTCCGTCTCAACGGGCGCGGCGTGCCGCCGCGTGGGGTTTGCTAGTTTCATTAATTTGGGAATCACCCATGAACACACTTGCAATTTGATTTCCTTTTATTCCAAATATTTTAAATCCATGTCTCCAAATACTTTTTAATTAGGTCCCACAGAAAAATACTTTTCAAGTTGCGGTACTTTGATTTTTTTCAAAGTAGATTCAAATTTATTAAGGGTTTTCTTTGTTTTGTGGAACTTTGATTTTTTCCAAAGTAGATTCAAATTGATGTGGGGATTTATTTGTTTTGTGGAACTTTGATTTTTTCCAAAGTAGATTCAAATTTATGAGGGGATTTATTTGTTTTGTGGAGAGACCTTTTTTACTACCAGACTGACCAAAAGTTGCGGTACTTTGATTTTTGTCAAACTAGATTCAAATTTATGAAGGGTTTTCTTTGTTTTGTGGAACTTTGATTTTTGCCAAAGTAGATTCAAATTGATGTGGGGATTTATTTGTTTTGTGGAACTTTGATTTTTGCCAAAGTAGATTCAAATCTATGAGGGGATTTATTTGTTTTTGTCACGACCCGGATTTGATAAAATCCAAGTCTCTGTGCTTACCGTGCTATCCCTGGATCATAGCTAGCAACACAGTAACAAGAATGAATATCAGTAAAACATACATCATTTTACTACAACGGTACATCCAGAATAAACAAATACATACCATTTGCACAGCTCAATGCTGACTCATAACACAGCGGAATAATACGTAGTCGCTAAGTTAGGGCTCCATCAACGCCACTGGGCTCGTTGAGTGTAGACCATAACCCTATTGTCTCTTAATCTGTTGAGATCTGCACATGACAGGTGCAGGTGAGTACGTGGAATGTACTCGCAAGTTGCAAAGGAAAGTTTACCAGAATATATATGCAGGGTAGTATTGGTGGGGTTTCATTTGCATAAAGCTAATTTTCTCCTATTATAAATTTTTAAACTTCTTTTGAAATAGAAATAGTTTTTAGTATAAAAGGTAGGAGTGAGACACTTGGATATACGCACCAGTGCTCATTCTCCAAAAATAGTTTAAAACATACATAAGGTTGAAGTGAAACGCATTCACTGTGCTCATTCCTCAACTTTAACCCTTAAAACAGATTTTTAGAAAAGAGAGGGGAGATTCTTCTTCAGTCCAAGTCTTCAGTTGCTCAAAATTGCCCGTAACTGGGGCACGGCTAATCGATTAGGTTTAACCCTCTGCAGAGGTCGTACATGTTCCCCACATGACACAACCAACCCCGTTTATCGTTACACACTTGGGTGTACGACTAGGAGGAGATTGTGACGAAGCCTTTCCGTAACAGCCCCCTATACCGCCAAGCCGCCCGCAACTTCGGCACGAAGGCCTCTCTCCGATGGCGGTCCTGGGGTAGGGTTTCCCGTTAGTACTAAGCTAAGCCAGAGCCCATAGTAGCATGTGGCTGTACTGGAAACTACATCAAACTGTACTTGGAAGATCTCAGTCCCCTGGACGGCGGTCCCCACCAAAAACCTGTGTGCAAGACCCCAGTCGGGCGCATTCACTGCAAGACCCCGATGGGCGCAATCACTTGTAGACGCTCCCGTCAATACCATTCCGCCCAGGGAGTAGATGTAAAATAATATATATAATTTTTTTTCTTTTCAAAATAGTTTCACAAACGTTGCTCCAAAAAAGAGCAAGGTTAAAGGTTTAAAATAAGTTTTGTTTTCATCCCACCCATTTGTGCAAGCGCGCCCAAGCATGGTGGTGATTCCTTATGGCTCTAGATAAAAATAATACTTTGCAAAACTTTTATGAAACATGCATAGTGTTAAAAATTAAAAGATATGCATAGTATGAAAATATAGGTTAGGGCATGATCAAATTGCAACTTGCCTGATTCTTGAAGTTGATATATTCTACTTCGAGTCGTCTCTCCTTCACCTTACGATATATCTAACGATACAAGAAAATAATTAACACACAACAATTGCAAATGAAGATCCAAATAAAAGATAAAAATTCACAATAAATACATTCGATGCGATAATTAGCACGACGTGGCTATGGTTTGAGATAGAATCAAGTTTGGTCTTAAACGAGAGATGACATAGTCATATCCTAGGGTTCGATCAAGTGATACTAAGTGAAGATCTTGGTTTGATATAGACGATGGGTTGTGAGACAAGTTCTTACAACCAATTCTATCATGAGATTATTCGGAATATTTGACTTGGGTTAAATAAAACTGGCATGGCATAAGTTTCGAGATAAAAGGATTAAATCCTTAATCTTGTAACTTCAAAGTTTTGTGGTGATATCGAATAACCAGAGAGGTCTCATCTATCTAAGGATTTCTACTGAAGAATCAAATTCAATCTAACAAAGTTATTAAATTATGATTAAAGAAAGTCAAATTAAGGCGATGATGCTAAAACAGTGTCTAAACATCATTGAAAAATTCTTCTATGAGTTCTAACAGAATGGTGAGGTCCTAAGGTCCAACTTTCATATATAAAACATTTTATATGATTTACAGAATAAAAGATATAGTGAAAATACTCATCTTATCATTTAAATCAAAACTAAATTTTAAATTGCCCAAAAGTGAGATTTTATAATTTCATATAAAAGTACAGGTTTCAACTAATCCGGGGATATCTTATTTGTCAAAATTGGACATACGGCTTGGGAGATACAAATTTCCGAAGTTTGGATATTTTTCTGAATAAAAGAATTACGGGATTTAGAGAGAGCTCACCGGAGTTGGTCGCCGGAGTTGGGGAAGAAGGTCGCCGGAGTTGTGGAAGAAGCTCCCTGACGTCAAGTAGAAGGAAGACGGCGAAGAGGTCGACGAGGGAAGTCCGTTGGGTAATGTCCCGGGCTCGGCCTCGTCCCGTGGCGGCGTGGAGCGGCCGCCGGAGTTGTCGAACTCCGACGAGCAATTGCTCCCAGAGGAGGGAGAGGAAGAGAGGGATTTTATCGGGAGGGGGTGAGGACTGCGAGGTGCACCTATGGGTACTATTTATAGGAGAGGGGGAGGTCAGAATTCGAGCAGATGGTGGTTTTTAATGGTGGCTGTTCCTCTGCCTTGTAATGGCCACTATGGAATTCTCCAAGGGCACTGAGGGATGGGAGGGGTCTAGGGAGGCGAGGGGGTTCCGTTCAGAGGAGTTTCGGGGCGAGGGAGAGGAAAGGAGAGGAGGGAAGAGGTGGAGGCGTCCATGGCTGTAGGCTCTGTGTTCTTGTTCGTGTAACGAACGATGGAAGGAGGAAGATGGCCATCGGTTGGGCTGAAAAGATATGGGCCTTAGTGGAAGAAATTGGCCCAAAGGGAAAGTCAAGGAAAAAAGAAAACAAGGTGGGCTGTGAATGTGCTGTTGCCTCGCGCCTGTGTGATATTTAGGAATTAGGATTGAAATATATTTACGTACATAAGTAAAATCAATTTTGAGTTTTGCATGTTCACAAAAGGATAAATGTACCATATTAAATATTTCCAAATATATTTTTGGAGAAGTCACATTATCTCCTCTCATTAAATTTTTGTTTGAATGAATATTTAAATGGCACTAAAACTCCAATTAAGATCCAAGTTCGGATGGAACTAAAAATTCAAAGAACTTCACATAAAATATTCTTCCACCACATTTTGAGAAAGTCATTTTATTCCCACTCCATTTTTATTTGTGGTTTCAAAATATTTCATAGGTGTCCAAAAGAAAAGCAATTGGATGAAATATTTGAAACAAGAATCAAAAGGTTTTAATTTCCCATGAAAATCATAGCAATTCACTCGAAAATATCTTATTATTAACATTCCAAAATTTGGAAAATTTTGGGATGTTACAGTTTTGTGGAGAGACCTTTTTTACTACCAGACCGACCATCCTTTTCTCTCTTATCCCTAGCCGCCCAACCCATCCCTAATCCTGATCGGCGCGATATCCCCCACCCGACGACTCTCGTTTCATCTCGATCCCCTTGCTACGCCGCCAACCCAGGGCTGCGCTCGCCGCTGCCTCCAGTGAACCATGATGATGCTTGCATGCTGCCGCGACACCCTCACCCTCCTATATACTAGATCGGGATCGCGCCTTGGCGCAAGGGTGCCGGTCCCAACGATGTGGCCAAGCAGGTAATGATCAGTTAGAAGGAAGCATGGTTTAGGTTAGTAGGAAGTGTGGCTTACCACAGCCCTGCCGGGTGAATCATATCCAACCTAGTAACAAAGCATATGATATGTACTCCCTCCGTTCCAAAATAGATGACTCAACTTTCTATTAACTTTAGTACAAAGTTAGAACAAAGTTGAGTCATCTATTTTGGAATGGAGGGAGTAGCATAAAGCACCAAAAGTTTCAAGGTTTAGAACAATACCATAATAATAAGTTTGTTGGCAACCTGTTGAGAATTAATTGAAATATACAAGGCACTTTGACACTGCCATTTACTTACCAAAGATACCAAATTTCACAGGTTCTTAAATATTTTGAATAACCAAAACAGATGTTTCTAGAAAAGGATGGGCATAGAATCCCACACGACAATTGAAAAAAACAAACTGATCCTTGGCATTGTCCAGCACAACGATCACGTCGCCGATCTGATCGTCATGCCATGGTGCATGAGGTCGCCGCCCATTCGCTCGTCGCCGCTCACATAGACAGTGGTGTTTTGCCTGGTTCCTGGACACTGAAGGGGGTGATAGCTACGACGCCATCGGGCTCTTGTCGTCCTTTTGCTGCTTAGTTCACAACTTTATCATCCTGCATCTATCAGTTCACACGGCAGAGAGAAAAAGTAGAGGTTCAGAATTATTCTCGGACTAACTGGATGTGGCTAGTAGCTGAATTCTGGTTGAGGTATAAGATGCTGAGTGAACCTGAGATATACAGTACCACTTTATTGGGAAATTCAGCATTTTATACCTTGGCTTCGTCCCCGAGCTGCTCCTGCACAGCTATCTATCATGACACATGAGTAACCTTGGCCTCTCTCTCTACTTGCGGCGCTGCTCTAAGCCAAGAAATAATCGAACCTGGCAAGATACAAAACATGAAGAATACCTGTTGCATGATAAGGGAAGCTAATGATGCATGTGAGACTGCAGATTATCACACTCACCTACAATAAACTCCATTCAAATCCTGTGAAGCATCCAATTTCTGCATAGACCAAGAGGAAAATTGCCAAATTAGCTCACCCGCTCACCAAAAAGAAGATATAACATAATATCTTTGTTGCTGAAATTTCAAGCAAAACAAATAAAAGCTAAGGGAGGCTATTATCACTTGAACAGATGACAACATTTTTCATTATTATTTGAACAGGGCATATTCCCTGCTCCAGTTTACTTAATTAAAACCGAAGCAATACAAGGCGACGTCAGACACCACATCTAGTAGCATTATATGGCTAATGATCATCTAACACAGAGTAGCAACTGGCAATAGAAACAGGAAACTCTTTGATGCTGAATGCCCCTGGAGCTTGTCTAAGCGGATTTCTGTAAATGTCTCGCTCAATTATAAGACCACTTTAAGTAGTGTGTAATTAGTTAATCAATATTTTAACTAAGTTACATACTCAAAAAAATCCAAGTTACATAAACTTATTTTAACTTCACTGCAATAGATGTACATATTTGATTTCTGGTGATTGGTGAACCTTGTTCAAAAAGGTAAAATTCATGTTTCTGTTTACCGTTTTATCTAAAATTAGAAGATTCCACTTGATCCTCAAAGGTAACTCTGGGTAGAATAAATAACTTACCATTGGGTTTTTGGAAAATCTTCGTCGTGCTTTCAGTTTGAGGTAGTCGTTTTGACTGATCTGCAATAACTGAAAGTATGTGTCACTTCAATACAAACTTTGTCCAAACAGAACTTCAATATACTAAGATTCATTTACATGTGATGCTATTGGAGAAACGACTAAATAACTAATCATGATTTTGAAATATCATGACAACTCAATGGCAACCTCTTTCTTATTTACATTACCACACAAGAGTATGATATATTCACAACTTGAGTGGAAAAAGGAAACCAAAATCCAATTATATCGAGATAGAATGAGTTGGTAATATGAAACCGTGTCACCGTTTTGGTCCGAGAGTAGGAAGGCAGTGAAGCAACCAAGGAAGGGCAAGTACCACTGTGAAGGGCGGGCCATTAGAGGTGGAGCAGCGCGTCGCAGCACCAGTCCATGGCATCAGCGGCCATAGGTCCGGCAGGGTCATATCAAAGGGCATTGCCTCACGAGGGCCTCATTGGTTGCGCCTCCAGAGAAGTCGTCCTTGCTGTACCTACGGCAGCCCACCTCTACGGCCGAGGCACCCACCATAGCACCAATGCAGAAAAGGACGCTGACGTCGGACTCAATCATGATGTTGGGGTTAGAGGTGGCCACCGCCGCCTCGGTTGTGCCCTCCACACTTCTATCGCGATCTGTTAAACAAACAAGTCAGGTTAGTGCAAGAGCAGCAAAGTAAATTGTCGAGAAGAATATAAGTTACTACAGGTATGCACATGCTGCAATGCAAGGCTAGCATGGAATTTTCCTACCATATCTTGCTCTGAACTGAAATCGAGATTAACCTGCATGCCAGAATAGTGAACTCTTAATCAAAGTTTTTTAGTGAACACAAGTAACGAGCAAACAAAGTCAGGAACGAGCAGCAGTCTCCTCATCCAAGAACCGCCGCGAGGGAGAGGGAGAGAGAAGGGGGAGGGTAGTAGTACCGGGTGTGGGCTGCTGCTGGGTGTCGTCGGGGACGAAGGCGATGCCGTGGAGTACGGGGTCGGCATCATCGATTTTCGGTCGCTGCTTCTCCCGCTGAGTAGCAGCAGCATCAACGCCTCATGCTTCTCCCGCTGGGCACCAAGGAGGAGAGGGAGGCTAGCTTGGGAGTGGAGAAGGCAATGACGGCAGATCCAAAAAAGAGAGAAGATGACAAAGTGAGGACCGCGAAGAGGACGAAGGTGCCGGTCCCAACGTTTTGGTAAGCAAGTAGTCAAGAAGGTAATGCCAAGCCAGTAGTAATTCACCCTCGCGCCAAAACGTTAGTACCAGGTTTGTTAAACTGGCAGTTGCTGGACTGAAACCAAACCACATCATCTTTGTTTGGTTTTCTATAGGGAAGTTCTTGTTCACTCTCTAAGAACCCTAAATAGATGGCACATGTATATAACAGTTTCTTTGATGTGTTAATTTTGAAACAATTAAAACTCAAAAGCTTCACTAAACTTATTTTAGCCTAGTTAACATTAACTCGCTAGGTTTGGATCACTAAATTCTTCTCTGAATGCTCCCATGATCTGTTTTAGCATTTGTTTATTTTTGTAAAGAACAATGAATGTATATGTGCTAGTAATTAACCTATAAAATCGTGTACTACATCGGCAATAAGCTAATGATCCAACCTAACACTTACATATGTAGCGCACACACAAACACAAACACAGACACATACACATACAGAGAGAGAGAGAGAGAGAGAGAGAGACCTGTAGTCATCTGGTGGAGGAGGGTGGCGTATCACGCGAGGTCGAGAAAGCACGTATCCATGGCGAGCACCAATGGGTTTGTTTGCACATATGTTTTGTAGATGATAGGACCAAAGTGACTTAAGGTGCCTAGAAAAGCAGAGTGAGCATTACATATATTATTAACAGTTAAAGAAACGATAAATATAGTAGTAATGCTACTTAGAGTTAGTGTCATAGCAGTTAACTCAATCAGATCCATTTAAATATCTAACAATCATTTGTGACTTGTCAGTATTACAGCAGCACGACAACCTTTTACAAAATATCAAACTCTAAACAGCCCCGAGTTCTCAGGTCTAAAATAACTTTAGACAAACAAACACTGATTCAGAGAAATGCTGCAAAAAAGTGCCCCACCTATCCATTTCTTACCAGATTACTCATTTACTTGTTCCAGGATTTGTTCATGAAACTGCAGTGTCTACCAGTGAAAACATAATTTTGTTTTTTCAAACTTCAGCCTTACTACGGAGATTGAAAGTATATTTGTTCCAGGTTAATCAGGGAGCACTGTTTTCTTTCAGATCAACTTTAATATTGTTAATCAGTCAGCATATATTATATTTTAGTAAAACTGGTATCAATTGAAGAACGTAATATAAGTTGCAGGATATACAATGCCCAGAGACACATACAACAACAATTATCTCTTTGTTTGTAACTTTTTCTATGCACTACCATCACTGATGCCTAGATACTGGCTACAGTATAGATAATACAAAGCAAGTATGGAACACACATGGTACTGATCTACGGATAACTACAAGAAAGTAAATTAAGTGGCTTGCCTGTCGGTGACTTGCAGCATTTTCCCTAGTGAGTTTCTCAACATTCATGAGCTCGAGTATCCTTTTTGGCATAGCTTCTGCATCAATGTGAAGAGATATTCTAGCAAAGCAAAGAGAGACAGTATAGCTATAATTAGTGTTTTGAAGCATGTATTCTGAAGCATTCAGAAAAGATCATTTTTATTGCCATTTACCTTCTACATTACAGCAACAATTAGTATTCCGAAGCATGTATCACTAAAAAGCAAGCAAGCTCTATTCTGTTAGTTCAGAACCACTTCAAGTAGTGATTTTGATAATGAGCTCATCATTTAACAGATATCCTTCGATCCTCCCATAAAATATTGTGGTAATTATGACAGAGTTATGAGAAAGGATCTTGACATGTAGCTACAAATAATTCTTTAGGTTTCTTTGACAGCAATACAAGTTTCTAAACACGTCAAGTCCAGAACAGATCTTGAGGTTCAATATATCCCTTAGCTTTCTCGTTGATAAGAATTTCTTAGAAATTTTTCTTATACGCTATTTTCTGATTAAATAGAAACATCAAGCATCTAGCACAATTTTATGATTAATGAGAAACATCACGCATCTAGCCCAACGGGGCATCTAATTATATATTTTTTAAGAATGGGTCATTGGCTATCCTTGATTGGCAAGGCAAAGATAATGAATACAGGAATGGTTTATCAGCTTCCTTTATATCTCAAAAAGGACTGAATTAGCTTCCTTTCCTAAATTAGACAACTACATCAAGGTGATACAAATACAATTGAACCACCACCAGTTAATTTAGTAATCAGTCCTATCAACCTAAGCTATGCATGCCTGACAAACACTAACCTTCACATCACTTCACACTAACCTTCACAACACTCAGAACCTCCTAAGGTAGATGTGCAGGGGGTAGGAAGAGGGGGTGGAGCTCACCACGAGATTAACTTCGGAATGCGGTATGAAATAAACACATGGGCAGAAGCTCTAGCAAGGCATTGTAATTGATGAAGCTAATGCACATCAGGCCAAGGAGATACAGAAATATTTTAACGAATGTGAATGCAGAAATATGTTGGAAGGCTCATTTGTCATTGATATTGGATAGAACCAGGGGTTCAAATATCAGCAGCCAACACCGCTAATTTTCTCTTAAACCAACATGCCCTTCTTTCAAAATGTTTAAAAATATCATCATTCGTGCTTTCGTCTTATCTCCAGTACAGTGTATTAACTTGAAAAAGAGACGAACTAAATCAAGCTAGGCAATAGAAGAGCAAGAGGAGCTTGCACATATTCTTCTTCCCGCACTTCTCCAGATGAACACCGGCGGCTCGGCTCGTGGCAGCGTTTTGGGGCAGGCGCGCGGGTAGCGCCGTCGTGGCTCACACAAGCGGTGCCACGGCCGTTTCATGGCACCAGCAGACATGGCCCTAGAGATCAACAATTATTATAATTAAGAATATGAACAATGTCGGGGAAGCTGATCTGACCCACAAACACCTATGGGACCGGCGGACCGAGCCCCTTTCGGTTCGGTGGGGGCGGAGGTCGCACGAAGAGCGGATCGAGGCGAAGCACGAAAGCAGTTACCCAGCTTTGGAGCTCTCGAGAGAAAATACTCCTACCTGCTGCTTGTATGATTGTATTGTGTTCTTGCTAGGGAGTGCTGAGAGCTACAAGACCTAGCATGAGTGTTCTCTGGTTTCGAATGAACCGAACCCCTTCTACGTTGTGCATGGGCCTCCTTTTATATGTTCAAGGGGTCTCCGACAGGTGGCAACGTAGACAAGGGCAAAAGCGTAAAAGGAGTTGTGGTTGGTACAGCTACTTGTACAGTGTATCCTACCTAACCCTGACGACAGGGGACAAAGGCATTAAATGCCCGTCTAAGTCGACTAAACAGTGCATAAAGGGACCGTCCGGGACGCCACCGCTTGCCACCGCGCTCCGCTGGCCGCACAGCCTCTTGCCACGCGCGCCTGGGAAGGTCCCATGGCGACACGCTGGTGGATGTGCTGGAGCGGAGGAAAAGAGTGGTAATCTGCATGCAAGCGCCTTTGCCGCGGTTGTTGCCTTTGTCGCGTCCGGAAGCTTGTCGCTCACGGGCCTTCCGGCAAGCTCCTCTTGCCGGGCCTTGTCTTCTTGGCTTAAATACTTTGTTCTTGAATGGCTCCAAAGGAACCACGGAGGACCTTGGTGGTCACCGCAAGCCTTGCCGCTGGGTGTCTGCGATTGCCGTGCATGATTTCGGGATACTAGGTACCCTACTCTAGTACACCGGCAGAGCCCCAGGCCTGGCCCACACACAGTGCCGAAGCGCTGTTGGGCGGGCCCAAAACAGGGCACACGCACGCGCCCGGGTTACGCCGTAATTCACTCCGACCCACCACGCCCTCCATTTAGCAGCACGCATCGAATGCGGTGTCGTGGGAGAGATCGTGGGGTTTCTTTATTCGAAAGCGAACGTCCCCTCCCTCTTTATAAGCGGGGAAACAGGGGCAGTTCGCCCACCTCGCCGATTGCTGTCAATCTCGAAAAACCACCGCTGCTCCCCCCTCCTCCCAAGGTGAAGAGAGCAGCGCTCGCCCTTCATCGCCACCAAGACCACCAACGCCGTCGATCTCCTCCACCACCTCCGCCATGGCTCAAAGCCGACAAGGGAAGGCGTGAAGTCGGCCGTGGCGCAGCTGGCTCATGGCCTTCTGAAGGAGCGGGCCATCTTCCTCCCAGCTCGCCGCAAGGGAGCTGAGGGAGAACTACTACCTCTTCTGGTCGACGGAGACGCGAGCGCATCCGCGCACGAAGGTACTCCCAGCCGCTGCTTCGGAACTAGCCCCAACTGGGTACCCTTTCTTCGCATTGTTCTTCTATTGCGGGCTCTGCCCGCCCTTCTCTGAATTTTTCTGTGATATCATGAACACCTACGGGTTCCGCCTCCTTGACTTCACCCCCAATGCTGTCCTGACCATGGCAGTTTTCGCACATCTTTGCGAAAACTTTGTCGGAGTCCACCCAAACGTAGCCCTCTTCCGCCACTTCTTCATGCCCCGAGTCGAGAGAGGAGAGCCACTTGCCGGAGGAATCACTTGGATCTCAAGGATCGGCAAGAAGGAAGCCTATCTGGAAGGAGAGCTCCGCAGCAAGTGGGAAGAGTGGAGGGCAGATTGGTGTTGGATTGTTGAGGAGAACCCGCATCCCTTCACTGCCCAGCGCCAAACCCCAAAAGTGCGCGGCAACGATTGGAGTAACGTGGCCCCGGAAGATGCTAGATTAAAGATTGCCGTCACCCGGATCCTGCGCCTCAGGCTTGCCGGACTCACTGTAGGCGCCGTTGGCGCAGATTTCCTTCGCCGCCAAGACGCCTTTGCGGAGAGGAGGAGACCTGCTTGGGAGTTTCAGAACGCGGCAGATATCATGCGGCTGCGGCCCGGCCTTAATTTCAATTTCACAGTCTTGGAGTTGGATGCGATGCTCCTGGAGCTGTTCAAGCACGACCCCGATCATCCCGAATGGTTCAGGTTGCCGAGGGTAGTCGTTCCATTGTGCAACAATTCCTCGCTCGACCGCATCCGTGCAATGATGCCGCCATGCGACTCGCATGGAATTGTTCCAACCTGGCAAGACCTGTAGATGACGTCGTGCGGGTGTTCTTCGACAGCTTGGAAGAAGTGCCGATCCGCCCGATGAGCGAAGGGCCTCACCACGACACCACCGATGACGAGATGCGCGCGACGCCCACCAAAGAAGAGGCGGCAGCATCTGCCGCCTGGCGAAGTTTGGATTCACCGTGGAGGAGGCAGAGGCAGAGGCGGCAAGCCTTGTCGAGCGAAGGAGTTTGCGGCGAGGAGGAGCTTGCCGATCCCGGCCGAGTCGAAGCGAACCCGCCGAGGGCGCCTCCCCACCATCTAGCAGCTTGCCGCGGCGGAGCCCCAGCTCCACTAAGAAGGCGTCTCCGCAAGGCTGGAGACGAAGCGGGCGGCGACGGGCTACCAGCCGGCCACGCGCGCGCTTCCATCACAGCAAGAAGCTGTTGCCGCAGAGCACCTCACGCCGCAGAAGAATCGGAGCGGGCCTTCCTGTGCCACCGCTGCTACTCCCGCCAAGCGGTCAAGGGAACCCTCCTCCGCCTCGTCGCACCGGAGGCGAGCAGAATTTGATCTCTCCGCCAGCTCCGGCGAGGAAGAAGAAGAGTAAGACTCCGTGTTGTACTTGTAGTTCTTCGATTGTGTTGCTTTGTCTTGTATCTGATTTGCTTCATTCTGAACTCTTTCCTTTTCAGGACGCTGGCCCAGAGAGCGTCGAAGAGAGCCAAGGTCCCGGTGGTTGTCATCGAGGACGATCCCACCGCGACAGCAGGAGGCGCGTCCGAGACCACCTTGCCGGACCCGGCAACCCTTCACCAAAGCAGCCCCCAGCGCAGCCCCCAGCGTAAGTATATGGTTTTCTTCCTGCTGTTAGGCGTGCATGGGTGCTCTTTATTTGCTGATATCTCGATCGTTGATTTGTGTAGGAGCAGAGCAGCCCCACCAGAGTGCCTCAAGCCACTCGACATGCCATCTGCTTGGCTACACCGCCAAGGAGGATCCCGGCAAGGGAGTGTTCTCCGGCAAGGGAGGCATCTCCGCAAGGTCAGTTCTCCGGCAGGCGGGCGGCAACCCTTCGTAGCTGAGACCATGGCTGCAGATCCAAGTGCAGTAATCCTCTTGCTTGAAAACTGCCCTTGCGTTCTTCTTCTGATTTTCTTTTGAATATCTGCTTGACTTTTCTTTCTTTTCGATCATCGATCCGCTCGCCCTGAGCCAATGGAGACCGAGGTCGCGGCGAGGAGGACGCTGCTGCAATATCGACGACGCCGCCGTCACCGAGGGAGAAGCCGGCGCTGACGAGCCCGCCGGCGAGGAGGCCGCCAAGGCTGCCGCCGCAGAAGCTGGTGAGGGTTCCGGCGATCGCACTGATGGCCCCGAGGCCGCAGGAGCGCCAGCGCTACACCGACCGCCGATCCCTCCGCCGCTGCCCATAAGCGCCAGCTCAAGAGCCCCAGCCCGCGCCTACTTGAAGGCGGCGATGGCGTCTTCATCAAGCTTCCCTGGGCGTCGAGCTCCAGGACGCCGGTCGAAGGAGAAACCTTTGACGAAGAGCTGCTCGCCTCCGCTGGCTGGCGCTGGTCGACCGCCAAGCAGCAGCAGCAGCGGCGAGTCCGAGGAGGATTGATGACGGAAGCTTCATCGCTCTACCGCCCGACAAGCCAAGCTGGAATCCCGAGAAGCGCTTGTCGCGAAGGCGGGAGCAGACATTGAGAAGCGTGCGGAGGAGCTCCGGGGCCTCCAACAGGAAGCTCTCCGGTCTTTGGCAGAGGAGCGGGAGCAAATCGTTGAGGCGCGCAAAGCCTTCATCCTCGAGAAGGCTGAGGTTGAAGAGCAACAGCGGCTTGCCGCCGAGAGGCTGTCTGCGCAAGAAGGCGAGCTGGCGTAGCGGAAGATCAATCTTGGCAGCCATGAGGAGGAGCTTGCCGCGCGGGAGCAAACATTTGGCGGAGCCCTCAAGGAAGCAAAGGACGCCGCCGCAGCTGCCGAGGCCGCCAAGAAGGAGTTGGAGACGAAGGTGACGCAGCTGGAGGCCAATCTCAAGAAGAGCGGCGAGGAGCTTGCTACACTCAAGCATGAGCGCGAGAAGGATGCCTACACTCTTGGCGAGCTGCAGGGCCGTCTCGCCGAGAGGAGCAAGGCTTCAGTGCCGCCAAGGATTCCAACGGATCTCGAGCTTAAGTGACTACTTTGATGCAGACGCTGGACGGCGCCAAGGAGCGGGAGGTGGCCTTGTTGAGAAGATCAAGACCGACGAGGCGTTCTGGCGAAGTGCTCTGCCGCCAGAGCACCTTCAGAGAGAATGTGGAGCCTTTGGACCGAGGGTCTCGTGAATATTGCCGCCGCCATCGGCGGGGAGCTGGCGGAGTTGGGGATGGTGGATCTCGGATATTCCTCCGATGAGCACCTCCAACCCAGCGCCAAGCTCAGCTTGTTCTTCAAAGGCGTGGTGGCGGCTCTCCAACGACTCGGGAAGAGATCCCAAAGCAGCTGGCCGGCGAGTCGCGCCCGGATCTGTCTTGGGAGCTCTTGGAAGGTGTTGATGAAGGTGGCCTTCCGCAATCCAGGCCTTAGCTTCACCAACGTCCTCAAGTCCTTGCTGCCGGATCTTGATGTGGGCGCTCAAGACCTTATCGCACCCATTGTGGACAGGGTGAGCGGGATCAAGAGGGTTGATGGCGACCGCGTAGATTAGGCCGCCCATTTTATCTTTTCCTTGTCGTTCTTGGTCATGTTATGAAAACAATCTATTAGAGCTGCGACAAGCTATCTTGTAATATAACTCTACTTTGGGTAGTAATTGCTATGTTATTTCCTTTACTTGATTCCTTCCTTTGTATGTTTTTGCCCTCGCTTTTAGGGAACTTATGGGTATGAGCACCTTTGTCATGAAAGGCTGAGTCTTGAACGTCACCTTCTTGTGGCGGTGCCGCTTCCGACAAACAACCTTATCGCAACTAGTTGCAGCTCACTTAAGTTGTTGAGCGGACTCGAAACAAAGTAAGGGCGCAACTAGCTACGAGTTGGTTCCTCTGTGCACAGGTTTTCCATACAAAGCACGGTCGTTCGAGGAAGATAACTTTAAAAAAATTTAAAAGCTGGTTGCCCAAATTTTGACAACTTAGCTTTTCTGTCGTTTGCTTCCCGGTAAGGCGAAACTTCCTCGAGCGACGCTTGGTGGCCCACACCATTATCTTCTCCTTCCCCCCGGCTAACTTGTGGGCGAGGGAAGTTATTGCTTACCGGGTGTAGGTGCTGCACAAAGTGTCAGATAACACATGCAATAAAATGATGAAAGCATGAAATTGACAAGTTGTGCGGAACACATGAGCTTTACTTATGCACGGGATCTGCGACCGGCTTTGTACAAAGGATTACATGCAACATCGGCAAGACTTGTACAAAAGGTGGTTGCCGGAACAGGTTCCGGCAATCGCGCCCTACGGGTAAAACTTACGAAGATGCTCGATGTTCCGGGAATTGCTCACGGAATGCCATCTTCGATCTCAAAGCGGACAGCGCCGAGGCCTAGTGACTCGTTTCACCCGATAAGGGCCTTCCCACTTGGCGTCAACTTGTTGGAATTCTTGGCGGACTGAGCGCGCGAAGAACAAGGTCGCCTTCCTCGAGACTTCGGCACTAACTGCGGCTATGGTAGCGGCGCAAAGCTTGCTTGGTATCGAGCAGCTCGTACAACAACTGAAGACGGTCCTCCTCAAGGAGCAGCGCGTCATCTTGTCGCAGCTGCTCTTGCTCAAACTCATCATAGCGAGCACTCGAGGTGACCCGAATACGAGTTCCGTGGGGAGAACTGCCTCTGCTCCATAGACTAGAGCGAAAGGTGTCTGGCCAGTGGCTCGATTTGGCGTCGTCCTGATCAACCAAAGAACCACCGGCAGCTCCTCAATCCAGTTTCTTCCGCACTTGTGCAGCCTGTCGAAAGTCCTGGTCTTGAGTCCGCGCAGCACTTCAGCATTTGCCCTCTCCGCTTGACCGTTACTTCTCGGATGAGCAACAGAAGCAAAGCAGACCTTGGCGCCAAGATCTTGGACGTACTGCATGAAGGTGCGGCTCATGAATTGCGTGCCATTGTCGGTGATGATCCTGTTAGGAATCCCAAAACAGCAAACAATCGACCTGAAGAACTTGATCGCCTTGTTGTCTGTCACCTTCCTCATCGCTTCCACTTCCGGCCACTTTGTGAACTTGTCGATCATAACGTACAAGTACTCAAAGCCCCGATAGCTCGGGAAAGGGGCCGAGGATGTCGAGCCCCCAGACCGAAAATGGCGGGATAAAGGGATCGTCCGGAGAGCTTGAGCTGGTGGTGTATCTGCTTGGAATGGGCCTTGCGCTTCACACTTGGTTACTTGTGCGATTGCATCACGGAGGCTGTCGGCCAAAAGAAACCTTGCCGGAATGCTTTTGGCAAGTGCTCTTCGCCAATGTGGTGACCACATATGCCTCCATGTATCTCTCGCCAACAACTTCATCCATCTTCGGTGAATACACTTCAATTTCACACCGTTGAGTCTTCTTCATGCATGTGTGTTGTCGACAAACTGGTACATACTTGACTGCCGGGCTACTCTTTCCGCTTCTTCTTGCTCTTGGGAAGTTCTCCGTCGAAGGAAATGGACAATCTGCTTGTGCCCATCTTTGGAGCTTGCGGCTCGACAATAAAGACTAAAGGCACATCTGCTGCTGCGGGAACATCTGCTTCTACGGCGAGAACCTGCGGCTCAGCCGGAGCTTGACGTTCCCCGGCAAGCTTGCCGGAGCAAAACTTGTCGGGTGCGTCTGCTTCAACGAAACAAACCCTTGGGCTTGTCGGAGCAGACTGCTCCTCAGCAGTATCGGTGTTGATCTTGGGGACCTTCTTGGCGGCGGCTTCAGGAAGCTCTGCCGGAAAATAGTCACCAGAAATCAACTTCCTCTTCTTGTTACATCCGATTGATGGCGCTACAGGACGGTTGAGTCAACTTGAGCACAAAGATCCCTGGTTCCAGGTAACTTGAGTGCGGCGCACTTTGACAAGCCATCGGCAATGTCGTTCGAGCCCTTGGAATATATTCCATCATGAGGCCGTCAAAGTGCTCTTCTAGCTTCCTCACTTCATCAACATAAGCTTCCATCAACGGACTCTGATAATTCTTGTTAACTTGGCGGATGACAAGCTGTGAGTCACCACGATAATGAGCTTCTTGATCCCAAGGTCCATCTGCGATCTCGAGACCGGCAAGCAAACCTTCATACTCTGCAGATTGTTTGTTGCTTGCTCCTTGGGAAAGTGCATCCGGACTATGTACTTGAGGTGCTCTCGGTGAGTGCGACAAGCAGCACGCACGACCGGGCGCCTTGCGGCGAAGGCACCATCAAAGTACATTAGCCACTCTTTGCTTGCTTCCTTGACGGGATGCTCGTTTCGGAATTTCTTCATCCTGTGTTGGCGTCCATTCTGCTATGAACTCCGCCAATGCTCGCTTTGGATAGTTGAGGTGCTCTCAAACTTGAGACCAAAGCTTAGCAGTTCCGATGCCCACTCGACAATCCTGCTGTTGCTTACGGATTTTGCGTTATCCTCTTCAGCGGAAAGCGAGTGACGATTGTGAGCTCATGTGCTGAAAGTAATGGCGCAGCTTTCTCGAGGCCATGAGAAGGCGAAAAGCAATTTCTACACACAGTACCTTGACCTAGCCCCTGCGAGAAGGGCGACAAAATAAACTGGGCGCTGCACCATCCTTTTCTCGCATCCTCTCATACGCTGCCGAGACCCATCTTTGTCGGGACAGAGCTTCTTGGTGAAGTTCCTTGCTTGTCATTTGGATGCCTCTGCCGTGGTTGCGGCTCATCATCCGCCTCCCTCTCCGCTACTAACGCAGCACTAACCACTTGATTGGTTGCTGCTATATATAGCAACAACTTCTCTTGTGGCTTAGGTGCGACAAGTATTGAGTGGAGGACATGTATCTCTTTAAGTCCTGCGCGCAGCCTCCGCTTCGAGTCCATTTCATTGGACCTGCCTTTTTCAATATTTTGAAAAATGGCGAGTGCGCTCAGCAGAACCTAGAGATAAACCTCTTGAGAGTAGCCACGCAACCGCAAGTCTTCGTACATCCTTGACGCGCTTTGGTGCTTCAATCTGCTCAATGGCCTTGATCTTGTCGGGATTGGCTTCAATTCCCGCTGAGACGAAGAACCCGAGAAGCTTGCGGAAGGACTCCAAACACACACTTCTCGGGGTTGAGCTTGAGGTTGATCTTTGCAGATTTGCAAAGGTCTCGTCTAAATCTTGAATCGAGTTGCTTGTCCTTGCTTTTGACCACTATGTCATCCATGTAGGCTTCTACATTTACGTGTATTTGCGGCTCAAAAGCGTCATGGACTACTCTTGCAAATGTTAAACCAGCATTCTTTAAACCGAAGGCATCCGTGAAACAAATTATGTGCCACATGGGGTGATGAATGCGGTTTCTCCTCATCCTCTTCTCGCCATGAAGATCTGATGGTACCACGAGTATGCATCAAGAAATGAAAGCAAATCACATCCGGCCGTGGAGTCAACAATCTGATCGATGCGCGACAAGGAAATGGGTCTTTGGGACAAGCTTTATTAACATCGGTAAAGTCGATACAAAGCCTCCATTTTCCGTTTGCCTTATACGACTACGAGATTGGCCAACCACGAGGATGGAGCACTCCTCGACAAGGCCTGCTGCTTCCAATTTCTTGATCTCTTCTGCGATGAATTCTTGGCGCTCCACCGCTTGCTTCCTGACTTTCTGCTTGACGGGCCGCGCGTGAGGACAGACGACAAGATGGTGCTCAATTACTTTCCTGGGAACACCGGGGATGTCAGATGGTTGCCATGCAAACACGTCGACGTTCGCCCGCAGGAAAGCAACGAGCGCGCTTTCCTATTTAGGGTCGAGAGTGGCACTGATGGTGAAGGTACCACCAGCGCCGTCCTCCTTGGCGGACACCTTCTTGGTCTTTGGTGGAGCTGCCATCGTCTTCTTACACTTGCCGGTGGAGCTCGATGGTGCGTCCTCGATGGTAGCGCAGCACTCGAAGAAGAGGTGCGCTTGCCGAGTGGGCATCGAGCTCTTGCGGACTTGGTCTTCTTCTTCCCCGGAGCCGGTGACAAGTGACTTGCTATCTGTTGCGGCTGCTGCTTCGGTAGATCTTGTCGGCGCAGATAAGAGCATCCTTCTTGTCGCCAGGACATAAATGACACTTATCGGGCCTGGCATCTTGAGCATGTTGTATGCATAATGAGAGGCCGCCATGAACTTGGCGAGTGCTGGACGGCCAAGTATCCCATTGTAAGGCAATGGAAAATCAGCAACGTCAAAAGTGACCCTCTCAGTCCTGAAGTTCAACTCGCTGCCAAATGTTACGGGCAATGTGATCTTTCCCTTTGGCTTGCTCCTTCCCGGATTGATTCCTTGGAATGTGCCGGTCTCTTGAGCTCATTGTCAAGGATCTGGAGTTTACGGAGTACCGTGAGGAGACCAGGTTCAAGCCGGCCCGCCGTCAACTAGCATCTTCTTGACCTTGAGGTTGCGGATAGTTGGTGAAACCAACATCGGCAAGCACCGACCGCAGATTATGCGATCGGGTGGTCCTCAATATCAAAGATGATAGGCGTCTTGGACCATTTCGAGGCTTGCGTGACTCGACGGACGGTTACGCGCATTGACTTCCGCATCCCCTGCTTGAGTTGGCGGTGTGAAGTATGCAGAGAAGCACCGCCGTCAACGCATAAGACCTCTGTGGCTTTCTGGAACTCCTGCTCATCGGTCTCATCATCATCCATGTCTTCGTCATCGTCGTCATCTTCATCCTTGTCGCGGCCGCGGGGAGGTCTGTCTCCTTGCCGCTGCTTGGCCTTGCCGCGGCGTCCTCCTTGGCCTGGACGTTTCTTGCTGGCTCCTCCAGCACCTTCTTGGGCCTTCTCCTTGTCGCGCCGCTCGTACTCAGCCTTTTGCTGCTCAACGAGTTGCTCAACCTTCTTGCAGCTCTGGAGATCATGGCCCTTGGTGCGGTGGATCTTGCAGTACTGCTTGTTGGTGATGTCCTGCTTATCGGCGACCGCCACAGCCTAGAAGTTGGTGCCCGCGGCAACCTCCTTGCCAGAGCTACCAACCTTGGCTTTCTTGGCGCCACCCCCGTTGCCGGACTGCTCAACAACTAGCACATCTTTGCCTTTCTTCTTCCTGTTGTTCCGCCGCCGACTCTTCTTTGCCGGGGCGGACCCCTCCTATCGAGACCTCGCTGCTTCATATTCTCTCGGGAGTCTCCTCCCCTTCTTGACCTGCACACTTGTCGGCCGGGGCATATAGCTCGCGGCGTCTCGATCTTGCACATCGCCATCTCTCTCCGCATCCTACGGTTTCGCGCTCGATGGAACGCGATGATCACCGCGGCAGGGTGGACATCTGGGATGTTGTGCTATACACGGCGGAATCTCTGAATGTACTTGCGCAGGGGCTCTCCTTCCTTCTGGGCTAGCAGATGAAGGTCGCTCTCTTGGCCATGGGGCTTGTGGCCGCCTATGAACGCGCCGACAAACTAATGGCACAGATCTGCCCAAGAGGATATGGAGTTGTCCGGCAAGTGCATGAGCCAAGATCTTACATTGGGCTTGAGTACCAGCGGGAAGTAGTTGGCCAGAATCTTGTCGTCTCGCCCCCCGGCAGCTTGCACCGCAATGGTGTAGATGCTGAGGAACTCCGACGGATGCGTCTTGCCGTCGTACTTCTCTGGTACATCTGGCTTGAAATTCTTCTTGCTGGGCCACTGGACTTGCCGCAGCTCACGAGTGAACGCAGGGAAACCTACCGCGTACGGCAAGTCGCCTGGTTCCCCTGGCGCATGCATGTCGACAGAGGGCCCAGCGCGCTGGTCGGATTGACGCCGCGCTTCTCTTCGGCGCTCGATGCGAGTTCGAGCGTCTTCTTGCTGTCATTCGTGAAGAACTTGGCGCTGATCGCAACGAGCTCGTGGGTCCGATGACGCGGTGGAGTCGCTGTCGAGATGGATCCGACGAGTTGGCGATCTTGGCCTTCGGGGTGGAGAGTGCATGGTGGTTGCACCCCCACAGGTTTCGTCGCCACCGGCTCGTGCCTTGTCGTCTTGCCGCGGCAATGTAGTCGGTTGTCGCGAGTGTCGCCGTTAGCAAAGCCGATGAGGCGTGGATGGTGGCCCTCTATTCGCCGACCTTGTCGGCTGTTGGAGGGTAATCTAGGAGCAGTTGAGCTCTCGCCAAAGCTTCTGCTGAAGTGGCGGGTGGCAGTGGCGAACGGTGCGAGGAGCGGGATATGCTCGGACTCTAACTATGTTAGAAGGAGCGATATCCCGCCCAGCGACAAATGCCTCACTCGTGCCGGCGTGTTGGTGTGCGCGCTGGTCTTGAGGCCCGGGATCCACCCGCTTCGATCTTGATCCAACGAGCGTATGGTACTGTGAATACCATGGCGCTGTCGGTCCCGCGCCTCGAGATGGACAGCGGTGCATGTCGGACGCCGAGGTCTGCGTAGCCTTGTCCTTGGACTTGGCAGCGTCGTGGGCTCCCTCGTCGGCCGTTCTTCGCGGCGTCTACCCTCCACCCATTTGCTCCGGTGGTGGTGGGATCGGCGTGGGCCCGGCTCGCTGCCGCGAAGCCTTCTTCTTCGGTGGCATGTCGATGAAGATGATGAAGATGTAGCTCGTGTGAACGCCGGATCAGGTTCACACAGCCTCGACGGCCCCTACCTGGTGCGCCAAAGATGTCGGGGAAGCTGATCTGACCCACAAACACCTATGGGACCGGCGGACCGAGCCCCTTTCAGTTCGGTGGGGGGCGGAGGTCGCACGAAGAGCAGATCGAGGCGAAGCACACGAGCAGTTTACCCAGCTTCGGAGCTCTCCGGAGAGATAATACTCCTACTGCTGCTTGTCTGATTGTATTGTGTTCTTGCTAGGGAGTGCTGAGAGCTACAAGACCTAGCATGAGTGTTCTCTGGTTTCGAATGAACCGAACCCCTTCTACGTTGCGCATGGGCCTCCTTTTATATGTTCAAGGGGTCTCCGACAGGTGGCAACGTAGACAAGGGCAAAAGCGTAAAAGGAGTCGTGGTTGGTACAACTACTTGTACAGTGTATCCTACCTAACCCTGACGGCAGGGGACAAAGGCATTAAATGCCCGTCTAAGTCGACTAAACAGTGCAGAAAGGGACCGTCAGGGACGCCACCGCTTGCCACGATGGCAATCTTGTCAGCACCGCTTGCCACCGCTCACCGCCTGC
Source organism: Aegilops longissima (assembly GCA_021605205.1). Lineage (NCBI taxonomy): Eukaryota > Viridiplantae > Streptophyta > Magnoliopsida > Poales > Poaceae > Aegilops > Aegilops longissima. The sequence continues at coordinate 533,718,396 of CM038678.1, read as the reverse complement.
AAGACAGCCCTCTGCCACGCAGCGCGCTGGGAAGGTCCCATGGCGACACGTTGGTGGATGTCTTTGGGCGGAGGAAAAAAGAGTAGTCTGCGCTGCAAGCGCCTTACCATGATTGTTGCCTTGTCGCGTCCGGAAGCTTGTCGCTCACCGGGCCTTCCCGGCAAGCTCCTCTTGCCGGGGCCTTTTCTTCTAGGTGCCATGAGTGGCCTTCCCGGCAAGCTCCTCTTGTCGGGGCCTTGTCTTCTTGGCTTAAATACTTTGTTCTTGAATGGCTCCAAAGGAACCACGGAGGACCTTGGCGGTCACCTGGCAAGCCTTGCCACGGGGTGCTGCGACTGCCTGTGCACGATTTCGGGATACTAGGGTACCCCTACTCTAGTACACCGACAAACAAACATGATCAAGTGCAGTTCAACAATCAGATAGGATGAGAATAACGAACATGCTATACACAATAATCGTAATAAAAGAATAATAATTGAGGCCTCATCCTTAACTTGTAACAGAAAATTAATCCTGCACTTGATCCTGGTTTTTGCTAGTAATTAGTGAGTCCCTATTATTAGCAAAAAACAGACCAACATTTATGCAAATGGCTGGAGAAATGAGAAGAGAAGAAGAAAAGGGATCGACCTGCAGAACAAAGACCGACGCAGCACGAGGAATCGACCAGAAGCACGAACACCCGCAGCGGACCAACCTGCAAGGGAAAAACACCAGATCAAGGATGAGCTCCAGGCAACCACAACTGGGATGATCGAGAAACCTTGTAACCTCTCACGGTAGCAGACAATGGTAGGCCAATCGAATCCAGCACGGACAACACCAACTACGACAACTTGAGGCAGTGGAGTTCAGGAGAAATCCCCGCATCTGATCCAAAACTCGATAAATAATGTTCCTGCAAATACACAGACTGCGGAGCATTGGTTTCTTATGCATTGACAAACTAAGCATATAATTAAACATACAATGATTTGTACTTTGAAAATAGTAGCACACAACTGAACATTTTGGGCAAGTGTACAAAAGGCTTGCATAAACTTCTCAAATTAACAGTAATAACTACAAAGGAAAGGAATTCACAAATAGCATTGACTTGTGAACATGAATGTCTAACAGAACAATCATAACCAAAATATGTGCATCTATTCCCAGTAAGAAGATATACTATAGAATTTAAGAACCAAAAATGCAGTGTATCCGCCCATGTGGTGGACTGACCATGTCTGTCTAATCACCATGGATGATCCCGAACTATGAAAGCACCCTGCATACTTCATTCAATAAAGTTGGTTCGCTTTACACCACAATCGTATATTCCCAATATCCACAGCCGCTAGACAGACCATAATCATCTCAGATAGCTTTACATGCGCCTAGTAAATTTGCAAAGGAAAAAAGAGTTGGACGGTGGGGGGGGGGGATTATGCTACCTCAGCGATGATGGAGAGGACGATGATGTTGCGGAAGGTGCGGCAGGAGAACTGGGCCCGGCGGCACATCCGCGTGTGCACGATGACCTCCTCCTTGGACAGGCAGTGCAGGCGCTTGTCGTAGTTCTCGCGGCCGCCGAAGAGCCCGCCTCACATCCTCCACAGCATCACTCCTCCCTCCTTATTCTTCTCCCCTCCTCCTTGCCCTTGCCCTTGGCCTCCACCGATCTAGAGAGGCGACCTCCGACGAGGCTTGTGGCGCCCCCCATCCTCACCAGCGCGGTTGACCCACGGCGCCCACGCCTCCGACAACTGCAGCATGAACCCGCGGAGGCACGCGCACACTCGGCGATGCCCTCCCTATCTGGCCACTTCCTTCACAGCGGGAGGATGGCTTGGGCAAGCGGCGGCGGCGGCGGTGGCCATCTTCTTCCTCCCCCTAGCCTCATGTTCCTCTCCCGTTGCTCGAGTCGAGCTTGCCCAAATCCATAGCGGGCGGGCGGGCGGGACAGCGGGGCATGATCATCGGCCACAGCCACGGCGAGCAGGACGGGCGGGCGGGGAGGAGAGAGGTCCACCGCGGCGGTCTGAGGGGCGTCGGCGGCAATGATGTGAGCGGGGCAGCGAGTTCTGAGGGAGGGAGAGGGAGGGGAGAGGGCGGGGCGAGCGGGGGCTGGGACGCGGGAGGACGAGCGGGGAGAGGAGGCTAGGGTTCACCACGGGAGCAGCCCCCTTTTATAACCCTGACTGAAACACCCTGGTAGGGGTATGGTATTTACATTTTGTTGCCATTTGAATTTTATCCAACGGCTCACAACAATCTGGTAAATATCCGACACCTCACGTGAGCCGAGCCCGAGATTCGTCGGCCGAAAACGCATCAGGAAAACGATCGGACGGCCGAGAATCCCTAATCGCTGAGGAGCACCCGTGGTTTCCTGAGTTCTTGTTTCTGGATGGATAGACCTCCCCTTCATTCACACCCAGGGTTTGCCCCGCGCGCTCTGGCACCAGATCAACTGATAAGCCGCTCACCATGGTGTTTTAATCTCTTTGTCATGCCTTCTTTCCTGACAGACACTAGAGCTACAGCATCAGCACCAGCAGCTACAGCTCCAGTTCCAACTCTAGCAGCTACTCCACCAGCTTCAGCCACTTCATCAGAAGCTTTCGTCCTTGGCGTTCTCTCAACACCACCTCCTGAAGATCAAGCCTCAGATTCGTTTAGCACTATGCATTTTCAAACTTTTTGGCAACTTGTTGCCAAAGGGGGAGAAATATTTATAGATCATAGGCTTCGAGAGAGTGTGTGTGTTAGTTTTTATCTCTCTTTGCACTCTTTTTGGTTGGTTTGAAACTTTACTGCGTGCTTGTGTGATATTACTTTGTGTCCTTGTGAGATACTTATTTGGTCAAGTATTTGATCATATGCTACCCTTAATGCTTGTCGGATAATGCTATATTTCATATCCTATTTTATCATTCACTTTGCTTGGTGATGAGTGCATGTTTTTAATCTCTATCATTTTGAGCGCTCCACCAAGATGTATGTGACATGGAAGAGTAACCCATGATCCTAATCGATTGTGCATTTGCATTCAAAAGCAAATCTTAAATAATGCACAAATTTAGGGGGAGCTCTTGCTTATCACATACTTCTCAAAGCGACGATGTTTTTCAATCTTATTTATCATTTGTCGAAGCTTTGATCTATATGTTGTCATCAATTACCAAAAAGGGGGAGACTGAAAGTGCAACTATCCCTGGGTGGTTTTGGTAATTCCTAACAACATATAGCTCATTGAGCTAATGCTATTCCAAGATAAATATTTCAGGAAAGCTCAATGTTTGGCGTGGCATGGATTAGAAAGTGGACCATTCAAAATGCTAAGGACAAAAGATTGGCTCAAGCTCAAAGCACAAGACTCTACATTTTCTATTTTAGTGATCCAAGATCACATTGAGTCTATAGGAAAAGCCAATACTATTAAGAAGGGATGAGGTGTTACTTAATGAGATTCTTGCTCAAAATGCTTAGTGATATGCTCCAAAACCCTCCACTACTTTCTCATATCCACATATGTCCTAAACCAAAAAGTCCAACTCGGCCCCACCGAAGTTTCACATCCGGAGCCACCGAGTTCAGTTGACATAGCCACTGCGAGAAACCCTAATCAATTCGGTCTCACCAAAAGGGATCTCGCTCTCACCGAGATGGGGTTGCAAACTCTCTGTTTTCCTTCGTAACGTTTCGGTCAAACCGAGATGAGCGATCGGTCCCACCGAGATTGCAATGCAAACTCTGTTTCATTTTCGTAACGTTTCGGTCCAACCGAGATGAGCGAATCGGTCCCACCGAGTTTGCCTGACCAACTCTCCGTTTGGCTATTACCAAAATCAGTCTCACCGAGTTTGTGTAATCGGTCTCACCGAGATTACGTTATGCCCTAACCCTAATGACATCGGTCCCACCGAGTTGACTTGTCGGTCCCACCAAGAATCCTAACGTTCACATTTTGAACCAAATCGGTCCGACCGAGTTTAATGATTCGGTCCCACCGAGTTTGGTGATTTGTGTGTAACGGTTAGATTTTGTGTGGAGGCTATATATACCCCTCCACCCACTCTTCATTCGTGGAGAGAGCCATCAGAACATGCCTACACTTCCAATACATATTTTCTGAGAGAGAACCACCTACACTTGTGTTGAGGTCAAGATATTCCATTCCAACCACATAAATCTTGATCTCTAGCCTTCCCCAAGTTGCTTTCCACTCAAATCTTATTTCTACCAAATCCAATCCTATGAGAGAGAGTTGAGTGTTGGGGAGACTATCACTTGAAGCACAAGAGCAAGGAGTTCATCATCAACACACCATTTGTTACTTCTTGGAGAGTGGTGTCTCCTAGATTGGCTAGGTGTCACTTGGAAGCCTCCGACAAGATTGTGGAGTTGAACCAAGGAGTTTGTAAGGGCAAGAAGATCGCCTACTTCGTGAAGATCTACCCTAGTGAGGCAAGTCCTTCGTGGGCGACGGCCATGGTGGGATAGACAAGGTTGCTTCTTCGTGGACCCTTCGTGGGTGGAGCCCTCCGTGGACTCGCGCAACCGTTACCCTACATGGGTTGAAGTATCCATCAACGTGGATGTACGATAGCACCATCTATCGGAACCACGGGTAAAAAATCTCTGTGTCAACATTGCGTTTGCTCCCTCAAACTCATCCCTTTACCTTCATATGCAGTTGTTTTACATTCCGCTGCTATACTCTTAGAATTGCATGTGTAGGTGATTTGTGCTAAGTTGCTAAAATTTGCCAAGACCAAAAATTGGGAAAAGGCTAGAATTTTTTTTGGTCAAGTAGTCTAATCACCCCCCCTCTAGACATACTTCCGATCCTACAAGTGGTATCAGAGCTTTGGTCTCCATTTGCTTTGATTTCCATAGCTTTTGGTGGTCATAGCCTTGGTTTCACAACCTAGGAGAGTATGGCGTCTAGCGAGGGAAATTACCACCGTAGAGGTCCTTACTTTGATGGCACTAATTTTGCTAGTTGGTGAAGGAAATATGCCCTAGAGGCAATAATAAAGTTATTATTTATTTCCTCATATCATGATAAATGTTTATTATTCATGCTAGAATTGTATTAACTGGAAACATGATACATGTGTGAATACATAGACAAACTTAATGTCACTAGTATGCCTCTACTTGACTAGCTCATTAATCAAAGATGGTTATGTTTCCTAACCATAGACATGAGTTGTCATTTGATTAACGGGATCACATCATTAGGAGAATGATGTGATTGACTTGACCCATTCCGTTAGCTTAGCACTTGATCGTTTAGTATGTTGCTATTGCTTTCTTCATAACTTATACAAGTTCCTACAACTATGAGATTATGCAACTCCCGTTTACTAGAGGAACACTTTGTGTGCTACCAAACTTCACAACGTAACTGGGTGATTATAAAGGAGCTCTACAGGTGTCTCCAAAGGTACATGTTGGGTTGGCGTATTTGAGATTAGGTTTTGTCACTCCGATTGCTGGGAGAGGTATCTGGGGCCCTCTCGGTAATGCACATCACTATAAGCCTTGCAAGCAATGTAGCTAATGAGTTAGTTACGAATGATGCATTACATAACAAGTAAAGAGACTTGCCGTAACGAGATTGAACTAGGTGTTGGATACCGACGATCGAATCTCGGGCAAGTAACATACCGATGACAAAGGAACAATGTATGTTGTTATGCGGTTTGACCGATAAAGATATTTCGTAGAATATGTAGGAGCCAATATGAGCATCCAGGTTCCGCTTATTGGTTATTGACCGAAACAGTTCTCGGTCATGTCTACATAGTTCTCGAACCCGTAGGGTCCCACGCAACAAGGTTTCGATGATGGTTATATTATGAGTTTATGAGTTTTGATGTACCGAAGTTTGTTCGGAGTCCCGGATGTGATTACAGACATGACGAGGAGTCTCGAAATGGTCGAGACATGAAGATTGATATATTGGACGACTATATTTGGACACCGGAATGGTTCCGGGGGTTATCGGATATATACCGGAGTACCGGGGGGTTACCGTAACCCCCCGGAGGTTAATGGGCCTCATGGGCCCAAGTGGTGAAAGAGGACGCGGCCAAGGGGTAGCCGACGCCTCCCCCAAGTCCGGGTGGACAGGGCGGGGCGGCGCCCGTTTCCTTTCTTCCTCTCTCCTTCCCTCTCTCTCCTACTCCAACAAGGAAGGGAGGAGTCCTACTCCGGTGGGAGTAGGACTCCTCTGGCGCCGCCTCCCCTGCCGGCCACCTCCCCCTTGCTCCTTTATATCTACAGGGGGGGGGCACCCTAGAGACACAACAATTGATCGCTTGATCTCTTAGCCGTGTGCGGTGCCCCCCTCCACCATAGTCCTTGATAATATTGTAGCGGTGCTTAGGCGAAGCCCTGCGACGGTAGAACATCAAGATCGTCCTGCGCCATCGTCTTGTGAAACTCTTCCCGACATTCCGCTGGATCGAGTCAGGGATGCGTCATCGAGCTGAACGTGTGCTAGAACTCGGAGGTGCCGTAGTTTCGGTGCTTGATCGGTCGGGCCGTGAAGACGTACGACTACATCAACCGCATTATTCTAACGCTTCCGCTTTCGGTCTATGAGGGTACGTGGACAACACTCTCCCCTCTCGTTGCTATGCATCACCATGTTCTTGTGTGTTCGTAGGAATTTTTTTGAAATTACTACGTTCCCCAACAGTGGCATCCGAGCCTGGTTTTATGCGTAGATGTTATATGCACAAGTAGAACACAAGTGAGTTGTGGGCGATACAAGTCATACTTCTTACCAGCATGTCATACTTTGGTTCGGCGTTATTGTTGGATGAAGCGGCCCGGACCGACATTACGCCAGACGCTTACGCGAGACTGGTTCTACCGGCGTGCTTTGCACACAGGTGGCTGGCGGGTGTCTGTTTCTCCAACTTTAGTTGAACCGAGTGTGGCTATGCTCGGTCCTTGCGAAGGTTAAAACAGCACTAACTTGACGAACTATCATTGTGGTTTTGATGCGTAGGTAAGAACGGTTCTTGCTCAGCCCGTAGCAGCCACGTAAAATTTGCATCGACAAAGTAGAGGACATCTAACTTGTTTTTGCAGGGCATGTTGTGATGTGATATGGTCAAGATGTGATGCTATATTTTATTGTATGAGATGATCATGTTTTGTAACGAAGTTATCGGCAATGGCGAGGAGCCATATGGTTGTCGCTTTATTGTATGAAATGCAAACGCCCTGTAATTGCTTTACTTTATCACTAAGCGGTAGCGATAGTCGTAGAAGCAATAGATGGCGTAACGACAATGATGCTACGGTGGAGATCAAGGTGTCCCGCCGGTGACGATGGTAATCACGACGGTGCTTCGGAGATCAAGATCACAAGCACAAGATGATGATGGCCATATCATATCACTTATATTGATTGCATGTGATGTTTATCCTTTATGCATCTTATCTTTCTTTGATTGACGGTAGCATTTTAAGATGATCTCTCACTAATTATCAAGAAGTGTTCTCCCTAAGTATGCACCGTTGCAAAAGTTCTTCGTGCTGAGACACCACGTGATGATCGGGTGTGATAGGCTCTACGTTCAAATACAACGGGTGCAAAATAGTTGCACATGCGGAATACTCAGGTTAAACTTGATGAGCCTAGCATATACAGATATGGCCTCGGAACACGGAGACCGAAAGGTCGAACGTGAATCATATAGTAGATATGATTGTAAGTGCATCTAGTGCCCCTTAGTGATTTTGGTGTATTGAAGACTTATAGGTTAAGGGACTAATGTGTTTATGAGTGTACACATGTCTATAAGCCTATCAGGAGTTTGATATTCACAGTGAAAGTCGACCCCTAAAAATGAAGTTCTTCGACTAAAGACTTTGATATTCTGAAGACTTTCTGAAGACTTTGGAAGTGAAGAAATTGGTGTGACCTTGAAGACTTGGTATTCATTTGAGGAACATGAAGCGTGAAGACTTTTGTTTTCGTAGTTTCATTTTCTCTTTCTTGAGTCATAGGAAACACTGTACTGTTAAAGGGGGTCGAGGAAATACTAAGGAAAAATTTCCATGTGATGCTCAACTCAAAATCCTACACCTACCAATCCCTTGAGTGAAGCCTTAGGAAATCTCATACAGTTCAGTCAATTTCTTGATGTGATGAGACGAAGTTCTTCCGGTCATTTGAGGAATTTGTTACGACCGAGGAGTTAGGAATTCGCCAAAGGCGGATTGATTACCTACGATGAGGAACATGATAGCCCCGAGGAATTTGAGAGTCAAATTTCCGACCGTTGTCTGTCTTGCGCCACCTGTCCCAAAATATCTTATCCACCTAACGGTCATATCATTGAAGGGCATTTATGTCTTATCATGTCGGGCTGCTCCCTAGGCTATACATAGCCACCCCCTACAACCACTAGCTGGTTGGCTGCTTCGAGCGAACTTGACACTTGCCATTTGAGAGCAACCCATCCTCTGAGGACTTTGAGCGAAAATCATCGAGTGAGGAGAAACCCAAAAACCAAACCCCTACAAACCCAAAGTGATTGAGCATCACTGAAGAGATTGATCCTGCATGGATCCCACGCTTGTTACCTTTGAAGACTGTGCTTCTTCCAGACGGTTAGGCGTCATGGTCTAGAGCATCCAAGAGGAATTGTGGATCGCCGAGTGACCAAGTCTGTGAAGGTTTGGAAGTCGCTCAAGACTTACCACGAGTGATTGGATGAGGTCTGTGACCTTAGTTCAAGGAGAATACGGTGAGGACTTGGTGTCCCGAGCTGCGTGCTCGGCGATCGGGTGTCCGGACTGTGTGTCCTCGAGTTTAAATACTCACCGCTCCAACCAGATGTACAAGCCGAGACAGCAGTTGGAACTGGTCTACCAAATCATTGTCTTCACCAACCTAACTGGTTCTAATTCCTCAACCCTTTCATTTCCTCATTACTGTGTTGAGTGTTCATTCATATCTGTGTTTGAAGACTTTGACTGAAGACTTTCTCAGTTTCCTCAGTTCAATTTCTTCAATCTGTTTGTCTTCATCTTGTGCATCGCCTATTCACCCCCCCTCTAGTCGATATAACGCACTTTCAATTGGTATCAGAGCAAGGTACTCCCTTGTTCTGTGTGATTTTGGTTTAACCACCTGGAGTTTTAGTTATGTCGACCGCAGGTATGATCAAGGTCTCAGCTGGGTGTCCTACCTTTGATGGGACGGACTACCCCTACTGGAAGAAGAAGATGCGAATGCATCTTGAGGCAATTGACAACGATCTCTGGTATGTTGTGGAAAATGGTGTTCCTCGGTCACACCTTCTCCGAATGCTGCCGATGTGAAGAGATTCAAGCAACTCGATTCTCAAGCGAAGAATATCATATGTGGCCATCGAGCAAAGGACAATATGGAAGAGTGAGTGCTTTGGAAACTGCTAAGCTCATCCGGGACAGGCTGTCCAAAGTAAATGAAGGAGTCTCAACTCAGCGTGACTCTCGAGTTGATGTTCTTCGCAATCTCTTCAACCGCTTCAAAAGACTCGACAACAAAAATGTTCAACAAACCTTGATCGCCTCATCGACATCTCAAATGAGCTTCAAGCGCTTGGTGCCATCGACATCACCGACCATGAGGTGGTGAAGAAATTGTTGAGATTGCTTGATTCCTCATTTGATACTCTGGCACTGATATACAAGAGCGTCTTGACTACAAGTCACTTGATCCAGCTGATATTCTCGAGAGGCTAAATACTCATGAGTTCCAACTTTGTCAAAAGAGAGATCTCTATGGTTCTAGCTATGGAAAATCACGTGCCACAAGGCCAAGGCTGTGTCTGAATCTGATTGTGAAGACTCTGGTAGTAGCATTGGAGATCCTGAAGAATTGAGCCAGGAGCTAGCACTGCTCGTGAAGAAATTCCAGAAGTTCTCAAGACGTGGTCTCTTTGGAAAATCCTCAAGGAGCAGTGATTCCTCATCCAGTGACTATAAGAGAAGACTTTGCCACAAATGCAAGAAACCTGGTCACTACATCCAAGATTGTCCTCAGTGGGAAAAGGAATTAAAGAAGAATAAATACAAGGATTACAGTTCTGATGACGCTAAGAAGAAGAAGAAGAAGAAATCGTCGAAATCTTCATCATCAAAATCCTCAAAGCCTTCTTCTCACAAGAAGAGCAGCTCCAAAAAGGCTCGGGCATTCATTGGCAAGGAAATGGACTCTGAAGCTGAATCTGAGGAACATGAGGAAGAGGAGGCATCAGAAGAATCTGAGTCTGGTGTGGCGAGTCTAGCTCTCGCTACTGCTTTCGTCAGCAAGTCCATCTTCAACTCAAGAAAATGACCTCACCAACAAAGTGATGAAGATAGTGATGACTACGCCCCACCTATTGCTTCATGGCAAAGGGTGCCAAGGTACTCAAATATACCTCCTCTGAATCTAGTGAAAATGAATCTGATGAAGATCTAAAGCCCAGCTACTCAAAACTTGCTAAGATTGCTGTAAAACAACAAAGGGCTTTTGAAAAGGTTCAAAACATGCTAGATAAAAGTGATGATATGTTAGGTGAAGAAATGGATCGCACTAAAGCCCTGACTGAAAATCTTCAGAGACTGCAGTCTAGGTTTGACAGCCTTCAAGGTCATCATAACACTCTCTTGTTTGATCATGAGAAACTTCCTTATGAATTTCTTCAAAGAAAGCAAGATCTTGAGAAGCTAAGAGTGAGTTATGAAGATCTTCAGAAGGAGTGCGATTCATTACTTGCTCAACAAATCAGCGCTTCTCAGGAAGAATTTGTTCCTCCATGCTTAAAGTGCATTGAACATGAATCTGCTAATTCTTCACCTGAATGTTCCAATGCTTTAACTGTCACAAATTCTTCACCTGCCTCTGCTATCACTAATTCCTCATCTGAGGACATTGCTAGTATCACTGACGATGCAGGGCTGAAGGAATTGTACATGACAGGCATGTACAAAAGCCTCAAAGGGCATAAGACTCTTTGTGATGTGCTTAAAAGCAGATCCTCAACAGAACCCTAGGAAAGAGGGTATTGCCTTTGAGAGGAAACTCAATCTTGATGGAACATATTGGAAGCTTTGAGCGGTATCCCAAAACCTCATGGGTTGCTGCAAAGGGACCTCTAGTTGATCCATCTAACTTATCTGGCTTTACATGCGAATCTCCTCATTCTTTTGATGAGTCATTTGACTCAACTATAAACTGTTCAAAAATCAGAATGGTGAAGTATTTGCTAGATATGTTGGCACTAATCGCAGAACGGTTCCCTATGAAGAAAATCTGGGTTCCCAAGAAGTGCCTTGAAAGTCTTGGTGAATGTCCTCATGACACCACCGTGAAGAATAGGAACCCAGATCAAACTCTTCATATGGACCAAATTCTTCATATGGATCCAAGTCCTCATACTGGACCAAATTCCTCACGTGGATCAAATTCCTCAAAAGGATCAAAGTCCTCATATGATTATCATCGTGCTAACAACTCTGTTTCGCAGGTAGAGCTAAGGGCTATGAATATGTGCATTATTCTTCAAACCAATATGTTCATAAGTCCTCAAGAATTTCTCTCGCTTATTCATATGCTTACCCTAACCCCTCTTATGTGAAACGAAATGGATTGGCCTCTATGCCACCATTCTCATATGGTGCTCGCAGAGTGATGAACTCTTTGCCACCCCTTCAGATGTGGGTGGTGAAGAAAAGAACTAACCTCTTCTGCAGGTCAGGTCTCCGAGATGTGCTTTAAACGTCTCAAGAATTTCTTGGGGCACGACAAAATTGCTCGAAAGGACGCAGCTAATCATGAAGAAATGAACTTTCATTTCACACGTCCTCATACTACTTATCTGTTATCTTGCTGATGAAATTCATCGATGAACTTGATATCATATTCTTCACCGATGAAGTATATGAGATCGTAAGTTGCACTAATTCATCTCGCAGGATGATCAACCCAAAGCCAATGAGTGGGTCCTCGATAGTGGATGTACAAATCACATGAATGGTGACAAGAATCTATTGATGGATGCTCCTTATCACCGTCACATCTGAAGCATATCATCTTTCTTGACAAAGGCAAAAGTCGTATTGGGTCTTGGTAAGGTTGCGATCTCTAAGGACATACACATGGACAAAGTCATGCTTGTTGAGTCCTTAGGATACAACCTCATGTCGATCTCAATGCTTTGTGATCTTGATATGGTTGTTATCTTTGGCAAGTATCGTTGTGTTGTGATTATGGAAGCTGAAAATTCCAAAGTCTTGAAGGCTTTAGGAGAGGAGACTTGTATATTGTTGATTTTCTCTGGGACCACAACCAGCCGTGTGTCTACTTGCAAAAGCTTCAGAAGGCTGGCTATGGCATCGGCGACTTGGTCACGCAGGCATGAGGAACTTGCACACGCTTGCAAAGAAGAAGCATGTCATTGGCATTGAGAATGTCAAATTCCTCAAGGATCACTTGTGTGGAGCCTGTGAAGCTGGAAAAATGACCAAGGCCAAGCATGCAGCAAAGACTATCATGACCACTACTCGTCCCTTTGAATTGCTTCACATGGACCTCTTTGGTCCTAATCATTACTCAACAGTCACTAATGATGCATCTCTATATGGCTTTGTTATTGTTGATGATTACTCTCGTTACACATGGGTACACATTGTTACTTACGAAAATGAAGTGCAGGAAGTCTTCAAACGATTTTCCTCGAGGGCTTCAACTAACTTTGGTGTGAAGATCAGACACATCAGGAGTGACAATGGAACTGAGTTCAAGAATTCCGGTCTTGATGCCTATCTTGATGAACTTGGTATTACTTATGAGTTATCTGCTCCCTATACTCATCAGCAAAATGGCGTCGTGGAGCGCAAGAACAGAACTCTTGTTGAGATGGCTCGCACTATGATTGATGAATACAAAACGCCTAGTCGTTTTTGGATTGATGCAATTGATACCGCGTGCCACATCATCAACAAAGTGTATCTTCACAAATTCTTCAAGAAGACTGCCTATGAACTCCTCACTGACAAGAAACCCAATGTGAGTTATTTCAAAGTCTTCGGTGCTAAATGCTGGATTAGAGATCCTCATGACAGTTCTAAATTTGCACCGAAAGCACATGAAGGTTTTATGCTTGGTTACGGAAAGGACTCGCACACCTACAGAGTCTTCAACATCGCTCTTCACAAGATTGTTGATCTTGTAGATGTGCGGTTCGATGAAACTAATGGCTCGCAAAGAGAGCACCTACCTACGTGTTAGATGAACCAACTCCTAGGAATCTATCAAGTTCAAGGCAAGCGAGGATGTCATTCCATGAAGAATCTGCTGAAGAATTCATTCCAGTCTGTGAAGAACGTCGAGCTGATGCACCTGAGGATAATGCTGAAGAAAATGGTACTGAAGAAAATGATCAAATTCCTCGACGACAACCAGCTCATCCTCGCGTTGCAAAAGAAGTGCAAGTTGACAAGATCATCGATGACATTGAAGCGCCAGGTCCTCTCACACGCTCAAAAGCTTCACATTTATCTAAATTTTGTGGGCACTATGCTTTTGTCTCTATCACAGAGCCCATTAAGGTAGATGACGCATTTCTAGAACCTGAGTGGATTCAGGCCATGCAAGAAGAATTACATCAGTTCGAGCTCAACAATGTCTGGGAACTGGTCAAACGTCCAGATCCTCGCAAGCATAATATCATTGGCACAAAGTGGATCTACCACAACAAGCAAGATGAAAATGGCCTTGTGGTGAGGAATAAGGCACGACTTGTAGCTCAAGGCTACACACGAGTTGAAGGAATTGATTTCGATGAAACTTTTGCACTGTTGCTAGACTTGAGGCTATTCAGATATTACTTGCTTATGCTAACCATCATAATATCACTTTATATCAAATGGATGTAAAAAGTGCATTCCTCAATGGTAAGCTTGAGGAAGAAGTATATGTTGCTCAACCCCTAGGTTTTGAAGATCCAAAGAATTCTGACAAAGTCTTCAGACTCAACAAGGCCCTTTATGGTCTCAAACAGGCCCCACGGGCGTGGTATGATACATTAAAGGAATTCTTCGTGAAGAATGGCTTCACACCCGGTTCACTCGACCCTACTCTCTTTACTAAATCATATGATGGTGAACTTTTTGTGTGCCAAATATATGTTGATGATATTATCTTTGGCTGTACTGACCAACGTTATAGTGATGAATTTGCCTATATGATGAGTGAAGAATATCAAATGTCTATGATGGGAGAGTTGAAATTCTTCTTAGGTCTTCAAATTCGTCAACAACACAATGGCATATTCATATCTCAGGAGAAATACCTCAAAGATGTCCTGAAGAAATTCGGCATGCAAGATTACAAAGTCTTCGATCATGCACATATTCCTCATGTGGACATGGAGTCTCTGCCAGGCTTCGAGCCAGTCCTCAGTGTTCTTCACGATGCAGGACTTCTGAATTTCTGCACTGACATCTGTGATTGGAATGAAGAACTCATTCTTCAATTCTATGCAACGCTGCACATCACGGAGACTGAAGACGTGAACTCATGGGTGTTAGATGGATGTCCAAAATACTCACTACAAGGCACCATCAACTGAATTGCTTCGTGCTCTACCACTCAGTCCTCCCCTTGATGGTGCTCGTTGTATCTACAACGAACCTGAGCTTTCAAATCACTATATGCAAGTGTTGATGAAGCCTTTGAAGCCAGGGCAGGCCCCAAGAACCAAATTCCTCGTCAAGGAATTATTGTATGTGCCTCGCTGTCTATCGGATTCTGACGAAGACAATGAGTCCTATCAAAGGCCACGACTCAAATGATGAAGAAGTCGTTGGCATCATGAATAATATGCTTTTCAATATCATTCATGGCTTTCCCGTCAACTTCCATGATTTCTTCATGAGGACTCTGGCGAATATTGCTATGTCACCTTTTGAGCTGAAGCCTTATGCACCATGAATTATGAGGTTCATCAGGACAAGGTCTTCACTGAATTACAAGGCTGATACTCTGAACCACTGTAGCTACTTGCCCCCGATTGAAGTCCTCAAACGGACATTTACCTCAGCTGATGACAAGGGCAAGGCAACTGCTGTGATCGATGAAGGCACTCGTCCATTGGATGGACAGTTTCACAAAGCTGCATCCTACTCCACCAATGATGACTCTGCCACACATGACTCTGCCGCAAATACCTCAGCCAAGCAAAGTCCTCAAGCCACAAAGCACCGTGGTGATGGTGATCGTGAGTTACTCCTCGGTCTTCATCGGAAGGTTGATCGCAATCATAAATGGGTCAAGCGTCAGTTTGGTTCAATTCTTCACAACATGACCTCTACACACAATGCAGTGAAGAAAAACCACTACTACCTCCATGAAACCTTCAAACGCACCTGGGTTGTTCTTTCAAATGTCCACAACACGGAAGAACTGACGACAATGGGTCTCAAGGAAGAATTTGACTGGTCTGCACCTCCTCCGAAGAAATACAAGAAGGTGAAAGTTCCTTCCTTGGTGGCTAGCTCCTATTCTTCATCACGAGACACTGATGAAAATGAAGACTTGGACGACACTGCGGCAGGCCCCACTACAACAACCGACCCCAACAACGCTGGCGCTCCTTCATCAACTTGAAATTCTTTAGGGGCGTTAGTCCTCAGTTTCGATCCTTTTGGTCATTCGATGACAAAGGGGGAGAAATTGAGTTAGTCTTCAAGCGGGTCTATTATATGGGCAATTTTTTGTTAAGTTACAACTCTCGTTCTTCTAAAACTTTTATTGGATCGAGTTGTAATCTTAAACCCGATGGTGCTTTGATACTTTTGATGCACTGTGCTCTGATACTCTTGATGCGTTATTTTGCATGCTTTTTCCTCATTAATGTTATCACACGCATGTTGAATTTCATCAAGTACCATATTTCATCATGCATTTCAAACTCTTCATATTATATGTCAAATGCGTGTATGAATTACAAGATATAGGGGGAGATCTCCATGATTCAACTCTTCAAACGTGCACTGCCTCAAAAGCAAATTCCTCACTATGCACATCTTCAGGGGGAGTTCTTCTATATCTTGCAATCAAATTCCTCAACATCAACATTTACACTTCATATGTTTATCCCCGTTGAAAACTTAACCTATATTGTCATCAATCACCAAAAAGGGGGAGATTGTAAGTGCATCTAGTGCCCCTTAGTGATTTTGGTGTATTGAAGACTTATAGGTTAAGGGACTATTGTGTTTATGAGTGTACACAGGTCTATAAGCCTATGAAGAGTTTGATATTCACAGTGAAAATCGACCCCTAAAAATGAAGTTCTTCGACTGAAGACTTTGATATTCTGAAGACTTTCTGAAGACTTTGAAAGTGAAGAAATTGGTGTGACCTTGAAGACTTGGTATTCATTTGAGGAAAATGAAGCGTGAAGACTTTTCTTTTCGTAGTTTCGTTTTCTCTTTCTTGAGTCATAGGAAACACCGTACTATTAAAGGGGGTCGAGGAAATACTAAGGAAAAATTTCCATGTGATGCTCAACTCAAAATCCTACACCTACCAATCCCTTCGAGTGAAGCCTTAGGAAATCTCATACAGTTCAGTCAATTTCTTCAAAGGATGAGAGACGAAGTTCTTACAGTGTTGAGAATTTATTCGACCGAGGAGTTAGGAATTCGCCCAGTCTGGATTGCCTACACGATGAGGAACATGATATATACGAGGAATTTGAGAGTCAAATTTCCGACCGTTCTTTGTCGCCGCCAACTGTCCCAAAATATCTTATCCACCTAACGGTCATATCATTGAAGGGCATTTATGTCTTATCATGTCGGGCTGCTCCCTAGGCTATAAATAGCCGCCCCCTACAACCACTAGCTGGTTGGCTGCTCCGAAGAACTTGACACTTGTCATTTGAGAGCAACCCATCCTCCGAGGACTTTGGCGAAAATCATCGAGTGAGGAAAAACCCCAAAACCAAACCCCTACAAACCCAAAGTGATTGAGCATCACTGAAGAGATTGATCCTGCATGGATCCGACGCTTGTTACCTTTGAAGACTGTGCTTCTTCCAGACGGTTAGGCGTCATGGTCTAGAGCATCCAAGAGGAATTGTGGATCGCCGAGTGACCAAGTCTGTGAAGGTTTGGAAGTCGCTCAAGACTTACCACAGTGATTGGACGAGGTCTGTATGACCTTAGTTCAAGGAGAATACGGTGAGGACTTGGTGTCCGAGCTGCGTGCTCAACGATCGGGTGTCGGGACTGTGTGTCCTCGAGTTTAAATACTCAGCCGCTCCAACCAGATGTACAAGCGAGACAGCAGTTGGAACTGGTCTACCAAATCATTGTCTTCACCAACCTAACTGGTTCTAATTCCTCAACCCTTTCATTTCCTCATTCTTGTGTTGAGTGTTCATTCATATCTGTGTTTGAAGACTTTGATGAAGACTTTCTCAATTTCCTCAGTTCAATTTCTTGATCTGTTTGTCTTCATCTTGTGGTATCCTGTGTTTACGCTACGTACTCTTTGATTGTCTTCATTTCATCATGATGACCATGCCCGCATTCTCTTATGCTTACTTCTGAGTACCTATTCCGCTGCAAGTAGTTCTTCGCTAAGGAATTTCCTCACAGGCAAATTCCTTAGTGAAGCATTCATAAAAATCGCCTATTCACCCCCCTCTAGGCGATATAACGCACTTTCAATGATCAACATAGTGATGTTCACCATTGAAACTACTCCATCTCACATGATGATCGAACATGGTTTAGTTGATTTGGATCACGTGATCACTTAGATGACTAGAGATGTCGCCTAAGTGGGAGTTCTTTAGTAATATGATTAATTGAACTTAAATTTATCATGAACTTAGTACCTGATAGTATTTTGCTTGTCAATGTTTGTTGTAGATAGATGGCTCGTGCTGTTGTTCCGTTGAATTTTAATGCGTCCCTTGAGAAAGCTAAGTTGAAAGATGATGGTAGAAACTAAACGGATTTGGGTCCGTAATTTGAGGATTATCCTCATTGCCAAGACAAAAGAATTACGTCCTGGAAGCACCGCTAGGTGCCGGCCTCTTCTGAGATGCAACTTACGACGTTAAGAACGTCTGGCAGAGCAAAGCCGATGACTACTCGATAGTTCAAGTGTGCCATGCTTTATAGCTTAGAACGGGTCTTCAACGACGTTTTGAGCGTCATGGAGCATATGAGATGTTCCAGAGTGGAAGTTAATATTTCAAGCAAATGCCCGGATTGAGAGATATGAAGTCTCCAATAAGTTCTATAGCTGTAAGATGGAGGAGAATAGTTCTGTCAGTGAACATATACTCAAAATTTCTGGGTATAATAATCACTTGATTCAACTGGGAGTTAATCTTCATGATGATAGTGTCATTGACAGAATTCTTCAATCACTGCCACCAAGCTACAAGAGCTTCATGATGAACTATAATATGCAAGGGATGGACAAGACTATTCCCGAGCTCTTCGCAATGCTAAAGGCTGCGGAGGTAGAAATCAAGAAGGAGCATCAAGTGTTGATGGTCAACAAGACCACCAGTTTCAAGAAAAAGGTTAAAGGGAAGAAGAAGGGGAACTTCAAGAAGAACAGCAAGCAAGTTGCTGCTCAAGAGAAGAAACATAAATCTGGACATAAGCCTGAGACTGAGTGCTTCTACTGCAAGCAGACTGGACATTGGAAGCGGAACTGCCCCAAGTATTTGGCAGATAAGAAGGATGGCAAAGTGAACAAAGGTATATGTGATATATATGTTATTGATGTGTACCTTACTAATGCTCGCAGTAGCACCTGGTTATTTGATACTGGTTCTGTTGCTAATATTTGCAACTCGAAACAGGGACTATGGATTAAGCGAATATTGGCTAAGGACGAGGTGACGATGCCCGTGGGAAATGGTTCCAAAGTCGATGTGATCGCAGTCGGCACGCTACCTCTACATCTACCATCGGGATTAGTTTTAGACCTGAATAATTGTTATTTGGTGCCAGCGTTAAGCATGAACATTATATCTGGATCTTGTTTGATGCGAGACGGTTATTCATTTAAATCAGAGAATAATGCTTGTTCTATTTATATGAGTAATATCTTTTATGGTCATGCACCCTTAAAGAGTGGTCTATTTTTATTGAATCTCGATAGTAGTGATACACATATTCATAATGTTGAAACCAAAAGATGCAGAGTTCATAATGATAGTGCAACTTATTTTTGGCACTGCGTTTGGGTCATATTGGTGTAAAGCGCATGAAGAAACTCCATACTGATGGACTTCTGGAATCACTTGATTATGAATCACTTGGTACTTGCGAACCGTGCCTCATGGGCAAGATGACTAAAACACCGTTCTCCGGAACTATGGAGCGAGCAACTGATTTGTTGGAAATCATACATACGGATGTATGTGGTCCAATGAATATTGAGGCTCGCGGCGGGTATCATTATTTTCTCACCTTCACAGATGATTTGAGCAGATATGGGTATATCTAATTATGAAACACAAGTCTGAAACATTTGAGAAGTTCAAAGAATTTCAGAATGAAGTGGAAAAACATCGTAACAAGAAAATAAATTTTCTACGATCTGATCGTGGAGGAGAATATTTGAGGTACGAGTTTGGTTTACATTTGAAGCAATGTGGAATAGTTTCGCAACTCACGCCACCTGGAACACCACAACGAAATGGTGTGTTCGAACGTCGTAATCGTACTTTACTAGATATGGTGCGATCTATGATGTCTCTTACTGATTTACCGCTATCGTTTTGGGGTTATGCTTTAGAGACGGCCGCATTCACGTTAAATAGGGCACCATCAAAATCCGTTGAGATGACGCCTTATGAATTGTGGTTTGGCAAGAAACCAAAGTTGTCGTTTCTTAAAGTTTGGGGCTGCGATGCTTATGTGAAGAAACTTCAACCAGATAAGCTCGAACCAAAATCGGAGAAATGTGTCTTCATAGGATACCCAAAAGAGACTATTGGGTACACCTTCTATCACAGATCTGAGGGCAAGATTTTTGTTGCTAAATTCGGATCCTTTCTAGAGGAGTTTCTCTCGAAAGAAGTGAGTGGGAGGAAAGTAGAACTTGATGAGGTAACTATACCTGCTCCCTTATTGGAAAGTAGTTCATCACAAGAACCAGTTCCTGTGACAACTACACCAATCAGTGAGGAAGCTAATGATATTGATCATGAAACTTCAGATCAATTTACTACCGAACCTCGTAGGTCAAGCAGAGTAAGATCCGCACCAGAGTGGTACGGTAATCCTATTATGGAAGTCATGTTACTTGACCATAGCGAACCTACGAACTATGAGGAAGCGATGATGAGCCCAGATTCCGCAAAATGGCTTGAGGCCATGAAATCTGAGATGGGATCCATGTATGAGAACAAAGTATGGACTTTGGTTGACTTGCCCGATGATCGGCAAGCCATCGAGAATAAATGGATCTTCAAGAAGAAGACTGACACTGATGGTAATGTAACTGTCTACAAAGCTCGACTTGTTGCGAAAGGTTTTCGACAAGTTCAAGGGGTTGACTACGATGAGACTTTCTCACCCGTAGCGATGCTTAAGTCTGTCCAAATCATGTTAGCAATTGCCGCATTTTATGATTATGAAATATGGCAAATGGATGTCAAAACTGCATTCCTGAATGGATTTCTGGAAGAAGAGTTGTATATGATGCAACTGGAAGGTTTTGTCGATCCAAAAGGTGCTAACAAAGTGTGCAAGCTCCAGCGATCCATTTATGGACTGGTGCAAGCCTCTCGGAGTTGGAATAAATGCTTTGATAGTGTGATCAAAGCATATGGTTTATACAGACTTTTGGAGAAGCCTGTATTTACAAGAAAGTGAGTGGGAGCTATGTAGCATTTCTGATATTATATGTAGATGACATATTATTAATTGGAAATGATATAGAATTTCTGGATATCATAAAGGGATACTTGAATAAAAGTTTTTCGATGAAAGACCTCGGTGAAGCTGCTTACATATTGGGCATCAAGATCTATAGAGATAGATCAATATGCTTAATTGGACTTTCACAAAGCACATACCTTGATAAAGTTTTGAAAAAGTTCAAAATGGATCAGGCAAAGAAAGGGTTCTTACCTGTATTACAAGGTGTGAAGTTGAGTCAGACTCAATGCCCGACCACAGCAGAAGATAGAGAGAAAATGAAAGATGTTCCCTATGCTTCAGCCATAGGCTCTATCATGTATGCAATGCTGTGTACCATACCTGACGTATGCTTAGAGATAAGTTTGGCAGGGAGGTACCAAAGTAATCCAGGAGTGGATCACTGGACAGCGGTCAAGAATATCCTGATACCTGAAAAGGACTAAGGATATGTTTCTCGTTTATGGAGGTGACAAAGAGCTAGTCGTAAATGGTTACGTCGATGCAAGCTTTGACACTGATCCGGACGATTCTAAATCGCAAACCGGATCGTGTTTATATTGAGCGGTGGGCTATCGGTTGGTGCAGTTCTAAACAAAGCGTCGTGGCGGGATCTACATGCGAAGCAGGGTACATAGCTGCTTGAAGCAGCAAATGAAGGAGTCTGGATGAAAGAGTTCATTTCCGATCTAGGTGTCATACCTAGTGCATCGGGACCAATGAAGATCTTCGTGACAATCTTGGTGCAATTGCCTTGGCAAAGGAATCCAGATTTCACAAGAGGACCAAGCACATCAAGAGACACTTCAATTCCATCCGGGACCAAGTCCGGTGGGAGACATAGAGATTTGCAAGATACATACGGATCTAAATGTTGCAGACCGTTGACTAAGCCTCTTCCACGAGCAAAACATGATCAACACCAAGACTCCATGGGTGTTAGGATCATTACTGTATAATCTAGATTATTGACTCTAGTGCAAGTGGGAGACTGAAGGAAATATGCCCTAGGGGCAATAATAAAGTTATTATTTATTTCCTCATATCATGATAAATGTTTATTATTCATGCTAGAATTGTATTAACCGGAAACATGATACATGTGTGAATACATAGACAAACTTAATGTCACTAGTATGCCTCTACTTGACTAGCTCATTAATCAAAGATGGTTATGTTTCCTAACCATAGACATGAGTTGTCATTTTATTAACGGGATCACGTCATTAGGAGAATGATGTGATTGACTTGACCCATTCCGTTAGCTTAGCACTTGATCGTTTAGTATGTTGCTATTGCTTTCTTCATAACTTATACAAGTTCCTACAACTATGAGATTATGCAACTCCCATTTCTTTGGAGGAACACTTAGTGTGCTACCAAAGCGTCTAGCGTCTTTGGGTGATTATAAAGGAGCTCTGGTGTCTCCAAAGGTACATGTTGGGTTGGCATATTTGAGATTAGGTTTTGTCACTCCGATTGTCGGAGAGGTATCTCTGGCCCTCTCGGTAATGTACATCACTATTAGCGTTGCAAGCAATATAGCTAATGAGTTAGTTCTGAATGATGCATTATGTAGCGAGTAAAGAGACTTGCGATGCGAGATTGAACTAGGTATTGGATACCGACGATCGAATCTCGGGCAAGTAACTATACCGATGACAAAGGGAACAATGTATGTTGTTATGCGGTTTGACCGATAAAGATCTTCGTAGAATATGTAGGAGCCAATATGAGCATCCAGGTTCCGCTATTGGTTATTGAACGGAAACAGTTCTCGGTCATGTCTACATAGTTCTCGAACCCGTAGGGTCCTTGCGCAAGGTTTCGATGGCGGTTATATTATGAGTTTATGAGTTTTGATGTACGAAGTTTGTTGGTCCGGGATGTGATTACCAACATGACGAGGAGTCTCGAAATGGTCGAGACATGAAGATTGATATATTGGACGACTATATTCGGACAACGGAATGGTTCCGGGTGTTATCGTATATATACCGGAGTACCGTGGGGTTACCGGAACCCCCCGGAGGTTAATGGGCCTCATGGGCCCAAGTGGTGAAAGAGGAGAGGCGGCCAAGGGGCAGCCGCACGCCCCTCCCCCCCCCCAAGTCCAAATTGGACAAGGAGGCGGCGCCCCTTCCTTTCTCCCTCTCTCCTTCCTCTCCTCTCCTACTCCAACAAGGAAGGAGGAGTCCTACTCCGGTGGGAGTAGGACTCCTCTGGGCGCCTCCTCTGGCGGCCACACCTCCCCGTGATCCTTTATATCACGGGGGCAAGGGGCACCCTAGAGACACAACAATTGATCACTTGATCTCTTAGCCGTGTGCGGTGCCCCCCTCCACCATAGTCGTCGATAATATTGTGGCGGTGCTTAGGCGAAGCCACTGTGTGATAGAACATCAAGATCGTCCTGCGATGTCGTCTTGTGGAACTCTTCCCGACATTCTCTTTGGATCGGAGTCCGGGGATCGTCATTGAGCTGAACGTGTGCTAGAACTCGGAGGTGCCGTAGTTTCGGTGCTTGATCGGTCGGGCCGTGAAGACGTACAACTACATCAACCGCGTTATTCTAACGCTTCCGCTTTTGGTCTACGAGGGTACGTGGACAACACTCTCCCCTCTCGTTGCTATGCATCACCATGATCTTGTGTGTTTGTAGGATTTTTTTTTGAAATTACTACGTTCCCCAACAGTTGGAAGCACAAGATCAAAATGCATATTCTTGGACATAACCCCTCCGTTTGGGCTATTGTGTGTATTGGCTTTCAAGGTGAATTCTTTGATCGGAGAGAACCGAACCGTGAAGCTACCGCGGAAGAGTTGAAGATGCTACAATACTATGCTCAAGCTTGTGATATTCTCTTCAACGGATTGTGCCCCGAAGAATTCAACAAAATCAGCCGTCTTCAAAATGCAAAGGAAATTTGGGATACTTTGATTGATATGCACGAAGGTAACGACTCCGTCAAGGAATCAAAATTGGATGGGCTTCAAAGTCAACTTGACAAGTTCAAAATGAAGGATGGTGAAGGTGTCGCTGAAATGTACTCTATGCTTGCTCTCATCACAAATGAGATTGCCGGCTTAGGAGGTGAAGATATGACCGACAAATTCATCATCAAGAAGATCCTAAGAGCCCAGGATGGAAAATATGATACCGTGTGCACATTGATCCAAATGATGCCCAATTATAAAGATCTCAAGCCAACGGAAGTCATTGGAAGAATTGTTGCTCATGATATGTCACTCAAGGATAAGGAAGAGCGTCACAACAAGTCAAGTGGTGCTTACAAAGCCTCATGTGATACTCCCACATCTTCAAATGAGAAACAAACCTTCAATGAAGAAATGAGCCTAATGGTAAAGGACTTCAACAAGTTCTACAAGAGTAGAAGCAAAGAAGAAGTTCCAAGTAAAGGTCCTACAATGACAAAAGATCTTCTAGTCATGAGCGTAATTGCTACAATTGTGGAAGACCCGGACAC
Source organism: Aegilops longissima (assembly GCA_021605205.1). Lineage (NCBI taxonomy): Eukaryota > Viridiplantae > Streptophyta > Magnoliopsida > Poales > Poaceae > Aegilops > Aegilops longissima. Next base: position 533,693,959 of record CM038678.1, on the reverse strand, counting down.
TACTCCAATGAGTGTACGGCCCCCTACAAAAGAAAGAAGATTCTCCCAAAGAAGAAGTAGAGAGAAGAATCATCACCAAGAGAAAGGAGGAGTAGAGATGATCGTTATGAACGAAGACCCTCTCGGAGAAGCAAGGATTCAGAAAGAAAGGAAAAGTCATCAAGGAGCTACACAAAAAGAAGACATCAAGCTCATGTTGGTGAATGGGTATCCGGCTCTGACTCCGACAATCACTCTGAAAGAAGTTATCACTCCGACTCCGAATATACTCAAGATGAAGGTGTTGCCGGTCTAGCACTTGTGTCAACCAACTCCTATGACATAGTTGACTCACCAAATGAAGGAATTGGAAGATGCTTCATGGCCAAAGGTCCAAAGGTAACACATCCCGAGTATGTTGGTTTCAATAGTGATGAAGATGATTTGCTAGGTGATGATGATTTACTTGTTGACAACTCTAGTGCTGAAAACTATGATGAAGCGTCAATTAATCATGCTAATCAAGATAAAATGAATGATGATGATAAGAAGGAGATTGAGCGAGTAACTCAAGAACTAAACACTCTTAAGTTAGCTCATGAAACTACCTTGGAAATCATGGAGAACTTCTAAAGACTCATGATAAGCTACGCTTTCAAAAGCTCAACCTTAAGCAAGAGCATGAGTTTTAAAGGCAATCAATGATGATCTTACAAGAAAAGTTCTTCTTACATTGCCGAGCGTTTACTCTTGTCTACTTACATGCCACAAGTTAAATCTAGCAACAAGAGCAAGAAAGATTCTTCATCTAGTAGTAACAACAATCATGCTAAATCCAATGTTGATGCTTCTAGTAGTTCTCTTGATTCCACTAATGATTCTCTTAGCCAAGTTACACTTGAGCAAGAAAATAGCTTATTGAAGGGAATCATAGAAAGGTGTTTACATGAGTCTTGCGGAAGTAAGAAATTTGAGGAAATTGTGCGCAAGCAAGAAGGCCTAGGAAGAATCAAGGTGTTGGTTTTGAGCGAAAGTTCAATGCCAATGGAGTTGAGTGGGAAGAAGATCAATACCCCAAGGCGAAGTTTTTCCTCAACAAGAGAATGCGATCCTACTTCTTTCAAAGGAACACAAGCTCAAGATGATCTTCCACCACAAGATCACAAGCAAAAAGGCAAGGATAAGCTTCAAGAGGAAATTGATGCATTTGAAGAAGCACCTAAGGCCTTGGTCAAGTGGGTTCCCAAGACTACATCAAGTTCCACTTCATCAAGTACAACTACGACTCCAAGGGTTCCCATCAAGATGGTGTGGATCCAGAAGAAGAAGAACTAGAGAGTTCTTGAGGGTGACTCCGCCAACATACTTCACTCCTATCATTTTGGCGAGGACAAGTGCAAACAACTTCCATATCTTGCACTAGTTCAAGGAGTCACAAACCCTCTTGTTGGTAAGACAAGGGACAAGGTAACCTAATGACTTCATGGACATCATCTTGTGTATGTGTCACTCTATGTCTATGGATATCCTTGTTTTTTCCTTGTGGGACTAACCCATGTAGGTATTGAAAGTGCAACTCACTCCAAAGGATTGCTCCAAATGATCTTCATCAACATTGAGCATCTACATCTTCAACACCTACATGAAGTCATCATCGACAAAACCCAAGGTTAGTTCATCCCTCTTAGGGGGGATATCACATATAGGGGGAGCTTTACTCAAATAAATGAGCTAAAGCAACTCTAATGGTGTGAACACAACAATGCTTTATGTAAAAGTTGTAACCCCTCTTGTGCTTAAACGATGAGTATTGACTTATGATCAAATGTTCTCATTTGACTCCTAAGTCAATATACTCATATATAGATGACCTAGTCATCGCCAATTGCTTGATAGATGCTAGAGTGTTTGTGCATGCTTTGTCACATATTTCATTTGCCATTTTAATTGTGTGAGCATGTTGGATGCATATTTTACTCATTCGAGGACATCCATTTGTTGCTATGATTGTTTGGATCTTTCTCTTTTGCCAAATGGATGGACAAGAATGCCTAAGAACACCCTCTAGCTATCTATGCTTTTCTCGTCTCAAACTCTATTCATGTTACATCACAAAGTTTGATCAAGTCAGATTCGAACCACTCTGTGTGAGGAGCACTCGGAGATCCCGATTCATCATAGACTTAAACCTCCAAAACCTCTTTGTGCATCTCGGTCTGACCGATTCATCCTTTCGGCCCTACCGAGTCACCAAGTTGATCTAGGGTTTTCAATCTCAGTGCAACCGATTAGAACTTTTCGGTCAAATCGAGTTGTAGTAACTGCTTGAAGTTTTGCATCTCGGTGCCACCGAGTCGTTCCACTCGATCACACCGACAGGGTCAGGTTATATATACCGCTGGGTCAAAATTTGGAAATTTCTCCGAACCCCTTAAGCTTGGCGCAACCTACTCTGCCTCCTCTGGTCTCGGGATCGTCCTCTAAATGCTTGGCGACCTCCGCCGCTGGTCTCACTTGCCGTCAGCGAAATCTTCTCCGCCGTTGCCGCTGTAGCAAGTTAAATCGCCGCACTAAGTGCGGACTTGATCATTGTGCTAATCTTTAACTCCGATTCATAGCACATTGCTTTGCCATGTTTCTTGCCATAATTGAAATCATCCTGTCCAGCGAAAACATCCCGTAGATTAGTCTTGATTTGAGAATTTAGGGTTAGGTCTCCGCCGAATTCATCTCGGACCGACCGAGTTGTAGAAATCGGTCTGACCGAGTTCGATTCTCTGTGAAACCCTAGCAGTCTCGGTACCACCGAACTGTGACTTGGTCTGACCAAGTTCACCAGTTCAGGTTCTAAAAGCTGCTTCGGTATCACCGAGTTTACAAATCGGTAGATCCGAAATGCTTTCTGTGAAGAACTAAAACTAAGTTTTTAAGTCATCCATTTTTGCAAAACTCATGTACTTTGTGATGCTCATCTACTCTACCTCATCTATAACCTATTCACAGGGTCAGCTACCGTTTTCTTGCAAGATGTCTGGCCAAAGTGACAGCCAGAACAAGTCAGAGGAACAGGTTCAGTTAAGTGAGGGCACTAGTCCCTCTAGTAGCTATGATGAAGGCAACAGAAGCACTCTAAGCAATCTGCCAAAGGCTGCTACTAGAATAAGGAAGAAGAGGACTTCTGACTCAGAAGATGAAGATTATGTGGCCGTTGAAGATGAAGCCACTTCAAAGAAGAAAGTGCTGAAGAAAGAGTATGGCTCAACTGCTGCAACTAAGCCAGGTTTGAAAACTAAGATGCCAGCAAGAAGACAGCTCATGTCTAAGCCAAGAAAAGTTGCCACAGGTGAAACCATGAAGTTCAACATTGAATCTGAAGAAGAAGAAGCTGGTGAGGATAAGAAGAAGAGGGGCAGAACCACTACTGCCAGAGTTCTTGGCAAGCCCTCAATGAGGAAAGATTCTGAAGAGGAAGAGGAAGAGGATGCTGCACCACCACCCAAAGCTCAAAAGCTCATGGGAGATGCAATCAGATCAGGGGCTGCTCCATCTAAGCCCAAAGCTGCTCCCAAGGCTGCTGCTCCAGCTCCAAAGCCAAAACCCAAGAGGAGCACTAGGAATATCCCTGCTGAGGAGAAAAACAAGGCCCCAGTGCCTCAAGCTGCTGAAGAAGAAGAAGAAGAAGAAGAAGATGATGATGATGATGATTCTGTTGTTTTGAGAAAGTTGAAGCCCAAGATCCCTAATCACAATGATGCACACCCGATTGCGAGAGAACATGAAAATCAGGAAGGATTTAGGATTGAGACTATGGAGAGTCGATCCATATGCTACCAGGAGATGGACTCTTTGTGGACTACAGATTTCACACTAAGGAACAACAAGACTTACGTGAGGCAGTTTTACTTGACAAGAAGCCCATAGTGTGTGACATGAGATGGGTTGATTGGAAATTCATTAAGGAAAATGAGGATCACTTCCACGGTGTATATGACAGCTTCAAGGCATGTGGAGTTGATGAGTTTGTGGCTCGAAGTTCACCAAGTGGAATGATGAGCACATTATGCAATTTACTCCTTTGCACACTTCTATCCAGATGGAAGGATTGTGTGGATGTCACGAGGGTACTAGGTACCGGTCTGAGTTGAAGAATGGGAAAAACTCATAAATGCTCCGAGGAACATGAGGATGACTTGGATGTCTATGCCAAGAAGAAGAAAGACCACAACTCTATGGCCAATATGTACAAAGAGATCACGATGATGCTTTGGACACACATAAGTTTGGATCTGTACACTATTTTTTATCCAGTGCGCCAACAATCAATTGGATTACGAGGCACACACTTCTACCCAAGTCGGTGATCACAAGATGATCGGAGGACATGCTATCAACTTGCTGCACATATTTGATGTCCCACAAAAGTTCAAGGTTATGAGCACGATTGTGGAAACAATCAAGAGGACTCTAGTGATCGAAGAGAAGTTGTGGATATGCCCCACACATCCGAGGAGCTCATCAACTCAAAGATGGGTAAAGGCAAGTACATCTTGGACAAGGAGCATCTACCCATCTATCCTAAATTTGAGGACAATACAGTTGTCATGGTGAGAATGAACCATCATTTGTGCAAGCACAAGAGAAGAAAGCCAAAGCTAAAAAGTGAGAAGGCTGCAAAGATGCCAAGCTGTGAAGAGGCATCTCAGGTCTTCTTGAAGAGCAAGCAAGACCAGCTTGGATATCTGATCCAATCCACTCTAAGGATTGAGCAGGGCCTGGCCACCCTGACAAAGAACCAGGAGAGCTGGGAAAGGATTGTTGAGACAAAATTCTATGATCTTGATGTCAAGATCACAGAGATCCAAACTGCAGTTGAGCAACTACAGGAGGAAGCAGAGGAGAAGAAGGGCAAGTCTACCACTTCATGCCTAAGCTATGCATGCCTGACAAACACTAACCTTCACAGCACTTGACACTAACCTTCACAACACTCAGAACCTCCTAAGGTAGATGTGCAGGGGGTAGGAAGAGGGGGTGGAGCTCACCACGAGATTAACTTCGAAATGCGGTATGAAATAAACACATGGGCAGAAGCTCTACCAAGGCATTGTAATTGATGAAGCTAATGCACATCATGCCAAGGAGATACAGAAATATGTTAACGAATGTGAATGCAGAAATATGTTGGAAGGCTCATTTGTCATTGATATTGGATAGAACCAGGGGTTCAAATACCAGCAGCCAACACCGCTAATTTTCTCTTAAACCAACATGCCCTGCTTTCAAAATGTTTAAAAATATCATCATTCATGCTTTCTCCTTACAGTAATCTCCAGTACAGTGTATTAACTTGAAAAAGAGACAAACTAAATCAAGCTAGGCAATAGAAGAGCAAGAGGAGCTTGCCCATCTTCTTCTTCCCGCACTTCTCCAGATGAGCGCATGGGCTCGGCTCATGAGCGTTTTAGGGCAGAAGCGAGGCGGGTAGCGCCATCGTGGCTCACTGGCGGTGCCACGGCCGTTTCGTGGCACCAGCAGACATGGCCCTACAGATCAACAATTATTATAATTAAGAATATGAACAAACATGATCAAGTGCAGTTCAACAATCAGATAGGATGAGAATAACGAACATGCTATACACAATAATCGTAATAAAAGAATAATAATTGAGGCCTCATCCTTAACTTGTAACAGAAAATTAATCCTGCACTTGATCCTGCTTTTTGCTAGTAATTAGTGAGTCCCTATTATTAGCAAAAAACGGACCAACATTTATGCAAATGGCTGGAGAAATGAGAAGAGAAGAAGAAAAGGGATCGACACGAGAACAAAGACCGGCTTAGCAGGAGGAATCGACCCGAAGCACGAGCACTGCAGCGGACCAACCTGCAAGGGAAAAAGAGCAGATCAAGGATGAGCTCGAGGCAACCTGGCGGGACGATCGAGAAACCTTGTAACCTCTCACGGTAGCGAGACAATGGTAGGCCAATCGAATCCAGCCACGGACAACACCAACTCTGACAGCTTGAGGCGGTGGAGTTAGGAGAAATCCCTTTTGATCCAAAACTTCGATAAATAATGTTCCTGCAAATACACAGACCGTGCAGCATTGTTTTCTTATGCATTGACAAACTAAGCATATAATTAAACATACAATGATTTGTACTTTGAAAACAGTAGCACACAACTGAACATTTTGGGAAAGTGTACAAAAGGCTTGCATAAACTTCTCAAATTAACAGTAATAACTACAAAGGAAAGGAATTCACAAATAGCGTTGACTTGTGAACATGAATGTCTAACAGAACAATCATAACCAAAATCTGTGCATCTATTCCCAGTAAGAAGATATACTATAGAATCTAAGAACCAAAAATGCAGTGTATCCGCCCATGTGGTGGACTGGCCATGTCTGTCTAATCATCATGGATGATCCCGAACTATGAAAGCACCCTGCATACTTCGTTCAATAAAGTTGGTTCGCTTTAAACCACAATCATATATTCCCAATATCCACAGCCGCTAGACTAGACCATAATCATCTCAGATAGCTTTACATGCGCCTAGTAAATTTGCGATGGAAAAAAGAGCTGGACGGTGGGGAGGATTAGGATACCTCAGTGATGATGGAGAGGACGATGATGTTGCTGAAGGTGCAGCAGGAGAACTGGGCCAGGCGGCGCATCCGCGCGTGCACGACGACCTCCTCCTTGGACAGGCAGTGCAGACGCTTGTCGTAGTTCTCGCGGCCGCCGAAGAGCCCGCCTCACATCCTCCACAGCGTCACTCCTCCCTCCTTCTTCTTCTCCCCTCCTCCTTGCCCTTGCCCTTGACCTCCACCGATCTGGAGAGGCGTGATGTCTACTACACAACCTTCTTCTTGTAGACGTTGTTGGGCCTCCAAGTGCGAGAGGTTTGTAGGGCAGTAGCAAATTTCCCTCAAGTGGATGACCTAAGGTTTATCAATCCGTGGGAGGCGTGGGATGAAGATGGTCTCTCTCAAACAACCCCGCAACCAAATAACAAAGAGTCTCTTGTGTCCCCAACACACCCAATACAATGGTAAATTGTATAGGTGCACTAGTTCGGCGAAGAGATGGTGATACAAGTGCAATATGGATGGTAGATATAGGTTTTTGTAATCTGAAAATATAAAAACAGCAAGGTAACTAATTATAAAAGTGAGCTTAAACGGTATTGAAATGCTAGGAAACAAGGCCTAGGGTTCATACTTTCACTAGTGCAAGTTCTCTCAACAATAATAACATAATTGGATCATATAACTATCCCTCAACATGCAACAAAGAGTCACTCCAAAGTCACTAATAGCGGAGAACAAACGAAGAGATTATGTTAGGGTACGAAACCACCTCAAAGTTATTCTTTCCAACCAATTCGTTGGGCTATTCCTATAAGTGTCCCAAACAGCCCTAGAGTTCGTACTAGAATAACACCTTAAGACACAAATCAACCAAAACCCTAATGTCGCCTAGATACTCCAATGTCACCTCAAGTATTCGTGGGTATGATTATACGATATGCATCACACAATCTAAGATTCATCTATTCAACCAACACATAGAACCTCAAAGAGTGCCCCAAAGTTTCTCTGGGAGAATCACGATGAAAGCGTGTGCCAACCCCTATGCATAGGTTCATGGGCGGAACCCATAAGTTGATCACCAAAACATACATCAAGTGAATCACGTGATATCCCATTGTCACCACAGATCATACGGCAAGACATACATCAAGTGTTCTCAAATCGTTAAAGACTCAATCCGATAAGATAACTTCAAGGGAAACTCAATCCATTACAAGAGAGTAGAGGGGAGAAACAACATAAGATCCAACTACAATAGCAAAGCTCGCGATACATCAAGATCATGCCAAATCAAGAACACGAGAGAGAGAGATCAAACACATAGCTCTGGTACATACCCTCAGCCCGAGGGTGAACTACTCCTTCTCGTCATGGAGAGCTGGGGCGATGAAGATGGCCACCGTGAAGGTTCCACACTCGGTGAGTCTTGGGCAGGGTCCCAATTGGTTTTGGTGGCTCTGAGAGGCTTGCGGCGGCGGAACTCCCGATCTATTCTGTCCCCGAAGGTTTAGGGTATATGGATATATATAGGCGGAAGAAATCGTCGGGGAGCCACAAGGGGCCACGAGGGTGGAGGCGCGCCAGGGGGTGGGCGCGCCCCCTACTCGTGCCCTCCTTGTTGATTCCGTGGCGTGCCTCAAGTCCCATGGATTGCTTCCATTCCAAAAATAACTTTCCCGAAGGTTTCATTCCGTTTGGACTCCGTTTGATATTCCTTTTACGTGAAACTTTGAAACAAGGGAAAACATAAAGCGCCTTGGGCTCGGGTCAATAGGTTAGTCCCAAAAATAATATAAAAGTGTTTAATAAAGCCCATAAACATCCAAAACAGATAATATAATAGCAAGGAAAAATCAAAAATTATAGATATGTTGGAGACGTATCAAGGCGACCTTCGACGAGGCTTGTGGCGCCCCCATCCTCACCGGCGCGGTTGACCCGCGGTGCCCACGCCTCCGGCAACCGCGCCGCGAACCCGTGGAGGCATGCGCACACCCAGCGACGCCCTCCCTATCTGGTCGCTTCCTTCACAGCGGGAGGATGGCTTGGGCGAGCGGTGGCGGCGGCAGTGGCCATCTTCTTCCTCCCCCTAGCCTCATGTTCCTCTCCCCGTTGCTCCCCCGTTGAGCTCGAGCTCGTCCATGGCTACCGAGGCGGGCGGGGCGGGACGGCGGGGCCGTGGTGATCGGCCACGGCCACGGCGAGCGGGACGGGCGGGCGGGGAGGAGAGAGGTCCATCGCGGTGATCGAGGCGTCGGCTGTGATGTGATGTGGCGGCGAGTGCGAGGAGGGAGAGGGAGGGAGAGGCGGGGCGAAGGGGGCTGGGGACGCGGGAGGACAAGCAGGGAGAGGAGGCTAGGGTTCACCACGGGAGCGGCCCCCTTTTATACCCCCCTACGCGAAATGACTGAAATGCCCTGGTGGGGTATGGTATTTACATTTTGTTGCCATTTGAATTTTATCCGACGGCTCTCAACAATCTGGTAAATATCCGATGCCTCACGTGAGCCGAGCCCGAGATCCGATGGCCGAAAACGCATCAGGAAAACGATCGGACGGCCAACGGTCCCTAATCGCTGAGGAGCGCCCGTGGTTGCCTGAGTTCTTGTTTCTGGATGGATATACCTCCCCTTCATTCACACCCGGGGTTTGCCCCGCGCGCTCCGGCACCAGATCAACTGATGAGCCGCTCACCGTGGTGTTCTTATCTCTTTGTCATGCCTTCTTTCCTGACAGACACTAGAGCTACATCATCAGCACCAGCAGCTACTGCTCCAGTTCCAACTCGAGCAGCTACCACTACAAAAAAATACACTTCCGTGATGATACGTGTTTGTCACGATGGGTCGCGTTTTTGTCATGCATGTACATCCATAGCGATTTTATAGCAGAATCAAGATAGTCATACGTCTTTGTCGTAGAAGTGTTCCATGACATTACCAAAATTATCATCCGGAGTGTCCACTTCCATGACGATAAATCGCCGTCCGCGAAGTGCTTTACGTCAAGGGTGACCGACACGTGGCATCCACCATAGCGGAACATTTGTTAAGCTATCGGGTCGGGTTTTGGATCCGATAACCCGTTAACAGCCCGACCAATGGGGATTTTCCATGTGTAAAATCATCATTGGCTGGAGGAAACACGTGTCGGCTCATGGGACAGATGTCATCAACTCATTGGACAGAAGGCACCTATGATACGTCGACACGTGGCATGACCCAACAGAGGCCCATTCTAGTGAAAAGGCCGACCCGTTTGACTTGGTCAAAAGGTGGCGGGCCGACCCATGGAAAGCCTGTTAACGACCTGTTCGCATATAGCCCATTTACAGCCCGCTAACCCAAGGCCCGTTACGCCCTATCCGAATTAGGCCCGATGGCGTCATCTGGGCCATCAATATGATTCGACCCGTTTTCACCGGCCCATGTATGGCCTATGGCGTCTTCGGCCCATATGAGGCCCTATGTAACTCTTGGCCTATTAACGGCCCGTGGTAAGCGGCCGCAATGAACGGTGTATCACTTTACACCCATTAATGGCCGTGGTGGCGGCCCGTAATGAACAGTGTATCACTTTATACCCATTAAGGGCCGTTATTGATTGGGCTGTTTCCGCCCATGTTATCTTTCTTGGGCTCATTTCTAGCATTCGTTTACTTACGGCCCATTCGCCATTTTACGCTTGTGGGCCAAATTCAGCCCGTGGTTCTGATCGGCCCATTTGTGGTCCGTTAATCGTTGGGCGTTTTCATAGCGTCATCAAATCGAACTATTAACGATGGCCCGTTATGGTGGCCCATGAGCGGATGATTCCAACCCTAACCTGTTCACGGCCATAATGCGACTGTTATTACGCCCATGTTTGCCAATCGATCATCTGACCCGTATAAGGCCCATTGATGATCTGACCCGTGAAGGCCCATTGTTTCTCTGGCCGTAGAAGGCCCATTGTTTCTGACCGTAGAAGGCCTACTGTTTCTGACCCGTAGAAGGCCCTTGTTCTCTGACCCGTGGGAGGCCCGTGCCACTACGGTAAATATTAGCCCATGGCTATTGTGTCCTAGTTTTAAAAATAGGTTATTGCAGCCACTAGCAAACCGCGGAAAAAGAAGCTGCGACTACAAGCAAACAAATAAACAAGACAACAAGGAAATAAATAAGCAAGCAACTTATGCTAGGCTATCACGGATATTACATATTACATCCACTAGGCATCAAAGTTACGCCACCGATTGCAAATATAGGGAACAAAGCGACATATAAATGCCACGACAAAACAAGTCGAGGCTGAAACCACTTGAAGAGTTCAAGAAACAATATCACAGGTACCCATAATGCTGCGGCATGATGCTTAGCAAGCTTATTAACTTTCTCTTGTTTGGCGCTTAAATCCTCAGTAACTTTTTGTTGCACAAGAAAGTATGCATCTGAATTCTGAGGGGACTTCCTCGATCCTTGACTTCTTGCATGAGCATAGTGACTAATGCCTTTCATCTTGTAGCTGAGGCTGAAGAAGTCGAAGTGATTGAACAGCAATCTGAAGAGCTTGTGCAGTGATGCTGGCGATAACTCGAACACTACCTCAGCGCAGGGCTGTGGGGTTTTCTCCTTTGTCTACAAGATCGTTTTATCACCTTTCTTGGAGACCAACAGGTTGTCTCACTATCTTGAACCCTATCGCATTACTTTCTCTACCATTGCATAGTGGGGTGCTCTTATCCAATATTATGTTTGCATACTACAAGAGAAACAAGTAGACACATCACAGGTTTAGCTTGTAGTATCTGAAACTCATTTTAGTAAACAGTTCGATAGTAAGGTGGACAGGATAACAACATGAAACAAACATATATCTATGTACTATGGCCTTTGTATTGTCCATATCATTCTAGTTTATGTTCCCTAATCAAGATAGAGACACAGTTCAACTCATATATTTTTAAGACAATGACATAGACAGAATATAAGTGTGAGAAACTACACATCATTGGCAGCACTTGTAATTTGCATCACATGAGAACATAACTATTTATACAACTAAAACTGAAATCAACATAGAGCAAGAAGTTAGAACAACAATCCGAGTTAAAGAAATAGGTTTAAAACATACATTGCGCCATAGGAGTTTCAATTGGATCCTTCAAATTCGAAAGTAGTTGGTATGAGTAAATCTGGTGATGCAACGACAAAGGAGTATGGACCATAGCTACGGAATATGACACGAGAACAGTTGCTCTTCTACTTTAAGCGTGGAGTTTGGTTTATTTGTGGTGGTCTTAGTGCTTTGGGCACTGCTGGTAGCTTTACAAAATGCTTTCGTGTGGGGGTACTCTGTGGTGGACATGGTGCTTTGTCAACTATAAGTGGGTTACTATCCGGCTGGGGTTCACAGTTAGATGGGTTGTAGCTGGTTCTACGCTTGCGGTGTAAGTGTGCAATATGGAAGAGTCTCGATTATGTGTGGTGGGGCTGGTTTGTGGGCGGTACAACCATGGTTCTATATGCATCGACAGGTATACTTGTCTTTTGTGAAGAACGGGTTTTGCTCCCTTAGAATCTGCCATCACCCCTCAATTCAAATGGGTGGTAAACAAGAAAAGAAATTGAACATCTGAGACATTGTATGATGAGCAGATGTGGTAATTCACATATATGTTGTCTAACCAAAGCAGAATGACATCACACACTTTCACATATATGCACTACAAAAAAGACACATCCGTGACATTTTTTGGCGAGCGGATTTTTTACATCATACATATGACACTTCTATGGCGATAATTGTGACAAAACCGGTATCATCATAGATGTGGTGGGCTCCTACTTCTATAATGAGAAAATGGGTTTTTAAATCTGGCGGGCGGAGCGCTTGTTGCATGACATTCTTTGGGCCGTCCATGACGGAAAAACCATGGTAGAAGCGAGGGAGGAAAATTTGAGGAGTTGCAGTTACGGTGGGAGGTCGGGGCGGCGATCGCGCGTTCTCTCGTACGCGTCGGGCGTGTGTGTGAGGCATTGACTCGCGAACCCGGCGAGGCGTTGGGCTCGCGAACCCAGTGATTGCCTGTAGGCTACAGCGTTCTTGAACCCGGCGATCGATCGATGGGCGTTAAGCGAACCCGATGGGCGATTCGCCGCTACTCTTGCTAAGCTGAAGCCGTCGATTGGATGAGCGATGGCGTTGCGGGGTGGATGAGCGATTGGCGGTGGCGTTGCCTCTGGATGAACAGGACCCGTGGTGTGGAGGCTGGATGAGCGATGAGCGGTGGAGGGTGGCCGTGGAGGGTGGTTGAATAGGACCCGTGTTGTGGAGGCTGGATGAGCGATAGATGGTGGAGGGTGCCCATGGAGGGGTGGTTGAGCAGGACCCCATGGTGTGGAGGCTAGATAAGCAGTGAGCGGTGGAGGTTGGTTGAGCGATGGCGGTGGAGTACCAGCGGTGGAGGCTGGATGAGCAGGGGCCGTGGAGGCTGGAGGAGGTCGGCGGTGGCAAGTGGAGGCTAGAGGAGGTCGGCGGTGGAGATGAACAGTATCCGTGGAGTCCGTTTTGCGATGCGCCACACCCTCCGATCAGCGGGACCCCGTTTGACCGTGGGAGGTCCGTTTCCTCCGTTCTTGATCGCCACACCCTCCCGATCAACAGGACCCCCGTTTTGACCGTAGGAGGTCCGTTTCCTCCGTTTGCGATGCGCCACACCCTCCCGATCAACATGACCCCGTTTCGACTATAGCGCTCCAACACAAGTCCGTTTAAATCCGTTTTGCGATCGCCACACCCTCCCGATCAACGGGACCCCGTTTGACCGTAGGAGGTCCGTTTCCTCCGTTTTCTTGATCGCCACACCCTCCCGATCAACAGGACCCGTTCGAGCGTGGGAGGTCCGTTTCCTCCGTTGTGCAGTATGCCATGCCTCGTTTCCATCGCCTTTCCGTCCAAGCCCTCCCGATGAACACGACCACGCATTCCGTTCCGACCAGCCGGTTGGCTCCCCATGAACACGGCAGCGCTGTTTCTCGTTGCGACCCAGCCATGTGCGTATCTTGCGAGTAAGCGTTCGAGACCCGCCCGTATGTCGTGCTTGGCGTATTTTCTTTCTTGCACCTCGCGCTATGCGTGCGTGTACATGCTACCTGCGCCTCTACTACCACACGTGCGGCGCCTCTACATCGACTAGTATATGCGTACGTTCGCGACGAATGATAACGCTTCGTACACTTGACCAGGTGGGCCCCGGTATCGAGCACTTCCTTGCTGCGAAGATGTAGCTGGTGGGTCCCAGCGGTCGGCGAATCATTTTGTTTTTTGCGGGACGCACTTCCTTGCGTGCGAAGATGTGGTAGTGGGTCCCGGCGGTCGAAGCGTTTTTTCGCGAAATCTGGTGGCCCGTCCGATGGTCCTATTTGTCGGTGGAGGAATAATTATTTTGCGTAATAAGGAGGCACTTCCTTGCGGCGCCGTGGACCCGGTATCGACCTCTCCGCGACAAGATACTCTTCCGATGGAAGTCGGTCGTTGACCACATTGACCACGCGCCGAGAGCACCACAGCGGTGGGACGGCGAGCCTAGGAAGGGGACGGCGGAGCCGGGAAAACGCAGCGATGGATGCCCGCGAAGAGAATCGAGGTGAGGCTGCCGTCGTCGCCGTAGAATAACAGGGGTGTGGGTGAGTAGAGGATGGCACGGCAGGGTGGGAGTAGTAGAGGCGGTGAGGCCTCGGTGGCATCCTGATCGGCCATGGGAGGCAGGAGCCGCAGCACGACCCGGCGCTGCTTTGGTAATTTGGAGCCACGAAGACCAGAGGTTGAAGAAGCACTCGGCCGTTGGATGGACATCGTCACGGTCACAGACTCTGATCGTTCATATTGACTAAGTTGACAAAGCCCTCCGTCCCGTAAACTTAGTAGGCCCACAAGTCAGCCTCCACCAAGGTGAGTCCCAGCTAGCGGGGAGTATTCATTTTTTGTGCGTAATAAGGAGGCATTTCGGTGGGTCCGAGTGACAGTGGGGAGCGTTTTTGCGAAATCTGAGACCCTTCCGGTGGGTCCCAGCTATCGGTGAAGGAATCATTATTTTGCGCATAATAAGGAGGCATTTTCTGTGTGGGCCCTCTTGTCGGCCTCTTCCGATGGCTGTTGTTTGTTGACCATGTTGACCTCGCTTGCCGAGAGCACAAGCCTTGATGGACGAGGGCGGGGCCCAGAAGAGAACCACGAAGCCGTGAAGCCACCGTGGATGCCCATCTTTGAGGGAGCAACGAGCCAGTGGTGGGTGTGGGGTGGTGACGTCGCCGGCAAATAACGGGATGTGTGGGTGGTTAGAGGGATGGCTGGCGGCAAGACCGACCCCACGAGATGAGGAAGCGAGCAGTCCGTCCTTGTTGGTTTGGTAATTTGGAGCGGGAAGATCGAGATTGAAGAAACACGGCGGCCGTTGGATGGACATCCAAGTTTCACTGTTGTGTGTTGACTAAGTTGACAAAGCCTTGCGTACGCGTCAAAAAAATTTAGGACAACGTCATCGTCAACCTAGTAGGCCCGTAAGTCGGCCTCCAAATCATGGAAAACAACATACAACCCATTAGCCATTATTTTCAATAATTTACAGCCCATTTGCTAATTCTTAAGGATATTTGAAGCCCATATTCTTTTTATTAGCATTCTGAGACCATATATTCAGGCCTTTGCTAAAAATTCAACGAAATTTTGCATATTTTGGTGGGGTCTGAACTCTTTTAATCACGAAATTTGAGTCACGTTAAAATAGTTTTCAAAAATTATATCAAAATAAAATTCAAAAAACAATTGTCCAAAAAAGAATGAAATTTAGAATCTTAACTAGCAAGATGCTGATTCGTTTACGGAACATGAAGATGCATTTGTATGAGTAGTTTATCTTGTGGGTGAAAAGATGATATTTTAATGTAATTGGCAGTTGGCTTTGGTTTTTATAAGAGTAGAGAGTAGAAATCCTGAAAAATGATATTTTAATGCAATTGCTGGTTGGCTTTGGTTTAAAATTTACAGCCCATTTCTTACAACTTATAGCACATTTTCTGGGAAGCCCATTTCTTACCTTGTCTTGAAAGATTTGCACCAACAGGCTGAGAAAACAAAGTAGGCCTCGGTTTTGGTATTCTCCAAAAAAAAATGGGCTAGCCAATTTCAGAAAGAAAAAAATATCAAGCTGGGCTTGTCATGTGCTTAATAAAAGCGTAAGCGTGGGCTAAACGGGCGAGCCCCCTTACAAATGTGATTGAGCTCCGTCTCTGAAACTGAAAAACAAGCTGGGCGAGCTGTTGGGTCCCACAGTGTTATCCGCTCGTTGTGTAATTTTCTCGTTTATTGACTACATTGACAATGGCGTGGAACCTAGTTGTCAAACAATTAGGAGGAAGTTTTGTTTTGGCTTGTAATAACGAGGCACTGCTTGCGAAATGCAATGACCACAGGTGGGTCCCTAATGTCGACTTCTCCACGTCAGTCATCTCTGATTCCTCTTGGTTGTTGACCATGTTGACAACACCAGACGGCGCGAACACGGATGAGCTAACCAAGCGGAGAAACGATGGCAAGGCCTCGGACGTGAGCGAACAGCAACCATGGAAGATCTGGCGGTGTAGTGGCGGTGGAGAATCTGAGGGCAACAACATGCAAGTCAAGCATACGAATGGTACAAAAAGGCCAAGGATTAATTGTTCATCAAATTTTAGAAAACCCAGATTGAACATAGCGGTAACATCTAACCCAACCACTCTTTTTGCAGTAACAAACTAATGGATCGGTGCATTCCATAAAATCAACATCCGTGCAAAAAATTATTTTAGGATGTCTACAACTTGTTGTAAATAGAAGCCGAGCATGTTTAGAAGCCCATTTGTCCACTGAAACTTCTTTTTTGCTGTTCAACATGTTCGTCCGTGAGAAATCTCTTGCTGTAAAAATTAAGCCTCATGGACAATAGTAACCTCGCATTCAACAGGAAGAATGTGACAAAGCTTATGTTTGCCTGGTTGGATGCATATCGTCCCATCATTATTGTCCTCAAACGAATGTCATGAGAACTGAGAAAATCCTTGTCCTTATTACATAGCGATTGGTTATATGTTTTTCTCCATGTGGTTACGCCTAAGTAGACATGAAGATTGAAAACAACTAAGGTCTGAAAAAGAGTATGTCGAAAGAACGACAATTGAGCAGTTAACTCTAGTACAATATATACGGGCTTTCAATGTGGATGAAATCATCACCTCTATGTATAAATTCTCCGAGATCGAAAGCATCGCAGCAAGCCAATAATTATGTCCAAATCAAAATTATACATTACGATATATATGATCTTGTGAGAATCCAGCAGCATTGATAGGCTATCAATGGGCGAACTCTTCATTGAGCATATAACATAATATTAGTACCCAAAGTGTACTCCAAGATGATATAAAACTTATGCGCACAAATGAAAAATGCAACATATGATTACAAATGTGTAGATGATAATATACGGTACACGAAAAGGTGAGGCCAAACACCAACTCCGTGTGATTATTAAGCGGGTCATGAATTACACCCAAGGTCTCGGTTTGGTAGCGAGAGCAGCGAGTTATTTGAAGGTGTATAACAATTATCAAGGAGCAACCTTTCAAGTGAAGGGCATCTTCGATGATGAGCTGTTGTCCTTCAAAACAAATTCAATGCTTTTAAGGTGGCGACTTTATTTGGAGACAAGCGATACGATTTCTATTCCCAAAACAATCAGCAAGCGCTCGAGGCAGGGCAAGCTGGAGTGGATGATCTTGTCTTGATGAGGCCTCAACGGATAAACCACCACAAGCGAAAGTTTTTTAGTAGTGGGAGTCGAAGCATTTGTACCAGATCGTCAGTAGATGGCACCGAGGCGAAGGTGGCGGTGTGGAGAGAGGAGGAAAACCTTGAGATGGACAACGGTGGTGTGGGCACGGATTCTTGGTATGTTAGTGGTATGAAACTTTCGTGGTAATGGTAGAACTCAAACTGCTGGAGTTTTCGAATTGAGGGATGTCGATAGCTTCCACCTTGTCGGGTATGGACAGCGGTAGCTTGTCGGGATCAGAGGCATTGAGCGGGCCCTGCTGGTGAGAAGAGCGATGGCTCGATGAGATCAAATTCAGGAAGGACGGATGTCGCGACGGTCGAGATTGAGGCGCGGTGTGCCATAGAGGAGCCACCGAGTTGAGAGGACTTGTGTGCGGCAACAATCCTTGGTGGGGAGAAGCGAGATCATCTTCCCAAGGATGGCGTCCGGAGATCGCTGATCGGTCCACGGAGATTCTCTGAGTTCCTCAGATCCGGGTGGGGCGCTCGCCGCTTCTTCTCAGCGCTCTTGGGTGCGGGATCTCAACCAAGCATCGCCCATTGGCGGGAGCCTCATCTTCTTGGCGCTGGTGCCAGCCGACTCCATTTTCCTTGTGGGCGTCGCGCCGAGCTCACGGGTTTGAGCAGAGTAGCCAGAGACGAGCCTAGTGGCAGTGCGAGTGGGGAAGAAGGAGGGTTGGGGATTTCCGTAGGAGTGGAAGAAGAGGAGCAGGCGTTTTATGTACAGTGAAGAAGAAGGTGAGCGGGATTTTCTAGGCAGTGAGGAAGATTGAGGGCGGGGGGATTGGGTGGGGAGGCAGGCGGGAGGCGAGCTGTTCATGTTTATATGGCCCGCTGCACTAACTACTCGCTTTCCCAAGAACCGCTCTCTTCTTTTGCGTTCTTTGCATGGTAGCCATGCATGCAGGATGCATGTGCCCTTGACCCTTGCATGCGCTGGTTTGTTACTAGGCCTATTTAATAGGGTGGTTATGGAGTAAATTAAGGAGATTTATTTTCTCTGTGTGCATCCACCAAATTAGAGGATCTTGATCTGGATCTGACACTCACATTAAACTAACATTCGGAAGAACAAAAGTTCAGCATGTCTATGCATCTCATTGATTCACCATACTATAACCAATATACAAAGCTGTGAGAAGGTGGGAAATAAATAAAATCGGTCGATGCTTCTCCGAGCAAAGGGCCTCCCTAGCATGCATTAATTTCTGGGCATGCTTGTTTCTTCTCAATGCTGCGAGCACTTTGAGCATGTTGGCAACTCCACACTAGCTAGCTGCCTCATCTTACAATTGATCTTTGACACATTTGCAGCAAACACATGAGGCAATAGAGATGACTCAACTTGGGTCCATATTGTGCCTAATTCTGAATGTAGGAATACCTAGAGCACCATGAGGTTAGGTGAATGGCAGGTAGATGCAGCCATATAAATTTTGTGCGGTGCTACCAAAATTGAGGTTTTATCCCTTCCGTTATGAGAATTCTTCTTGAAGTTGGTAGAATGTGACGACTTGTTCTTTGCATCAAACTTGCCTTTCCCCGAGATTTGTTCTTGTTGTTTTGGGGCTGGTTGGGCTGGAAGTTCTTCTCGTGTACCATGTGGGTACTAGAAGCTCCCTCGGCGACCCGAGCACGTGTGTCTTTTGCTCTCGCCTTCTCCTCAAAATCAAGAGTGCTAATGAGATCCAAAATAGAAAACTCATGTCTCTTGTTTTTCAGAGAAGTAGCAAAATCGTTCCACGAAGGTGGAAGCTTGGCAATGATGGTCCGACAACAAATTTGTCCGGCAACACACACTTAAAGTGCTCAAGTTCCTTAGGAAGTGATTGTATCTCATGAGTCTGCTTTGAACAACAGGCTCATCGGTCATCTTGTAGTCACTGAATTGCTCCATGACGTACAACTCGTTGCCCGGTGGCCGAGGGCCCAAAGCGTGGCCTCGGCGCAGCCCCATGTCTTTGCGCTGTCAAACAACATATACAAATCCACAATGGAATCGTCAAGAACACTCGGCAGGCGGCTTTGAAGAGGTATCCATGTTACGAAAAGCTTCTCTTTGTGTAGGATTAAGATAAGCCCTCGGGCTTACCCTTAGTGGCGTCATAGCGATACATGATCTGAAACCAATATACTGCTCTTGTGCGCCACCTTTATATTGCACCCCCTTAAAAGTAGGCGGCTTCAAAAGCGCAGCAAAACCACTCAGAGTAAATTGCCTGTGATCAGGTTTTTGGATTGGATTGTTGAATATATGAGCAATTTAGTATGAGATTTAATCCGAATCAGCAGTAAATAGATCATGACGACAATTGCAAACATCAAAGTAATGATGCAGACTAAACCAGGAGGAAGTTTCGATTTGGGCCACTGCAGGTGCTAAGCATTTGTGTAATGTAATGTCGCCAGAGTAATTGTTTTGCTTTTCCGCCGCTTGGCGATGTCTGTTCTGAAACCTCTTCTTGTTAAATGAAAATGGCAAGTCTTTTGCCTTGTTTCGAAAAAAATAAACCAGGAGGACAGAATCACATACTGTACAGCGGGAGCAGAACCGATGTGGTTGATGATGTCACTCATGTCGTTGATGAAGAGGTTACCGAGGTCGGGAAGAAGGCTGTCGTTGAGGAAGTCGTCATTGGCAGCGATCCGTGAGTGTGCTCCCCAAAACCTGATTGCCCCTCTCCGTCTGAGGATCACGAAAAGCGGGGTTCGGTGGACTCTGTCCCTTCTCATGGTGCACGTCGGAAGGAGGGTGGAGAAGAATTGTGTGGCGGCGCTAAGATCTGGAGCAGTCTGAAACCATATGATACATCGGCGGCTAGGGTAGAGCATGTCGGTCGGAGTATAATAGTAGGCCTTTGGCCCCCAAACCCCACGTCCAAGTCAATAATAGCTCAAAAAAGTCAATAATAGCCCACCAAGGTTTGTCTAAAAAGCGGAGTAATTAAGGAGTCTGTTAGTCCCTTTAGTATAAATACAATATCATTAATAATGGCCCCACCTTTTGTCTCACAAAGTAGAGTATGTTGGAGTACAACCGGCTACACTTTTACAATCCGCTTCTCTTCTCTCTCCTTCAACTAATCACATATACCATATCTAAATCCTTTATAGCCTGCTTATGTCATCTAATTATAGTACTTGCTCTAAAAGTTACTATCCACTGTGTAGTCTGAAATGCGGGCGTCTGTGGCGGTGCCCTCGGTCGTGGCTTGCTCAATGGCGGAAGCAGTGAGAGTCGCGTCGCCCTGACTTGCCATCAATGTGGAGTGGCGGGCTCAGCTGGCGCCGGGAGGGAAGCGCGCGCAGGAGGGGGGAGGGGTTTTTGTTGGGCCAAGAAGGTGAGAAGCCAACTTGGGATTGGTCCGGACGGGGAAATATCATGTGCTCCCATACTCTGCATATGACACTAGTCTATGTTACTACTCCCTCCTTTCCGGTTTATAGAGATGTTTAGAGTAACATAGTAATATGTTACAGTACAAGTTACTCCCACTATGACCAGCCTTGGCATCTCCCAGTGATCCACCATGTATAGCTGCTAAGCCTGCCACATAGGCATAAAATATGACGTGGCACCAATAAACTAAGCACCTATGCATTGAACACTTGAGTTACTAAGCCATTTAATGCACTTAGCACCTCATCTAAAGAGCACTAATAGTATAGCCAGTTGCTGGCTATAAGCCTACAGCCTATCTTCACAAAGAGCCCGCTTACCTTCTCTCTCCTCTTCTCTTTCCTCCAACTAAGCAGAAATATACTACTGTTTATTCCTTATAGCCCGCTAACTCAGCTCTATTGTACTTGCTCTAAGCACATCTAAGCACTTGCTAGCACCCCCTTGACCGTGGACCTTGAGGCTGGTCACAATGGGGAGGAACTTAGGAATAACATCACACACTCCAATACAACTTTGCTTATGTGGCACATATTTAATGAAGAGAGAGGTTCTTGTGGTAACTAGCTAAGTTACCGGAACATCACACACTCCAAGAAACAATGATTCTATAACCTAATAAATACATTGTTGCATGACACTACATAGATGTTCCTACCCACTATGGAGGTAGTAACATAGTCTAGGGAAGTGTGTAAGTTACTAGCTTATGTTCTTGCCCATTGTGACCAGCCTGACGGTGTACGTCATCTTGTGTCTCATAATTTTCCTCGTCATCATCTGAGTCCTAGAAGATCTCACCCACATCATCATTAGCATGCAGCCGCCTTGATAGACAACGTGCGCAGAAGGAGTAGAGGCGACCGGGGACGCACCACCACCACGTCATGGGCACTCCGTATGTGCTCGTGTGCGTGCAACGTGCGTGTTTTTCCATCGGTGCTAGCTCTAAGGCCGAGGTTGCGGTCGTTTTCGTCTCCGACTAGTAGTTGAGCAACGACGGCAAAGAGGTGCTGCAAGAGATGTGTATGCACCGTTGCGTGCGAGCTTAGCCGTAGCACGACGAACCGGACGTCACCGCGGATGGCGCACGCCTCCATGCAGCCGAGTGTGTGCGCATGCATGTGTTATTCACGTGCATTCTGCGGCCGAGCGTGTGTGCATGCACGTCTTGTGTACGTGCGTTGTGTGCTCCATGCTGTGCGCGTATGTGCATGAGTTGGATCGGATGGAGTTAGTGCGTTGGCTTGTGTACATATTTTAGAGTGTAGATTCACTCATTTTGTTTCGTATGTAGTCCCTTATTGAAATATTTAAAAAGACTTATATTTGGGAACGAAGGGAGTATAAAACATCTTCAACTTAGCATCCTGATGTACCATTTCTAGTGGTTAGCAAAAAGTTCATGTTCTTTTAGTTGTTTATAGGTGGGAAGGCGGCAAAAAACAGGGGAAAACGCGCAAGGTTCCTTGCAGACGCTCCACCGCGAGGTTCCTTGCTCCTCCTCGGTCGTCGGGAATCTATGCTCTTCAACTCTTTTCTTTTACGTGAGTTTTGTTCATCCTTTTCCCAACATGCGAGACATCTAGCATCAAGGTGCACGTGTCATGCAGATAATCAGATAAGCAGTGTGTAAGTGAGTCGATGCGGAAGCGGGGAAACCCTTTTCCGTAAGTGAGTCGTGCACTTCGATGGCGCCTACGCAATATTTTTTCTCCTCGATGGCACGTGAATGGCATGTGAATAGTGCAAGTACTCAACGAGGGAGCACGGGATGGTAGCAATGACATGGTCAGCCCTTTTTTGGAGAGAGTACGTACTACTAGTAAATAACTTTGATGTGTCCCGTCAACTCGCAGAACGACGAGAAGCTTGATTCGCCTTCTCCCTCGCCAAGCGTGTCAGCGGTGGCTCGCAGCATGAGGAGAAACTTTTGCTTACAAGCGGTGGGCGTGCAGCAGTTCATTTGGTGTCAGTTGCGGAAGCACTCTTGTAGAACCATCGACTTAGGAAGAGGCGAAGAGCCAAGCGCAAGGTCACCTACTAACCTTAGGCTAGGCGTAGTGGGAGTAACATAAGTAGAGGTACCTCCTTTTTATTCTAGAAACAACCACACGCGAATATCAAGGTGCTGGTTACGTAGAACAAATTTCTGCAGTCCGTGCTCAGCCCTCCTCTATCTCTCTTCTCAGCCAGCCAGTGGGACCTTGATGAGCCCATCGCTTGTTTGCTCACATGCGGCCCCACATGTTAGTGAAAGCGCAAGAGGACCTGAATCGAACCTGCACATCTTTCACCTCGACGTCTTTGGTGATGAAAACAAATCAAGAAAGATCTTGATGGCCGCTTTTGGAGTTACTCAAGAGTTGTAAGATTCTATTTATAGTTTAACCCAAGATGCACATCTCGTGGCTTCAACTACCACTCTATTTTCTTTCATGACACGACCTGGATGTTGGATGTCCCATGTGTCGGCAAAAGGAGGAAGAACCCGACCAAATCTTCGGTTGTGCTCTCGGATTAGACTAGTTGTGCTAACTTAAAAAAAATTATTGTGTACTCCCTCCGTTCCAAAATACTTGACTTCCATTTGTCCGAAAATGGATGTACCTATATACTAAAACATGTCTAGATACATATATATTTTGACAAATAGAAGGCATGTATTGTGCAACGGAGGGAGTAGAATGGATGCAAGTTTTTGTATTGGGAAGAAGATGTCACGCCCAATATGCGACCCTATCCAAAAGGAACTCGAAGGTCCCACCAAGGATAGACCCGCATATTGAGACGCTTTTGCAAGGTGGATATCATTACATCAACATTACATAATAGATGGGGATACATACATAAGGCACAACTGCCACAAGAATACATCAACATCATATACAAGATCAACATCCGACTACGGATGAAACATAAACAAACTCAAACGACATCCACCACTGCTAGCCCAGGCTGCCGACACAGGAACCTATCCCCGATCGAAGAAGAAGCGTAAGAAGAACTCCAACACAAGCAAACATCGCTCTCGCATCGGGATCATCGCATAACCTGTACTCGCAATCGGTGGTGTAGTAATCTGTGAGCCACGAGGACTCGGCAATCCCATTACCATGGATATCAAGACTAGCAAAGCTTAAAGGGAAAGGAAGGGGTAAAGTGGTGAGGTTGCAGCAGCAGCTAAGCATATATGGTGGCTAACATACGCAAATGAGGCGAGAAGAGAAACAAAGGCGGTCGTCAACTAGTAATGATCAAGAAGTGATCCTGAACTCCTACTTACGTCAAACATAACCCGAAACCGTGTTCTCCTCTCGATCAACCCGAAAAGAGACACTCACGAGTTACGCACACGGTTGGTGTATTTTAATTAAGATCAACCGGGTTTTCTACAACGGACATTAACAAATTCCCATCTGCCACATAACCGCGGAGCACGGCTTTGAAAGTTCAAACCCTGCAGGGTGTCCCAACAAGCCCATGATAAGCTCTCGCGATCAACGAAGGATATTCCTTCTCCCGGGAAGACCGATCGTCTCGGAATCCGGCTACAAGACATTCGGCGACAATAAAACAAGACCAGCAAAGCCGCCGGATGTGCCGACAAATCCTGATAGGAGCTGCACATATCTCGGTCTCGGGGCACACCGGATGAGACATCCTCTGAGTAAAACCAAACCTCGAGTTGCCACGAGGGGGCCCATGATCTACTCGGTTCAGGCCAGCACTTAGAGAAGCAACGCCCGGGGGCTAAAATAAAGATGACCCTTGGGCTCCGAAACCCAAGGGAAAAAGGGCATAGGTGAGGCAAATGGTAAAACCAATGTTGGGCCTTCTTTGGAGGAGTCTTATTCAAAGCGAACTGTCAAGGGGTCCCATAAATCACCCGACAGCGTTAGGGACACAAAATCCGGGAACATAATACCGATATGGCGGAAACTAGGCGGCAAGAGTGGAACAAAACACCAGGCATAAGGCCGAGCCTTCCACCCTTTACCAAGTATATAGATGCATTAATAATATAAGATATATTGTGATGTCCCAACAAGTAAACATGTTCCAACAAGGAACAACATCTCCATGTTCAACAAGGAACAAACTTCATCTTCACCTGCAACTAACAACGTTATAAGAGGGCTGAGCAAAGCGGTAACATAGCCAAACAATGGTTTGCTAGGAAGGGTGCAAAAGGTTAGAGGCTGACATGGCAATTAGGTAGGCTTGAGCAGACAAGTGATAGGTAGCGCAGCATAGCGATAGAAACGAAGCAACTAGCATAGCAATGATAGTAGTGAGATCCAGGGTAGCGGTCATCTTGCCTGAAATCCGCAAGGAAGAAGAACGAGTCCATGAAAAGACGAGCGGATGAAGCCGAACCAAGCGTGAGCGAGCGAATCCTCACGATCATAGCAAACAGGAACTAACAAGAAGAAGCACACAACATAGTAAACACACCACACATAGACAAGACATGATGCACAACAAGCATGATGCATGACGAAGCTACATGAAGCTACTCATGGCAAGATATGATGCAAACAAGAGCAACACATCAAAGCAAGTTTAAATGAGGCCGGAAACAACATATAACAATTCCGGTAAGTCCTCATATGCAAATTTCAAAATTGGTCCAGATCTGAATAGCTTTATGTTCAAGTTTGTTAAACAGCAAGTTAAGATGCACCACGATGATCTACACGAAATTCTAGTCAAGTTACATATAAAGTTCATTTAATTCGGAGCTACGGCCTAGAAGATATGAGCAAAACAAGTTAAACATGGCATTGATGCAAAATGCATACAAACATCAAGCAAACACCTCAAAACAAGGATGCAACATGATAATATGAAACTACATGCAAAATCAAGCAAGTTTCATATAAAGCACACTCAAAAGGAGACAACGGTTCAACACATACACCCTATACAAGTTATAGCAACAATCTGTCCAAAACAGCAACTAGGCATATTGCGAGCATCAAAACAACATGCTACAGCACCTCAACAAGAAAACAAAAGGCATGGGCATGATCTACAGGTAAAGCATTACAAAACATGAACACTGAGCTATCTCTAGAAACAACTAGAACATCCTCAAAAACACAAGGCAAGATTGCAAATAATAACAGTTTCAGACTTAGCAGAAAATAACATCAGATTGCAATGTTTAGAGCTATCAAACAACATGCTACAGGAACTTATAATAGCAAACAAAGGCATGGCATTAATCTACTCAAAGCATATAACAAAAGTCCCTTACTGACCATAAGCCAAAAAGGATCTGAAAATATGATGGCACCCATGTAAACATGGCAAGTTATATTACAGATTTGAACATGGCAGGAACAACGATAAGTAGGCATGTTGGTGAGCTTGAATCACTCACCACAGAGCAATACATGGCATGGAAAGGCAACTCACAGCAAGAAGACATGGCATAGAAGCTACACATGGCAAGAACAACAACATAGCATGCAAGGAACAACTACAACAACCTCGGCAAAATTGAATAACATGTAAACAATCTGCCAGGAAACATTTTATAGCAAAAGTAGAGCTCGATTGACTCAAGCTATGGCACTCCATAATTGCAAACAAGGGCATGGATGGATAGAGCATGACATGTAGAACAAAACATCCTTACTGAAGTATCTCAAAATATGCATGGATCTCTCGGTAGCATCAAGTTAACATGGCATAAAAATATCAACAAAACAGGGCTGAAATCAGCAACATCAAGACACCTAGTTTGCATGCTTGTGCTAGTCACCACATAGATCACAAAAATACATGGCATACACACCTGGAAAGATGGCATGGCATATTACAAAACACATGTAGGGATCAAGTTCATAGGGTGCACACATCAATCATGGCAAAAATGACAAAAGTGCATGTTCTGATAAGAATCAGAAACTAACATCACATAGCACTCTTCTAACAGCATTTCGGGCATCAAGATAAGCTCAAACGAAAATGATGCAATGAGATGAAATGATCTACTCTTGAGACGAACATTTTGACATATTACGCGCAAAACGGAGCAACGATGACAGAGTTACGATCGCGATGAAAATGCAATAAAATATGCAACAATTTCGGGACTGAAATTTTGGGGAGGGAAAGTCAACCGGACGAGGTGGAGCGGGACGGAGGGATCCGGCGAGGAAGGCGTTTGGATGGGGAGTGGTGGATCTCGCCCACTCCGCTCCCGCGGTGGAGGCGGCTCCGCGATGGCGATGAAGCCGAGGCGACGGACGGAGGAAGGCGCGGCGACGGATCCGGCCGTGGCCCTCGGATCAAGCGCTGGGCGGCGCTGGCGGCCGGCGAGCCTAAGGCGTGGGCGGTGCAGCCGCGCTGGTCGGAGCGAGGGAACGCGTGGGGGCGCCGTGGCGGCGGCGGCGGGCGGCTGGCCGGCGAGGGGGCGAGGAGCGGAGCAGGGCGGCGGCGGGTCACCGGGCGGGCGGCGGGGCCGCTGGATCGGGCGGCGGCGGTGGCGGGAGCCAGTCGGGCGGTGCTGTGGCGGAGCGGGCTCAGCGAGGTTCCGTGGCCGGAGCTCGGCGGGCGGCGGCGGTCGGGCGCTCAGGCGCCTGGGCGGGCGGCGGGCAGCCGGGCCGGCGGGCGGATCTGAGCCAGTGGGCAGCGGCTGGGGGGCGGTGCCACCTGGCGGCCTCCGATTGACGAGGGCTTGGGCGGGCGTGTCCGCCGCTGCTGGACAGCGTCCGTGGCGGAAGGAAAATCTAGGGTTTCGTGGGGAGTTTGATCAAGTGAATTTGGGGAGGTGTATATATAGGTAGAGGGAGCTAGGAGAGTCCAAATGAGGTGCAGTTTTCGCCCACACGATCGTGATCGAACGACCGAGAGCATGGAGGGGAGTTTGCTGGGTTTTGGGCCACTTTAGAAGGGGTGTTGGGCTGCAATACAAAAGAGGCTTTTGCGGTTTCCCGGTTAATCGTTGGAGTATCAAACGACCTCCAAATGGCACGAAACTTGACAGGCGGTCTACCGGTGCTGTACCAAGGCCGCTTGACAAACCTCGGTCCATTCCGAGGCCGTTTAACACCCGCACATGAAAAGAGGTAAAAGGGGGCGCCGGGAGACATAGGAGTGCCGGATTGCAAAACGGACAACGGGGAAAATGCTCGGATGCATGAGACGAACACGTATGCAAAATGAAATGCACATGATGACATGATATGAAATGCAGAAGATGACATGGCAAAGTGCAACACGCAAGCACATGACATGGCAAAGACGGCGAATAACTGGCGGACACAGGCGATCGAATCAAGGCGTTACAACACTCCTCCACTAACAAGAGATCTCGTCCCGAGATCTTAGGACCGAGACGGGAGGGAAAAGGGATGAGGTGAAACAAGAACTCAAGAGAAGAAGCCAAGAATCGAAAGCACTCGAGGAGAAGAGAGGAACGACGAGAATGCCGAGAATCGAAAGCTCACGGAATCAAATAGACTATGAAGCATTCCAGATAGGACGAGATAAGAAGCGAATAAGACTGAAAGGATTTAGGTAGCACTCCGGCTGAACATGGAAGGAGTTGGAACTGAGTTTGACAAAATGGAACGATAGTTGACGAGAGGAACAACACAATGCCTCCGGAAGAATTGAAAGAATTTGAATGAAAGAACTTAGAAGGAAGGATGAATGGAGTTGTTGAGAAAATCAACAACGAAAGAATAAGCTTGTTGTGGACTTATGGAAAACATCTCAAAATTATAAGGTGATCTCCGACCACAAACGGAAAAGATTGGATAGCTGAGAAGAACGAAGAAATGCAAAACTCCACTTCAAAAGAATACGGAGAATTAATTGCACTTCGAGACGCAAGAAGAAAAGATACTTGAACTCCACCAACACAAATCTTGATGAACTCTTGAAGAAAGAATTAAATCATGAAGAACCACCGTGAAGAACTCCGGTACAAAAAGATGATGAGATAGAAATGAAGGATGAAAAGAATAAGATTAAGACTTGCGATGATTTAGATGGAGGTTCCGACGAGATGGCCAAGTAAAATTTGAACTCCGGAAAATATAAAAAACACTTGGAACTAGAATTTATTCCTCACGAACAAACTCCGAAGGAGAAGATTAATGACTTTGATGAAATAAGAATAAGATTTATTGTATGCTTATCCTTCATCAAAATAAATTGATGACAAACAATGGATTTTGCATACTACTTATTCTTCTTGAAAAAGAATTGAGAAGTGACATAACGCAACTTTGAGAAGGTCTTCATGAACCACCGGTAGGATTTGAGAGAACGAATGGATTAAAATGATAATCGAGGAAAACAATCTTGAAAGAACACCGTAAGAATTCGAAAATGACTGACGAAAGAGAATGAATCACCGGGAAGAATTAGAAGAATAAATAAACTAGAAGGGATTTAGATGCAAAAGAACAAAGGGATCACGAGTTGATTAAAGAACACTTGAACGAAGCACCGGGATAATATTGAGACGACCGAAGGGGCACGAATATGGAATAATTGGAGAACGAATTTGAAAAACTTGGGACGAGGAAATCTTCTGAAACGGAGGCCTCCGGATAATCGAACAGAAAAGCAACTCCTGAAATACTCGGATGGATGAAAAGAATTGCACGATCGAAAACAATTAGATAGGATAACATCGAGCTATCACCATGAATCTCCGGAGAACGGACAAGATTTAAGAGAAATTCTACTTCGTTCTTCAAATGATGACGAAACACTACCAAAATAACCGAGGTACTCCAAAGAGAATGAAAAGCAAAGAGGTTGAGTCAACAATGAAATGGTTTGAAATTGATCTTGGAAAAGGCATCTGACTGATGAAATTCATTCTTACGTCAAACTTGAAAAGAATTGAGAATAACTCCGGGGGAATAGAAGAGTCAGGTAAGATCCTGGAAAAAGACCTGTGGGTTAGGGCCCACTGAAGAGATAACACCGTTGAAAAGGATTGTTGAAGAGATAGATGATGCACCGGAACAATTGAAATATTAGAATGAGGTGATAACCTCGAATTAATTGAAACACCTACAAATCTCCCGAGGCGACTTGAGCACTCCGGAAGGATAAACGGCGAGAGGCGAACGAGCAAGGAGAACACTTGATCCAAGGAAAGAATATGATCAACACGAAAAACTTGAATTGAGTGCATCGGAAAAGAAAGGGATGAAGAATTACGAACAAGGCGAGAATTCACGGTTGAAATAATTGAGGAAGACTCCACACGAATGAAATTGATGGTCGGAAGAAACTCGAACTCCGGGAATAATAGGGTGGGAGGCGGAAAACAAAGACAACTTGGAAGGGAAACCAAGCGAATATCTTGAAGAGAAAACACCGTTGAAATCATTGAGGAGAGAGAGCAAAAACTTTCACGCAGTAGGATGGATACTGACACGGACTCGTCCCGAGAAGAAGGACAGGGAGGGCAGGTGGGAAAAACAAAACAACTGAGGATTGAACTTGCAAAGATGAAGATGGTCGAGTCGACTTGACGAGAAATGCATCGGATCAAAAGAGCTGAGAGCCAACGATCGGAAAACCAACTTCGTGATCCTAAAGAAAATTTTTGAAGGGGAAGAGAAGTAATTCAAAACACCTACGTCAAGATTCCTCACCAGAGCGACGAAGGAGCTGAGGAGTAAAAAGAATTCCTACTCTCCGATATAACTAGACTCTGAAAACAGTTTTCTTCTAGACTCAACAACGGCCAAACTACACGATCAATCAAGGGGGCTCCTAAGGTCGGTCGAGGCTCGATACCAACTTATCACGCCCAATATGCGACCCTATCCAAAAGGAACTCAAGGTCCCACCAAGGATAGACCCGCATATTGAGACGCTTTTGCAAGGTGGATATCATTACATCAACATTACATAATAGATGGGGATACATACATAAGGCACAAATGCCACAAGAATACATCAACATCATATACAAGATCAACATCCGACTACGGATGAAACATAAACGAAACTCAAACGACATCCACCCTGCTAGCCTGTGCTGCCGACCGGAACCTATCCCCGATCGAAGAAGAAGCGGAAGAAGAACTCCAACACAAGCAAACATCGCTCTCGCGTCATGATCATCGCATAACCTGTACACTGCAATCTGGTGGTGTAGTAATCTGTGAGCCATGAGGACTCAAGCAATCCCATTACCATGGATATCAAGACTAGCAAAGCTTAAAGGGAAAGGAAGGGGTAAAGTGGTGAGGCTGCAGCAGCGCTAAGCATATATGGTGGCTAACATACGCAAATGAGGCGAGAAGAGAAACAAAGGAACGATCGTCAACTAGTAATGATCAAGAAGTGATCCTGAACTCCTACTTACGTCAAACATAACCCGAAACCGTGTTCTTCTCTCGATCAACCCCGAAAAGAGACACTCACGAGTACGCATTACGGTTGGTGTATTTTAATTAAGATCAACTTCGGGTTTCCTACAACCGACATTAACAAATTCCATCTGCCACATAACGCATGGGCACGGCTTTCGAAAGTTCAAACCTGCAGGGTGTCCCAACTTAGCCCATGATAAGCTCTCGCGATCAACGAAGGATATTCCTTCTCCCGGAAGACCCGATCAGTCTCGGAATCCGGCTACAAGACATTTCGACAAACAATAAAACAAGACCAGCAAAGCCGCCGGATGTGCCGACAAATCGATAGGAGCTGCACATATCTCGGTCTCAGGCACACCGGATGAGACATCCTCTGAGTAAAACCAAACCTCGAGTTGCCACGAGGGGCCCATGATCTACTCGGTTCAGGCCAGCACTTAGAGAAGCACGGCCCGGGGGCTAAAATAAAGATGACCCTTGGGCACCGAAACCCAAGGGAAAAAGGGCATAGGTGAGGCAAATGGTAAAACCAATGTTGGGCCTTCTTTGGAGGAGTCTTATTCAAAGCGAACTGTCAAGGGGTCCCATAAATCACCCGACAGCGTTAGGGACGCAAAATCTGGGAACATAATACCGATATGACGGAAACTAGGCGGCAAGAGTGGAACAAAACACTGTGCATAAGGCCGAGCCTTCCACCCTTTACCAAGTATATAGATGCATTAATAATATAAGATATATTGTGATGTCCCAACAAGTAAACATGTTCCAACAAAGGAACAACATCTCCATGTTCAACAAGGAACAAACTTCATCTTCACACTGCAACTAACAACGTTATAAGAGGGGCTGAGCAAAGCGGTAACATAGCCAAACAATGGTTTGCTAGGAAGGGTGCAAAAGGTTAGAGGCTGACATGGCAATTAGGTGAGGCTTGAGCAAAGAAGTGATAGGTAGCGCAGCATAGCGATAGAACGAAGCAACTAGCATAGCAATGATAGTAGTGAGATCAGGGTAGCGGTCATCTTGCCTGAAATCCCGCAAGGAAGAAGAACGAGTCCATGAAGAAGACGAACGGATGAAGCCGAACCAAGCGTAGACGAACGAATCCTCACGATCGCAACGAAATAGGAACTAACAAGAAGAAGCACACAACATAGTAAACACACCACACATAGACAAGACATGATGCACAACAAGCATGATGCATGACGAAGCTACATGAAGCTACTCATGGCAAGAGATGATTCAAACAAGAGCAACACATCAAAGCAAGTTTAAATGAGGCCGGAAACAACATATAACAATTCCGGTAAGTCCTCATATGCAAATTTCGAAATTGGTCCAGATCTGAATAGCTTTATGTTCAAGTTGTTAAACAGCAAGTTAAGATGCACCACGATGATCTACACGAAATTCTAGTCAAGTTACATATAAAGTTCATTTAATTCGGAGCTACGGCCTAGAAGATATGAGCAAAACAAGTTAAACATGGCATTGATGCAAAATGCATACAAACATCAAGCAAACACCTCAAAACAAGGATGCAACATGATAATATGAAACTACATGCAAAATCAAGCAAGTTTCATATAAAGCACACTCAAAACGGAGCAACGGTTCAACACATACACCCTATACAAGTTATAGCAACAATCTGTCCAAAACAGCAACTAGGCATATTGCAAGCATCAAAACAACATGCTACAGCACCTCAACAAGAAAAAAAAAGGCATGGGCATGATCTACAGGTAAAGCATTACAAAACATGAACACTGAGCTATCTCCAGAAACAACTAGAACATCCTCAAAAACACAAGGCAAGATTGCAAATAATAACAGTTTCAGACTTAGCAGAAAATAACATCGGGTTGCAATGTTTAGAGCTATCAAACAACATGCTACAGGAACTTATAATGGCAAACAAAGGCATGGCATGAATCTACTCAAAGCATATAACAAAAGTCCCTTACTGACCATAAGCCAAAAAGGATCAGAAAATATGATGGCACCCATGTAAACATGGCAAGTTATATTACAGATTTGAACATGGCAGGAACAACGATAAGTAGGCATGTTGGTGAGCTTGAATCACTCACCACAGAGCAATACATGGCATGGAAAGGCAACTCACAGCAAGAAGACATGGCATAGAAGCTACACATGGCAAGAACAACAACATAGCATGCAAGGAACAACTACAACAACCTCGGCAAAATTGAATAACATGTAAACAATCTGCCAGGAAACATTTTATAGCAAAAGTAGAGCTCGATTGACTCAAGCTATGGCACTCCATAATTTCAAACAAGGGCATGGATGGATAGATCATGACATGTAGAACAAAACATACTTACTGAAGTATCTCAAAATATGCATGGATCTCTCGGTAGCATCAAGTTAACATGGCATAAAAATATCAGCAAAACAGGGCTGAAATCAGCAACATCAAGACACCTAGTTTGCATGCTTGTGCTAGTCACCACATAGATCACAAAAATACATGGCATACACCCCTGGAAAGATGGCATGGCATATTAGAAAACACATGTAGGTATCAAGTTCATAGGCTGCACACATCAATCATTGCAAAAATGACAAAAGTGCATGTTCTGATAAGAATCAGAAACTAACATCACATAGCACTCTTCTAACAGCATTTCGGGCATCAAGATAAGCTCAAACGAAAATGATGCAATGAGATGAAATGATCTACTCTTCGAGGCGAACATTTTGACATATTACACGCGCAAAACGGAGCAACGATGACAGAGTTACGATGCGATGAAAATGCAATAAAATATGCAACAATTTCGGGGACTGTGAAATTTTGGGGAGGGGAAAGTCAACCGGGACGAGGTGGAGCGGGACGGAGGGATCCGGGCGAGGCAGGGGCGTTTGGATGGGGGAGTGGTGGATCTCGTCCACTCCGGCTCCGGCGAGGTGGAGGCGGCTCCGGCGATGGCGCGGAAGCCGAGGCGGACGGACGGAGGAAGGCGCCGGCGACGGGATCCGGCCATGACCCTCGGATCAAAGCGCTGGGCGGCGCTGGCGGCCGGCGAGGCCCGCGCTGGCGCGGTGCGGCCGCGCTGGTCGGAGCGAGGGGAACGCGGCGTGGCGGGCCATGGCGGCGGCGGCGGCCGCCCGGGAGGGGCCGAGGCCGAGCAGGCGGCGGGCGGTCACTCAATGGCCGCGGCGGGGCAAGAGAAGCGGGCGGCAGTGTGGCGAGAGCCGGTCGGTGGTGCGTGTCGAGAGCAGGCTCAGCGAGGTTCAGTGGCCGGAGCTCGACGGGCGGCGGCTTCAGGCTTCTGGCGCCATGGGCGGCAGTGGAGCGCCGGCCCAGGCGGGCGGATCTGAGCCAGTGGGCGCTTGGCTGCGGGGGGCGGCGCGGCGCTGGGCGGCCTCAATTGGACGAGGGGCGGAGGCGGACGTGTCCGATCATGGCTGGACGCGTCCCGCGCGGAGAAAGGAAAATCTAGGGTTTCGTGGGGAGTTTGATCCGAATTTGGGGAGGGTGTATATATAGGTAGAGGAGCTAGGAGAGTCCAAATGAGGTGCGGTTTCGCACACGATCGTGATCGAACGACCGAGAGCATGGAGGGAGTTTGCTGGGTTTTGGGCCACTTTAGAAGGGTGTTGGGCTGCAATACAAAAGAGGCTTTTGCGGTTACCCGGTTAACCGTTGGAGTATCAAACGACCTCCAAATGGCACGAAACTTGACAGGCGGTCTACCGGTGCTGTACCAAGGCCGCTTGACAAACCTCGGTCCATTCCGAGACCGTTTAACACCCGCACATGAAAAGAGGTAAAAAGGGGCGCCGGAGACATCTGAGTGCCGGATTGCAAAACGGGCAACGGGGAAAATGCTCGGATGCATGAGACGAACACGTATGCAAAATGAAATGCACATGATGACATGATATGAAATGCAGAAGATGACATGGCAAAGTGCAACACGCAAGCACATGACATGGCAAAGGCAATGAATAATGGCGGACACTGGCGCATCGAATCTGGGGCGTTACAACACTCCTCCACTAACAAGAGATCTCGTCCCGAGATCTTAGGACCGAGACGGGAGGGAAAAGGGATGAGGTGAAACAAGAACTCAAGAGAAGAAGCCAAGAATCGAAAGCACTCGAGGAGAAGAGAGGAGCAGCGAGAATGCCGAGAATCAAAGCTCACGGAATCAAATAGACTATGAAGCATTCGGATAGGGCGAGATAAGAAGCAAATAAGATTGAAAGGATTTAGGCAGCACTCCGCTGAACATGGAAGGAGTTGGAACTGAGTTTGACAAAATGGAGCGATAGTTGACGAGAGGAACAACACAATGCCTCCGGAAGAATTGAAAGAATTTGAATGAAAGAACTTAGAAGGAAGGATGAATGGAGTTGTTGAGAAAATCAACAACGAAAGAATAAACTTGTTGTGGACTTATGGAAAACATCTCAAAATTATAAGGTGATCTCCGACCACAAGCGGAAAAGATTGGATAGCTGAGAAGAACGAAGAAATGCAAAACTCCACTTCAAAAGAATACGGAGAATTAATTGCACTTCGAGACGCAAGAAGAAAAGATACTTGAACTCCACCAACACGAATCTTGATGAACTCTTGAAGAAAGAATTAAATCATGAAGAACCACCGTGAAGAACTCCGGTACAAAAAGATGATGAGATAGAAATGAAGGATGAAAAGAATAAGATTAAGCCTTGCGATGATTTAGATGGAGGTTCCGACGAGATGGCCAAGTAAAATTTGAACTCCGGAAAATATAAAAAACACTTGGAACTAGAATTTATTCCTCACGAACAAACTCCGAAGGAGAAGATTAATGACTTTGATGAAATAAGAATAAGATTTATCGTATGCTTATCCTTCATCAAAATAAATTGATGACAAACAATGGATTTTGCATACTACTTATTCTTCTTGAAAAAGAATTGAGAAGTGACATAGCGCAACTTTGAGAAGGTCTTCATGAACCACCGGTAGGATTTGAGAGAACGAATGGATTAAAATGATAATCAAGGAAAACAATCTTGAAAGAACACCGTAAGAATTGAAAATGGTGATTTAAAGAGAATGAATCACGGGAAGAATTAGAAGAATAAATAAACTAGAGGATTTAGATGCAAAAGAACAAAGGGATCACGAGTTGATTAAAGAACACTTGAACGAAGCACGGGATAATATTGAGACGATCGAAGGGCACGAATATGGAATAATTGGAGAACGAATTTGAAAAACTTGGGACGAGGAAATCTTTCAAACGGAGGCCTCCGGATAATCGAACAGAAAAGCAAACTCTGAAATACTCGGATGGATGAAAAGAATTGCACGATCGAAAACAATTAGATAGGATAACATCGAGCTATCACCATGAATCTCCGGAGAACGGACAAGATTTAAGAGAAATTCTACTGCGTTCTTCAAATGATGACGAAACACTACCAAAATAACTGAGGTACTCAAAGAGAATGAAAAGCAAAGAGGTTGAGTCAACAATGAAATGGTTTGAAATTGATCTTGGAAAAGGCATCGGTGATGAAATTCATTCTTCGTCAAACTTGAAAAGAATTGAGAGTAACTCGGGGAATAGAAGAGTCGAGGTAAGATCCTCGAAAAGACACGTGGGTTAGGGCCCATCAAGAGATAACACCGTTGAAAAGGATTGTTGAAGAGATAGATGATGCACGGAACAATTGAAATATTAGAATGAGGTGATAACCTCGAATTAATTGAAACACCGACAAATCTCCGAGACGACTTGAGCACTCCGGAAGGATAAACCGCGAGAGGCGAAGCGAGCAAGGAGAACACTTGATCCAAGGAAAGAATATGATCAACACGAAAAACTTGAATTGAGTGCATCGGAAAAGAAAGGGATGAAGAATGACGAACAAGGCGAGAATTCACGGTTGAAATAATTGAGGAAGACTCCACATGAATGAAATTGATGGTGGAAGAAACTCGAACTCCGGGAATAATAGGGTGGGAGGCGGAAAACAAAGACAACTTGGAAGGGAAACCGCGAATATCTTGAAGAGAAAACACGGTTGAAATCATTGAGGAGAGAGAGCAAAAACTTCGCACGAGTAGGATGGATACTCGACACGGACTCGGTCCCGAGAAGAAGGACAGGGAGGCGGGTGGGAAAAACAAAACAAGCGAGGATTGAACTTGCAAAGATGAAGATGGTCGAGTCGACTTGACGAGAAATGCATCGGATCAAAAGAGCTGAGAGCCAACGATCGGAAAACCAACTGCGTGATCCTAAAGAAAATTTTGAAGGGAAGAGAAGTAATTCAAAACACCTATGTCAAGATTCCTCACGGAGCGACGAAGGGCTGAGGAGTAAAAAGAATTCCTACTCTCAATATAACTAGACTCAAAACAGTTTTCTTCTAGACTCAACAACGGCCAAACTACACGATCAATCAAGGGGCTCCTAAGGTCGGTCGAGGCTCGATACCAACTTGTCACGCCTAATATGCGACCCTATCCAAAAGGAACTCGAAGGTCCTACCAAGGATAGACCCGCATATTGAGACGCTTTTGCAAGGTGGATATCATTACATCAACATTACATAATAGATGGGGTTACATACATAAGGCACAACTGCCACAAGAATACATCAACATCATATACAAGATCAACATCCGACTACGGATGAAACATAAACAGAAACTCAAACGACATCCACCCTGCTAGCCCAGGCTGCCGACCTGGAACCTATCCCCTGATCGAAGAAGAAGCAGAAGAAGAACTCCAACACAAGCAAACATCGCTCTCGCGTCAGGATCATCGCATAACCTGTACCTGCAACTGGTGGTGTAGTAATCTGTGAGCCACGAGGACTCAACAATCCCATTACCATGGATATCAAGACTAGCAAAGCTTAAAGGGAAAGGAAGGGTAAAGTGGTGAGGCTGCAGCAGCGCTAAGCATATATGGTGGCTAACATACGCAAATGAGAGCGAGAAGAGAAACAAAGGAACGGTCGTCAACTAGTAATGATCAAGAAGTGATCCACGAACTCCTACTTACGTCAAACATAACCCGAAACCGTGTTCTCCTCTCGATCAACCCGAAAAGAGACACTCACGAGTTACGCACACGGTTGGTGTATTTTAATTAAGATCAACCGGGTTTTCTACAACGGACATTAACAAATTCCCATCGCCACATAACCAGGCACGGCTTTCGAAAGTTCAAACCTGCAGGGTGTCCCAACTTAGCCCATGATAAGCTCTCGCGATCAACGAAGGATATTCCTTCTCCCGGGAAGACCCGATCAGTCTCGGAATCCCGGCTACAAGACATTTCGACAACAATAAAACAAGACCAGCAAAGCCGCCCGGATGTGCCGACAAATCCTGATAGGAGCTGCACATATCTCGGTCTCAGGCACACCGGATGAGACATCCTCGAGTAAACGAAACCCGAGTTGCCACGAGGGGGCCCATGATCTACTCGGTTCAGGCCAGCACTTAGAGAAGCACGGCCCGGGGCTAAAATAAAGATGACCCTTGGGCTCCGAAACCCAAGGGAAAAAGGGCATAGGTGAGGCAAATGGTAAAACCAATGTTGGGCCTTCTTTGGAGGAGTCTTATTCAAAGCGAACTGTCAAGGGGTCCCATAAATCACCCGACCAGCGTTAGGGACGCAAAATCCGGGAACATAATACCGATATGACGGAAACTAGGGCGGCAAGAGTGGAACAAAACACCGGGCATAAGGCCGAGCCTTCCACCCTTTACCAAGTATATAGATGCATTAATAATATAAGATATATTGTGATATCCCAACAAGTAAACATGTTCCAACAAAGGAACAACATCTCCATGTTCAACAAGGAACAAACTTCATCTTCACCTGCAACTAACAACGTTATAAGAGGGCTGAGCAAAGCGGTAACATAGCCAAACAATGGTTTGCTAGGAAGGGTGCAAAAGGTTAGAGGCTGACATGGCAATTAGGTAGGCTTGAGCAAAGAAGTGATAGGTAGCGCAGCATAGCGATAGAACGAAGCAACTAGCATAGCAATGATAGTAGTGAGATCCAGGGTAGCGGTCATCTTGCCTGAAATCCCGCAAGGAAGAAGAACGAGTCCATGAAGAAGACGAGCGGATGAAGCCGAACCAAGCGTGAGCGAACGAATCCTCACGATCGCAAGCGTAAACAGAACTAACAAGAAGAAGCACACAACATAGTAAACACACCACACATAGACAAGACATGATGCACAACAAGTATGATGCATGACGAAGCTACATGAAGCTACTCATGTCAAGAGATGATGCAAACAAGAGCAACACATCAAAGCAAGTTTAAATGAGGCCGGAAACAACATATAACAATTCCGGTAAGTCCTCATGTGCAAATTTCGAAATTGGTCCAGATCTGAATAGCTTTATGTTCAAGTTGTTAAACAGCAAGTTAAGATGCACCACGATGATCTACACGAAATTCTAGTCAAGTTACATATAAAGTTCATTTAATTCGGAGCTACGGCCTAGAAGATATGAGCAAAACAAGTTAAACATGGCATTGATGAAAATGCATACAAACATCAAGCAAACACCTCAAAACAAGGATGCAACATGATAATATGAAACTACATGCAAAATCAAGCAAGTTTCATATAAAGCACACTCAAAACGGAGCAACGGTTCAACACATACACCCTATACAAGTTATAGCAACAATCTGTCCAAAACAGCAACTAGGCATATTGCGAGCATCAAAACAACATGCTACAGCACCTCAACAAGAAAACAAAAGGCATGGGCATGATCTACAGGTAAAGCATTACAAAACATGAACACTGAGCTATCTCCAGAAATAACTAGAACATCCTCAAAAACACAAGGCAAGATTGCAAATAATAATAGTTTCAGACTTAGCAGAAAATAACATCAGGTTGCAATGTTTAGATCTATCAAACAGCATGCTACAGGAACTTATAATAGCAAACAAAGGCATGGCATGAATCTACTCAAAGCATATAACAAAAGTCCCTTACTGACCATAAGCCAAAAAGGATCAGAAAATATGATAGCACCCATGTAAACATGGCAAGTTATATTACAGATTTGAACATGGCAGGAACAATGATAAGTAGGCATGTTGGTGAGCTTGAATCACTCACCACAGAGCAATACATGGCATGGAAAGGCAACTCACAGCAAGAAGACATGGCATAGAAGCTACACATGGCAAGAACAACAACATAGCATGCAAGGAACAACTACAACAACCTCGGCAAAATTGAATAACATGTAAACAATCTGCCAGGAAACATTTTATAGCAAAAGTAGAGCTCGATTGACTCAAGCTATGGCACTCCATAATTGCAAACAAGGGCATGGATGGATAGAGCATGACATGTAGAACAAAACATCCTTACTGAAGTATCTTAAAATATGCATGGATCTCTCGGTAGCATCAAGTTAACATGGCATAAAAATATTAGCAAAACAGGGCTGAAATCAGCAACATCAAGACACCTAGTTTGCATGCTTGTGCTAGTCACCACATAGATCACAAAAATACATGGCATACACCCCTGGAAAGATGGCATGGCATATTACAAAACACATGTAGGGATCAAGTTCATAGGGTGCACACATCAATCATGGCAAAAATGACAAAAGTGCATGTTCTGATAAGAATCAGAATCTAACATCACATAGCACTCTTCTAACAGCATTTCGGGCATCAAGATGAGCTCAAACGAAAATGATGCAATGAGATGAAATGATCTACTCTTCGAGGCGAACATTTTGACATATTACACGCGCAAAACGGAGCAAAGATGACAGAGTTACGATGCGATGAAAATGCAATAAAATATGCAACAATTTCGGGGACTGTGAAATTTTGGGGAGGGGAAAGTCAACCGGGACGAGGTGGAGCGGGACGGAGGGATCCGGGCGAGGCAGGGGCGTTTGGATGGGGGAGTGGTGGATCTCGTCCACTCCGGCTCCGGTGAGGTGGAGGCGGCTCCGGCGATGGCGCTGAAGCCGAGGCGGACGGACGGAGGAAGGCGCGGCAGCGACGGATCCGCCTGCCCTCCGGATCAAAGCGGGCGGCTCTGGGGCGGCGAGGCCCGAGGCGCTGGGCGGTGCTGCCGCGCTGGTCGGAGCGAGGGGAACGCGGCGGGTGGCCCTGGCGAAGGCGGCGGCGGCCCGGGCGAGGGGCGAGGAGGCGCCGAGCAGGGGGGGCGCAGGCGGTCACTCGGCGGCGGGGGCTGGAAGCAAGGCGGCGGTGGCGGGAGCCGGTCGGCGCGCTGTGTGAGGCGGAGGCTCAGCGAGGTTCCGGTGGCGGAGCTCGACGGCGGCGGCGGATCAGCGCTTCAGGCGCTGGCGGGCGGCAGGAGCGACAGCCCAAGGGCGGATCTGGGCCAGTGGGCGCGGCTGCGGGACGGGCGGCGGGCGCCACGCTGCAGCCTCCGATTGGACAAAAGCAGGCGGACGTGTCCGGCCATGGCTGACGCAGTCGTCCAAGTGCGGAGAGGAAAATCTAGGGTTTCGTGGGGAGTTTGATCCATGAATTTGGGAGGTGTATATATAGGTAGAGGGAGCTAGGAGAGTCCAAATGAGGTGCGGTTTTACCACATGATTGTGATCGAACGACCGAGAGCATGGAGGGAGTTTGCTGGGTTTTGGGCCACTTTAGAAGGGTGTTGGGCTGCAATACAAAGAGGCTTTTGCGGTTACTTGTTAACTGTTGGAGTATCAAACGACCTCCAAATGGCACGAAACTTGACAGCGGTTCACGGTGCTGTACCAAGGCCGCTTGACAAACCTCGGTCCATTCCGAGACCGCTTAACACCCGCAATGAAAAGAGGTAAAGGGGCCGGAGACATAGGAGTGCCGGATTGCAAAAGCGGACAACGGGAAAATGCTCGGATGCATGAGACGAACACGTATGCAAAATGAAATGCACATGATGACATGATATGAAATGCAGAAGATGACATGGCAAAGTGCAACACGCAAGCACATGACATGGCAAAGACGGCGAATAACTGGCGGACACCTGGCGCATCGAATCCGGGGCGTTACAGAAGAGTACATCCATATATTGATAGAGCGCAATTTAGTAGATGTTCTATCACTTTTAGCTAGCACAGAGGCTATAGATGAGATTAGTGCACTTGTTGATACTCCTACTTGGTATGTGTGTTGCTGCTTAGACGCAGAGAAAAACGAATCGGAGGGAGTACTAGAATAGAGGCTAGACATGAGACTAGATGCGAGGAAGCAACGTCTACTTCTTTACACTCGAAGAAGAAAGAAGCATGCAAGATCGAGCCTCCGCAGATCAACAATGAATGCATCGAGAAGGCACTAATCCAACTTACAGGAGTAGTAAAATGTATTCTTGTGGTTCTTGTTTTCTTTGGTCTTGCTTTTCTAGTCAAAATTATCATTGGAGTTCGTGCAAAACGGAGGTCCGTTTGGGGTCATGCGTTGCAGTTGGCCTTACAAGTGGGACCGTAGTTAAGGAAACCGACTATCGGCAAACCCCCACCTCGCCCGCCGCGCGATGGCTGAGTTAGAGAAACGATGAGGTTGAAGAGATTGCTCTAGCACGGACTCCAAGAATATGGTGTCAGATGGAAGTCGTGTTGGTGGCGTGTGTCGTACTCCTGGACGTGAATGCTTGTTCTGGCCCATGCCACCCTACTACTCCTACTACTTACTATATAGTACTACTAATATTGAGGATTCGAGGTGTTGGTTACGTAGTAGAGTACAATATGGCTACAGTAAAAACACCCGCACAACGCGCGAAGCATGTGAAGCTAGTACAAATAGTGTA
This sequence comes from Aegilops longissima, assembly GCA_021605205.1. Lineage (NCBI taxonomy): Eukaryota > Viridiplantae > Streptophyta > Magnoliopsida > Poales > Poaceae > Aegilops > Aegilops longissima. The sequence goes on along the minus strand of CM038678.1, from coordinate 533,650,920 downwards.
CTACTATTGTTGATTGGCCTCATCCGATAACCTGTTGCAATGCACGTACAATTATGTATTCAGAAAATATTTTTTGCCTCGTCGCACCCTCACTCCACGTAGTTTACTAAAGCCATTCATAAATTTAGTAAGTTTATCACAGGCATATCATTTTATTACATACAACAGGTCATCAACCCACATCGACAACGAGGATACATTATAAATACTAAAGTTTTCACCACACAACAAATAACAAGCAATGAAACGAACTTCAACTCAACCATTCCTCGGCGTTGGAAATGCTTGCTTTGTACCACAAGTGATTCTCTGGGACGAGCCATCCATTGTCGATCTCGAGACCAACGCAGGACTGATCATCCAGTGAAGCGGCCTACTATATCGATTCGGGGTAGGGAACCACCCAAATGTCCGAGGTATAGACACGGTTGCTTCTCATAAATGGTAGTAACATTGTGTCCTTGAGAGTTGGATCGCTTTCACCATCATTGGATAGTTTTGTCCAAGGATGAGCGAAGTTTTCCAAGACTATCAATTCTGCATGCGGGGAGAAGGAGTTGGCGCTAGCACACTAGTATCCATCCCGAATACCATGCAACGGGTGTTGGAATAGGTCCGGAGAGTGCGACCATGGGAGACTACACCTGCTTCCTTAGCAGTAACATCATCAGTGGGTTGTATACACACGAGAAGAGGTGATCCATCGGAATTAGTTGCCAGGCGCCAAATAGTATATGGGTGCTGCTCGTCCTCATGCTCGTGATCATCACCATCGCCATCTCCCCCTTGGTTATAAAAATCTTCAAGTATAGGTGGTGGAATGTTCACAGGACCTTGGAAACACAAGAAGAAGGTTAATTAGTAAAGGGAAACTTGCTAACCCGCATGCATGTGGATGAAACAATTATAATTACGGTGGAAGACAAACATACCAAACAACGACTCCATGCAAAAACAATTGCCACAGTGGTGGCAGCAAATGAAGGTCCTCGATTCAATTGCATCACAAGACTCATCCCGTACGTAAACTGATTTTTGAGCAATATCCATCGAGTCAAACCAGCAAGGATGGCAACAAGCTTGTCAAGATAGCAACAAATTCATAGTTGTAGTAATTCCAAGAGCGGTTGGGAACTCGAGAAATTGCTATCTTCCGAGAAGACATCACCATGATTGTATTTGAACGCATGCGTACAATACCGTGTGCTCAACCTCGGGCGTCTGCTGAGATTTTGGAAGTGGAACCCGTCACGAGTGTACACATTCACAAGTTCCCACGCAGTTGGACCCAATGTAAACAACCCAATCTCCATTTGCGCCTGCCCAAGCCTTGCCGTCAAGCGATGGCATCTTAACATCATACGTATCATTATCAAGCGGCATCAACTTGCACAAGGTGAGGCCTCCGTCTTGACGGCGCCAATCATCAGGGTCACGGCGAAGAAGGTAAGGGAGATCAAACCGCTCCTTGACTCTTGGGTTCCTTGTAATGATGTTATTAGTTGAGTCAAGAATGGGCTTGAACGAACCTGCCATGCTAGCCGAGGTGATGACGTCGCACCGATCAATGAGTTCCTCAGATCGGGGCAAGAATAACAGGGTCGTTTCCGTCCTGTTCCCTCCATGGAGAAGATGATCAAACAATGGCAGAAGGAAGGGTGAAGGGCTGAAGGAAAATGGAGGAGGGAGAGGAAGAGCGTGCGACAGCAGTTCCAAATCAAGAGGGAAAGGTGAAGAGTCGGTGGGCGGCTGCCAGTTTGCCACGGTTCACGAAGGGGCGCCCCGGCCTACACGTCGGTTCGGAAATACTCCTACTACTCGTCGTCGTCCCACTGATACGTTGGAACGGGACCACATGTCAATGAAACATGGTGTGAAATTTTCGCAAAATGCGATCCGCGCGCTGGCCCGAGGTGCCGCATTAGTTTTTTTTCTGAAAGTTTGCCGCATTAGTTATCGACCTTTATTTTTTAACATGCAATCTGAATGGATAGCTCCTGTGGTCATCACACCGAGCGAGATATAGTGATGGTTGATTCGCCCGAGCAACTTATTATACTGTGGGAATATGGGAGTACCAATGATTCAAGGAACAGAGAAATGATGGTTGCTTCGTCTCGAGCAACTTATCGTGGTGAAGGTGGGGCTCGTGATTTGACTGCTCACTAGTCATTACTATGCGCGCAACGACCGGGTGAATCTTTCCCGAAGTTGTGTTGTGCACTCAATATTGCTGCATGGCAGGTGGAGCGGATGAAGGATGTCCAACATGTTGGCGAAACAAAGTTGAATTGTTTCGCATTGCTATCAATCCTTCGAGATTTGTTTATATGTACGCATAATTTTGATGAAATTGTCTTTGTGATGCTATGAAGGTTTCAACTCGATTCCCCGCAGGAAAAAAAAGGTTTCAACTTAGGATTCATGTGTCTTGCCTCGAGATTATCTTGTTACAACATTCCATCAAATACAAATGAAACTACCATGGCTAATGCATCTCAATGGTTCGCAGATCAGCGCCAATATTAATATCACAACTGAAGACAAAGTTGTGAGAAGGTGTACAAATAAAGAAAAAATATAATTGATCGATGATGTTCGTAGGCATGGCTCCATTTCCTTGGCACAGTGTTCATTCCTTGGCAGCTAGTTTCACCCAGCTCTGTAGCCAAAAAAGAGGTGTATGAAGGACACCACAATCCGATCATTTTGTGCAGCTCCACTAAAATCGGGCGGACCATCCCTGTTTGTAAAGATATCCAGTCAGTGTGATTACAATAATAGTGGAACTAGATGATGAAACATAACACACATAAATAGAAGCCGATCACCTCTACGATCTCTCTTTAGGACTAACTTCTTGTTGGAGAAGATTAGGCACGGAGTTGGATGAGGAGGATAGCAAAACCAATCTCCCTTTCCGCGGTCCCACAGAAATGTAAAAACGTTGCCCGTGTGACATTCTAGCGGAACTGCACAAAACACTCTGCAGAAAAGTGATTTGTGCAGTTCACCAGAAGGTCGCAATAGCAACGAGGTGAAAATGGATAGCCCTATTTGCAAAAGGAGGTCGAAGGGAAACAATTACTGCCCAATAACACGAGTTGAAGACACATACGCCGACAAAAAAGAAGCATGTTCCATGTAAAAAGGGAAAGATAGCACATGGTGGTTCATCAAAAATGGTTTGAGGACGAGATTGCAGGATGGAAAGTACGCCGGCCGAGATACAATTTAAGCAAACAACTAAAGAAGATCCACATGCAGCAACGTGGGAAGATGGGCAGTGGAGCAAGGCCGGAGGAAGTTGTACTCGAGGGTCGTCGGGATGTTACTAGGAGGGCGTCGGCGGCCGGGATCTGCCCATACTGCGGCAGCGAGCAAGTGGCGAAGGCCCTACCGCACCGGAGCTTGGTCAGAGAGAACGGCAGGTACCGCAGACCGGGACGAGCTGCCTCAACACCGTCGAACGGAGAGACGATGCACATCCTCCCTTTCCGCCGGCGGATGGGATGCGGCCGGATCACTGACCAACGCTGAGAGTGAGAGGCCACGGCATGTGTGACGAGACTCACGAGAGACAAACCCATTTTTCCATTTTCCCCACAACAATCGTTTTATATTCTAGGCGTGGTACCCGACCCTCCTTTGAGTAAACAACCGCTACACGCGTCAAATTATCACGTGGGCTGCCTTTTTCGCACGTAAACGAACTCCACCGTGTACCCGCAGCGGTGTGGCCGAACGAGACGTGAGTACGTGCGTCTTGCGTGCACTTCTTCTTTAGGTGCAGGTACGTACGTGGGTGGGTGTGAGAGAGATGGTTTGTGCGAAACAGAGGCAATGTGTTGATGATATCTCAATCAGAAAAACGTAACATATGCAATGTGTGTGAAACGGAGTCATGGACGTGAGATATTGATAGAATTGAAAACAGGGATGAAGTGTGTGGCTGCGCGATTGATAAAGAGTGCCATCGAATTTGTGTTTGCCCACGTCAAAGATACAGGACGGCTGGCCTACTGGAATTTGAGAGGGCAGAGGTGCAGTTCTTCTCCGTGGTATGGATACCTACCTACAACGTTCGACTATCGGTGTGTGTGGGGGGGGGGGTAGAGACCGGTCGACTAGTATATGTGTGGGGAAGGAGAGAGACCTAGCTATGTATTGAGGGAGATCGATCAACATCCATGGATATGTATAGCAGAGGAATAAGGTTGGGAAAAAGACAAAGATAGAGCGTCGGAGGGTTGGTGGTGGAGTGACGTCTCACAAATGGTGGGAGAGGCCTGCTAGACAAACGGAGGGTATGAGTGCAATATCAATAAGAGAGGGCGGGGGATGTATGTCTGTCTATGCACGTGCGTGTGAGAGACGGGTCGGGAGGTATTCAAGGATGATGAGGGGAGAAGATATGGTTGTGGTAAGCATGCGTAACTACATAGGAAGATCAACCGTCGTGTGTCTGAGAAAAGGAGAGACATAACTAGCGAGGTAAGTGTATCGGTGCTTGGTGAAAACGAATTATAGTCTACCTGGATATATGTAGGGAGATTAGTTCATATACATGCTTGCATGTGTTAGAAGCAAATAAGGTCCGGAGAGGCAGACAGGGGGAGAGGGTGTGGCTAGGAGGTGGTGCGAGAGGTCTACCATGTCGAGGGGGGAGGAGTGTGCGAGCATGTGATTAATGAAAAGAGGGGCGGGAGTGTGCACCTGCGTGGAATCAGATTGGACATATGGGGCATGGACGGTGAGAAGAGAAGAGGGAAGTATATATGTGTCATTGTAGGCACACTTGGCTAGAGAGGTATATCAATGGTGTGTGTGCAGAAAGAAGGAGCCGGGGCCTACACACACCGCTGGTGGACGACCTAAAGAGAAATAATGAACGTGCGCGATGGAGGGGACGCTAAGGGTGTGTGAGGGGGGCGGGCGTGTGCATGCACGATAGAAAGTTAGCGCTAGCTAGCTACAAATAGAAGAGGATCGTGAAGGTGTAAAAGACGAACAAAGATCATAATTCATTATAAAAAGGTGGATATGAATACTTGAAGAAGATATCATAATGTAGAACATTGATTATAATTTGGGCTAATGTGTGGCTTTTGCAACTCAGGTCTAAATACTTGTCATAATGTAGGGGGCGGGGCACTATACTTTGTGTGATAAACACGGTGTACGTATGGAACATGGTGTAGATTATGAATATATAGTTAGTACATCAAATGTACTATTATTTGGAATCAACATCAAGTGTATTCAAAAAATAGAATTCGAGTTCATGTAGTACACATAGTTCATATCTATCTCTATAGTAATCATGTGGTGTGTTATTAAGGTAATACACGAATGATGGTTGAAGTTGGAAACAATCATGATTGTAGATTCTTATTGAAATGGAGAAATGAATTCAAATTTAGTTCGAATTGCAGCGGTAGTATAGACATTGGAATGCACTAAAATGTTGGTATGAGTAGGTTACATGCATTATACAGCAAGCAATAAAATTTAATCGGACATAACATGGATTCATACTCCCTCCTTCCATCTATATAGGGCGTAATGAGATTTTTAAGACCGCCTTTGACTATTGACAAGATTAATAGTACATGACATGCAATAATGTGAAAATTACGTCATTGAAAGAACCTTTCACGCACGGAAGTTAACGTGTGCTTTGTGTAAGTTGCATGTCATATATCATTGCTCTAATATTTGGTCAAAGTTAGCATCGAAAACGCATTAGGCCCTATATAGATGGAAGGAGGAGTAGCTTTGAATAGCATTTGTATAGTAAAACGGGCAAGACTCTCTCTTTGTGTGGTGTGAATAGTTTTATTTTTTGTTTTCCTTTTGGTTGAGGGAAGTGCGAATTGATTTGGTACGCATAAGTACAATATTACTACACATTAGGCTTGTCCCTAAAATTCAACCCGCCTTGTTATATCCCGAAAATTCAGATATCGTGCTCCCAAAACTGGCGCTTTCACAACCCGCGCTTTGCTATCCCGAAATTACAACGCGAAAACTCCCTCCACCTGCCAAATCCCGACACGCGAAATCCCCTTCTAACAGTGAGCTGAAAGGGCCGCTAGTTCAAATCGGTGGGGGTACTTTTGTAACACACCCTACATTTTGGACAAGCGCGTCCCTAAGTCATGCTTCACCCTCCCATCGCCTTTTCGACATTCAAATCCCAGGCTGCCATAACCTCTCCGCCCACCGTGAAACCCCACCTCCTCGTCTCGCCACGCCACCGCTGCCCACCGAGCCTCTTCCCGACGACATCGCCCACCGCAACAGCTCGACGCCCTCGTCCACCTCCCCGGATGAGGATCCGTCGTCCATCTCGCCGTCCAGCCGGTTCAACCGCCCCGTCCTCCACCTCCAAGGAGCTGCTCCGACAATCGCCTCGTCTATCGCGGCTGCTCCATCCCCACAGCGCCGCCTTAACCTGTTCCACCGGAACAGTAGCACCTCACCGACTCCTCGGACGAAGCCGAGGCCTACTCGGCGCCACCAAAGAGGTTGTACACTCATCACATCGCACCTTCTCCTTAACTCGACCTCCCAGCGCCGATGGTGCTCCATCCCGCACCCCCATGGAGCGGCTACCTTGAAGCCGGCGCCGCAGGCGACATCTCCACGGCGGCTCTCAGCAGTGAGGCCCCTTCAAGTGGCGCGCCATACCAGCCGGATCTGCTGCTGCTGCTTGCTCTAGCTCGCTCGCCAGGCTTCTTCTGCTTGCTGCTCGCTCGCCGATCGCCGCCGCCCAGCTGTTTCTATCGCTCTCCCCTACTTTGTGTTGCTGCTCTGCTGCGATTAAGCCCCACTTGATCGATGAATCGACTTTTGGGTCACCGATTTTCAGGGGTTTGGGGGTGTCGGTGTCAAACCAGCGGATCTCGGGTAGGGGGCCCGAACTGTGCGCCTAGGCAGATGGTAACAGAGACAAGGGACATGATGTTTTTACCCAGGTTGGGCCCTCTCGATGGAGGTAAAACCCTACTCCCGCTTGATTAACATTGATGATATGGGTAGTACAAGAGTAGATCTACCACGAGATCGAGAGGCTAAACCCTAGAAGCTAGCCTATGGTATGATTGTTGTTAGTCCTATGGACTAAAACCCTCCGGTTTATATAGACAGCGGAGAGGGCTAGGGTTACACAGTAGTCGGTTACAATGGGAGGAGATCTACATATCCAGACGCCAAGCTTGCCTTCCACGCCAAGGAAAGTCCCATCCGGACACGGACTAAGTCTTCAATCTTGTATCTTCATAGTCCAGAGTCCAGCCAAAGGTTATAGTCCGCTATCTCCGACACCCCTAATCCAGACTCCTCAAGAGCCCCTGAATCAGGCTTCAATGACGACGAGTCCGTGCAGATTGTCTTCGCATTGCAAGGCGGGTTCCTCCTCCGAATACTTCATAGAAGATTTTGAACACAAGGATAGTGTCCGCTCGCAAAATAAGTTCCACATACCACCGAGAGAGAATAATATTTACACAAGTCCAATCTTCTGACGTATTCCCCAGCATGACATCACACCACGGCCAAGCCTTTATTCGATTCGTTTTTACTGTCCCACCTCGGCGCACTTAGCGAGGCGGTTTCCTTGGCACGTCTTGTCGAAGCAGAGATCGTGTCCCCTTACTCCGGTATTCTCATCAATACGGGCGTGGGTAACCCAACCTTGCCATTAATTACGGCGCTTGGGAGATAAGCGAGTTTTACCAGGCTAGTGGGGGCACATAGTTTCGTCCGCCCATATAAGGGGATAAGGATCCACCTTTTTCATCTACGCCTTCTTCCTCCTTCGCTTATTCATTTCCGCGCACTCGAGCTCCAGCGCCAAAGTCCGCACTTCCCACCTCAACCTTCTCTAGCCATGTCCGGAGCGGGAGGTAGGTGGATGGCCTCCTCCGTCACGGAGGGGCACATCAAAAAGTTGAGGAAAGTCGGATACTTGTCCAACGACATTGCGCACCGGCTTCCAGACGAGGGGCAGCTCATCCCCACCCCCAGGCCCCATGAGAGGGTGGTGTTCCTCCCCCATTTCCTCCGCGGACTGGGCTTCCCACTCCACCCATTTGTCCGGGGGCTCATGTTCTACTATGGCCTGGATTTCCACGATCTGGCTCCAAACTTCATCCTCAACATCTCGGCGTTTGTCGTTGTGTGCGAGGCCTTCCTCCGCATCAAGCCCCACTTTGGCTTATGGCTGAAGACCTTCAATGTCAAGCCGAAGGTAGTGGGCGGCCAGCAAGCGGAGTGCGGAGGCGAAATGATGGGCAAGATGCCCAACGTTATATGGCTCGAGGGCTCCTTCGTGGAAACCATCAAAGGGTGGCAATCAGGGTGGTTCTACATCACCGAGCCGCGTGACCCTGAATGGGCAGCGGCCCTCGAATTCCAATCTGGCATCCCCACACGGCTCACCTCCTGGAAAGAGAAGGGCCTGTCGTGGGGTAATTAGGGAGAGCTGACCGGACTCCAAACCTGCGTCCAAAACCTGGTGGAAAGGAAGGTTAAACTTGTCAACGTAGTCCAGGTCATGCTCATCCGCCGGATCCTCCCGTGTCAATGACGGGCTTTTAACTTGTGGGAGTTCGACCCGGCCCAGCACCAAACTCTAACCAGGCTCTTTGACACAACGCACGAGGATGCCTGGAGGGTGCTATTCAAGGGCGCCGAGGTTCCCCCTCCCATTACCGAGGGTCGCGGATTCTGCGCGAAGCGCCAAGCCAGCGTAGTAAGCTTGTTTTACCCTTTACGGGATACTTGTTTTTCATAGTTTGACTCTATGCGGGATCTAAGCTCCCGTTCCTTTGACAGGACCGGCAGAAGAAGACCGGGCAGATCGACTGTCCGGCTCCTTTGCCCGAAGGCCCGGCAGATGCCCGCTTGGCGAAGTTGCTGGTCCCGGCACCTTACGTGGTGTCGGAGAAGAAGGCCACGGGAACTCGAAAGAGTTCCCAGCGCCCGGTGGTGTCGGACTCATCGCCCGATGACTCCGAGGCGGACTCCTCCCACGAAAATGAGGAGGAGGAAAGAGAGGTCTCTCCCCCAGCGGGGGGAGAGAAGAAAAGGAAGGCCGCCCCGACTGGGGGGCCGGAGGGTCCAAGAAGGGAAGGACCCTTCCTACGGGCTACTCCACCAACGTCGACGACGGCGAAGAGGAGTGGCCATCCAGGGGAAATCCCCTGGCAAAATCGTAAGTATCCGGATACCAGAATAACTCATGGCATTCCTTTATTACACAGTATCTTCTGACGCCGAATATAATCATGCAGTCCGCCCCGAGCCCAGGTCGGCGTGTCGTCGAGCGGCTCCTTAAGCTCGTCGGATGTGAATAGCACTTCACTTCCATCCGCCTCCTCCCCTCGCCCTGCGGATGATGCCGAGGTGGAGTCCCAAAAGGGTCCAAGCTAGGAGGAGGTGGTCCTGGAGGCGCCGCCAGCACCTCCCTGACTCGGCGCCAAGGGGACAAAACCCCAAGGGCTCAAGTCCGCCCGGGCGACACTGCACCGAAACCTTCAATGTTCCGAGTCCCAGCGGCCCCTAGTAAGAAGGGCAAGTTTACGACGCCGTGACCTCCGGCCCAACCGAGGCACGGATAATTTCTTTGGAGGTGCTTAACGGCGCCTCCATCGACGAGGAGCACCTTACTATTATGAGTGCGGTGATCGGAAGGTTCATCCGCTAGGAGCGGGCTGATCGAGGCTGTGCCGACCTTCTAACAAAGCTTTGAGGTATGTATTTAAAATATGTAAAAATATTACCGATAGACAGTAGCCTCGATGCTCAGTTTGGTGTTCGAAAGAAAAGCCGAATCGAGGATCTAAAAGATATACGCAGGAGTCTAACATAAGTATGTCAATATGGGAATGCAGGCTGCCTCGCTGACCTCTCACTGACCGACTATGGAGGTCGATGCATTGAAGCGAGCCTCGAGCGGTCCGAGAACGAGCTCGGCCTTGCCAAGAAGCAGCTCGAGGACAAGGAAGGTAAGTAATACCTTATGTAAGTATATAAAAAAGATGTGGTTGCAAAAAATGACAGGACCAACATGAGTATTACAGGGGCCACAACCGAGGTGGTGACCCTGAAGGAAACGTTGTCCAAGGCCGAAGACAATGCGGCCATGGAGCGACCGAGCGAGAAAAGCAGGAGGCGGGTGGCGGAGGTGCAGCAAGAGCCTGTGCTCTCGTGAAAAACACGAGAGTTTGAGCTTGACTCAAAGACTCGAGAGTCCGAGCTCGCCTCGGCCCTTGAGAGCGCCTAAATCTGCAAAGGCCAAGCCCAAAAGCCCTCCAGAAATTGAGGCGATGAAGAAGATAGCGGCGGTAAGGCATTCTTTATGCAAAGCAAGCACGTGAAAGTGAAGTACCTGTTACTTACCCGAGTCCGGAGCTCTCCAGGAGCATTCGCAGATCTTCCCCGCAGTGTGTCCGACGCTGCCGCATTCTACCGAGCCGAGGAGGGGAGCTCGACGGAGAAGGTGTTCTGGTCCCAGTATGTTGAGGCCGGACACCCGGTGCCCTTGAGCGACCAGCTAAAGCAGCTGGTCGAGCTCCATAAGGTGGCCGAACAGGCCATGAAGGGCCTTATAGTCCGGCTATGGCTCGGGAGGTCATGCACAGGAGCTACTTTGGGCTGGTGAGGCGGTGGCGGATGCCCGTCCACGGCTTCAAGTCATCAAGCGCTCAGATGCATCGAAGGCGCCAGAGGGCCCTTGCCCGTGTTAAAGTGCACTGGGCAAGATGGATGCCGAGAAGCTGGTGATGATGGGCCACCGCCAGAGCGCCTCTCGCGGCTATATCTCCCACGTGTCGGAAGCACGACTTAGAGGCATAACCGCATTGAAAGCAATGTCGCAAGCGAGGTAATCTTCACACAACCCATGTAATACATAAGGAAAGAGATACATAGTTGGCTTACAATCGCCACTTAACACAATACATGAGTAAAGCATTACATCATACAGATACAATCAAGGTCCGACTACGGAACCAAAATAAAAGAAGACTACCCCAAATGCTACACGGATCCCCGATCGTCCCAACTGGCTCCACTATCGATCATCGGGAAAAGACACATAGTAACGACCACGTTCCTCGTCGAACTCCCACTTGAGCTCGGTTGCGCCATCCGCACCGCATCGCCGGCACTGCAACTGTTTTGGTAGAATCTGTGAGTCACAGGGACTCAGCAATCTCACACCCGCGAGATCAAGACTATTTAAGCTTATAGGAAGGGCAGAGTTATAAGGTGGAGCTGCAGCAAGCGACTAGCATATATGGTGGCTACATTCGCAAAAGAGAGCGAGAAGAGAAGCAAGGCGCGGTCGTGAAGCTAGTAGCGATCAAGAAGTGATCCTGAACTACATACGTCAAACATAACTCCAACACGTGTTCACTTCCCGGACTCCGAGAAGCGACCATCACGGTTACACACGCGATTGATGTATTTTAATTAAGGTCAACTTCGGTTTTCTACAACCGACATTAACAAATTCCCATCGCCTCATAACCGGGCATGGCTTTCAAAGATAATACCTCGTAGGGTGTCCCAACTTAGCCCATTATAAGCTCTCACGGTCAACGAAGGATATTCCTTCTACCGAAGACCCGATCATCTCGGAATCCTCAACTACAAGACATTTCGACAGCAATAAAACAAGACCAGCAAAGCCGCCGAATGTGCCGACAAACCCGATAGGAGCTGCACATATCTCGTTCTCGTGGCACATCCGGATGAGCAGTCCGTATAACTAAAACCAGACCTCAAGTTTCCTTGAGGGGCGCTGCATGGTTTAGTTCGGGCCAGCACTCAAGGAGCACCGTCCGGGGTTAAAATAAAGATGACCCTCGGGCTCGCAAAACCCGGGGAAAAAGGCTTAGGTGGCAAATGGTAAAACCAATGTTGGGCCTTCTTGGAGGAGTCTTATTCAAAGCGAATCGTCAAGGGGGTCCCATAAATCACCCAACCGTAAGGAACGCTAAATCAAGGAACATAACAACTGTATGACGGAAACTAGGGCGCAAGAGTGGAACAAAACACCAGGCATAAGGCCGAGTCTTCCACCCTTTACCAAGTATATAGATGCATTAATTATAGTAGATATATTGTGATATCCCCAACAAGTAAACATGTTCCAACAAGGAACAACATCTCCATGTTCCAACAAGGAACAAACTTCATCTTCACCTGCAACTAGCAACGCTATAAGAGGGGCTGAGCAAAGCGGTAACATAGCCAAACAACGGTTTGCTAGGAAAGGATGGTTAGGGGCTGACATGGCAATATCGGAGGCATGATAAGCAAGTGATAGGCATCGTAGCATAGGCATAGCAAAAGAGCGAGCATCTAGCAAGCAAAGATAGAAGTGATTTCGAGGGTATGGTCATCTTGCCTGAAATCCCGCAAGGAAGAAGAACGAATCCATGAAGAAGACAAACGGACGTAGACGAACGAATCCTCACAACTCCGGAACGGAACCGAAGCTAACGAGAGAAGCAACCCGGAAAGAAACAAACAACATAGTAAACAACCATCACATAAACATGGCATGATGCGCAAACAAGTATGATGCATGCCCGGTTTAAATAGCATGGCATGGCAATATGCACAAACAAAACTACAAATTAAGTGGAGCTCAATAAGCAACGAGTTGCATATTGACGAAACAACACATTCAAGTTATTTGGTTCGATCTCGTTTAGGTACTCAACAATATTAAATGTTGTTAAACATGGCAAGGGGTGAAGCATAATTAAACTACCTATTTAGGCAAGTTTAAATGAGGCCGGAAACAACAAACAACAATTCTGGAAAACTCCTCATATGCATAATATGAATTTGGTACTGATCTGACCTAAAACATATTTTAGAGTTGTTAAACATGCAAAAAAAGTACACCATGTTAAACTAGGCATTTTTCTACCCCATTTACATATATAATTTATTTAAAATGGAGCTACGGTTATTTAGTTATGAAATAAATCATTTTAACATGGCATTTAAGCAAATTTAATCAAACAGAATTTTAAACATTTTTAAACATGGATGAAAGTTGGATATTATTAATCTACACAAAATTCTAAGCATTTTACATGTATAAATTATTTACATATGATGCACGGTTGTGGAGTTATTATATGCATGATGATTGAGGGTTTTTCTGTAAAACAGACGTTCTTGGGATAATAGCTAAATTCACGATCTGAAAAAAAAAACACATCGGGCTGAATCTGGGGATCAAGGCCACCATGGGCCAAGCCTACCAATGGATGCGGCCGAGGAAGTCTGGCGGGAGGAGGCCAGCAGGGGTGTGGGCGGCTGCTCGCCTGTGGCTCCACGCGGGCGCCGAAGCTGGGCAGTATGCTACTGGATCGGGCGAAGAGGAGGAGCTGGTCTGGGCGATTAAGCGCGGTCAACGCAGGCAGGACCAGCCGAGCGAGGCGCTCGCTGGTGCTGCTCGATGCAGGGAAAACAGAGGACGCAGCGAAGCAGGGGCGCGGGACTTGGCGCGATGCAGAGAGATGGAGGTCGACGGCGACACTTGGCGGCGGGGACGACTGGATTTGAGTAGGTCGCTGGGCGGAGCAGGGTCGGCTGCACCGCTGCAGAGTGCTCCTGTCCATGGAGTCGCCTGGGTTCCTGGACAGAGAGAGAGAGGAAATGAGAGAGGAGGGGGAGCACGGGAAGGAGGAAGAAGGACAGGGAGAAGGCCGGTCCTGGTGGTCTGGCGATCACCGGCGCTGGAGGCGGGGTGGTCCGCAAGTGGTCGGAGACGAAGTCGGGCAGAGCGGCGGATCGGGTGGTCGGGCTGGTTGAAGACGAGGTGCAGAGAGACAGCGTCCATGCGGGGCTGAGGGACTCGTTCCCGGCGGCGACGGAGCTGCGGGCAACCAAGGCGCCGCTGCGGAGTGCTCGTCTCCCGTGCGGCTTGGGCGTGAGGGGGGGTCAGGAGGTTGAGGAGGCAGGGGCGCGTCGGGATGATGGCGCCAGGCTTGGGGTGGATTCACCGAGGACTGGCCGGAACGGAGCAGGTCAGAGGTGGGTGTCGCGGATCCGGCGAGGTGCGGCGGTGGCAAGGACAGTCGGCAGCGCTCCTGTTTGAACAGAGAAAGGGAGACACGGAGGTAATACGAGGGAGGCGGAGGAACAACAGGAGGAGGAGAAGGGCACGGTGCTTATCTCGTGGTCGCCGGCAGCGGCGCCGGTCATCGAACGACGAGGCGAGGTGGAGGAGCACGGGAGGCTCGAGACGAGGTGGCTCTGGTCGCCGGTGGAGCTTGCTCCGGTGAGGCAACCGGAGGCGATGGTGGTCGGTGAGGCCCTCGGGCGCGAGGTCCTTGGCGATTGGGGATCGAGGCGTAGAGGGCATCGGGCTCCTCCCGAGCATGGCTGGTGGCGCCCTTGATCGAGATGTGGCTAGCTCGGGTTGGCTGCGAGGGGATTGGGTCGAGGATGAACACGAGGAGGGAGATAGCTGTGGGTGGTTGGCTAGAACGGATCGGGGAGGGTCCCGAGAGAGAGGTGGCGGCGCTAGGGTAGGATCCCTAGAAATTAGGTGGTGTGTCTAGATTAGGTTAGGGGTGGTCTATATATAGTGAAATGAAGGGAATTTTGGGACATCCGATTTAAATTGGACGAACGGGAAAACAGACTAGGGGAGTTCAATAAATAATCCAAAGATAAAAGAGGGATGATTGGGGATGATCCGGACTCATCGGTCACGACAGCCCGGGTCGGGTCCGGGAGAAATTTTCGGACTAGGTTGCGAGGGGTCGATGCGCTGTACAAAGAGACTCCGGTTTAGGCGAGAGGGAAAACGAAGAACAAGTTTGGTCTCGAAACGGTCAACGAAAGCAAGGGGTGACGCGGCAACTACGAGCGGGCGCGAGTTTTATGAAAATGATGCCAATGCAATGATGCGATGATGAAATGCATGACATTAACAAAATGCAAAACGAAAGACAAAAACCCAACCACGGAGAAAATAATATATCACATAGCCGGAAATGGCAAGAGTTGGAGTTACGAATATGGAAAATTGTACCCGGGGCGTTACAACACTCCACCACTATGAGAAGATCTCGTCCCGAGATCTAGGATGGCACCGGAGAAAAGCGGAAGAGGAAGAGGTAAAACAAAGTTGCTTCTTTGACAAACGAGTGAAACCAAAGAACCTTGAGAGGTTGAACAAAATGAAAGAAAGGATACAATGAAGATGAACGAGATTGAAAACACTCCGTAAGATAAGAAGAACATGGGATACAATGAGAACCATGAGGTTAAGTGACAAGATAGATATTGACACCACTCCGGTTAAAACAAGATAGAGAAGGAATAAGAATGATATAATTTGGGCAGCACTCCGACTGTAAATGGAAGGAATTGAACATGAACTTGAGAAGATGGGATGACACTTGATGAAATCAACAACACACTGCCTTCGAAGCTATTGAAAAATGGCACAAGGGGTAAGAAAGATTTCAGACAACACTCCGGTTGAGAAGGGAGGCAAAACTTGATAAGATGAGAGAGCTCGAATGAAAACACGACATTCCGGTTAAATGGATAATGCAAGAAAAAGGACATGGTCTTGACAAAACAAGATGATGGTTCGAAGAGAGCAACATCACAATGCCTCCGGAAGAAAAATTGAAGATAGATCATTGGAATAAAGGAATGGAGAAGAAAATGACAACTTCTACCACAAATGAGTTTGGAAAGCACCTTTAAAAGAAGGATAGAACGGAGTTGTTGCAAAATCAACAACGAAAAGCACAAGTTTGTAGTGGGCCTATGGAAACATCTCAACACTTAAGGTGAAATTCTGCCACTAACGAAAAACAATTGCTTGTTTGAGATCAAAGAAGAGATGAAAAACTTCTTTCGCCGAGAGTATAGGAGAAAACTCGGATCATTGATAAGCACCACAATAGCAACATTCCTTTGGGAAGGCTTTAGGTGAAACATGACACAAGATGACTCCAATGAAGAGATTGATGGATTTAAATATCTCATTCTTGACAACATGTGAATCATGAAACGCGAAGGAAAATTGTCAAGAATGACGTAACACCACCTCAAGAGATAAGGTAGAAAGAATTGCACTTCGGAATGCAAGATGAATAATACTTGAACTCCTCAAAACAAAACATGTGTTGAACACCATGCTTATTTTAGAGTATAGCTTGGCGGATCTTAACTCCGAGAGAAATCTTGAAGAACAATTGAGGAATGAAAGGAATCCTTGACGAACCACCATGTAGAGCCTCCATGAAGAACTCCGGTAATAAAAGGATGATAGAAAGAAAGAGAAGTTGGAAAACACAAAGTGAAGCCTTGCAGTGATAAGATGAAGCTTTGAAATGATATAACCGAGAAAACTTTGAACTCCGGAAAAGAAAAGATGAAGCAACTCGAACCGAGAATTGTGACATGATGAACAACTCTGGAAAGAAGAAACTAGATCACTTGGATGAACCAATAATAAGAATTATGTTATGCGTATCCTTCACCAATATAAATTGAGGACAAGCAGCGGATCTGGCATACTACTTATTCTCGTTGAAAAAAGGATTGAAGAGAGATATTGCTCAACTTGGGAAGGTCTTCAACGATCCGCCGGTAGGATTTGGGAAGAACGAATGAATCTATATAATAACGAAGGAAGAGAACTCTTGAACGAACCACCGTAAGAATTGAAAATGAACGTAGCCAAGGCACAATTCACCGGGAAGAATTGGAAAACGAATGAAGATGCTTGAGAGAATTTAGATACAAGAGAATGAAGAGATCATGAACTGATTAGAGGATATTTGAATGATTCACCGGTAAGATTTGGAGAACAAGAGCTGAAAGCTGGGAATGAGGAATTATGACATGATGGCCTTCGGAGGAAAGAAATGGAAACAACTCATGAAATGCTCCGGATGGTTAAAAAGAATTCTCACAATCGAAAACAATTATGAGAGGATGGCATCAAACTTGAACCATGAATCTTGAAGAGAATGGAGCAAGATTTAAGAGAAACTCTTCTTCGGTCTTCAACTGTTGAGAATGACGATGAGAAATATCACCATGAATTGTTGAGAAACTCCGGAAAGAAAATTAGAAAGGTTGAACCAACGATGAAAAGAATTTGAAAGATCTTGGAGAAAGACATATGACTGATGACAATTCATTCTTACGTCAAACTTCGAAAAGAATTTGGGAATAGCTCCAAGAAAATTAAAAGAGTCAGGTAAGATCTTGAAAAGACCTGTGGGTTAGGGCCCACTCAAAAGAACCACTGTTGAACGATTGCTTGAAAGGGAGGTTGCACCGGTTGATTTAAATGGCTTGAATGAGATAACAATCTCGAAATAACTTGAATGGATTAAGAATGGAAACACGAATCCTCTGAGATATCTTCACCATTCCAGGACAAATGAATAGCGAGAAGTGAATGATTAGGAGATACACCGGCATGAGAAAGCATTGTGAAAAGAGGAAAAGGGATAAGATCAACACCGAAAGCTTGACTTGAGTCCACCGGAGAAGAAAAAAAACGAACTTGAAGTCTGCTAGTATCTCCATGGAAATCACCGATAAAAACATTGAAAGAGAAGAATGAAGAGACTTAGATCAATAATAAAAAAAAGATACTTGATTAAGAAATCTGAGTCCTTGAAGAAAAAGGGTGGGAGGGTGGGAAAACAAAGTCAACTTGGGATGGATGAAACAAACACCGTTGAGAAAACTTAGAATTGATCTCGCAAATGTTGAAATGATCGGACCAACTTGAAGAGAAGCACGCCGGTTGGGAAAAGAATTAACATGACGATCTCGATGATCAAGAAGGATTAGTATTCACATAGCAATATGAGAACACCGTTTAGAAAAGGTATGGATTCAACATTTGACATCGAAGCAACTCGAATACCACAAATAAAACAAAACAAAGGATTTGGCTTGCAGAATAAGCCGGAACAAACATATGATAGATCCCATATCGTATCATGTGTGTGTTGGAAAGATATCCTACGAGATACTTGAATTCCCACTTATAAACTCCCGAAACTTTCTGGTTATGCAATCGGTGTTGGGGATACAGGGACACAAAATATATCACCCAAACTAACAATACCTAGATCCAAATTGTATCCATCATCAACACATAACCAAGAAACCTTCGAAATCGTGGTACCTCGACCTTGAAAAGCATCCGTTATACTGAGTCATGGAAATACTCGAGCTCGCCCGAAGATCGGGTTATCGGGTTATCTCACCAACAACTGTACAAAAGATATTTTCGATGTCGGCAAAGCTCGTATTCCGAGCGCAACGATAAAATTGTGACGACAACACCTCGGAGCTCAACTCCCCGGGACACTGCCACAACCCCTAAATGTCAAGAGGCACCAAGAACAATGTTCTCGTCACAAAACCATCAGAACGATTCCAAGATACCCGCGTGATCCTAAAAGAAATTTAGTGAAAATTGAGGAGAGGAGAGTCAAAACTTCTACGCCAGAGACCTCACCAGAGCGATTTAAGAGACCGGGAGTAAAAAGAATCCTACTCTCCGATATATATAATCCTAAGACTCAAAACATTTTCGTTCTAGACTCAACAACGCCAGCAAACAATCAAGCAGGGGGCTCCTAAGTCGGGGAAGGCTCTGATTACCAACTTGTAACGCCCTCGATGCGGCTATATCTCCCACGTGTCGAAGCACGACTTAGAGGCATAACCACATTGAAAGCAATGTCGCAAGCGAGGTAATCTTCACACAACCCATGTAATACATAAGGGAAAGAGATACATAGTTGGCTTACAATCGCCACTTCACACAATACATGAGTAAAGCATTACATCATACAGATACAATCAAGGTCCGACTACGGAACCAAAATAAAAGAAGACTACCCCAAATGCTACATGATCCTCGATCGTCCCAACTGGCTCCACTCATC
Source organism: Aegilops longissima (assembly GCA_021605205.1). Lineage (NCBI taxonomy): Eukaryota > Viridiplantae > Streptophyta > Magnoliopsida > Poales > Poaceae > Aegilops > Aegilops longissima. Next base: position 533,631,940 of record CM038678.1, on the reverse strand, counting down.
GATCATCAGAAAAGACGGACCACGTTCCTCGTCGAACTCCCACTTGAGCTCGGTTGCGCCATCTGACGGCACCGCTGGCACCTGAACTGTTTTGGTAGAATCTGTGAGTCACGGGACTCAGCAATCTCACACCGCGAGATCAAGACTATTTAAGCTTATAGGAAGGGCAGAGTTATGAGGTGGAGCTGCAGCAAGCGACTAGCATATATGGTGGCTACATTCGCAAAAGAGAGCGAGAAGAGAAGCAAGGCGCAATCGTGAAGCTAGTAGCGATCAAGAAGTGATCCTGAACTACTTACGCCAAACATAACTCCAACATCGTGTTCACTTCCCTGACTCCGAGAAGAGACCATCAGTTACACACGCGTTGATGTATTTTAATTAAGGTCAACTTCGGGTTTTCTACAACCGACATTAACAAATTCCCATCTGCCTCATAACCGCAGCACGGCTTTCAAAGATAATACCTGCAGGGTGTCCCAACTTAGCCCATTATAAGCTCTCACGGTCAACGAAGGATATTCCTTCTACCGAAGACCCGTCGATCTCGAATCCCGGACTACAAGACATTTCGACAAAGAATAAAACAAGACCAGCAAAGCCGCCCGAATGTGCCAACAAATCCCGATAGGAGCTGCACATATCTCGTTCTCGTGGCACATCCGGATGAGCAGTCCATACAACTAAAACCGGACCTCAAGTTTCCTTGAGGGGCGCTGCAGGGCTCTAGTTCGGGCCAGCACTCGAAGGAGCACCGTCCGGGGTTAAAATAAAGATGACCCTCGGGCTCGCGAAACCCGGGGAAAAAGGCTTAGGTGGCAAATGGTAAAACCAATGTTGGGCCTTTTTGGAGGAGTCTTATTCAAAGCGAACTGTCAAGGGGTCCCATAAATCACCCAACCGTAAGGAACGCGAAATCAAGGAACATAACACCGTATGATGAGAAACTAGGCGGCAAGAGTGGAACAAAACACACTGCATAAGGCCGAAGTCTTCCACCCTTTACCAAGTATATAGATGCATTAATTATAGTAGATATATTGTGATATCCCCAACAAGTAAACATGTTCCAACAAGGAACAACATCTCCATGTTCCAACAAGGAACAAACTTTATCTTCACCGCAACTAGCAACGCTATAAGAGGGCTGAGCAAAGCGGTAACATAGCCAAACAACGGTTTGCTAGGAAAGGATGGTTAGGGCTGATATGGCAATATCGGAGGCATGATAAGCAAGTGATAGGCATCGTAGCATAGGCATAGCAAAAGAGCGAGCATCTAGCAAGAAAAGATAGAAGTGATTTCGAGGGTATGGTCATCTTGCCGAAATCCCGCAAGGAAGAAGAACGAATCCATGAAGAAGACAAACGGACGAGACGAACGAATCCTCACAACTCCGAACGGAACCAAGCTAACGAGAGAAGCAACCGGAAAGAAACAAACAACATAGTAAACAACCATCACATAAACATGGCATGATCATAAACAAGTATGATGCATGCCCGATTTAAATAGCATGGCATGGCAATATGCACAAACAAAACTACAAATTAAGTGGAGCTCAATAAGCAACGAGTTGCATATTGACGAAACAACACATTCAAGTTATTTGGTTCGATCTCGCTTAGGTACTCAACAATATTAAATGTTGTTAAACATGGCAAGGGGTGAAGCATAATTAAACTACCTATTTAGGCAAGTTTAAATGAGGCCGGAAACAACAAACAACAATTCTGGAAAACTCCTCATATGCATAATATGAATTTGGTACTGATCTGACCTAAAACATATTTTAGAGTTGTTAAACATGCAAAAAAAAGTACACCATGTTAAACTAGGCATTTTTCTACCCCATTTACATATATAATTTATTTAAAATGGAGCTACGGTTATTTAGTTATGAAATAAATCATTTTAACATGGCATTTAAGCAAATTTAATCAAACAGAATTTTAAACATTTTAAACATGGATGAAAGTTGGATATTATTAATCTACACAAAATTCTAAGCATTTTACATGTATAAATTATTTACATATGATGCACGGTTGTGGAGTTATTATATGCATGATGATTGAGGGTTTTTCAGAAATGGCGTTCTCGGATAATAGCTAAATTCACAGATCTGAAAAAAAAACACATCGGGCTGAATCTGGGCGGACTGGGCGCTCACCATGGGCCAAGCCCAGTCAGTGGATGCGGCTGAGGGAAGCTGGCGGGGAGGAGGCCAGGCAGGGGGCGCGCTGGGCCGGCCTGCCTGTGGCCCACGCGGGCGCTCGAGCTGGGCCAGGGCGCGCTGGATCTGGCGAAGAGGAGGAGCTGGGTCTGGGCGATTGGCGCGGTCAACGCGGGCAGGACCCGGTCGAGCGAGGCGCTCGCTAGTGCTGCTCGATGCAGGGAAAACAGAGGACGCAGCGAAGTAGGGGCGCGTGAAAGGACATGCGGTGCCCCCATGTGTGGTTTTGGTAATTGATGACATTCTCTATGGACTAATGGTTGCATTGAGTTATATTTGAAGAATTTTGTCCATAGGCATTTCTTGAAGTCCATGTGTTGGTTTCAAGGAGTTTATGTGCTGACCAAGGTGCTATTAAGGAATTATCCAAAGATTGGTCATGTGAGTGTTGAGCTTATTGCAAGCATGTCTTGAAGAAGAAGATTGTGTGATCATTCATGTTTACCTTCAAGACATCATCCAAACAAAGAGAGTTGGAAAGATTGAAGGTTGATCAAGACTAAGTCAAGAGTGAATCAAGTTGATCAACTCACAAAGCGAGAAGATGTACCGAGAGGATCAAGTGATCCCATGGTATGGTAAGCATTGTCCATTACGCTTTGTGTGCTAACCCATGTCTTCGTGAGAGTTCTTTGTGGGGTTAGGTTGCGGTGTGCAAGTTCAAGTGATGCATCACGAAGAGATCAAGTGCTTGAAGCTTGCCGCCCATTGTGGTGACAATGGACTTGTGAAGATGAGCGAAGAGAGGCTCACCCACGTGAGAGTATGGGGAGCAATCAACTAGTCTTCATCCCGCCAATGCAATCAAGAAAGGTGGTCCAACTTGAGGAGTCAAGATCGCCATCGCCTAGCTCAAGTGGACCATGTGCAAGGCAAAGGTTTGCCCTTGATAGGTTTTCTATTTTACCGGTCTCATGATGGTAGTTGGGAGACCGGGTTATAGGATCGATTGTCAGACTATCAAGGGGGCTCTCGATGAGTAGCTTGATCGTATCATTCGTAGAGAGCTCAAACCATTGCATCCTTGCATCATCTTTTTGGATTCTTGTTTGGTTCTTCTCCTTGTGAGATTTTGAGCTTATGGTCATTTTTATGACAAGCTCGAGTTCATCGAGAACGGAGTTCTCATGCATCTTCTATGATGTTTTCGATGTTCGAGGGTATGCCGGTTCTTCTCCGTTGGAGGTTTCACTCCTTTGTGATGCTACTCGTTGTCTTTTTTCAAACAAGCTTGAGTTTGCTCAATTCGGAGCTCATATGAAGAAGTTATAGCAGTTCTGGTTTTCCTTGGAGTATTCTTTGTTTTCAAGGTTGGTGCCAGTAGTATACCGTGCCCTCAGCGGTAGTACTGAAGCTCCCAAGCGGTAGTACCGCTCTCGAGCGGTAGTACCGCTCAAGCGGTAATACCGCCTCCGAACAGTAGTGCCGCTTGGGAGTTTCGGCCGTAGTACCTGCATGGCGTCTGGCTACTCTCGATTCTCGAAGTGTTTTCTCGTGTCGGGTTTTGCGGCACTAGTTGCGGCGAGAGGAGCGGTAGTACCGCTCGAGCGGTAGTACCGCTCTACTCCATGCTGTAGTACCGCCTGGGGCCGATGGTCTGTCTATAAAAGGGGTCTTCTTCCATTGAACCTTATCCTT